>OZ038395.1:9194287-9794287 GCA_964036045.1 Eutreptiella sp. 'Long Island Sound 2002'
GTGACACAAAATTGTCCATGGATTGCCACAATAAAAGGAAACCGAAGGCAAGACACCACCATTGTCTGGGGTGGGCGAGCTTTCAGATGGGGGGCGAGGGGAAGGGGCCCATGACCTGGGCACCCGATGGGACACCCGGGGGACAAGGGGTTACCATTGCGTGGGCGACCGCACGCCGTCCGGGCAGCCCCACTTCCGGCCGGCGACCACAACACCCTGTCCGTGGTACCCCGGGGGGGGGGGGGGGAAGTGAGACTCCCGAAAAATTTATCTTGTGGGTGGGTGGGGGCCTTGGAGCCCCTTTTCCCAGCCCCCCTCCCCCATCCCCCTACCCCCGGAGGCGGCTCCCAGGGCCGGCTCTCTTTTTTCCATGTTTTTCATGCATACTTCAAAGCTCCACCAAAAAGCCGCCCTCCCACCCGCCCCCCCTTTGAAATTGTTGGAGGCAAGATTGTCTTGACGAAATAAGCGTGTGGCCCTTGGAGCAACCCCCCCTCCCTGAATTTGTGGGGGGCTCCAAGCCCCCCCCCCCCTCCCTCCAGCCCGGAGATGGGCCCTCTTGCCTTCCCGGAAACCGAATCAGACAGCCTGTCCCACAGGGCTCCAGCCCTCGCAGGGGGCGTTTCTGTACAGCGCGGGCACAGCGCGGGCACCGCACCCAACTGCAAGGAAGCTTCCCGTGACCGGGCGAAACACCCCCCACCCCAGGGAAGTATTAGAAGGGGGGGAGGGGGTCTGAAGGGGGGAAGGGAGGGAGGGGGGGGTCGGCCGGACCCTCCCTCCTCCTTCGGTCCCCCTATGGTCCCCGCCGAAGGGGGGCCGAAAATTTTTGAAGCGTAAATCCTCTTGGCACCGAAGGCGCCGAAGCAAAATTTTAGCTGTCAGCCTCAAACATTACAAGAGGAGGAGGGAGGAGGGGAGGGGGTTCAAGGGGAGGGAGGTAGGGGGGGTCAGGGGAGGTACCCCCCGTCCTCCTACGGTGTACAGCCGTTCTAATACATCACTGCCCCACCACCACCGGGGGAAGCTACGTCCACAGGGCAAAGCCAGCAGAGTCAGAGAGCAATCCGGCTTTTGGAGTGTGAAACATCGTCCGTTTTGACTCCGCATCTGAGTTTTTGGACTGAGTAGGAATCAGAGCAGTCCGGTGGATGGGCACACAGTAGTCGCCGCGGTCCCCTTGGCCATCGGGCACCACAGGACCGAAATAGCCTCCTTTTCGCACAGCGCGGCACAGCGCCCGGTGCGCCGCCTTGGCACTGCACAAACCCCCCGGAGCGTCGGCAGCGACCACGTGGACCCCTCCCTCTGACGACCCATGCCTCTGAGGCCTCTGATGCCGCTGGAGGGCTCCGTGCGGTCGCAACAAAATGCAAACATCATCACAACCGCATCCGCAACCACAAGCCCCGAGGGCGCTGGGCAGGGGCAATTGGCTTGGGGGCGGGGGGGGGGGGGGGGTCATTCGAGCCCCTTTCCCAGACGCCCCCCCCTTCTGGGCTCCCGTGACGGGGACCCCCGACGGGCTGATGGCGACCCCCCAAAAAGGCTGACAGGGGAGGTCGGGGGGGGGGGGGGGACCTGAGGTACCACAACCAGACCTTTGCTTACTAACGGGGGGGGGGGGTCCCTCTGGGGCTGCCTCAGGACCAGGCAGCCCACCCACCCACCCAAGCTGACCCACCCACCCACCCACCCAGAACCCCGGGTCTGTGCTGTTACAATCAGCTGGTAACACAGAAAACCCTGTGTATTTGCCCAAAAAAAATTGCCAAAATTGCCCAAAACCAAAGTAACCCACCCACCCACAGGCCACAGACCCCCCCCCCCCCGGGGGGGGTGGGGTGGGACCCACCTTAAGCAAAGGTCTGACCACAACACATATGACTCAAAATATGGCAGCATATGTCTCCATACCTCACTCCCCCCCTTATACAGCGCATGAAGGTCAGGCCGAGGTCTAGACCGCCCGCTCCTCGGGGGGAATCGCAGGGGTTGGGGCCCCTCGCCCCCACGTCCGCGCGCCAGCGCCGTGTGGCGCGCCGCATGTGTCCCTATCCTTCCCAATCCCTTGCGGACCGGCAGTCAAAATGATCCCCCGCGATGCGCTGATCATTTGGAGGTATGTGTCATGGGGGGGATTTGTTTCGGAAAAACGCATACGGTGAGTCCAGGGTTAGGAGCAGGCTGAGGGTTGGGGTGGTCGTTAGAGTCAAGGTTGGGTTCAAGTATAGCGTTGGGGTGCTCCACCGCCTGGGCGGGTGCTACGTGGGCAAGGGGGATGAAAAAATTTTCTTCGGGCGCCTTTGGCGCCACCATATGTATGGCCGGTAGCTATTGACCCTTGGTAACTAAGTGGGCCCGGAGGGCAGGGAGGGGGGGCAGGGAGGGGGGGAGTCGCGTACCCGAACTGAGCAGACGGCCCACCCGTGGGTGAGTAATCATTGGAGGTTTTAGACTAGCCTCTTGGGACTGGCCTGTCACGAGGGCCCCTTTCCCAGACCCCCCCCCCCTCTCCTTTGGGAGGCTCAAATGACCCCCCCCCCTCCCCCCCCCGCGCGCAACCCAATTTCCCCGATGCCCTGACACTCACAACCGCAGCCCCGATGCCCGAAAGACGTGGCGGGAGGACGGGGCGCAGCGCCGCACACAGCACAGACCAGGAGCTGCTGGTAGTGCGAGGCCCACCAGGCCCGCGCCTTCTGCGCGGTGAAGTCCGGGAACACGCAGTCTCCGGGCCACACCCGGGCGTGCTGGTCGTTGTTGTCTTGGGCGGACGCCTGCGGATGGGCAGTATGGTCAGGCGATCTCCCAGGGTCGGTGACGGGGGGGGGGGGGGGCAACAATGCTGCACTTGGAGCGGGGCGGGGGGTTCGGCGGCAGGGTTGCAAAGCGGCTGCCAGTGCGGTTTCCGGCGGTTGGACAGCGGTTGCCGTATCAATGGCGGCGGTTGCAAAAACGGTTGGGGGGGGCACAAGGAGGGTGGGGGGCTTGGGGCAGCATCGACGGCTATCCCTGACCGGATCCGGGGGTTTGCAACAACCCTTGGCAGGCCGTGTGTGCCGCATGTGCCGTCGCGTGTGCGCCGGATACCGGGGGCTGGGGTGGTGGAGAGACGCAGTACCGACTCGCAACTGAGCGGGGCATCCCCCGCCTCTCAGTCCGTGACTGGGTGCAGGGTCCGGTGCATGTCAGCGGACGTGCCACATTCCGCACCCCACATCAGCGCATGCCGTCCGGCGCTCATCCATACGCAACGCGCATCGCAGGTCGGCATTTCCAAGGCACACGACGACGGCCATCTCAAGGTGGCTCCATGTCGTTCATATGGGGGGGGCTGTTGGTGCCCATCCCCTTCACATGGGAGGCACCTTGACAGAGAGGGAGGCACTGGGGTGGGACAAGAAGGGGCAACCGGGTTTGCAATTGATACCATACCATACCATACCATATCATACCATACCATACCATACCATACCATACCATACCATACCATACCATACCATACCATACCATACCATACCATACCATATAGCGGAGTCCCCCCCGGCGAATCCGAGGTTCTTCCTCGAAGGGGCCCACGTGCCCAGGGGACGCCACCGGGTTTTATCGGCCAAGCCGGACGGAGCTCCCACCGGCGACCCCCCTCCCACGAGGGAGGGAGCACACAACAACCGCCAGCCCCCCCCCCCCCCCCTCAGCCCCCCCAAAAAAGGGACTCCGGCGCGGAGGGTTGGGGATATAGTCCCATGCCGCGCGGCCATGAATTGACATGGCCCTACACGGGCGATACACGCCCTCCCCCCCCCTCGCTCAAGAGGGGCCCCCGTCGTCCCCCGGGCAGGGAGCAACCCCCCCCCCCTCAAGGAACGGCCGCCCTCGGGGGCCTCTCGGGATTCGCCCCCGAGCCCGCCCGGCCCTTCCACGCCCCCCCTCACCAGCCGCAGCCCGGAGGCCCGCCCGGTCTCCCCCGCGCCGGCCCACGACCACCAGGGACCCGGGCCCCGGAGCCCCGGTGCCCAGCCCCGCCCGCCCCCCCGGTATCCCTCCGGCGGGGCCCGTCCCGGTCCGGTTCGGCCGCGAGGGGACGGCGTGGCGCTCCCCCCCGCCTCCACCAGGATTCGCCCCCGTGGATGATGCTCGGCGGGATTCGTCCCCACCGAGCGGGGTGCGGGCCCCACCGCTGACCGCGGCCCCGCCGACGCCTCGAGCGCCCCGGGCTCCCCGGCCGACTTTGGCCAGCCCCGGCCGCTCCTCCGCCCGGTTGGCCGCACAGTGACGCTCTGTGGCTGAGCTCACCGCACCCCCGTCCCCCTCGCGCGCGCACCCACCCACCAGCCCACAGCCCCCCCCCCCCCCCCCCCAACGTGCACGCCGTGCCCCCACCGCCCCCCCACTCACCCACCCCTCCTCTCTCAGGTAGCGAAGCCCCCGAGGTGGGCTGCCGCAGCCGCCGACGGACGGCCGCCTTACGAACAAGAGGACCCCCCGCACGCGGTGGGGGTCCAGGCCTTGCACCCCTTCCCCCTGCCACACGCATCATGGCGTTGCATGTGTCATATCTCCCTCCCTATGCGCCATGTGTCATGGCCGCGAGTGGCCTTTGCCTCCCCTCCCCCACACCGAAACCGCACGGGGGGGGGCGAAGGCCCCTGGGTGGGGCCCCCAGAACCCCTGCAGCTGCGCCTCCCGACCGGAGGGTGGTGGGGCCCGCCGGTGCGCGGTACGAGCCCCCGCCACCCTCCATCCACCTGCCGCGACCCCCTGACCCCCCCCCTTGTCCCCCCCCCCTGTCCCCCCCCCCGGCTGGGGCGGCGCGGCCCGCGCGTGCGGTACGAGCCCGCGCCGCCCCATGTTGCATTATACGGGCAGTGCGGGCCGCCAGGAGAGCGGAGGGGCCCCGCACTGCCCCGAGCGCCCCCCCCCACGACAGCTGGCGCTAAAGGCCAACCGGCGCCTAGCGGGCTGTTGTGCAGGGGGGGCGAGGCGACCGGGCGCTTCGTACCCGCCCCCAACGGGGGTCTGTACCCACGGCACCGGGCACAGACACCCGTTGGGAGGTAGCCACTCCACCACCCACCACAGCACCACGGCCACGGGAGGCAGGGAATAGCCCCGGGCAACGGCCTCCCCCAGGCCGAGGGAAGGTGCCGACCGCCAGGCTCATCCTGGCCCCCCATTTCCTCTTCATTGTCATCCCCCTTGGCCGCCCCGGCCCACAGTCCCCGCGGCGGGTAAGTTCCTGGGGTAGAACCCTAAGAACTTCGGTGACGGAAACACAGGTCGTGGTTTCGCACCCGGCCGACGTGGGGAGCCTCCGCCCCCACGGGACCCCAGGGCACCCCGGCCATCCCAGCCGGGGATAACCCGCCGCCAGCGCCCCAGCCCCCATCCCCAGGCTTTCCGGCCTCAGTTCCCCTGCGTCTTCCTCGCCACATCCTCGTAGAGAAAGGCTAGGTAGCAGGCCACACCCCCACACCACCCCACGGCACGCCCCCCACGCACCCCACACCGCCCCCGGCCGCCCGCCAGGGGCCCGACTCTGGACCGTAGTCTGTCGAGCAGGGCCCCACACACCCCGCCGCCCCCACGCCACCCCTTCCTCTACCCTACACGACAACCCCACGCTGCTGCGCCCCTGCGCAGCCCCACACTGCTGCGCCCCTGCGTGGCCCCGCGCTGCTGCGCCCCTGCACAGCCCCATGCTGCCGCGCCCATGCGCAGCCCCATGCTGCGCCCCTTCGCATCCCCACGCTGCTGCACCCCTGCGCAGCCCCACGCTGCGGCGCTCCCGGGCGGCCCCGCGCTGCTGCGCCCCTGCACAGCCCTCGCTGCTGCGCCCGTGCGCGACCCCACGCCACTGCGCCCCCGCGCAGCCCACACTGCCGCGCCCCTGCGCAGCCCCACGCTGCGCCCCTAGGCAGCCACATACAACACCTTTGCGCAGCCCCACGCTGCTGCGCCCCTGTGGAGCCCCACACTGCGCCCAAGCGCAGCCCCACGCTGCTGCGCCCCTGCGCAACTCCGCGCCGCGCCCATACGCGGCCCCATGATGCGCCCCTGCGCAGCCTCCCACCACTGCGCCGCCGCTCGCTGCGCCCCTGCGCAGCCCCACGCTGCTGCGCTCCTGCGCAACCCCACGCTGCGCCCCTCCAAGGCCCCACGCTGCCCCCCGGGGCTGCTCCGCGCTGCGCCCCTGCGCAGCCCCACGCTGCTGCGCCCCTGCGCGGCCCCACGCTGCGCCCCAGCGCACCCCCATGCCGCTGCACCCCTACACAGCCCCCCCACCACTGCGCCGCCCCACACAGCTGCTCTGCGCAGCCCCACGCTGCTACACCCCTGCGCGGCTCCGCGCCGCGGCCATACGCGGCCCCACGATGCGCCCTTGCGCAGCCTCCCACCACTGCGCCGCCGCTCGCTGCGCCCCCGCGCAGCCCCACGCTGCTGCGCCCCTGCGCAGCTCCACGCTGCGCCCCTGCGCAGCCCCACGCTGCGCCCCTACACCGCCCCCCCACCACTGCGCCGCCCCACACAGCTGCTATGCGCAGCCCCACGCCGCTGCACCCCTGCGCAGCCCCACGCTGCTGCGCCCCGGCGCAGCCCCACGCTGCTGCACCCCTGCGCAGCCCCACGCTGCGGCGCCCCTGCGCAGCCCCACGCTGCACCTCTGCGCAGCCCCACGCTGCTACACCCCTGCGCAGCCCCACGCTGCTGCGCCCCAGCGCAGCCCCACGCCGCTGCGCCCCTGCGCAGCCCCACGCTGCTGCGCCCCTGCGCAGCCCCACGCTGCTGCGCCCCTGCGCAGCCCCACGCTGCTGCACCCCTGCGCAGCCCCACGCTGCTGCACCCCTGCGCAGCCCCACGCTGCTGCGCCCCTGCGCAGCCCCACGCTGCTACGCCCCTGTGCAGCCCCACGCTGCTGCACCCCTGCGCAGCCCCACGCTGCTGCACCCCTGCGCAGCCCCACGCTGCTGCGCCCCTGCGCAGCCCCACGCTGCTACGCCCCTGTGCAGCCCCACGCTGCTGCACCCCTGCGCAGCCCCACGCTGCTGCGCCCCTGCGCAGCCCCACGCTGCTGCGCCCCTGCGCAGCCCCACGCTGCTGCGCCCCTGTGCAGCCCCACGATGCTGCGCCCCTGCGCAGCCCCACGCTGCTGCGCCCCTGCGCGGCCCCACGCTGCTGCGCCCCTTCACGGCCCCACGCTGCTGCGCCCCGGCGCAGCCCCACGCTGCTGCGCCCCTGCGCAGCCCCACGCTGCGCCCCTGCGCAGCCCCACGCTGCGCCCCTGCGCAGCCCCACGCTGCTGCGCCCCTGCGCGGCCCCGCGCCGCGCCCCTGCACGGCCCCTTGCCTCGCCCCCGCGCAGCCCCGCGCTGCGCCCCTGCGCAGCCCAACGCTGCTGCGCCCCTACGCAGCCCCCCGCTGCGCCCCATTCCCGGCCCCACGCTGCGCCCCGGTGCAGCCCCGCGCTGCTACGCCCCTGCGCAGCCCCACGCTGCTGCGCCCCTGCGCGGCCCCGCGCCTCGCCCCTTCACGGCCCCATGCCACGCCCATACGCGGCCCCACGCTGCACTCCTGCGCGGCCCCACGCTGCGCCCCGGCCGAGCCCCGCGCTGCGCCCTTGCGCAGCCCCGCGCTGCTGCTCCCCTGCGCGGCCCCACACTGCTGCGCCCCTGCGCAGCCCCGCGCTACGCCCCTGCGCAGCCCCACGCTGCTGCGCCCCTGCGCCGCACCACGCTGCGCCCCTGCGCAGCCCCATGCTGCGCCCCTACGCAGCCCCACGCTGCGCCCCTGCGCAGCCCCACGCTGCTGCACCCCTCCACGACCCCATGCCGCGCCCATGCGCGGCCCCGCGCTGCGCCCCTGCGCAGCCCCACGCTGCTGCGCCCCTGCGCAGCCCCGCGCCGCGCCCCTGCGCAGCCCCACACTGCTGCGCCCCTGCGCCGCCCCACTCTGCTGCGCCCCTGCGCCGCACCACGCTGCGCCCCTGCGCAGCCCCACGCTGCGCCCCTACTCAGCCCCACGCTACGCCCCTGCGCAGCCCCACGCTGCTGCGCCCCTTCGCGGCCCCATACCGCGCCCCGGCGCAGCCCCACGCTGCTGCGCCCCTGCGCAGCCCCACGCTGCGCCCCGGCGCAGCCCCACGCGGCTGCGCCCCTGCGCCGCCCCACACTGCTGCGCCCCTGCGCGGCCCCACGCTGCGCCCCTACTCAGCCCCACGCTGCACCCCTGCGCAGCCCCATGCTGCTGCGCCCCTTCACGGCCCCATGCCGCGCCCCGGCGCAGCCCCACGCTGCTGCGCCCCTGCGCAGCCCCACGCTGTTGCGCCCCTGCGCAGCCCCGCGCCGCGCCCTCGCGCAGCCCCACGCTGCTGCGCCCCTGCGCAGCCCCACGCTGCGCCTCTGCGCAGCCCAGCGCTGCTGCGCCCCTGCGCAGCCCCACGCCGTGCCCCTGCGCGGCCCCATGCCGCGCCCTTGCGCGGCCCCACGCTGCACTCCTGCGCGGCCCCACGCTGCGCCCCTGCCCAGCCCCGCGCTGCGCCCCTGCGCAGCCCCACGCTGCTGCGCCCCTGCGCAGCCCCGCGCCGCGCCCCCGCGCAGCCCCACGCTGCTGCGCCCCTGCGCAGCCCCACGCTGCTACGCCCCTGCGCAGCCCCGCGCCGCGCCCCCGCGCAGCCCCACGCTGCGCCCCTGCGCAGCCCAG
Source organism: Eutreptiella sp. 'Long Island Sound 2002' (assembly GCA_964036045.1). Taxonomy (NCBI): domain Eukaryota; phylum Euglenozoa; class Euglenophyceae; order Eutreptiales; family Eutreptiaceae; genus Eutreptiella; species Eutreptiella sp. 'Long Island Sound 2002'. The sequence continues at coordinate 9,202,990 of OZ038395.1, forward strand.
CGCTGCTGCGCCCCTGCGCAGCCCCACGCCGTGCCCCTGCGCGGCCCCATGCCGCGCCCTTGCGCGGCCCCACGCTGCACTCCTGCGCGGCCCCACGCTGCGCCCCTGCCCAGCCCCGCGCTGCGCCCCTGCCCAGCCCCACGCTGCGCCCCTGCCCAGCCCCACACTGCTGCGCCCCTGCGCAGCCCCACGTTACGCCCCTGCTCAGCCCCGCGCTGCACCCCTGCGCAGCCCCACGCTGCGCCCCTACTCAGCCCCACGCTACTGCGCCCCTGCACGGCCCCATGCCGCGCCCATGCGCGGCCCCGCGCTGCGCCCCTACGCAGCCCCACGCTGCGCCCCTGCGCAGCCCCGCGCCGCGCCCCTGCGCGGCCCCACGCCGCGCTCCTCCACGGCCCCACGCTGCACCCCTGCGCAGCCCCGCGCCGCGCCCCTGCGCGGCCCCATGCCGCGCCCATACGCGGCCCCACGCCGCGCTCCTCCGCGGCCCCACGCTGCACCCCTGACGGCCGCATGCTGCACCCCTGCGCGGCCCCACACTGCTGCGCCCCTGCACCGCCCCACACGGCTGCGCCCCTGCACCGCACCACGCTGCGCCCCTGCGCAGCCCGGGCAGGGAGCAACCCCCCCCCCCCCCTCAAGGAACGGCCGCCCTCGGGAGCCCTCGCCCAGCCCCCGGGGGCCTCTCGGGATTCGCCCCCGAGCCCGCCCGGCCCTTCCACGCCCCCCCTCACCAGCCGCTGCCCAGAGGCCGGTCTCCACCGCGCCGGCCCACGACCACCAGGGACCCGGGCCGCGGAGCCCCGGTGCCCAGCCCCGCCCGCCCCCCCGGTATCCCTCCGGCGGGGCCCGTCCCGGTCCGGTTCGGCCGCGAGGGGACGGCGTGGCGCTCCCCCCCGCCTCCACCAGGATTCGCCCCCGTGGATGATGCTCGGCGGGATTCGTCCCCGCCGAGCGGGGTGCGGGCCCCACCGCTGACCGCGGCCCCCCCGACACCTCGAGCGCCCCGGGCTCCCCGGCCGACTTTGGCCAGCCCCGGCCGCTCCTCCGCCCGGTCGGCCACACGGTGACGCTCTGCGGCTGAGCTCACCGCACCCCCGTCCCCCTCGCGCGCGCACCCACCCACCAGCCCACAGCCCCCCCCCCCCCCCCCAACGTGCACGCCGTGTCCCCACCGCCCCTACGCAGCCCCACGCTGCGCCCCTGCGCAGCCCCGCGCCGCGCCCCTGCGCGGCCCCACGCTGCTGCGCCCCTGCGCCGCCCCGCACGGCTGCGCCCCTGCACCGCACCACGCTGCGCCCCTGCACAGCCCCTACGCAGCCCCACGCTGCGCCCCTGCGCGGCCCCACGCTGCTACGCCCCTGCGCGGCCCCACGCTGCGCCCTTGCCGCTGGTCCCGCAGCCCACAGAGGGGCCCTCATCGCGCGCGCCGGCGCCCTTGCACACGCGCCCCCGGCAGCCTGGCCTGCGCGACGCGCGTGCCCCCGGCGCGCCCGCCGACCCCATGGAGTGGGGCTCTCAGGGCCACCGCCGGCCGCCGGCCGGTCCGCCCACACCGCCCCGCGACCGCCACGGGCCCCGCACCCTCATGGCGCCGCCTCCGCCTCGGCCGCCCGCCGCTACCCACGCGCCCGGCCCAGGCCTGAGCCCCCCGCCGGCCATGCCGCGCGGCCTCCCGCACACGGGACACAGGGACGGGCACCAGGGGATAGACCATACATAGTCCCCGCCCCCTCCACCCCCCTTACTCCACCTTCGCACAGGACGTAGCCCCCTCCCCTGTCGCGGGGGAGTGGCGGCTGGAAGCGATGGGAACCGGGGCCCCGCAGGTCCCCGGACAAGTGGTCCCTCCATCCCGCCCCCCATCCCGCCTCCGTTTCGCACAGGTGCGCACGCCCTCCCCCCACGGCGGGGGAGGGAACCAGGGTCGCATGGGCAGGTGGTCCCTCTCACAGGGGAGGCACCTTGACAGAGAGGGAGGCACTGGGGTGGGACAAGAAGGGGCAACCGGGTTTGCAATTGATACCATACCATACCATACCATACCATACCATACCATACCATACCATACCATACCATACCATACCATACCATACCATACCATACCATACCATACCATACCATACCATACCATATAGCGGAGTCCCCCCCGCCCTCGCAGTAGCCGCCACGGCGTCCCTTATCTCCCCACGCCGCCCCACCCCCTGGCTCACCGAAGGTCCCGCCCTGGCACAGGCGCTCGCCCCCCTCGAAGTCACCGTCCACCTCCTCCCCTCCCCCCACGTACGCCCCACCCCGCAGCACCACACCGGCTCACTGGCCCCCCTCCGCTCCCTCCCCTATGTCGTGGTCGCATGCGACGGCAGCCAAGAGGGCACCCGCCTCGGCGCCGGCTTCCTCCTCTGGCACCCCCACCACGGCACGCAGAGTGGATCGCCAAAATAGCCGCCATGTTTGCCCTCCGCGGCTGGTCCGGCGAAGCCCTCTTGGCCTCGGACTCCACCGCCTCCCAACTCTGCGATCTCACCCGCGGCCCGCCCCCCTCCTCCGCCCTCTCCATCCCGTACCGGGCGGCCCTCCTCTCCGCCTCCTTCCGCATGCACGAGGCCTGGCTCCCCGCACAACACGACTCCGGCTCCGCCAGCCACCTCGCCACCCTCAACGCCGAGGCCGACAGCCTAGCCCGCCGCGGGCTCCACGCCGCCTCCCCGTGGACCCTCCCCTGGTCCGCACTCTTCCACGGCCGCATCGTGGCGCTCCGTGAGGGCGCCATCTTCCTTAGCCCCGCGCGCGCCGCAGAGGCAGCGTATGCGGCCACCACCGCCCGCACCCACGTGCTGCACCTCCGGCCCCTGCCCCCAGGCTGGTCCTCCCACCTACTCCGCCTCGCGTATGAACGCGCCGAGATCCCGGCACTGGGCCTCCACCGCATCATGCACCTCCGGCTACTGCACTCCCAGGACCACCCCCCCGGCTACGGAGGCGTGACGTGCCCCTTCTGTCACCGCCCCTACCCGGACTCCGCCGCCCACCTCCAATACCACTGCCCCCCCCACTACGCCCTGCAGTTACTCCTCGCGTGGCGCCTGTTCACGCACCCGCCCGTCCTGGCAGCCACAGCCGGCCACTCCCCCCGCCTCGTCACACCTTTAGAGCTCCGCACGGCCACCACCGCAGTGTACCTCTCCGAGCACCTCCCAGCCGCCCCGCGACCCGGCCCCTTGACGCAGTTGGGGTTCAGTCTGCTCGGCATGTGGCACTCCTCCTCCCCCCACGGCGCCCCCCCACTGCTGGACAGCGCCGGCCGGGAGGGACTCCTCCGCGAGCTCCTCTCCACCCTCAGCACGACGCACACGTCGCTAGCGTCACTCCTCCGCCGTGCCCCCTCCCACGTCACCGCCCCGCCCCTCCCCCTCCCGCCGCACGTCCCCACGCCGCCCTGCACCCAGCCCCACACACTGCGCCACAACATCGCCCTAGTCTGGCTCCTCCGCCATTGCGCCACTTGGCGCCTCACGGTAGACCGCCGGCCTGTGGTCCCGCTCCCCCCGGCGCCACTCCCGGGGCCGCACCCAACCCACGTCGTGTTCACCCCCACGTCGCGGGCCGCGGACATCCTCCCACTCCCCGCCGCCACCCCCCCCCGGGCAACGCATACTGCTTGCCGCCAACCCCTCGGTCCTCAGTGAGGTCCTCATCGGGCACGCCGATGCCCTGCACGTGCGCCCGCTGCTGCCCGACCTGCACGTTGCGTACGCCCCCGGCACGCCCGTCGACCCCTCCGTGTGGGACTCTCAGTGAGGCCACCGGCCACCGGCCGGCCCGCACGCACCGCCGCGCGGTCGCCTCGGGCACTCGTGCCCGTGGACGCCGCTACCCAAGCGCCCGGCCCCGGCCTCAGCCCCCGAGCAGCGCTTCCTGCCAGCCGCAGGTCCCACGGCCCGCAGGGGGCCCCCGACAGGCACGCCGACACCCTTGCGCGTGCGCCCCCCGCAGCTTGGCCTGCACGGCGCGCTCTCCCCCGGCACGCCCTCCGACCCCACTGTGTGGGGCTCTGGGGGCCTCTGCCGACCGCCGGCTGGGCCGCCCGCACCTCCCAGCGACCGCCACGGGCCCCGCACCCGCACGGCGCCGCCTCCGCCCCGGCCGCCCGCCGCTACCCATGCGCCCGGCCCCGGCCTCAGCCCCCATGCAACGCAACTTGCTCACCGCAGGTCCCTCGGCCCGCAGAGGGGCCTGCACCGGGCACGCCGACGCCCTTGCGCACGCGCCCCCCGCAGCTTGGCCTGCGGGACGCGCCCTCCCCCGGCACGCCCACCGACCCCACTGTGTGGGGCGCTCAGGGCCACTGCCGACCGCCGGCTGGACCGCCCGCACCCCCCCCGCGACCGCCACGGGCCCCGCACCCGCATGGCACGGCTTCCGCCTCGGCCGCCCGCCGCTACCCATGCGCCCGGCCCGGGCCTCGACCCCCCGCCGGCTGTGCCGCGCGGCCTCCCGTAAGTAGGGCACAGGGACAGGCACCAGGGGACAGCACCTGAACCAAACACAACACGCCAGCAACTGTATACCCATGATCATGCTCTTGTGCTCCCGCCCTTGTGCCCTCCCTCCCCCATGACCGACGCGCGCGCGCGCCCGCACTACCGGGGACGAGGCGGCCACACCACGGCACGAGCAAAGGTGACTAGGCGCCGGCAGACCGCAACTCCCAGGCCTCCCCTCGCCCCCGTAGAAGGCTAGAAGCACGGGCCAGCGCCCCCGGCCACGCCACGGCCGCACACGAGGAACGGCCACCTCGGCGGGATGTTCGGGCAAGGCGCGGAGTGTCCGTGGACCCGGGCGTGCCTTCCCCACCCCAAGGTCACCGCCCCACCCTCCACCCCACCACAGCCGCTTCGCACAGGACGAGTAACTCTCCCCCCGCGAGACGGGGGAGGGCTCCAGGGTAACATCCACAGGTGGCCCCACCCTCCTCCACGCCCCCCCCCCCCCTCCACTCCACGGCGCCCCCCCCCACCCCCCCCTCGGTCGTTGTCGGCACACGCCCGGCCAGCGTGACGCCGGCCGACTGCTCCCTTGCGCCCTGCCCAGGGAGAGCGTGTCTGGCAATTTCTCCCGCCGGCACGTGCTGGGTGCCCTCACAACAACAACAACAACATACCATACCATACCATACCATACCATACCATACCATACCATACCATACCATACCATACCATACCATACCATACCATACCATACCATACCATACCATACCATACCATACCATACCATACCATACCATACCATACCATACCATACCATACCATACCATACCATACCATACCATACCATACCATACCATACCATACCATACCATATAGCGGAGTCCCCCCCGGCGAATCCGAGGTTCTTCCTCGAAGGGGCCCACGAGCCCAGGGGACGCCACCGGGTTTACACGGCCAAGCCGGACGGAGCTCGCACCGGCAACCCCCCCCCCCCGCATGGGAGGGTGCACTCCATAAACGCCAGCCCCCCCCGCCCCCCCTCAGCCCCCCCGAAAAAAGGGACTCCGGCGCGGAGGGTTGGGGATATAGTCCCATGCCGCGCGGCCATGAATCGACATGGCCCTACACCGGGCGATACACGCCCTCCCCCCCCCTCGCTCAAGAGGGGCCCCCGTCGTCCCCCGGGCAGGGAGCAACCCCCCCCCCCCTTCAAGGAACGGCCGCCCTCGGGAGCCCTCGCCCGGCCCCCGGGGGCCCCTCGGGGTTCGCCCCCGAGCCCGCCCAGCCCTTCCACGCCCCCCCCCCTCACCAGCCGCAGCCCATGGGCCCGCCCGGTCTCCCCCGCGCCGGTCCACAACCACCAGGGACCCGGGCCCCGGAGCCCCGGTGCCCAGCCCCGCCCGCCCCCCCGGTATCCATCCGGCGGGGCCCGTCCCGGTCCGGTTCGGCCGCGAGGGGACGGCGTGGCGCTCCCCCCGCCTCCACCAGGATTCGCCCCCGTGGATGATGCTCGGCGGGATTCGTCCCCGCCGAGCGGGGTGCGGGCCCCACCGCTGACCGCGGACCCCCGACTCCGCGAGCGCCCTGGGCTCCCCAGCCGACTTTGGCCAGCCCCGACCGCTCCTCTGCCCCGGTCAGCCGCCCGGTGACGCTCTGCGGCTGAGCTCACCTCACCCCACCCCCCCCACGTGCTCGACGTCCCCCCACCACCCCTGCCCACCGCTCCACCTCTCAGATGGACGACGCCACCATGGTGAGCTGCCGCAGCCGCCGACGGTCGGCCGCCGGGCTGACAAGAGGACCCCCCCATACGCGGTGGGGGTCCAGGCCTTGCCCCCCCTTCCCCCTGCTGCATGCATCATGGCGTGGCGTGAGTCATACCTCCCTCCCTATGCACCATGTGTCATGGCCGCGAGTGGCCTTTGCCTCTCCCTCCTCACACTAACCGAAAGGGGGGGGCCGACGGCCCCTGGGTGGGGCCCCCAGAACCCCTGGCGCAGCGACGCCCGACTGGAGGGTGGTGGGGCCCGCCGGTGCGCGGTTCGAGCCCCCGCCACCCTCCTTCCACTGGCCGCGACCCCCTGTCCCCCCCGGGTCCCCCCCCTGTCCCCCACCCCGGCTGGGGCGGCGCGGCCCGCGCGTGCGGTTCGAGCCCGCGCCGCCCCTTGTTGCATTATACGGACAGTGCGGGCCGCCAGGAGAGCGGAGGGGCCCCGCACTGCCCCGAGCGCCCCCCCCCACAACGGCTGGCGCTAGAGGCCTGGCAGCGCCTGGCGGGCTGTTGTGCAGGGGGGGCGAGGCGACCGGGCGCTTCATACCCGCCCCCAACTGGGGTCTGTGCCCACGGCACCGGGCACAGTCGCCGGTTGGGGGGTACCTCACCGCCACCCACCACCGCACCACGGGCACAAGGGAGAGGTAATAGCCCCGGGCATCGGCCTCCCCCAGGCCGAAGGCAGGTGCCGACCGCCAGGCTCATCCTGGCCCCCCACTTCCTCTTCATTGTCATCCCGTCCCGTCCCGGCCCACAGTCCCCGCGGCGGGTAAGTTCCTGGGGTCGAATCCTAAGAACTTCGGTGACGGAAGAACAGGCCGAGGTTTCGCACCCAGCCGACGTGGGGAGCCTCCGCCCCCACGGGGCCCCAGGGCACCCCGGCCATCCCAGCCGGGGATAACCCGCCGCCAGCGCCCCATTCCCCCGCCCCAGGCTCTCCGGCCCCAGTCCCCAAGCAGTCTTCACCCTCATCACTTCCTCGTAGTAGGACACCGGTAGCAGGACGCACCCACCACCACCACACGCCACCGACCCCCAGAGCCCAGCTCTGGACCGCCCACCCCGCCCAACCCCCCCCCACCCACGCCCAGCGACGACCACCACCCGCACCTGACCCCCCCCCCCCTTCTACATTTGCGCCACTGCCGGTAGCACTGTTCGCTCTGCATGCCGGAGCCTCCGGGCCCTGAGCGCTTGCCTCGGCTTCTCCCTTCCTCCCGCCCGCCCACCCCGACCAACCCCTCCCACCCCCACCCCACACCACGACTGGCGCCCACAGCCGGCAACGGACCTCCCACCCCCCGGCACGCCGTGTGTCGGAACCTCCCTTGCTCCGCTCCCCACAGGCACCATGGCTCACCCATTCTCAGCTCTGTCCCCCGACCTCCAGCGCGAACAGGTGACGGCGGCCGACGCCTGGCCCCTCCTGTCCATCGCCCTGGACTCCCAGCAACCCCCAGGCCTGCTGGCCTCTGCGCGCCACATGCCGGCAAATGTGGACGTCCTCTCCATCCCCCTCGCCGGCTCCCCCATCGGAGCCAGCCCCCTCCTCTGGTGGTTCGCCTTCACCGAGCAGCTCACCGAGAACGAGATCTCCCTCCTCACCACGCACCACGACGCCTCGTGGCTCCCATACGCCTCCTGCATGAGCGCCCTCATCGACTTGGGCGCTCGTGCCTCCACCCTCGACCAGGCCACTCTCGCCTCGGCCGCCCTCGCCCACATTTCCCCCTTCTCCCCCGACCTCCCCCCCTCCATCCCCTTCCGCCGCCTCCTGGACCTCCTCGCCTTCGAGGAGGCCATCAAGCCCAAGGTCGCCCGGGTCGCCCTGCTCCACTGGCTAGCAACCTGGGCGGCCCAGCAGACCGGCTCCCGGCTGGCCTGCCCCCCCCTCAGCTGCGTCTTCGACCCCGCCAGCCCCCACGTCCGTGTCCCCGCTCCATGCCCCCTGTCCGCCCAACGGTGGTGCACCGAGTTGAACCATCGGAAGGATGATGGTTCAATTCGCACCCCCAACATCTCCACCGCCATCACCGCAGCCGCCCGCCGCGCTAACCCGCAGGCGGAAGACCCCCCTGCGGGGCCCGGAGCCCCCGCCCCCGCCGCCGCCCCTGCGCCCCCCGACGCTTCGCAACCCTTGTCCCTGCTTCCCCCCCGTCCCCAGCCCCCGCAGCCGGCCGCACCACCCCCGTCAGACTGGGAGACACTCTTCCAGGCTGGCCCCACCCCGAGCTCCCAGGACACGCTGACCCTGCTCGACGGCCTCTCCTCCGTCCCCGAGGCCGACGCCCACCACACGGCCATGTGCATTGTGGCTATGGGCAAGAACTGCCACCTGCCCCCCAGGACCGTGCAGCACCTCTCGGTCTCCACGTCCACCGCCAGCCTGGTGCTCGCCGCCAAGGGTGCCTGGCACTCCTGCCCTGACCTCCACAAGCCCACCCTCCGCCTCCACCTCAACAAGCTCCTCACCCTGGTCTCCCAACGGTACGGAGCCGCCGCCTCCTCCGCGGCCTCCCTGCCTGCCCTCCAGGCCATCCAGCCCCTCATCACAGCCGCTCAGGCCCATGCCGACACTCCCTGGCTGACGGCGGCCTTCACCATCGCCAGCGCCCCCCCTTCCCCATAGAGGCCTACCAGGACCTCCAACACGTCTCCTCCGCCGACACCCTCCGCGCAGCCATCGCACGGCTGTGTGGCCGTCTCTCCACCCCGGCCCAGTTCCAGGAGCTCATCTCCTACACCAAAACTGCCCCCCCCCCCGCTCCACGGCGGACCTGGACTGGTTCCGCCTTGGCTCCTCCGCACCGCCAGCACACTCCCTGCAAGCCCCTGGCGCCGCCGCCCTGCCCGCGCCACTCTTCGCCCCACCCCTCCTCGGCCAGCCCCCCCTCCCGGGTGCCCCCGCGCCCTCCGCCACCGGCGCCACCCCCGCCTCCTCGGTCCCCACCTTCGCCCCCGTCGGCTCCTCGCCAGCCACCACCGGCGTCGTCCGCGTCTCAGGCCTCCGCCTAGGCCCGCACCCCTCCATGGCAGTCACCCTCACCCACAACCTGCAGACCGTCGTGTACGTCACTGACGCCGACGCCCGCCGCGGGCACGCGTTCGCCCACATCGCCCCCGCCCTGCACACCTCCCTCTTCGCCTCGCTGCCCACGCGCGTCATCCAGCACAACGAGGGCTGGTCCCTTACGGTCCAGGGCAGACGGGACGATGGGCAACCTTGGCACGCCCCCACTGCCACTCTCAACACCCCACCCTCCCACCGCCCGCCCGTCCCGGGCGACCCTCAGCCCCGCCCCGCCAAACGCAGCCGCCAGCAGTCACCCCCCCGTTCCTCCCCCCGACGCTCCCCGCGACACCATGGCCGCACAACACCCTCGGCCCCCTCGTCAGGCAGGGCAGTCCGCGGCGCCATGTTCCCCAGTGCCCGCAGACACAACTGACTCGCCCTGCCGGACACGCTCCCCGCCTCCAGCGCTCCCGACCTCCCGACCCTAGCCTGGGCGACTTTCCTCGCCTCCCACTCCCCCCGCCCACTCGACGCCCACCGCGCCGGGGCTGACCTTCTCTCCGCCCCGGAGCCCCGTCCCCAGTCCCACGCCCGTGGCCCCCCCCCCCGCGCACCCGCTCCACCACCGGCCTCCGCCCCCCGTATATGCCTTCACTGCGGCACGCTGCGGCGCCCTGCCCTCACGCGCTGCCCCGTGTGCACACACTCTGCTGACCTTCTCCCCCTTGGCCTCCCCCCGGCCGCCGACCTCCCCCCGGGCCCCCTCCTCCGCGTCATCAACAAGACCCGCGCGTCCCTCGACCGGGCGCGCAAGGCCAGCCGCAACCGCGAGGCCTGCCCCATACTCCAGCTCCGCTCCCTGCACGCCTTCGGCCTCTCCCCCCTCGACTACGTCACCTCGCGCGTACTCATCCCCCCCCCCTCCCTCCGCCCCCATCAGGTCGCCATCAACAATGCATACCGCCACGCCTTCCGTCTGCCCCCCTGGGCTCACTCGGCCTTCCTCCACCTCCCCCTCCAGCAAGGCGGTCCCGGCGCCCCCCTCCTGGCGTACAGGGCCCCCCTCAACCTCCTCCGCACTTACCTCCGCGCCTCTTGGGGCCCCAACACCCTCGCAGTAGCAGCCACGGCGTCCCTCGTCTCCCCACGCCGCCCCACCCCCTGGCTCACCGAAGGCCCCGCCCTGGCGCAGGCACTCGCTCCCCTCGACATCACCGTCCACCTCCTCCCCTCCCCCCAAGTACGCCCCGCCCCGCAGCACCACACCGGCTCGCTGGCCCCCCTCCACTCCCTCCCCTATGTCGTAGTAGCATGCGACGGCAGCCAAGAGGGCACCCGCCTCGGCGCCGGCTTCCTCCTCTGGCACCCCCTCCACGGCACTCTCTACCGCGGCTGGCTCGGCCTCCACGCCCTTGCCGGCCACTCCACCGACGCAGAGTGGATCGCCAAAATAGCCGCCATGTTCACCCTCCGCGGCTGGTCCGGCGCAGCCCTCTTCGCCTCAGACTCCACCGCCTCCCAGCTCTGCGACCTCACCCGCGGCCCGCCCCCCTCCTCCGCCCTCTCCATCCCATACCGGGCTGCCCTCCTCTCCGCCTCCTTCCGCATGCACGAGGCCTGGCTCCCCGCACAACACGACTCCGGCTCCGCCAGCCACCTCGCCACCCTCAACGCCGAAGCTGACAGCCTAGCCCGCCGCGGGCTCCGCGCCGCCTCCCCGTGGACCCTCCCCTGGTCCGCACTCTTCCACGGCCGCATCGTGGCGCTCCATGAGGGCGCAATCTTCCTTAACCCCACGCGCGCCGCAGAGGCAGCGTATGCGGCCACCACCGCCCGCACCCACGCGCTGCACCTCTGGCCCCTGCCCCCAGGCTGGTCCTCCCACCTACTCCGCCTCGCGTATGAACGCGCCGAGATCCCGGCGCTGGCCCTCCACCGCATCATGCACCTCCGGCTACTGCACTCCCAGGACCACCCCCCCGGCTACGGAGGCGTGACGTGCCCCTTCTGTCACCGCCCCTACCCGGACTCCGCCGCCCACCTCCAGCACCACTGCCCCCCCCACTACGCCCTACAGTTACTCCTCGCGTGGCACCTGTTCACGCACCCGCCCATCCTGGCAGCCACTGCCGGCCACTCCCCCCGCCTCGTCACCCCTTTCGAGCTCCGCACGGGCACCGCCGCAGTGTACCTCTCCGAGCGCCTCCCAGCCGCCCCGCGACCCGGCCCCCCGACGCAGTTGGGGTTCAGCCTGCTTGGCATGTGGCACTCCTCCTCCCCCCACGGCGCCCCCCCACTGCTGGACAGCGCTGGCCGGGAGGGACTCCTCCGCGAGCTCCTCTCCACCCTCAGCACGACGCACACGTCGCTAGCGTCACTCCTCCGCTGTGACCCCTCCCACGCCACCGCCCCGCCCCCCCCCCTCCCGCCGCACGTCCCCACGCCGCCCAGCACCCAGCCCCACACACTGCGCCACAGCATCGCCCTAGTCTGGCTCCTCCGCCATTGCGCCACTTGGCGCCTCACGGTAGACCGCCGTCCTGTGGTCCCGCTCCCCCCGGCACCGCTCCCGGGGCCGCACCCGGCCCACGTCGTGTTCACCCCCACGTCGCGGGCCGCGGACATCCTCCCGCTCCTCGCCGCCACCCCCCCCGGGCATCGCATACTGCTTGCCGCCAACCCCTCGGTCCTCAGTGAGGTCCTCATCGGGCACGCCGACGCCCTGCACGTGCGCCCGCTGCTGCCCGACCTGCACGCTGCGTACGCCCCCGGCACGCCCGTCGACCCCTCCGTGTGGGACTCCCAGTGAGGTCACCGGCCACCGGCCGGCCCGCACGCACCACCCCGCACTCGCCTCGGGCACTCGACCCCGTGGACGCCGCTACCCACGCGCCCGGCCCCGGCCTCGGCCCCCGGGCAGCGCTCCCTGCCAGCCGCGGTTCCCACGGCCCTCAGGGGGCCCCCGACGGGCACGCCGACACCCTTGCACGTGCGCCCCCCGCGGCTTGGCCTGCACAGCGCGCTCGCCCCGGGCACGCCCCCGGACCCCACAGTGTGGGGCCCTTGGAGCCTCTGCCGACCGCCGGCTGGGCCGCCCACGCCTCCCAGCGACCGCCAAGGCCCCCGCACCCACTCGGCCGCCCGCCGCTACCCATGCGCCCGGCCCCGGCCTCAGCCCCCAGGCAACGCAACCAGCTCACCGCAGGTCCCCCGGCCCGCAGAGGGGCCCGCACCGGGCACGCCAACGCCCTTGCGCGCGCGCCCTCCGCAGCATGGCCTGCAGGACGCGCCCTCCCCCGGCGCGCCCACCGACCCCACTGTGTGGGACGCTCAGGGCCACTGCCGACCGCCGGCTGGACCGCCCGCGACCCCCCGCGACCGCCACGGGCCCCGCACCCGCATGGCGCCACGTCCTACCCGGCCGCCCGCCGCTACCCATGCGCCCGGCCCGGGCTGCGACCCCCCGCCGGCTGTGCCGCGCGGCCTCCCGTACGCAGGGCACAGGGACAGGCACCAGGGAACAGCACCTGAACCGAACACAGCACGCCAGCGACAGGGAACCCATGTTCGTGCTCTTGTGCTCCCGCCCTTGCGCCCTCCCTCCCCCATGACCGACGCGCGTGCGCGCCCGCACTACCGGGGACGAGGCGGCCACAACACAACTCCAGCAGAGGTGACTAGGCGCCGGCAGACCGCAACTCCCAGGCCTCCCCTCGCCCCCGTAGAAGGCTAGAAGCACGGGCCAGCGCCCCCGGCCACGCCACGGCCTCACACGAGGAATGGCCACCTCGGCGGGATGTTCGGGCAAGGCGCGGACTGTCCGTGGACCCGGGCGTGCCTTCCCCACCCCAAGGTCACCGCCCCACCCCCCGCCCCCGCCACAGCCGCTTCGCACAGGACGAGTAACTCTCCCCCCGCGAGACGGGGGAGGGCTCCAGGGTGACGTCCTCAGGTGGCCCCACCCTCCTCCACACGCGCCCCCCCCCCACCCCCCACACCACGGCGCCCCCCCCCCCCCCTCGGTCGTCGTCGGCACACGCCCGGCCAGCGTGACGCCGGCCAACTGCTCCCTTGCGCCCTGCCCAGGGAGAGCGTGTCTGGCAATTTCTCCCGCCGGCACGTGCTGGGTGCCCTCAACAACAACAACAACAACATACCATACCATACCATACCATAGCGGAGTCCCCCCCGGCGAATCCGAGGTTCTTCCTCGAAGGGGCCCACGAGCCCAGGGGATGCCACCGGGTTTTTTCGGCCAAGCCGGACGGAGCTCCAACCGGAGACCCCCCCCCCCCCGCATGGGTGGGTGCACGCAACAACCGCCAGCCCCCCCCCCCCCCCCAGCCCCCCCAAAAAGGGACTCCGGCGCGGAGGGTTGGGGATATAGTCCCATGCCGCGCGGCCATGAATCGACATGGCCCTACACCGGGCGATACACGCCCGTCCCCCCCCCCCTCGCTCAAGAGGGGCCCCCGTCGTCCCCTGGGCAGGGAGCAACCCCCCCCCCCCCATGGAGCGGCTGCCCTCGGGGGCCCTCGCCCAGCCCCCGGGGGCCTCTCGGGATTCGGCCCCGAGCCAGCACAGCCCTCCAGCCCCTCCCCCCCCCAGCCGCAGCCCTAGGGCCCGCCCGGTCTCTCCCGCGCCGGCCCACGCACTACCGGGACCCGGGCCTCGGAGCCCCGGTGCCCAGCCCCGCCCGCCCGCCCGGAGTCCCTCCGGCGGGGCCCGTCCCGGTCCGGTTCGGCCGCGAGGGGACGGTGTGGCACTCCCCCCGCCTCCACCAGGATTCGCCCCCGTGGATGGTGCTCGGCGGGATTCGTCCCCGCCGAGCGGGGTGCGGGCCCCATCGCCGTCCGCAGCCCCCCCGTCACCAGCAGCGCCACGGGCTCCCCGGCCGACTTTGGCCAGCCCCGGCCGCGCCCGCAGCGGACGGCCACACGGTGACGCTTGGCGGCCGAGCGCACCGACCCCCTTCCCCCCGAGCACGCGCGCACATGCCCCCTCCACGCCCCCCCCCCCCCACTCCCCGCACACGCCGCCCCTCCCTCCCTGTCCCCTCCCTTCCTTTTCGCCTCACAGGTGCAGCGAGAGAACCAACCTCGCGTCGTGACGTCAAGACAACTACGGGCCCCCCACCGCCGGCGGGGGTCCCAGGCCTACTCCCTCTCTCCTGCACCCCCCCCCCCCTCGCCCCCCTCCGGCTAGCCGCATGGCAACGCATCACACTCCTCCCCCTACGCACCTCCTGCCCCTTGCCCACATCATGCCCCTATGCGTCAGCAGCACCTGGGCACATGGTACTGTGCAGCACTGTGCGTCCTGACCCACAATATCAGGCAGTGCCACAGGGTGCACAGTGCCTGATCGTCTCCGCACATTGGACTGCGGGCAAGCACAGTCAAATGAGGCTGGTATGCCCTCAGCTGTGCCACGCCTCAGCGGCGCCCCACACATCGCCCCGGCGTGACCCCACACTGCGTATCAGCGCAGTCCCGGCCCTCGGCCCCCCGCCTGCCGCTCCCTCCCCGGCCCCGCACGCCAAGGCCGCACCAGCTGTGCTGTGCAGGCCCCACGGGAAACGGGCAGCACCCCTCCGCGCCCGCTCTCGTGCGGTTCGGGGGCGCGCAGGCAGATCACCCCCATGCGCTCCGGGCAGTGCGCGGCCACAGCACCCTGAGCGGTCCCGGCGGCCGCTACACCTGCGGTGGGCCAGTGAGCCACCCTCCAGCCCTGCTCCACGGCGCTCCCCAGCACAGCCGCAGGCTGTGCCCCAGCGCGACCCCACGCTGCGCCCCTTGTGCAGCCGCATGCGGCGCTGCATCGCAGACCCACGCCGCGCCCCAACGCAGCTGCGTGCCGCGCGCCTCCGCGGCCCCGTACTGCGCCCCCACGCAGTCCCACACTCTGCCCCAGCGTAGCCACATGCTGCGCGCCAGCGCAGCCCCGCGCTGCGGCCCTTCCGCAGCCGCTGCGCCCCAGCGCAGGGAAAAAACCCTACATATACCCCGCCCCCTCCACCCCCTTACACCACCTTCGCACAGGAAGTAGCCCCCTCCCCTGTTGCGGGGGAGCGGCGGCTGGAAGCAAGGGGAGTCGGGGCCCCGCATGTCCCCGGACAGGTGGTCCCTCCATCCCGCCCCCCCTCCTCCACCGCTTCTCACAGGTCGGGTCACCCTCCCCCCCGCAGCGGGGGAGGGCTCCAGGGTAACATCCACAGGTAGCCCCACCCTCCTCCACGCGCGCACGCACCCCCCCCCCCGCGACAAGGCGGACCCCCCCCCCCCTGCTCCCTTGCGCCCTGCCCAGGGAGAGCGTGTCTGGCAATTTCTCCCGCCGGCACGTGCTGGGTGCCACAACAACAACAACAACAACAACAACATACCATACCATACCATACCATACCGTACCGTACCGTACCGTACCGTACCGTACCGTACCGTACCGTACCGTACCGTACCATACCATACCATACCATACCATACCATACCATACCATACCATACCATACCATACCACACCACACCGCATGGCACCACACTCCAAACAACCCAGAGTCAGTAGGTCTTCACAAAATTCACTCCAAGCACTGCAGCCTCAGCAAGACTCAACCCGAGGCGTGCACAAACAACCGGACGCCACAGTCCCCCACGACCGTGAAAGCCCAGAGACACACCTTCACAAAGACATCCAAAGCCTTTCCCGATCTATACACTTGCCAACTTGGGTCGGCCTTGATGCCGGGGTCAATGATGGTCACCACATGCACGCCCCGTTGATGTAGATCCCTCAGAAAGGCCGCAGGTCTGGGAAACCGAGACGCATCCCACTCCCAATTTTTGTAGTCCTGTGGCCCACGGTCGCAAGAATGCTGCTGTGCTCTGGGCACACCCCTGCCCCCCCCCCCCCCCCCCAAGGCCCAACATGATCCTCAAATGCGCCGCCACACCTGCGCGCGCGCATGCCCCGCCCGTGCGCCCGCGTGGCTGCCTGTCAGCGTGTCTGCCTACCTGCGTGCGTGACGACCTTGTGTGCCTGGCAGACTTTGTTTATAAGGGGGGGGGGATCTTTTGGCTCTGAGACCCACCCACCCCTAAAAAGAACTTGACCCAAAGTTTGGCTGAGGGAAAATCAAATTGGAATAAGCGGCCCCTTTGTGGGACCCACCCAGGACCCCCATCCCCCTTTGGGATTAATTCCTTTCCAACAAAGCCTGGTGCCTGCTTGCGCGCCGGCTTGCTTGTGTGTGCATGCATGGCTGGGTGGGTTTTTAACTTCAGGGGCGGGTCGATACAGCCCTCTAGCTCGAACCCCCCAAACGGGGGTCAATTGACAGGCCCCCCAAAATCCTACCGAGACTGGACCCCCGGCCCCCATAAGCTACCGAGACAGACCCGGACCCAAAATTCGGCCAAAAAAATGGATTGTTGGAATCAGCGCATCAGGCGGGTTCAGAAAAGTCATCACTTGCCCTGTATTTGGTGAATACATCGGCCATTTTCAATGCTCACAAAACCTTTCGGCGCAAGAGCTCATAACAACTGATTAATGGCCCTGTCAATTCAGCCCTTTTCCCAACCACCGCCCCCCCAGTTTTTTTTTTTGGGGGGGGGGCTCCATTGACCGCCCTCCCCCCCAGGGTTGAAAACCGGACTTCCCTTGTGCATGTGTGTGCATCCGTGCATGCGTGGCTGCCTGCCCGCGTGCCTCCATCCTCCTCACCAGACCTCGCCACACCTCCATCTGGTGGTATGATGCTCAACCCCCGGCAACACCAACAACTCTCTGCAACCGTCACCACCGGATGACAACCCAACAGCCCTTCCAAACCCTTTTGACTGCATTGGCAATCAGTAACACCAACCCACAGAGAAACAGTAGATCTACGATCAATTGCCAACACCGTAGGATTGATTGCCACACCAAAGAATCCAGTGGCAGCCAACCCACAGAGAAACGCGCGCACTGCCTGCAAATGTGTGACTGCTGCTTTTTGCAGAAACTGCATATCTGAACAATGGCAGGTGCTGTGGTGTGATGTGGTGTGGTGTGGTGTGGTGTGGTGTGGTGTGGTGTGGTGTGGTGTGGTGTGGTGTGGTGTGGTGTGGTGTGGTGTGGTGTGGTGTGGTGTGGTGTGGTGTGGTGTGGTGTGGTGTGGTGTGGTGTGGTGTGGTTTGGTGTGGTGTGGTGTGGTGTGGTGTGGTGTGGTGTGGTGTGGTGTGGTGTGCCTCCACTCCACCCATGCTTCCGGGAGACTAGTATTCTCTGCAACAATAAATACCCACCCCACCCCCTGTCTAAGCCACGGAAAGTCCCAAATTAACGCGGTCCAGACGCCTAGTGTCGCTTACGCAAGGCTGTGGCTCACACGTATCACATACAACTACCGACACACACCTGAGTGACAAGAAGGGGAACATCATGCACCAAAAAATCCGAAATCAGAGCTATGTGGGTTCGAATGGGCAAACACTCACCAAAAATGTGTCCAGGACTCCATGTAATTCGCAAATTTGTCACCCACCCCATGCCTTATGTGACTGCACTACATTTGGCACCGAATCAAACTAGGCCCCGGATTTTGCCGAATTCATACGGACCCTACGCCCGCTGCAGACAAGACCGTGGCTTATACAAGGGGAGGGGGGTACTCCTTCCCCCTTGTCCCAACACGGGCCAAATTCTGGTTCAGGGGGCAAAAGTGCGGAAACACCCGGTCCGCGTGTTTGGACAAGCCCGTGTTACCGCACGGCGCATACCACGGAACACATTTTGCAGGCATAGGCCACCTCCTGTTCATGACTACAAAAGGGTGCCCAACACGCCGGCATACACAACACCACAAAACACAACATAACACAACACAACACAACACAACACAACACAACACAACACAACACAACACAACACAACACAACATAACACAACACAACATGACACAACACAACACAACACAACACAACACAACACAACACAACACAACACAACACAACACAACACAACACAACACAACACAACACAACATAACACAACACAACACAACACAACACAACACAAGAGCACATAGAATTACAGCCGCACCAACACTTTGCGACCCACATGGACCTCTGCTGCAGCCCGCACAAAGCCACATACCACATTCTCTCTTGGATTGGAACCGCAAAAACCGATAGATCCAAAAAAAAGGCCCAAAATTGCGAAAGCCCGTGTTAAGACAAGAGGGGGGGGGGGCGGGGGGTACACCAAAAGAAAGAACAAAGCATTTTCGTGGGCTCATATTGATACGCAAAACGCCCCAAGCACCGTGCATCGCGTTTCGCACCGGGAGCGCATTTCTCTCCCAACCCTCCACAGCCCTCAATGACCCCACCCCCATTCGTGGCACCCTCATTGATGCTCAACGACTCCACAATCCCCGTCGTACTGTTCGGGCCGACTCAGCACATTGGGTCCGCCTCAGCCCCCCACCCACAACCCCATCGGACGCCTGCTGTTCTCATTCCACGACCTGCCCACCCTCGCCGTGGGCCCCCGCAACACCTTCATCCAGTCGATGTCCAGCCAAACATGGTCCAGCGGCAGCCGGTGGGCCTGGAAGGCCTCCACGACCTCGTGCACTTTGCTCTCGGGCACGTACGAGTACCGGCTTTGCCCAAAGCCCAGCGCCCACTTGGGCGGCAGGGCCATGGTCCCGCACGCCTGCCCCAGCTTCTTCACCAGGGCTTTGGGGTCCGGGGCATGGAACAGGATGACGGGGAAGGCCCGAGGCCTCTGGGGGTACTGCCGCGCTTCAGTCTAGCAAAACGGCAGGAAGGCAATGTCGGGCCAAGCCAGGAGTGCCGTGCCATACCATGTCACGTCACGTCATCACATGTGGCGTCATGTCGTGTCAGGGGTGGAAAGAGTGCCCCCCCCTGTGTGACATTCCGTCGGGTTGTTGCTCCTTTACGGGGCCCTGGACACTCACCCGTTCTTCCCTTCGCATGTTGCGCCGGGTCGCTGCTTTCTGTCGCCCGCTGCGGCCGGTGCTCCTGCTGGTGTCGTTTCCGCGTTCGCGGAGCCCAGTAGTTGGTGTGCTGGGGCTGTGCTGAATGCGGCATTGTGTGCCGTTTGGGCGTCAGCGGCGCCCAGTAGTTGGCGTATTGAGGATGTGCTGGTTGTTGCCGGGGTCGTTTGACTGTTTTTGCTGTCCACACACCTCTGTCCACAGGCCGTCCATAGCCTGCCTTGCTGTGTTTCTGCGCGGCCCAGGTGCCCTGTTCCTCCACGCGCTGTCCCGGCCGTCCACCATGTGCCCTTTTCCCCCTCACGGCTTCCCTCCCCGTCCAAGCCCCGCCCCGCTATGGGATACAGATGCGTGTGCACGGCGGTGCCGTTCAGCACCAAGCAGAAGTGCAAAGCCAAAGTCGAAGAAAAAAAGCTCTTCAGTGACATGTCATAGGTGCCTTTCGCTGCAACAGAAGCGAACGCCGAGAGTGCGAGGCGGTTCCACTGAACCTAAGTCCTATGAGTTAATTCTGGTTGATTCACGTATCATCAGGTATCAGTACCCCCCCCCCCCCGCCAAGGCCAAGGCCTTGTGCCACCCCCCCCCCCCCCCCGCAGCGATTGCGATTACGATTGCTCCGCCCGCTGGACCAGTGTGCACCAACCACATTTGGTCAACTCATATGGGTTCTTGACCACAATTACACACAAACAGTGGGGAGGGCCCATGACCCTGCCTGTTTTCAGAATTTCAGCCTGGTTGGGCCCACTTGGTACTAAGGTGGGAGACCACCAGGGCCGTTTTTGGAAAAATGGGTTTTGTTGACCAATCGTGCTACAAATTCTGCGCACATGTGATATGAAACCATTCATCAACCCCGTCCCTGAGAACATCTAACACAGGACAATGCACTGGACAGGTTTTGTAGCATTTCTGAGTCCAGCACAATCATTTCTTCGCACATGTGGCATGAACCTTTTGCCATTCAGCAGGGTCCATGTCAGAAATGTCTGCACTGGAGTTGGAACTTGTTGTCATACCTGCGAAGCAAAAAAGAGCATCCGTAATCGTCGTTTCGTTGTCACCCTCCTGGCCCAGACCCCCCCCCCGCCACCTTGGTAATGTCGTCACTTTTATATCCACCGCTGTGTCGTGTCATGATATGTGATGTCGTGTCGTGTCGTGTCGTGTCGTGTCGTGTCGTGTCGTGTCGTGTCGTGTTGTGTCGTGTCGTGTCATGTCGTAGCAACTGAAGGGGGGATGGGTAAATGTGAGACTAGAGACAGTGACAGGGCCCTCGGTTTCCTACGGATTGGGCCCCAAGAAAGTAGTAGGTTGGGGAACTTCACAAAAAGGGTGCCCTTTACTTTGCGAGTGCTGGAGGAAGGACCTTCGTGGGCTGGAAATTAAAAACTTACCACAACTACAAGCTGCTCCAGTTCAAAGCACAAATTACCACAGTACACGGCAGGGCACCTCGTAGCGGGCACACGCCAGCCCGTCACACATGGACTCATTGCGCGCGGGGGCAAGCTGTGGAAGGGAACTGGGTGCGCAGTCCTACAGCAGTCAGCCCGTGTGAACAAAGGTCCGGGGAGGGTGGTGGACCATGAAGGCGGGGCCTGCCGGTGCTTCCGGTGTCACGCATTTGGGGTGTGTTTGCATCGTGGCTGTACGGGGGGGGGGGAATATTGGTGGTGCGGTGTTGTGGGAGAAAATTGACTGGGGGCAGGGATGGAGTCGAAGGGGGGAAGGTTACCCCCCCCCCCCTTTCAAGGGTGCCCAGCCAACGCCCAGCCACTGTCCCCTTGACGCCAAATGCCAGCTTCAATGGCATCTGTAACCGACAGTAACCGCCCCCAACCGCTTCGGCAACCTCCTCCAACCGCCTGCCTAACCGCTCCTGGGGCCGCCTCTGAGGTCCCTTCCCTTCTGATGCATCCCTGGGCGAGGGGGGGGGGGGTCTTTTGGCCCCTCGCCAGCCCCCACTGACCCACTGCACCTGGTGGGGGGTCCAGGGCGGGCCTTAACAGGGGGGAAAAAAGTGTTCCTTTACACAGTTTTCCCAAAAAAGCCCACGGGCGCACCATGTGTTGGCGACGGGCGGTTGGTGGTTGGTGGTTGGTGACTGGCGGTTGGTGGCGGTTGGTGGCAGTTGGTGGTGGTTGGCGGCGGTTGGTGGTTGGGGACTGGTGGTTGATGGCGGTTGGCAGTGGTTGGCGGTTGGCGGTTGGTCGCCGCTGGCGGTTGGCGGTTGGCGGTTGGCGGTTGGCGGCTGGCAGCGGTTGGTGGTTGGCCGTTGATGGCCCCTTGGGGCGGTCCTTAACAAAAAAAAATCTAGTCCCTAAAACGACCCCCCTGGGGGGGGGGGGTCCTGGAACCCAAACATTTGCGTACCAAAAATAGCCCTAATCAATATTTCCTCTCGTAAAATTTCATTGCTACCCACGACGAAATCCAGGTCCGAGCGGGGGGGGGGGGATGTTAGCCCCCCACCCACCCCCCACCCCAGGAGATGCTGAGTTGTGAAGCAAAACTCTGTGCTGCCCGCTGGAGGAAGAAGACGAAGGCCAAGCTTTGTCCATCGTCCCCGCACGCAAGAAAACCGACCAGATGGCACCCTCTGCACGAACTGCCCCCCGCCCTCGAGTGGTAAGTGCCTGTGCGCAACGGTATCCCCACACCCCAACTTCACCGCCACTTGGGAGACTCGTGATGGACCGGTAGTCAGCACCACGCTCTGAGGGGGGGGAAGAATCTTGGCAAGCACAACACTGCTTCCCAAACGTTGGAAATTGACAACAGTCCGTATCAATATGATCGACATCCGTGGCTAAAATTGCGAAAAACTAAGTGTTCTGCATCATACAGGATGCAGTGTGGTGCTGTGGATGCAACAAATTTGAAGTGCACAGCAATGCACGAATAATACCACCTCGTCCAACCAGCAAACACTGAGGAGAAGCTCAATATGCAACCTTCTAAGTGAATTTGGAGAACTGAAAGCGACGGTTCCCCCGCCCCCCTGGGGTACTATTCAGGGGGGGGGGGGCGGTTCTGTGGAACCCATTCCCAACCCTCCACCACCCAACACCCACAAAGAGGGGACTCAGTCACAGGCATCGGCATCGGCGTTAGCCGCAGCCGAACTGGCGAACTCGCCGCAGAGGCGGAGAAAATTGGGGGGAAATGGGGAACTGTCAGAAATTGCCAAAAATACATCATGGGGGGTGTAGAAAAATGTGTGAAATTGGTAGGAAACGGGAGAAAAGTCGGAGCAAAGTGGGACAATTTGGGACAAATGTCGCATTTTTCCCAGTCCCATTCCCCCCACTGTTCCACAACCTCCCCACCTTTCCCTCAGTTCCTTTGATGAATTTTGCCAGCCGAAGTAGCCGACTGGGCAAATGGGAATTTCGGGACTGGCCAAAATTCGCCGATTGTTTGGCCAGCGCCGACAGTTGCAGTTATGGCTTGGAAAAACGGGGGTTGCCCCCTGCACCTCGTCGCCCATCTTGACAAAGCAGTGGCCTGACCGGGGTCCTTGAGGAGAAAAGGGAAAGAAAAGAAAAGGAAGGCCCACGAAACGACCCCCCCCCCGCAGGGCAGACAAGGACGTCACCTCGGCCCCCAAGGAGCACCAACACCGAGACCTGCACAGACGTGGCATAGTCCTTGTCCCTGGCCTTCGTGGGGTGTGGGTTGGAGGTGAAGGTCAGATGGTTGTCCCTGGTGTCCACTTGCAGGTGGTCGGTGCAGTCGGCCAATACCCCGCAGCACTGCCCGTCGGGCAGCACGATGAATGCGAAGGGGTGCGAGGTGTACACCTTCTGGGTCCCCGGTCCATAGCCTGCAATGGAACGGGGAAAGGGAGCCAAGAACTGTCCCTATGCGGGACCCGCTAGCAGGGCTTGTAAGAGGGGGGGGGGGTCAAGGGAGGGGGGGGTACGTAGGTCCAGCACCCCCTCGCCGTATGGTGACCCCACCCCTGAGACGGTTCTCTGGTGGTCGAGTGGTAAGACACTTGGCGCGTGTACCGGAGACCCGGTTTCAATTCCCAGGTGGGCGATTCCAGTCGTGTTGGGTGACCTGGGATAGTCGTGTTGGGTGACCTGGGATCGATTCGGACCCCGGTGGCCGCAGAGACGAGACGCGTGGACTGGGTAACCCGATATCGATTCCCGGGGTGACTGACGAAGCGACAAAGGGCGCCGGACAATTGGGGATCAGTGGACTTCGAATCATCCGAGCGCCCCATGGCCACGGGCCGGGTGCCCACCAACCCCCCCCCCCCCCCCCAAAAGTGGTGCTGGGTTTTTAGAGGCGCTGAAGGCACCGAAGAAAAATTTTGGCCTAAACTAACCTACGCTGAAGGTGCCAGAGAAACATTTTGATTAGCCAACGGCCTGGACCTCTTAAATGGGGGGGGGGGGGGGCGGTGGGTGGGTGGATGGGTGGGTGGTGTGGGACCCTCCACGACCCCAGGCCCCCACGCCCCCACGTGGCGCACTGCCCCGCTCGCTGGATCTTGCTGAATGGCACAAGTCAACGCGGGTTGTAGTGGGCTTGATGGGGTCCGTGGCATTCTGATGGAGTCGGGTCAGGGTGCCTGCCTGGTCCCTGGCCCCTTTCAGGAGCGTTCGACCGCAGGCGGATGCCGCAACCAGTGTCCAACCAAGGGAGGCGGCCTGTTCAAATTCTAGACCCCAGCCGGGTGCGAAAACTTTGGGGGGTCTGGAGGGGGGGGTCTGCAATCTGAACAGGCCGCCCCCTTGTGTCCAACATTTTTTCCCGTTAACTGCTCTGCTGCAGTGCGGGATGCACTTGTGCGGGCACTGCCGCATGGGACACGGTGGGGGTGCGTGATGGCGGGCCATGGTGTTGGGATACAAGCGTGGTACAGGGCGATACCTGCCCCCCGCCTTTGCGAGACAACGCTTGTCAGGACAACAGTGCGTTGTCTCCGGCATTTTCAGTGGTTTTACACAGGGGGCCATCGTCATAAGCCGGGTGCAAAGGATGGGCCTAATTCTTAGACACGGCGAGAAGGTACTCCAAATTGTTTGTTGAGGTGGAAGCAAAAACAGGCACGAGTGGAGAATGGTAAAAAAACGATGCCCGGCGCGCGCCCGGCGCGCTAACGCTCCCCCTAAGGGGTTGGCATACAACAACGGAGGCCTCACTCTACCTCCTCAATGCAATGCAATGCAATGGTGGTTATAGGCGCCCACATCCCCTGCCGGGGGGGGGGAGGGGCATGGACGATTTCTCTTCCGCGTGGCCCGGCACCGAAGAGGGTGCCTCACAAGGTGCCCAATCATGCAAGGCGTACGTTTCGTCACGTTTCGCGTTTCCCACAATGCGGTCGTTTCGAGTCGTTTTGTGTTCCACGGGGTGCCGAATCCGGGAACTTCGGTTGTGCCAAAAACACGTACATCATCTGTCACGCTATGGTTGTGTGTTATTGTGTGTCTCGTGGCAATGCGCGGAACCGATTGGTGCATGCACTTCGCACCCCAAAAAAAGCCCCCTAGGGGATAGATCCATATACGACTTTCACTACAATATCCTTTTCTCAAGGCACTGCTTGCACTGCGTTCGTCCCAAGCCACCCGCCACAGCGTAACGTCTTATGCACCTGCCTGTGCACCTTAAGTAATCGTCTACTTCCGCTACCTCTGGAGTCGCTACTCGACTTCCGTTCTGGTGCTTGTCGCTTTTGTGCAGATGAAGCTGCCACCGTTGTCTTCCCACTTTGTGCTTGCTTGGCTTGCCCACGGGGTTGCTTGGCGGTGAGAGAGAGAGAGAGAGAGAGAGACAGACAGAGAGAGAGAGAGAGAGAGAGAGAGAGAGAGAGAGCGAGAGAGAGAGCCGGCAATGGCCGCCACCACAGAAAGAATCTGATAGTTCCATCTGAGTTCATCAAAATATGGAAAACTAAGGACAATATGTACACTGCATAAAGTCGTTTCACGAACAACCACTGACTGCTCGCTGTGTATCTACACACAATAAACCTCCCTACTGAGGAGCAGCCTGGATTGCCGAGGGCCAAACTCCCCACCTACCTCGATCATATATATCACCACTTGGAGCGAGCATCCGACACATATAACATAGCAATATACGCAGTCAGCCGCTACCACAGATACAAGAAGAAACTGCATGAAAATCAGAGGCAGCGGACGATAATACATGAGTGCCAGAGGTCCAATTCAACTTGGTGCACTAAGCGCAAGGGCTACTCATCTCAACTACCAGGCGACTGCGCACCACGGCCAATCAGTGACTCGCACTAAAATAGTAGGCCACCGGACGGGCCTCCCACACTAAAAGAGGAACACTACAGTAGCAAGTCTTATGGCCCAAGTCTGTAGCGGGAGAAGAGGGAGCACGGATCCAGCCCTAAAGCAAACCAAAAGCAAAAGGCATATGAGTGAGAGCAACCCCAAAAGACCAATCCGTACCGAGGCAAGACGGCACTTACATCAAACCTCCGCGTAATCAACCAATGGGACACCCAATGCTGGGGGCATTTCAAGAGTGTATTCAGGCAACAGGCTTGGCGGTCTTTTTGTACACTTTCTTCTGTCATGTCGTGACGACCACTTTGGTACTGCTGTCCGAACTGCTGCTTTAAGAACTAGACTCCAATGATGTAGAGGACGTCCCACCACTGGTAGAAATGGTCGTTGACGAACTATCCTTTTGGGACCCATCCGACTCATCGGACTTGCGACGCTCTGGACGCCAATGTTTGTCGGCCTCACTTGAAGGTCGTTGTGTGCAATATTTGTCCCCTATCTTTGGCTACCTCACCCCTGCCTTCTAGGGGGCCCAAATGAGGGCGGAAGTGCTATGTCACCCCTGCGTTCTCGGGGGGTCCCCTTCAAAGGGGACTGAATCAAAAGTGGCTACCTCACCCCTGCCTTCTCGGAGGCCCAAATGAGGGCGGAAGTGCTACGTAACCCGTGCGTTCTCGGGGGTCCCCATCAAAGGGGACAAGAATGGCCTGTGTTGGGTCATCAGTGGTAAAATGCTCTGAGTGGTGGTCCTTAAGGGCGGCCCTGAAAAGAAAAAACTTTGCTTCCTTCAGGACAGCCATGATCGGAAGTGGCCCAAAAGTGTCAAATTGGCTACATATCCTAATAAGTCCATATCCAACACAAGGGGCAACTTTTCTCCAACTGGAGAGGCAGTGTGAGGTGGACTAAGCAAACCTTTCACCCAAAAAAAGGGGGGGGGTTCGGTTATATGAAAACCTTACTTTTCCCTAAAAATTTGGCCAATGAAAAAGAGGGGGGGGGGTTATGTAAAACCCCCCATGCTGTCGTTCTCCGCAGATGTGCCCCCCCCCCCCGTGGTTTTACATTTTCAGTGGTTGTTCTCGTGAGGGGCGGGCTGGGGGCGCCATGACAAGAATGCCCAGCCCAAGTTGTCTCTACTGGGTTTGGGTGGGATTTCTTTATGGTGTTTCAGTGATTTGGAAGAATCCAAGGGCCACCGGTGGGATTTGGAGTGGTTGCCTGTCGGCACCGCCTATTTTTTGTCGATTCCTTGATCATCAACCTTTTCAGCTTCTTTGCATGATTCTTCAATGGCCTATGGACATGTACCCCCCCCCCCCCGCCCTTGCGCAAGCACAGCCGCGGTCCCAAAAGTCAGGTCAAAACGGCCGTTCAACGCCCACCCCGTGCTTAGACAAGGCCGTGCATGCGCAAAGGGGGGGGGGTGCATTGTTGGGAGGGTCCCTCAACGGTGATCCTGCCCATCACAACACGTGTCAAAGCCCATCACAACACATGTCAAGAAAGGCCACATTGCCAGCAGATGAGGCCATTTCCGCACAGACCACTTCCGAACATGGGGAGTCCCGGGGGTAACGCCGCGCGGCGGGGGGGGGGGGGGGTTCCGTGCGGGGGGGAGATATGAACCTACAAATTCTGGCGCGACAAAATCTGTGCCACTTCTTAAAAATGAGCGAACAAATTATGTACGGTTCCCAATAACTGCTCGTGAGAAACAGCGGGCGCTTGTTGTTACTACCTTTACAAATCTGAAAAGCACCGAACAAATTGCGTACAAAATTTATGTACAGAATTTGAAATGCAGAATTTCTAGCTTGTGTGACCCCCCCCCCCCCCCCCCCGCCCGGTATGTTGGAGCGCTTGCTGGGCCGGCAGTGGCACAGGATAAAGGCCCGTTTTCAAACCCTTCTGTCGGGCTGCCTCCCCATCGGGGCAGCCCGACAGAAGGGTCAGAACAGAAGACAGCACAACCTCCAACGACCTCCCACAACCCCCCACAACCCTCCACAACCTCCCACAACCCCCCATAACCCCCCACAACCCCCCACAACCTCCCACAACGTCCCACAACCTCCCACAACCTCCCACAACTTCCAACAACCTCCCACAACCTCCAACGACCTCCCACAACCCCCCACAACCCCCCACAACCTCCCACAACCTCCCACAATCTCCATCAGCCTACCTACACGTACCTGCTGGGTCAGAATTCCAGCAATTCCGCACCACCTCATTCCTCAATAGCGCCCCGGCCTGCCCCCCCAATCCGTAAATGGAGGTGCCGTCGGGCAGAGGACCGAACGTGACCACGTGCGACAACTCCGTCCTCTCAAACCGGGGCCAGAGGCCATGAGCCCCAAAGAGCCGCCACGCAGCCCCTTGGGGGTCCCCGTGCTGCCGGGGCCTGTCACGGAGGACGGGGTTGGCGAAGAACAGCGACGGCCACGCCAAGGCCCGGGCCGTGGGGTCGGCATCGAACCGGAACACCCCGTCACAGAGCACGTTGTCGACGCTCAGAGCGGGTGGTCCTGGCAGTTGTTGGGCAGGGTTTGGAGGGGGGGGTTGCGAGAGGGGTGGGTGGGTAGGTACAGCGCCCCCCCCCCCCCCCGCCAGTGGTGCTGAGTTTGTAGAGGCATCGAAGGCGCCCAAGAAAATTTTTGGTCGCAAGTAATTGGCGCCGAAGGTGCCAGAGACAATTTTTGATTGGCCGAAGGCGCGGAGCAAATCTTGGCCCAATCACTAATGGGGGGGGGGGGGTCTGGAACCCTCCCCCCCCCCCTACTGGGGCTGAGTTGTGAAGTGGACCTCTGGCAGTCCACTGTGCCTGTGTGGGCGTCGCCTGCCCTGAGGGGGGGTGCGGTTGTGTGGTGGCTGGAGTTCGTCTCGGTGCTCCCTCTTGGACGCACTTCAGGAAGGGGGGGGGGGGATTCTTGTAAGGGGATCATTTCGCCGGGTACAACTCCTGACCGCGAAAGAGGGAGCAGCCCGCATCGCACCGCACGCTCCATCTCGCGCACCGTCTTTCGTTTTTACCGGGAATTTTTCCGGGTGGCAGGGACGCGGTGGCCTAAGGGGTGAGCATACAACAGCGGAGGCCTCCACTCCACCTCGGCGCCCTACCCCCGCAGCCACGGCAGACGGGCTCACTGAGGGGGCGGTGAGGCTGAGAAGGAGCCCCGCCCCGCGCGCCAAGCGCCCCCAAAGCCCCGCCCACTGCAACTCCCAAAGCCCGAGTCGCCGCACGCGCACCGCGACGTGCGCGCCCGCGCCCCCTCCGGAATCGAGGAGGTGCCGATGCGATGGTGGGAATGGTGTCACACAAACAACACGTCAACGTCCGCAACAATGCCACCGGCGGACCGGGGGTATCCCCCCGTGTGACATTCCGTCGGGTTGTTGTTCCTTTACGGGGCCCTGGACAGTCACCCGTTCTTCCCTTCGCGTGTTGCGTCGGGTCGCTGCTTTCTGTCGCCCGCTGCGGCCGGTGCTCTTGCTGGTGTTGTTTCCGCGTTCGCGGTGCCCAGTGGTTGGTGTGTTGGGGCTGTGCTGAATGTGGCATGGTGTGCCGTTTGCGTGTCAGCGGCGCCCAATAATTGGCGTATTGAGGATGTGCTGGTTGTTGCCGGGGTCGTTTGACTGTTTTTGCTGTCCACACGCCTCTGTCCACAGGCTGTCCGTAGCCTGCCTCGCTGTGTTTCTGTGTGTGTGACCTGTTCCTCCATGCGTTGTCCCGGCCGTCCACCATATGTCCTTTTTCCCCTCATCGCTGGTCTGCCCCTGATGGGCTCCCGCTCCTGTTGCGCAAACAGCCCATCTGGGCTGCGGGAGACACCCCCCACCTGATGCCGGTTGAGCAGGGGTTGCCCTTGCACCCGGTAGCCACGGGGCTGGCTGGCCAAGCCATCCCCTTTATTGTCGCTGCCTGCCATGCGCACGCTCTGCCATCCGCTCCTCCGGTTCCCTGTTCCCGCTGTTCTGGTTGCCTCTCCTGCCTTGCTGTGCCCCTCCCCCCCTACCCCCGCCCCCCTCATTGCAATCTCCCCCCTTTTGTCAGGCCGGTTCCCCCCCAGGGGGGGGGGGGGGGCAGTCATGATGTGACGGTTCCCCCCCCCGGGGGGGGGGGGGGGGGCGCACCACAAATCTGTACCATAGTATCACAGTGTAAATCAGCTTCGGCGCCCGGTAAAAATTTTCGTTGGCGCCTGATATTTTCTATGCTTTTTGGGCCATGTGACGGGTGCCCCCCAGGGGGGGGGGGATTGCCAAGGGGGGGGGGGGGGGGGGCACCACACGGTGCGCATCATTGCGCAAACCAGAGGGAGCGAACCGCACCACCAACACCGTTCGAGTTTGGGCGGGGACCAGCTATTGCTTAACTCAATCATGATTCCACTGCAACAGTTTGAATGCCTTTGAGATGCTATGTACAGGCGGCATGTGTCTATGAACAGAGAAGTGATGTCGTAGTTATAGGGACCTGAGGCTATTGCTTAGGGACCCCTGGGGGGGGTTTTGGTTTGGTTTGGGTCAAGGCCTGTGCCGGACGCCCTGGCCCATGGTCAGCACTCGCCTTTGTGCCGACACGACTGGGCTAGGCGAATCGCGGTTGTCCGGTCCCAAGGCCTGCCGGACTGTTGACCGCCCCCGTACCCCGTGGTGGCACACACGGGAGGGAGATGCCGCCGTGCCTGTGTGTGTGGCGCGCGCGGGGCAGGAGGGCGGGGCGTGCATGCTGGTGGCGCTCGCAGGGCATGACGGGTCACACGGCTGCGCCGCGCCTGGCCCTGCCCGCTGGCGCCGGTGCCGCTCCAGTGTTTCTGGTTTCCCCCGCTGCGGCTTGGTCCGTCCGTGTCGCCGCTTGTAGTGGCGTCCCGGCTGTTCGTGTGGTCGTCGGGTGTGAACCAGGGTCCGCCACCACCGGGCCCTGGCTGCTTGTGGTGGAGGCGCGTCGGGGGGGGGGGGGGCGTGTGGGGGGTTGTGTGATGCCTGGTGCTCCAGGCCCCGGCAGGGAGGCCATGGGAGCCTGACGCTGAGCCCGCCGGGGGAGTGTTTGGACTGGACACGCCGCCTCCCGGTCATTGACATGCGGCCAGCGGCCCCACGACTGCATGAGGCACGGGGGCGCGCTCCCTGGGCGCTCGACTGGGGGGGTCCACACCTCCTGACTGCTCTAGGCACTGGTGGTGTTGTCGTGGACTGGACCATCCGCCCACGGCGCTGAGGGACGGCAGGAGGAGGGGCTCCAGGGCGCGCTGAGCGCTGCCCTGCCCTGGAGCCTGCCCGGGCTCGGGGCCTGGGTGGCGGTGCTACTGCCCGCGTAAACGGGGGGGCCCAGAGGGCACACCACCCGAGTGACCGTTCCGTTTGGAAGGGGGAGGGGGGGGCAGGGGTCGGCAGGTGGCTGTCTGGCCTCCAGGGGTCGCCCACAACTGAACTGGAGTGCACGGGGCTGTGCTGGCCTAGGCGTCTGTGATGAAGTTGGAGGGGCACGCGCACACCTGGAGGTTCCCTAGGCAGGCCGCTCAAGGGATACCCACAGCAGTCAATCTGCGAGCCCTTCACAGCCTCCACTTTTTAGGCCCTGAGGGCGCCGACTCCGTGCACCTCTCCCGTCGGGGGGCAGGCTGGGGGGGGGGGGGGTAGTGGTGGTTGGGTCTACCTGCTCACTTGTTTGGGAGAGGAGGACCACCTGCTGGGTTACCATGCGGGTCCCAGATCCCAACATACCCATCGTTCGGCGTCCGCTCCCTGTCCGTGAGGGGAGGGACCTTGTTCACCATGTGACGGCCTGCAGTGAGGGTGCGGGGGTGCGAGGGCATGCTGGGGGGGGGGGGCTGTGCTGGGCCTGCTTTCGGCCCCATTTCTGTTGGGGGGGGGGGGGGCAGCAAAAGGCCTGCTCCCCTGTTTCCTGGTCCCCAAGGGGGACCAGCCCACGGCCTGCACCCTCGCTTTGTGGTGGCTGAAATTTGGGCCGACAAGGGGGGGGGTTGTTTTGTTTGGGTCCAGCCCCGGTGGACCCGCCCCCCCCCACCCACATCAGAAAACTTCTCCTCCAGCAACAAATGAAATTTATCAAAGGGGTCGGAAATTTGCCCAATTCAGGTACCCCCCCCCCCTTGTATAAGCTACGCCAAAGTCCACGGTCCCTACGCCTACTGTAGCTTGGACACGGGCGTAGCTTGCGCGCAACATACACAACTACCAACACCGGGCACCCAGATTCGAAAAGAGAGGATTGCATGGTGAGCCGGTGCAAGAAAGGGGCATATAATGCACAAACATCCCCAAAATCAGAGCTATGTGGGTTCAAGTGGCAAACACTCACAACAAATGTGTCCATGAGTCTATGTGACTCGCAAATCCGTCACCAAACCCATGTCTTATGCGGCTGCACTACGTTTGGTACCGAATCAAAGTTAGGTCCCAAATTAATACGGTCCCTACGCCTACTGTAGCTTGCACAAGGGCGTAGCTTATACAAGGGGGGGGGGGGTACACAAACCTTTTTGTTGACCCACCCACCCCTCCCTAAGCAATCGCCTGCCGGGGGCAACTTTGCCACCCTCCGGAAAGACAGCATTTTCCCACAGCTGCCGTGCCGGCCCCAAACGGCCCCCCCTCCTCCTGCACTACATCCCCAATTCCTCCACCAGGTCAAATGGGACATGCACACGGGACCGTCAATGCCTGTGGGCCTTCTTACACTTCGGTCCACCACGGCTCCACTCCGTTGCCCTCCCGTTCGAGTTCGTTGCGTGTCCGCTGCACTTTGTACGTTCAATGCCCATCGGTAGTTATTGTAACTGAAGGTCATTTGGGGGGGCGGCATGACGTCAGGATTTGAAATAACCAGCATAGTCCTGACCCTATGCCGGACTGAATCAGTTCAATCTGTGACTCCGTCATGTACCACGCACTTGAACTTGAAAGGGGGGGGGGAGGGGGGTTCGGCTGGGACCACCCCTCCTCCCAGGGTCCCCCTATGGCCCCCGCCGAAGGAGGGCCGGGAATTTTGAAGCTTCAATCCTCTTGGCACCGAACAGCAAAGTGGAACAGGGGAGCTCAGGGTGAACCAGTCGGCAGTCTGGGTCCTGAACCGCAAACACCCGAGGCGCGGCTCGACCAGAGTTTTCCTTAGGGGGGGGGGGGGGGGGGGTTCCAAGGGGGGTGGGTGGGTGGGGGGGGGGGGGCTGTGGGGGGACCCCCCCTCAGGAGACCCTGAGTTGTCTAGGGGGGGGGGTCCCCCCTCTTCCTACAGTGTACGGCCGTTCTGATACATCCCTGCCCGCCCCCCCCCCTCCCCCCACCCATCCGCCCCCTGAGCTGCTCCTGTCGGCCCCACGGGGACTCTTCCCCACAGGACACAAGTCGCGCTGTCACGGCACCCGCAACCCCAAGGGAGAGTCTGCACGTGGCGCACGCGACAGCCCTAGTGCCGCGTCGCCTGCTGCCGGCGGGGCAGTTGCCCGCATTCGCGGCTTTTTTGCAGCTGAGATTCCTGATTTTGAGTCACAGATTCGTGACGCTGAACAACTGCGCCAATGGTGGCGGGTGCCCTGTGCGACTGCTGTCGCCAATGCGCCGCACGTGCGCCCTGCCCGCGGAAGGTGGTACCCCCCCCCCCCCTCCGCCCAGCAGCCACTGTCTCCCTGACGGCAAATGCCAGCTTCACTGGCATTTGTAACCGACAGTAACCGCCCCCAACCGCTTGGGCAACCTCCTCCAACCGCCTGTCGAACCGGCTCTGGGGCCGCCTCTGAGGTCCCTTCCCTTCTAATGCATCCCTGCCACGGGGCCCTTCACCCCCGTTGCTGTACATTACAGCACCGCATCACGCGGTCCGGCCCGCCCATGTCCGATGAGTCACGGGGAACAAGACTCGCTTCGGTGCCCCCCCAGCCCACCCGACCCCTTGCACACAAATACAGTTCAATAACCCATTCCCCGGGCCCCGGAGAGCTCCTGCCTGCCCCGCATCCGTCCCCCTCCTCTCGGCAAAGGTGAACAGGGGGGGGGCTCAGGGTGAACCAGTCGGCAGTCTGGGTCCTGAACCGCAAACACCCGAGGCGCGGCTCGTCCAGAGTTTTCCTTAAGCGGGTGGGCGGGGGTCCAAGGGGGGTGGGTAGGGGTGGGGGGTCTGTGGGGGACCCCCCCCCCCCCCTGCAGGAGACCCTGAGTTGTTAGAGGCGCCGAAGGCGCCGAAGAAATTTTGTGGCCTAAACTGACTTGCGCCGAAGACGCCAGAGAAAATTTTTGATTGGCTGAAGACCCGGAGAAAAATTTGCCAAATCACTTAAAGGGGGGGGGGGGCTGTCAGGACCCCCCCCCCCCCAGGAGATGCTGAGTTGTTAAGCAAAACTCTGGGCCCGTCACCGTTGCATGTCCCGCACAACGTGCACTCACCATAGCACACCCCAACATACTTCCCGTGGACCATGCTCCACTGGTCCCGATCCGCCCGGAGCGGTAGAAAATTGTTGCCGTTGTTCACGTTTGCCACCGTTTTGCAGAGAAGGGACCAGTCATTTGCTTGCCAATGGGGGGAAAGTGATAGAAATAAAAAGCCCAAGAAATTGTTTTCCACTCTCGTTGATTGTGGTTGACGCCAGAACTGACCTCCAAACCAAAGCAAGCAACGGGCACAGCCAAGGTCTCTCTCAGTGCATGATTGAGTTTGAACCGGTTTCGCCTCTACGGGCCTCCTCAGCAAACAAACATGGCGAAAAAAAATAGACACTCAGAAAGGGGGTGGTGGATGGCCTCTCTTTGGACTCTCGAGAAAAATGAAACTTTGACCAGAGAGCCCAAAGTGACAGGCCCATTTTAGGTACACAACTTTGTTGTCCCTCATACCCCCCCCCCCCCCGAAGGGGTAGACTGGAAGGGACAACGTTGGGCTGCGCCCGCACCACATCCGATGCCAGACCCATGGGTGCCCTTGGAGACCAGCCTCCGCCCGGCTGCACACCAGTGCACAGGCGCACCTGCATGCAATTCATTGCGGGACGACAGATACGACGTGCGCAGCTCTTGCTTCATCAGCCGAAGGTGGTCGACAATTGCGGGCACCGCAGTCGCAGCAGTGCCGAGGCCTGCCCAACACACATCAATAGCGGCGTGGGCCTCACATGACTGAGGGTGCGAAGCAGCGTCTGTGCCCTGTGAGCAGTTTTGCTCTCTGGTGTTCAGAAGATCCTCCTGCGGGGCGCCACATCCGAGACTTGTGGATCATCAGGGGAAACCATTAGTTCAGGGTTCCAGCCCCTCTCTGGCATGCAAAATAACCAGCACACTCATGCGCAGCTGTGTGCCAATCCGCCATTTGCCCCGCCCACGCGGCATCTGCAGAGCACACATAACTCTCAACCTAACACAGAGGTTCTGACTCAGCACAAGTAACAAAGCGGCGACTGCCCTGTTAGCACTGAATCTCCACCTCAGCGCTGCTAATGGGCCTCTCTCGTTAGTAGTACAGGCGTTTTTTATAGTCCTGGACTCCTGGGCCAGGCAGGGGCCTTAGTGATTAGGGTTAAGGGGTTACCTAAGCCCTATCCCCTCGCCCCCTCCCCCCTTCGTGACCCGGCGCGACGGCGATACCGTGGCCAGATTGCCCACACTCAGAGGCAGAGATGACGGTGGCAGGCACCCGATCACCTTTTGATCGGGTGTGGGTGACAGTGATGCCCACTGGAAGACATGGAAGAGATGTGGGTGAAACTGTGAGGGGACACAGTGCAGTATGTGCAATGGTAATACCTTTTACAGCTTGGAAACACATGCACTTCACTGTTGAATGGGTGGGTAGATCCACAAAATCGCCCCAATACACCCCGTGTATGGTACTCCCTCACAGCCTCCAGACCCTCCTAAGCGCAGTGATAAAGAGCCTCCCAACTCTCATGCACGGGGCTATATGTGACCTGCAGGACATTTAGGCCCTCGGCTTAAGTTGCGAACAAGGTTCATCGGGAGACTAGTGTTGTAGTATGTACAGCAGCCTGCACGGTATCATGTACAGGAACTGACCATAACACATGAAGGAGTGCTACCCCCCCCCCCCTTTGTATAAGCTACGCAAAAGTCCCAAATTACTATGGCCCCTACGCCTACCGTAGCTTGGACAAGGCCATAGACGCTTGGGTGAAAAAAGAGAAGTTTGCATGGTGGGCTGGTGCAAGAAAGGGGAATATAATGCACAAATATCCCCAAAATCAGGGCTATGTGGGTTCAAGTGGGCAAACACTCACAACAGATGTGTCCATGACCCTAGGTGACTGGCAAATTTGCCACCAAACCCATGTCTTATGTGGCCGAACTGCATTTGTACCGAATCAAATTAGGTACCAAATTAATACGGTCCCTACACCCACTGTAGCTTGGACAAGGGCGTAGCTTATCCATGAGCGGTGGAAAGTCCAGCGACAGGTCCCCACCGACAGACCCACGCTCTCACAATGTGCAGAGTCATCAATACGGCGGCGAAGCCGCCGCCACAGATCGTTCACAGATACGGCGCCGGAGGCGCCGCAACAGATAGTGCTGCTCTCCCTCCCTTCGGTCAGGTGCACTTTCAGCCTCTGCGCCTCTTGGGGTTAGTGCTGACATCCGTACTGAATCCTGACGACGAGCCCCCCCCTTCCGATCCCTCACTCGAGGTAGACGCACTCTCCATGTCCTCCGCCTCCGACACTGTCGTAGACGAGAACTCTGATCTCTTAGAGCTGGACACCTCCGACGACATCTCTTCCAGCCCCAAGTCCTCCCACATTGGTTCTATCCGCGGTCTCTTGGCCACAGGCCTGTCATTGTTCGGATGGGACATGCGCCCTGCTTCTGCCAGGGCATCCGCCTCCTCATTACCCTGCACCCCGAGGTGTGACGGGATCCAGTGGATCTGCAGCTCGTCCCCCGCCCGTTCCCGCTCCCAGAGAATGGTCTCCCACAAGTCCCTGTGCCCCACCTCCCCTGAGGACGTGCGCCACCCATGCCGACGCCACTTTGGTGACCATTCCATAATTCCATAAGGGCGTAGCTTATACAAAGGGGGGGGGGGGCGCTCGCCAGGCCCCCACGATTGCCACAAAAAGGGAGGAAGCTTGTGACGCACTTTGTGTGTACATGTCACCACGTGACTTGTCGCATCACTTTGTTAGACCTGTGGCCGTGAACTGGAGAAGTTGCGAAAATATGTCTCACAACTCCTTAAAAAAAACCACCACAACAAACGATGCACTCAACTTTCATACAAAAGTAGTTCATCGAAATTTCTCAACTGTGGATCCCCCCCGCACCCTCCCGGTATCAAAAGAGGAGGTGGGAAGGGCGTTCACAGGCCGGACCCCTCCGGAGTTGGGGCATACTCAAATCAGCGTGCCATCCGCTGTTGAATCCCAAGTGCACGTGTGTTGCCGTGATGTCGTGGTCAGCTTCCAGCGCGGTTGCGATCAGGCGGATGTGAAGGGGGTCGATCTCCGTGCTGCCAAAGATGACGTTGCGGTGCCGAGCCTGAGCCACTGTGACAACCGCAGTGAAGAGTCGAGCGGGTGCAGGCGCCGAAAGGGTGCGCAGGAAGCTCACGTGCTTTGCCTTCCGACAAAATGGTCACGCAGCACTGCCGGCACAGACAAGCAAGCACCGCACCACAGCATCAGAGATGCAGCCACACTGCACCCCTTGGGTCACGGCAATTATGAATGGGACTAAGTGAACTGGCAGACGCGACCCAACCACCAGCTGTCTTACACGGATGGATAAAGCTGGCCCCCCCCCACCACATACGTCTTCGCGTTCAGCACATTCCGCTGATCAATTTGATGGGCCTCATGACACTTTTTGAAAGAAATTCTTTTTCGAGATTTTGTACCACCCTTGGCAGCTCAGAAAAACATTTGGTGGCTTTGGCGCGAAAACGTACCCTTTGCCATAAGAGGGACAAAGGAGTCTGGTAATTGTCACTTCGTCATCCCGGGCCGCTAAGAGCCCCCCCCCCCCCCAAAAACCATCCCACACCCACCAAAATAAATCGGTCACTGTGATAGAGTGCTCTCTCACAGAGGGTTGCATTGTTCCTGTGGACGTCCGGCCTGATACACCAGCTGCACTGCAATTGGCTCCGTGCTTTGCACAATGTGCAGCCCCCTTTTTTGTGGACGGATCAGAAATTTTTCTGTATTTTTTTTATCAATGGGGTATTCCTTGCGTTGCGCGCGCACCGCGCACTACTTTCAGACTACCCCCCCCCCCCCGAAGAGCCCCCAAGCATGCCCCTTCCAAATGACCTTAAATTAGGTGACCCCAACTACCCTAGCTCAAGAACTGTTGCAAACTACCTTCCGTTCACATAAGACATCATGCAAAATGCCAGAAAGCCATGAATGGCGATGGTTGCCACCCCGGGTATCCACCCTCAACAACACATATCCTTCTTTCTGTTCAATTGTCCACTAAGTGCAAAATCAGAATGAGCAATTTGTGGGCACGACATGATACAGTTGCCAACCTAAAGCGCTGTCACATTGTCACATATGTGCGTGTCAATGCAATCCGTACAATATTGCAGCTGACACTTGTCACACATGGACATCTTCTCAAGGTCAGACTTGGTGCAACAAAGGACACAAACATCCCCATCGTCACTCATAACATCCCCATCAGCATTGTCCTCTTGTGTTGGTGCGACCCATACATGACCAGGTGTGTGTTCCCATGGACCATATGGAGGGTACCGTACTTGTCTTCGAATAACAATTGTTGCAAATGCAAGGGTACATGCGCGTACTCATGCAACCCAATACCGGATCCCCACCATATATTCCTTATGATGCCCCAATGCCACGTGCGTGGAAACAGCCTCAACAGCACCGTGAGGTTGAATCAAAGACAAGAGAAGGTTAGGTTCCCCGCAGGTAGTGAAACCACCGAAGCATAGGTTAGGACAGCCTTGGGTGCCCTAAAAGTACTTCCTTAAAACTTGTTCCGAGAAGGGCTCGACGTGCGTACTTCGGCTTCCTTTGTCACCCAGGAGTGGCTGCTTCACCCCTCCCATCTCGGGGGTCCCCATGGTCGGGAGAGATCAACATGGCTGGATAACCCCTGTCTTCTCGGGGTCCCCATGGTGGCTAGATCACCCCTGCCTTCTCGGGGTCCTCATGGTGGGGAGAAATCAATATAGCTGCATCACCTCTGCGTTCTCGGGGTCCCCATGGTGGAGAGAAATCAACCCAGAAAGGAGTGGATGTGGTGGAAATGAGCAAAAAGCGTGTGAAGAGGGTGGAAATGGGTGAAACATGGTGAAAATCCAAAAATGCGACATCCCCAGTGTGGAAGAAGCATCAAAACTTGCTGTCAAACAACAACAATGCCTAGATTATCACAAGATATGGGTTTCTCGTACGGCCAGATGCCCAAGTAGTCGCATTGCGCGCGAATTGCGCTTGAGTCCCCCGCAATGTCTCAGCCGTGATGCAGATTTCTGCATTTGCTTGTCCTTCTTCCAACGGTTGTGCAAAGCCATTTGTGTCGTTCCCACACAGTTGGGAACTACCCCCTGGCCCTGTTGTAATCCGGGCCCGGGGGTCATGAACTGACGGTTCCCATGGGGGGGGGGGATTGCACCACACAATGGTAGCACTGAAAATGTTCCAATATAACATAAAGAAAATTTTTCTTCGGCGCCAAGTATTTCCTATGCTTTTTGTGACTTTCCCCCCCATGGGGTGAGCGGGATTGCAAAGGGGGGGGGTTTACACAAATCAGACAACGCCCCACCCACACCACAAACGATTCCCCAGGGCAAAAATGAAAATTACTGAACAGGGCATTGAGGCCTGTTGGGTACACAAACTGGGCATGTGGCCTGTCCACCCAATCCTTCCCCCGGGAGGTGCGGACGAAATCATCACCAAGCAAGGGCCTACCTCCAACAGCCCTGCGGTTGATTGGAGATTCGGTGAAAATTTTGAAAAACACCGGTGTGGGGGCCATGGCGCCCCCCCCCCCCCGGGACCCCCCCCGTTCGAGCTGCCAATACCCCCCCCCCCCCCCACCACCCTCCCGCCGACCCCCCCCCGCAAGTTTTGGGGTCGCGGTGTTTGCACAGGCCCGTGTTACCGCGTAGCACGTCCCACGGAACACATGTTGCAGACATAAGCGAACCCTACCCCTCAAAACATGAGAATACAAAGCAACAGACCAGCAGACACCCCAGAACACAAAAGCGCATGGAATCACAGCCACACCAACACTTTGACACCCGTGTTGACCCTTCCTGCAGCCTGCACAAAGCTACAAACCGCGTTCTCTATTGGATTGGAACCGCAAAAACGATGGTTCCAAAAAAGACCCAAAAGTGCCAAAACACGAGGTCGCCGTGTCTGGACAAGCCCCTGTTAGACGCAATCATCATTCACAATGCATCAATTCTGGTGTCCGAAAGGATATGCTTTGTACAGTCTAGACGAAATACTATGTATCCATCCGTCCCTTTGGCATCCATATCTACACTCAAAAATCGGTCGGCATCATCGGGGCCTGCATACTACTTACCGTCTGTCCTGCCAGCCACTGTCACTTGATCAAGCACTCCTTTGGCTCTCAGTCACTGTTGGTTGTCCTAGTTTGTGCTGTGTGTGTTGCCATAGGTGCATCAACGTTGGATGGTCGCAATTAAGATCGGAACCGTGGTCGCTTCCTGGGAACCGATACTTCAGTGCTGGCTGAGGACGCCAATGAGACAGTGCTCTGATCTGGGACGGGGAGCCGCAAGCAGGTCAACAAAGCGCTCCACACATGCACGTCCTTGTATGCATATGCAGCAATGTTCGGCAGTTCCATTGATACGATGGTTCCACGAGCACTTAAGCGTATGTACAGGTTGCACTGATGTTTGCCTAGTCACCCTTTTTCTGGCCGTGTTTTGTCGGCCAAAACCTCTAGCCTTCATGTTACCGTACGGGGGGGGGGGGGGGCGGTAGCCAGACCACTAGGGTCAGACCCCTCTTGACCACAACCCAGGGCTAGCCGCATGGGGCCTGCACGCCCCCTGTACTATTGTGTGGTGCGGAAGGGGCAGGACCTGCGTATTGCACTGCCTGCAGTACAGAATCATGTATTTGTGCGTCCGGGGCTGCGTGCCAAACAGGGGTTTGCACAGAGACGGTGCTGCGGAGCTTCGCATGCAGCTGCCGCGCCACTTCCTCGTGGCTGGCGCCGGTGAGGAGAATCAGAGAGCCCCCTGACTGTGCCCGGCAACCACAGAGATGGGCCCTCTGGGCGCAGGGCATGGGCCTGTTGAGCAAGCGGAGGGATATGGACCACTGTGAAAAGGGCCTCTAAAGCTTTCTTTTTTTTTCTCCCAGGCTCAACAAGTTCAAAGAGTGTAATGTGAGCTCTCAGGCAACCGCCTGGTTCAAGAAGTAGGGCATATAGTACAAACGAGGGCTCCACATTTGGCATGTGTTCCAGCCTCTAAAGCTTTCATACATTGCTGAAGCTTTGCTTTGGTGATTGGCATGTGGCTCAGCTGTTTCTTAGTCACCCGTTGATGTATTACAGACGTCACCGGCCGGGTCCTCCAGCATTAGCCTGGGAGGGACTGCGTAGTGTCAGTGGGGGTTGGGGATGAAGGTTGACAGTGTCCAATCCCATTTGCTTTGTGCCGGGTTGCATGGCCATTCGTGCACCAGCAACGTCCCGCCGCACAAGGCTTTGTGCGTCGCCGGGGTGCCATTGTGCACCCGGTGCCCAACGGTATCCCTAGCATGTCCTTGGGTGGGTTGGGGGCATCCCCTGGACAAACAGGCATCCCCAGTACAACTGAAGACATCCACGGGACAGCCCTTCCCTCTCTGTCACTAAACACGGACCGGGACTGTCCTGCGCCGGCTGCTATGACTATGACGTGACACGGCTCGTTAGACACTGTTTTCCCACGACCACTGCATGGTTTGCCCCCCCTCCCCCGATGCACCAGTACTTACTTCACCCCAACGGCCCCAGCCCTGTTCCCCCGCTGCCCAGCCCGGTACAGCCCATATACTTCTTGTGCAACCACAGCCTCAGCACTGTTTTCCCCCCACCGCCCTCGTGCTTGCTTTTGCCTCCTGCTGCTTTCACCCAGAACTATCTCCTCGCACTGTGTGGCTACTGCTGCCCTAGTACACCGGGGGGTACTGCTTTCCTTCCACTCCTTGGGTATTACTGCCCAGGGAACACCCCAGCCCCCCCTGCCCCAGCACTGAGCTCCCCCAAGTGCCCACTACCCCCACTGATCTGCACTTGTTTTCCTCCTACTTTCCCAGCCACGGCACACCGTTCAGTACAGTTCTGGAGCCCCAATCCCCGTGGTGTGGGCAGGGGGGTCCAAGAGGGAATGTTTCCCCGGGTCATGCCCGGCACGCTACCTTTGTATTAAGTATCTTATCTCCAGTCTGGGCCAAATTATTAGACACGGCGAGAAAGTACTCCAAATTGTTTGGTGAGGTGGGGGCAAAAATGGGCACGGGTGGGGAATAATCAAAATAAGATGCCCGGCGCGCGCCCGGCGCGCGCCCGGCGCGCTAATACGCCCCCCAAGGAGGGGCAATGTTTTTTGGATTTTGGGGTTAGTTTTAAGCATTTTGAGAGCATGAACCAACAAAGGCAACGGGTGAGCAGAGTAAGACACTTGTCAATTGAACGTGGCTTCCACTGTTTGTGAGCCATTGTTCCATGCACACTGCACCATGTTTTCCACCACACATAGCAACAATTGCCTTGTACAACAAGCTACCTCAACGGGGCTAGCTAATAAATACGAGGGCCCGTGGCATACTCACAGCTGCACCTGAAACGACGGATAACCATGATCTTTATGGGGAAGTGTTTGCCCAGTGCAACAGTCTTGTATTCACAATGCCGCATAACTCAGTTACCCAGTGTACATAGATGGATGCTGTTGTATGAATACAACTTATTGGACTAACGGCTGGAAGTGCCTATGGCCGGGGCATTCAGTCAATGAGAACCGACCATTGGTCGCTCTACCCCCCCCCCCCGCCCAAACAGCTATGGTGTCTCTTTTCCTCTTCGCCAATCCTCGTTCCCGGGGGCGCCTGTGTTGACTAGACCGGGTAGTTTCAGCCATCTACGAATTACCTGGGCTGCCGAAAATTACCGAGGGGTAATTTTCAAGGGGCAAAAAGATGAGTGAAGATTTGTTGTGTAATTTTTCTGCCTACTTTGAAGGATTTCGAAGTCTGGTTGGGCTTGACCTTGAATTATCCTTTCACAGAACCCTATGGATTTGGTGGAGGGGGAATCTTTGCACTGCGCGCTACTTTTAGACTATGTTCCCCCCGAAGAGCCCCCAAGCACACCCCTTGGAAATGCCCTTAGAATTAGGTGACCCAAACTGCCCCAGCTCAAGAAAGTTGCAAACTACCTTTCCTTCACATAACACACATCATGCACAACTGGAAAAGCCATGAACAGGCGTGGGTTGCACCATTTTTAGCGATGGAGGTTGGGTTGGGGCAAACTTGCATGTAACCTGATCCATGAATGCCCTTTCCCTTACGTACATGGTACTCACACGAGCCTTAATCGCGTCCTTGTATCGGATAATCGGACTTGCTTCAATACTTCCACTTCCCAATGGAATCTTTGGTCGTCCGATGCGTGCTTGTCCCCCTGAGTGGAAATGGCTCTTCGCCACTCTGCAGAGATATAATGTAAAGCATAAACGCAATGAAGGCAAGAGAGTCGCAAACGGCATTGTGTGTAGTAAAGAGGGCAGAAATGCCACATCACCCCTGCATTCTCGGGGATCCCCAAACAAAGGGGGACAAAATCAGAAGTCAAAACCTCCGCTAGGGGTCACCATGATGCCCCTAGGGGCCCCCCTAGTATCTCAAAGTATGGGTCTCTAGTACAGATGCCCAAATAGTTGCACTGCGCGCGCACTGCGCTTAAAGCTCCCCCGTAACCCCCCCCCCCCATTTTCTTTCCCGACAGTTTTTTTCACAACATAATTTCGCATGCACAGATTTTCTCAATCGCCCGGTAGTTTTTCGCCATTTCAGCCATGGATGTCCATGCCAGTGACCACTATTGAGCATGTGCAGCTCTTCACAGTCAAATGCTGGAAAAAAAAGTGGAACACAGAGCGTGTCTTGCAGCAGAGCTGACCGTGCATCCCAACGGAAAGTTTCCACGTTTTCTTGTGGTTCATATGCCCTTATGTTTGCCGGTTTTGCTGCGGGTCCCGCGTGCTTTGTGTTCCCTCAGGGGGGGGGGGGGCAAGGCATCACTTTGGGTGTGTTTCCCCGGGGTGCTGAGGATTGGTGCAAGCATTTGGCCCGCAACCCCTGTGGCCTCCCTCTGCCGCCCAATGCATGCAGAAGCAACCTGACTTTTCTGGCACTTCGCCCCCAGCCATTCCTTTGGGTTCCGCCAGAGGCGCCGCCATGGTGTCTTCTTTGAGCCTACCACCCCCACCCCATGTCAATGGCCCGGGCCGTGTTTCTTCTTTCGAGAGGGGGGGGGGGGGCATTTGCAAAGGGGGCCATGTTTCTTCTTTCGAAGGGGGAGGTCCATTGACACGCGCACGGGGGGCCATTGGCGTGAATTCTCATCAAAACTCCAAAAAAAATTATTTGTGTACGCATTTTCTAGCTTGCGCCATCGGTGTAAACGTGGTGCGGACCAATGCTTGGTACCTCTTGCATCTTTCAGGTGGCTGTGGAGCTCATGCTGGCCACCTTTTGCAATTTTTTTATGCTTTTACACCATTTTTGTTGTGGTGCTCAACATTTGTTTCCCATGCCTTTCCTTCTTCACACATGCAAGCACATAATAGCAAACACGAAGAAAACACGCAACTGCAACTCCAGAAAAAATGATGGTTGAAACTGATGACCCCAGGCCTGCTTCAAAAAGTTTCAGCACCACATACTTCATGTGCGCAACACTGATGTTTTCAAATAGACATGAATCCCATGCCACTGCAATAGGCTGACCGACGGAATGAATCACGGCACTTTGACCTGAGCAAAACATGCTGAGGCCCCAGGCCTGCTTGAAAAAATTTCAGCACTGTGAACCTGGCTGGATCACTCTGCGTTGCAAAGCTCCCAGGAGTTGATCACTATGGCT
The DNA here is from genome assembly GCA_964036045.1 of Eutreptiella sp. 'Long Island Sound 2002'. Lineage (NCBI taxonomy): Eukaryota > Euglenozoa > Euglenophyceae > Eutreptiales > Eutreptiaceae > Eutreptiella > Eutreptiella sp. 'Long Island Sound 2002'. The sequence goes on from OZ038395.1 coordinate 9,247,690, forward strand.
GTCAAACACTGCAGCAAAGCAGGGGCAGCTGGGTGGCACAATGCACTGCAGAAGAAATGAGCAGTAACAACATGGCTGGACCACTCTGCGTCTGAAAAGAGGTCCCCACTCAGCAACCAGAACACACTGCTTGCCTGTCTACACATGTACTTACTGGGGGATCAATGGTCCGCTCTGATAGACTGAATGGGAGAATGTTTGCCCGGCGCGTGCCCGGCGCGCGCCCGGCGCGCTACCTTTCTATTAACTATCCCGACTTCAGCCCGAGATTTACCCTCTGATGGAGAAGGCCCCCAAATAGACCATGATGGACTGCGCACCTTCCCTGCAAAGCATGTTGCATAATAAAGCAATATCTGTGAATTCAGCAACTCCAACTGTCATCTGTGCTGTACTTAACCAACAACATTGGTCCCACAAGTGTGGGTGTCAATACATTCAGTACAATAGTGCTCCTTACACTCATCACAAACTGCGACGGTGGAGCGCTTCTGGCAACACAACACACACACTTATGCCTCATCCTCTGCCTCATCTTGCGTGCCACAACCGAGCAAACAGCTGCTCAATGTGTGCCCTATACCACCCGTGCACGTCATTATAACATTGTTGGCGGGCTGTCAAAGTGCCATTCTTTCTTCCAATGAATGGCACGATGACATGAATCCGACCTTTATAAGCACCATCATAGCCCCCAACTTCGAAATCAAAGAAATCACCTCGGGTACGAGAGGGTCCATACCCATCCCAAATCAAAACATCTGCTGATGTCCCGGGGGCCAAGGGGCAAATCCATTTAATGTTGCCCAACATATCAACGGCAAGAGTCCACCGGTGGGGCACGGGTCACAAAAGATGCCCGGCGCGCGCCCTGTGCGCGCCCGGCGCACTAACGTTCCCCCAATATCCCTGCCATAGACACTTTCAGCCATTGGCTCGAAAGGGGTGCAGTTGGTGCATCACACCGTCAGGCATGGGTGTGAAAGGCAACAAAAGAAAGCGGGGCTGGGGCCTATACATCCTCATGGACATTTCTGAGAACCCCAGGGAACCGGCGTTCTGAGCTTGGTACCCCTGTGGGTACACATTCAGGTTTCCATGACTGCGTGAACCAGATTGTGGTTCAGAAACTTTTGTTTGGCCCTTTTGCCCTATCTCGTTTGACCATATTTTGACAGGTCCAAAGAAGATTTTGCGTCAGGCAGTTTTAGCCCAGACGCCGGGCGGTGGGGAAAGCAAAAACAAAAAGGAAAAGAAAAGAATTTGCTTTTGCACCACACACATGGTCACATACATGCCGCGATGCATGCACGCCTAATCTGGCCCTCTGTCCTACTCCAGCGCTTCACTTAGGCGCCATCCATAAAACAGCAAGAGTGTGCTTGCTAACCCAGTCCTGAGAGCCCCAGCACGTTACATGTGGCTCGGTCGGAATTGAGCTTTGCCGACGTGGGCGTAGTTGCCACTATTGGCAGGGTGTTTGTTGGTCATGGTTATTCGTGGTCTGTAGGTCATCTCTAGTGCACCGCAGTTTTGGTTGCACTACGAACTGGCCTTGCTACTACGTGTTTTAGTCTTGCCTATTTGTGGTTGGTTTTACTCGTCTGTTCACGGTACCCCCCCCCCTTTGTAATAGCTACGCCAAAGTACGGAATTAATACGGTCCCTACGCCTATTGTAGCTATTACAAGGGCGTGGCTTGCGCACGACACATACAACTACCGACATACATGTGAGAGAATGCATGGTATGAGTGCACCTCCGGCTCCGGGGATGGGGACGGTGATCGGATGAAGAACTTGATTTTTGAAAGGGGGGCACAGGGGTGTGTGACCACCTGCCCACCCTTCATGTACTCCATCACAGCAAACAGGCCCCCTTCTCTGATGGCCCCTTCATTGTGGCATCCACACGCTCACCGGTGGAACGTGTGAAAATCACTGGACGCCCAGGTTGAAAAAGAGAAGATTGCATGGTGAGCTGGTGCAAGAAAGGGGGATATAGTACACAAATATCCCCCAAATCAGAGCTATGTGGGTTCAAGTGGGCAAACACTCACAACAAATGTGTCCATGACCCTATGTAGCTGGCAAATTTGTCACCAAACCCATGTGTTATGCGGCTGCACTACATTTGTACCGAATTAAAATTAGGTACCAAATTAATACGGTCCCTACGCCTACTGTAGCTATTACAAGGGCGTAGCTATTACAAAGGGGGGTAGGAGTGAGACATTTGCTCCAGCTGCCATCATTTAGTCCCTTCCTCAAACCCGAGACCTTGGTTCCCCTGAAACATGCAATTGTGCACATAGGCTCTGGCCAACATGGCCGAGTTGCAATGCAGGCAAGACCAGACAATCTCAGGCTGCTCCATACAGGAATTGGAACATCGAGAAACGAAAATCTACATTGAAAAAACAAACACATGACACCAAAGATGGTGCCCATCACATGCCATTGCACACTCAAGAAACTAGGCAAAAAAGGGCAATTTGTGTGCAATTTGGTGAAAAAAACTCAGTGGGGGGCCATGTTTCTTCTTTCAAGAGGGGGGGGGGGCATTAGCAAGGGGGGCCATGTTTCTTCTTTCGAGAGGGGAGGGCCATTGGCATGGGAGGGCCATTGGCATGGGGGCGGGGGGGTTTGGCATGACGCCATGGTGTGATGATCTCGTCTGCAGCTGGCGGCGCCTACTGGCCGATCGCCATTCGCTGCCCTTCCCTTGGACCCTTTCCCTCCATAGGCGGTGGTGCCCATCAGCTTCTCACCACCCTTTGACCTTCCTCTTCCTCCTTGCCCTAACCTTCCCTCTCCCCTCCCCTTTCCCTTCCCTTGGCCTTTCCCTCTGTAGGCCACCGTGCCCATCGGCCTCACCACACTCCTTCCCTTCCCTTTCCCTTGGTCGGTTGTGCCAACGGAGCCCCCGGACTTGCCCTGTTTCACTTCTCTGCGTCGAGTCCACGCAGAGGAAGGCAAATGCCTTCGCCGTTGGCCAGGTGCGTCCAAGGGGCCATCCCAAGCCGGCGGTGAGGTACCTCTCCCCAACGGCGGCTGGTGGGCCCTGGGATGGCCACTTGCGGGGTCGTTTCCCCGACGGGGGCACATAACAACCTTTCTCCTCCAAGTTCCCGCGCTCAGTCCATCCTTTGGCGAGCGCAACACAAACCCCCTACCCTCTCCTTCATGCCTTTGCTGCGCGGACGGGGGTTGTGGGGGATGCGTGGGTGCACGGGGGCGTAGGATGTAGCGGGAGACGTGGGGTGGGCCTCTTTCCGTCGCTGGCCGCCCACTTCGTTGCGTGGGGGCGGGGGGGTGGTAGAGGCCCTCAGTGACTCTGCATTGACAGACCGCAGCGCACTGGGGCCTCATTGAAATCCCGGCCCCTGTGCATGATTTTTTTTTTTGGTCCTCCGCCAGTCCTCAATACGGCCCCTTGCGGGGAGCGGGATCATGGCAACGCCAGTCCATAACGGTTATACATGCTGGTCTGTCTGGGCCTTTGACGAAACGTTCCCTCAGATATCCAGTAGTGGTACTTGTAACCATCAGGGTATGCCTTATAGGCCACGCATCTCAGTGAGACGCAAGTAACTCAGACATTCAACTCAACTGTCCTCTCACGTAATATCTCATCTCCCTCAGAAATTGATCTTTGACCCCTTGGCCGAAGTAGCGTTCTCCCTCTCTCCACAACATGGGCAGCTCTCTCGGCCTCTCGGGTGCGTCCCTCTGCTCCTGCCCACCTGAGTCGCTTGCTTCCTTCCCCTCGTACCACCTCCAAAAGCAATCATGCGCTGAGTGCGGCCGGTGTGTCCGGGTCCGACAAATCGAACCCTCGCCCCCCCTTGTCCTTCACCACCCCAGGGAAGACGGTCCCCCGCCACCCCCTGGGGGACGGTCACCAAGTGACGGTCCCCCACCCCCCCCCCCCCCCCCCGGGGGAGTAGTACCGCCATACACACACACTGTGGGACACAGAAATTGCGGCACAACACGAAATAACACAGCATAAAAAACGTTGGTGTGCACTGTCCAAAGCATTCCTGTGGAAAGTGGTGAGCATGTTCAAGAATTCAAGGTCAAATTTAGTAGGACGAAGAAATTCTACACCTAGCGAGTCAAGGAGTAAATTTCATTACATTGGCAGCCCATTGAGCGCGCGCGCATGATTTCATATTGTTGCATTACTTGCTTTCATTTGTCGCCGTACTGTGGGTTGGCCCTTTTGGGGTTCACCAAGTGGCGGTCCCCCACCGCCCCCTGGGTAAGGACAAGGGGCGGGGAAGGATAAGAGTCTGGTGTCTGGTGTCTGAGTGCCTGGAACCGATTCCGCTGGACGCACCGGATACGGCCACCCGGCCAGGCTGGGCTGGACTTTGCCACACCGCGGCGGGCGCAGCATCCATCGCGTCGCTCTCGTCTCCCCCACGCCCCCCCCCCCCTTGCCCTGGGTCCCCGTTGGTACATTCCGCATGGGCACACGCTCAATGCCTTCAGTTCTGCCAAAAGAAATAAATTCTGCATGGGCACACAGCCAATGCCTTCAGTTCTGTCAAAAGTAATAACTTCTGCATGGGCACACGCCCAATGCCTTCAGTTCTGCCAAAAGCAATAATTCTGCATGGGCACACACCCAATGCCTTTAGTTCTGCCAAAAGTAATAAATTCTGCATGGGCTGCACACGCCCAATGCCCCCGGTTCTGCCAAAAGTAACAAATTCTGTATGGGCACACGCCCAATGCCTTCAGTTCTGCCAAAAGCAAAAACTTCTGCATGGGCACACGCCCAATGCCTTCAGTTCTGCCAAAAGCAATAATTCTGCATGGGCACACACCCAATGCCTTTAGTTCTGCCAAAAGTAAGAAATTCTGCATGGGCTGCACACGCCCAATGCCCCCGGTTCTGCCAAAAGTAACAAATTCTGCATGGGCACACGCCCAATGCCTTCAGTTCTGCCCAAAGTAATAAATTCTGCATGGGCACACGCCCAATGCCTTCAGTTCTGCCAAAAGTAACAAATTCTGCATGGGCACACACCCAATGCCTTCAGTTCTGCCAAAAGTAATAAATTCTGCATGGGCACACAGCCAATGCCTTCAGTTCTGCCAAAAGCAATAAGTTCTGCATGGGCACACGCCAAATGCCCCCAGTTCTGCCAATATTAATAAATTCTGCATGGGCACACACCCAATGCCCCCAGTTCTGGCAAAAGCAATAACTTCTGCATGGGCACACACCCAATGCCCCCGGTTCTGCCAAAAGTAACAAATTTCGTATGGGCACACGCCCAATGCCTTCAGTTCTGCCCAAAGTAATAACTTCTGCATGGGCACACGTCCAATGCCTTCAGTTCTGCCCAAAGTAATAAATTCTGCATGGGCACACACCCAATGCTTTCAGTTCTGCCAAAAGTAACAAATTATGCATGGGCACACACCCAATGCCCCCAGTTCTGCCAAAAGCAACAAATTATGCATGGGCACACGCCCAATGCCTTCAGTTCTGCCAAAAGCAACAAATTCTGCATGGGCACACACCCAATGCCTTCAGTTCTGCCCAAAGTAATAAATTCTGCATGGGCACACGCCCAATGCCGTCAGTTCTGCCAAAACCAATAACCTCTGCATGGGCACACGCCCAATGCCTTCAGTTCTGCCAAAAGTAACAAATTCTGCATGGGCACACGCCCAATGCCTTCAGTTCCGCCAAAAGCAATAAATTCTGCATTGGCACATGCCCAATGCCTTCAGTTCTGCCAGAAGTAATAAATTCTGCATGGGCACATGCCCAATGCTTTCAGTTCAGCCAAAAGCAATAACTTCTGCATGGGCACATGCCCAATGCCTTCAGTTCTGCCAAAAGTAATAAATTCTGCATGTACACACGCCCAATGCCTTCAGTTCTGCCAAAAGCAACAATTCTGCATGGGCACACACCCAATGCCTTCAGTTCTGCCAAAAGAAATAAATTCTGCATGGGCACACCCCCAATGCCGTCAGTTCTGCCAAAAGCAATAACCTCTGCATGGGCACACGCCCAATGCCTTCAGTTCTGCCAAAAGTAATAAATTCTGCATGGGCACACGCCCAATGCCTTCAGTTCCGCCAAAAGCAATAAATTCTGCATGGGCACATGCCCAATGCCTTCAGTTCTGCCCAAAGCAATAACCTCTGCATGGGCACACGCCCAATGCCGTCAGTTCTGCCAAAACCAATAAATTCTGCATGGGCACACGCCCAATGCCTTCAGTTCTGCCAAAAGCAATAAATTCTGCATGGGCACATGCCCAATGCCTTCAGTTCTGCCAAAAGTAACAAATTCTGCATGGGCACACACCCAATGCCTTCAGTTCTGCCAAAAGCAACAAATTCTGCATGGGCACACACCCAATGCCTTCAGTTCTGCCAAAAGTAACAAATTCTGCATGGGCACACCCCCAATGCCTTCAGTTCTGCCAAAAGTAACAAATTCTGCATGGGCACACACCCAATGCCTTCAGTTCTGCCAAAAGCAGTACCGGCGGCGTCCTACGCCAGGTTCAGTGAGTGCTGCTGCCGCCAGTCTCCATTCAATGCGGCATCCCGGTTCGCGCTGGCCATCGCAGCTGGCGGTGGTCTCGTTTCCGACGACCCAGTCTGGCGGTCTGCTCGCACACAATGCCCTGGGCTCATGGGAGAGACCAATTTTGCCACACCAAGACCTGAACTGATCTCGCACTGGGGGCGGGAAGTGTTCCGGGTGCTTGATCATGTGAACAAAGGGGTAAGCTGCCTGGTGCCACAGGAATGCGGGGGGGGCAAGCTGTACCCCCCCCCCCCCCCCTATCTTGTGGTTGGGACAGTATTGGGAAGGTGGGGTCCCTGTCAGATTCCCTGAGTGCAAGCTTGTACACAAGCGCCAGCTGTCATGTTACAGAGTGGGGGGGGTGGGGTAGTATGGTTTGGCAGTCCATGCCATGACTGGCAAAATCCAGATTTTTAGGAGCAGTGCCCTTTGAATCAGGGTGAGTGACAGTGTTGAGGCGATGTGGGCTCTCCTGAAGGATTCCTGAATAGCCAAAGAAAAGGCTTGGTCTATAGTGAGACCCATGAATCCTTCCTCCCGTTGTTGTTGAGTGATCACGTTACCTGGGCGGATCCCCAGGTATTTCATGAAGTGTCTCACCTCTATGCCTTCACCCCGCATAGCTGACCACCAGGCCTCTGGCTGTATGTTGGATACAATACCGGTGCTTGGACAAGACGGGGGGGGGGGGGAAGAGGCCCTGTCGTGCCATTGTTACAACTTTTGTGCTCCGCCACCTCCACATGACTTCAGTGGAGGCTGCCCCGGCTACCATGGCCCATCCCGGCCAATCATGGGCAACACTCAAGGGCAAAGAAAGCAACGGAGATGACATGTGATGAGGTCTAAAGCAAGAGCAATCGCACAAAAAGGGGGAAGGGAGGGTAATTGGTGACCTGCTCATACATTCTCCCACAACAACCCTCCCTTTGCAATTAGGCCATCCTCTATACCAAAGCACAATGCACAATATCCAAAAGTATACAACAACAAGAACAAATAATGCATCGTGAGCAACACCCACTAATTTCCCCACTCTGTTGCAATTGACCTCTCCTCTACACCAAAGGAAAATGCACAAAATCCAAAACTCTACAAAAGAATTCACGCAAGTCATTGTGAGCAATGTGACAAAGGGTAGTGTAGAAACCTCCACTAATTTACCGCACAAAATCTGTACCATGCAAAAAAAAAAATCCAAATGCTACAAATTTAATGCGACAGTTTTTTTTCGCGAAAAATTTTTCCAGGCGTGAATTTGTTCCCACCCCCGCCCCCCCCCTGCTCATGGTCCCTGTGCCTGAGCGCACTGGGGCCTCATTGAACTCCTGGCCCCTGTGCATAATCGCACTGGGGCCACACGCATGGTGTTGTGGCATGGGGCTTACCCGGCAAATGAAGGCTGGCCAACAAGGCTCAGTCTGGAGGCCCAGGACCTCAAGGAGGGAGGACTGCTGAGCGTGCCGACAGGCTGTGGGGCGGCGTAGGAAGTTGCCGGAGGAGGTGGGACCCAGTTCGACCAGAGAGAGACTCGCAGGCTCGGAATTCAGATTCAGAAAAGTTGGATAAGCCCGGTAAGGGTGGCAAGGAGGCTAAGCGCGAGCCGCTCCTCACCGGAACGATGGTGCTGGTGCTGGAGGATGTGCTGGAGGACTGGGAGCTGCTAGGCTGAAGAGGTCGCATGATCGTTCGGACATACGTGATCTGCATCTCCGCGATCATCTCCCGCATCCCAAGGTCCTTGCCAAAAATGCAGTGCACCCCGGCCTTCATGTATTTCGCCCGGTCCTCAGGAGCCACATTGGCGGACCGGGCGCACAGCAGCCCCGGGAACCGCTTCCTGCGCAGCTCTCGCACAAGGTCGGTGCCATAAACGAGCCCCTCGCCTTCGAATTCCAGGTGCTGGTCAAGGATGGCGATGTCCCCGCCATCCAGCACGACCTCCATGAACTGCGACACCTCGAGCCTCGTCTCCCCAAACACATGAACATCGCTGGTTTTGGCCCGGGCTCGGAGGTTGAGGTCCAGCAGCCGCCGGGCCGCATCCGAATCATCGATGCAGCAGATCCTCAGGTCCGGGGGGAATGCCGCCGCCTCCTGATCCAACGTGGTGCTGCACTGTTGCCCATCCGGCGAAGGCATCGGTGCGGCAAGCTCGACGTCGCCCACCGCCGTGAAGACCACCGTCTGGCCGCGTTGTGTCAGCGAGGCCGTCACGTTGAGGGCCTGGCACGCCGACAGGGAATGCTGCAGCCCGATCCGATCGGACAGGGCCCCCGCGTTTTCTTTGGCTTCCCCGCGCAGCACCTTGGCAATGTACTCGTCGGTAATCCGAGGCCGCGACGGGTTCGCCTGGTTGGACAGCCGGACCGTGAGCCGCACGCGTTTGTCGTCCGCCGGGCTGGCCCCACCGTCCACAGGGGCCGTGCTGACCGTCAACTGCACTTGGGGGTCCTGCGGGCGGCCGTGCTTGAAGGCGTTGTTGATGGTGTTGTCAAGGACCAGGCTGTACAACTTCTCATCGAGCAGCACAAGCTTGTCCTCCACGCTGACTTGGATGTCTCGGCCGGCGGTGACCTCATTCACCAACGCGCTCAGCTGGACCGGTTGCAGCGAGGGCTGGTAGCCCCCGCTTTCGAGATTGATGTACGCCTGTCGGTGCCGACATGCGCGCATCCCCCGCCGCAGCGTGGCCATCGACAGACGCAAGTGGCGGACTGAAGGCTCCGGCAAATCAGTGTTGGTGAGGAACATTTCTATGTCAGCCGCGGCATCCGCCATCGTGTTCTTCAGGGTGTGGTTCAAGATGCTGTCCGCCTTCCGGGAGGCCTCCAGAGCCTCCTGCAATGCGATCTGGAACGACCGCTCAAGGCGAAAGTCCCGCCGGACTATCAGCATGAACCACCGCATTGCCATCATGAGGAACAAGCAGGCAACCATCAGCACCACCACCCGCAAGATGGCTTCAGCCAATACGACGTTGGGTCCAAATACAACCCAGCCGTAGGCCAGCGGAATGCAGGCAGCAGCCACCATGGTTGAGCGATGCATTCCGATTAAGAGGAGCATTACCATTGTAATGCTGCAGTAACACAAACCGGCAGTCACTGGCTCGATAGTGCTCCCCCTGATGTACTCCTGCAGCTCCTGCAGAGCCGCAGGGTTGTCAGAAATTTCGCTGTACACCATTGCCAACGAGCGCTTGGCCATGGGCATGGCAGCAGACATAGAAACATTCACGATGAGTGCACGCCCCAAAGTCACCAAAACTGCCACGGCACTCAGGAATGGATGCAAATACTTCACAGGCAGCCGGGAAACCACACCAAGGGTGACCAGGCACAGGCTGATGCTTGGGATGTACATCAAATACATTTCCATTGCAAAGGGCCGTCCCATAGATGCATGGGTCCCAGCATAAATGGCAAGGAGCACCACGTCAGCAAGAAGTGTGAGCAGCGCGCACATCTGGACCACATGCACAGCATCGAGGCGGTATCGCTCCTGGAATACCTGCTCCTCCGCATCAGAGACGAACCTGTGGCCGTGCCAGAAAGAGCGGCACTGATGTGGATCAAGGATGGGCGCGCCATGGGGTTCCATTGTAGAAAGGCTGGGCCCACACAGGTGGAGGTGTGCAGCTGGCAAAAGCAGTACAGACAAACGAGTGTGGGACCTGAAAGTCCCCAACCAACCTCACCAGTCGCCCCACCCCCCTCCCCACACTCTCTTTGCCTGAGCCATAGCCCGCCCCCCTTGTCCAGCCCCATCCGCTGCAAGTCCCTTACTACCTGCCGGGGGACGGTAGCCAAGTGACGGTCTTCAGCCCACTTCCACCACAGAGAACGACCAGCTGAGGGGGGGATTAAGCATGGTGGGGGATTCTGTTGATACCTCCTCCCCTTCAAACCCAAAACATCTTGACACCCCTGAGCGGTCCTGAATGCCATCCACCTCAAAATTCAGCAAAAGTGAAAATGCTACATTTGGCCAACGGATTCTGCAAGTCAGTACTTGCCTCGTATTCACTGTAACATCTTTTGAACCAGTTTTGTTCCTCCTCAATTCCATTACCAAAATTCTAATACAAGCCCCTGTCACTCCAGTTCCTTCATCCTTTGCTAGACTGCTGCTTTTCCATGAACCTTCTTGAGCTTTCGCTCCTTGGACTCTCGTTTTTGTGCCCTCCTCTTTGTTGGGGTCCCAGTCGTTTGTGCGGGGGTAAAGGAAAAAGGCTATGCGTTTGATGTACACACAGGGGGGATTTAGGGGGTACATGTGCCACTCCTCCAAGACCAGCCGCCTCCCCCCCAACACCTCTAGCCCCCTCCTTGCTTGACCCTTGCCTTGCCAAGCCTCCAACACCCACACCCGCACAAAGCCATAAATGAGAACAGAGATGAATACGGTACAAAACATACCTCAAGCTGTGTATGCTCTGTAAATAGCACACCCCACCACCAAAATGATGCCAAAATGCATCTACGTTGGCCTTGAATATGATGCAATGCATGGTGCACTTGTTGTCGGCTTCTCTTGCTCCCTTAGCACGTCCCCAAGGTGGCGGCCCCATCCGCCATCATACCACATGGGGTGCAAGCCCGCCTTGTTCGCCTTCTATGATATAAAGGTTCATGCGCATAGTGCGGAATCATGCTTGGGGGCATTAATGTGTACAGCCAAGCTCAAGAGATGCCATATGCGTGTTGGAGGGTCGGTTTCTGGTTTCGCCAGATGTTTCACTCGACGGTTTTTTTGAAAATAGTGGGTCAAACGTTGCTCACAAAATTAGATTGAGGCGTGTTTCCCAAAAAAGTTGATGTTGAGTGATGTTGAGAATTATGATGTAGCTCTTGGGATGAGGAAATAATCAATTACCTTAAAAATTAGACTTTGGTGGGATCCGGCTAAAGTATCTAGTGTAATAAAATGGAAGTGCCATGCTCCTAGGTTCAATACCAGTACAAGATTGTGGAGAAATTGAATAGTAAATGGTTTGAAGATTGTTCATGAACATACATGTCGAGGTGCATGGCGGAAAGGTATGGTTTCAATCATCCTCAATGAAACCTAGGGAGTAAAACACATATGAAAAATCACCGACCAGTTGTTTCGCAGGATCCAGTGGAAAGTACCATGCGTAGCGAACATACCCCCCTGCCCCCCTTGCAATCTGCCCCCTACGGGGGGGGGGGGCATCCGGTTCCCCCCCTAAGGGGTGGGGGGGTTGCATCACAAATCTGTACCTTGTAAAAATTTCTTTGGCGCCTTCATTGCCTAGTATTTCCTCTGCTTTCCGGGGCTGAGTGACCGTTCCCCCCTACCGGGGGGGGGGGGGTTGCAAGGGGGGGAGGGGATTGAAATTTCGAGGACCATTGGTCCCCGTTGCAAAGAGCGAGGTCCTCAAAAAATAGCAACAACATGAAACAACTATTCGACACTACAATCCGGGTGTGTGATAGGGATGGGAAGAGGGTATACATGCCACTAGAACAACCAACCTCTAGGTTGAGGTCATGCTCTTCCTTTACTGGGTAAGGATATTTCGGTAGAAGCGTACAACAAAGCACATTGGGGCCTGCAAACATATTTTGCCAGATCCGGCTAAACTCAATTTCAAAGAAAATTTTGGGAAACGTTTCCAAGCTATGTAGAGCTATGTACAGCTAGGTACAATAAATTCGACCGATAGTACATTGTGTCTTCGGTTGTTCTCATGCTAACTAAAGTTTGCAATCACCATGGGTTTCCGGTAAAAGATAGCGACCTGCAAGCTGCTACTTTGGCTCCTGCTCCGGTGCACACCTCTGATAACACCTCTTCGGCCGGGACTTCCCAGTTGGGAAATCGGTATAATGCTGGCATTATCGGCCTAACAATGGGAGAATCTTTGCACTGCGCGCTACTTTTAGACTATGTTCCCCCCGAAGAGCCCCCAAGCACACCCCTTGGAAACGCCCTTAGAATTAGGTGACCCAAACTGCCCTAGCTCAAGAAAGTTGCAAACTACCTTTCCTTCACATAACACACATCATGCACAAGTAGAAACGCCATGAACAATGCATTGGTCGCCGCCCTCAAGAACACAGAATTGTCTTTCTGTTCCATTGTCTACTAAGTACCCCCCCCCCCCCCGTGTCCAACGAATAATTATGTACACAAAAAATACGGTTCGAGCAGGTAGTGTTCGTTGGACACAGTGTTCGTTGCGCGCGACAATGTTGTGAACCGGCGGTAACACATCCCTGTGCACGAGATACCCAGCCCATGCAAAGCACAATGTGCTGGAGACTTCCACTTAACACTTTTCCGAGTAGAAGCCCTTGTTGCGGTCCCGCTTCATGCGGAAAAGCTGAACGTGCTCCCCGGGCTTGGGGCTTTTCTTGGCATGGGCAGAAGTGGCAGCCCCATCCGAGTCGCTCACCTTGGGGATGGACAGATTTGATGGGACAGCACTGTCCTCCATCAAATCACGGGTTAGGTACACGGTGTCCTCAAAAACATGGCACAAACCCCACACCCCACGCCCTAACTTGGCCCAAACCACGTCACACTCACGATCATCGTCACTATCAGAGTCATCAACACCACTACTATCATCGGATTCACCTGAGTCATCCGTATCACTTTGTGACCCATCATCAGAGTCGGACACAGGATCATGCTTCTTGAAAAATTCTGTGTCCTCCAATTGGGACAACTTCAAACCACTCGGAAAATACGCGGTGCGGCATGCCTCACGAATGGCATCATCCGTAATGGCCGCAAAAGCACGCACAACCCAGTTTGCAACCTCTTTACGCGAGGGCTGAGGTACCGGGCCCTGTTTTCTGGTTCGGCCCATGATGTTTTCCTCCGCCCACATGGCATACTCCTCCTCTAGCTCCCCTTTGAAAGTGCCGTTGAATCCGGGATTGTCACATGCTTGTGCATATGGCGTACCATTTGGTGGTCCAATAAAAAGGGGCATGGAAACGTGCGGCGACAGAAATACACGGCAAACGGAAACATGCATATGACACGGTGCACCGTCAACTGCATACACTCCCTTTTCATCCTTACCAAATGGAATTGTCCCCATGAGTGTCTCACGCACAATGAAGATCATGGCTGCCTCATTGCTTTTCCCTTTGGTCGTCACCGTTTGTTCAATCCCCTTGCAAGCATTTTGCTTCTTCAAGGCTTGCAAGTCCCTTTTAAGTCCCTTCCATATTAACACCGGTTTAAGGCGCACCACATCCCCTAAAACGACAGCTTGATCACCCTCTTTATCAACCCCCACAGAAATTCTGATGGCGAAGTGGAGGTATGCAGTAATATTATTTTTTGACCTTCCATTTATCTTTACGACGACGCGATGTGCCCCCCTATCATCTAAACATTTAGTGGGGACTGGTTCCAGACTCACTTGCAATTCATCCCCATTAGCCAACCACTGAATCTTCCCCGTACAAATTGCGTCATGGAGGGTGGCCCGGTAGCGGCGGACCAAAGGCATCACAGTCTCGTCGCATGCGCGCCGATAAGATGTGACACGTCGCGACGAAATGTTACGACGCCGCCGAAAGCCAGCCCACCAATTTTCAAGTTGAGCAGGTTTCAGGGCTGCAATGTCGCTGCTCATCTCTTTCGCCTTCCGAATCAGCATCCTCTTGGTGACACACACGTGTAGCTTCCGTCGGCGCATCAGCCACTTGCGAAGACGGCCCTCAATGTGGTGATGCCTGCAGGAGCAACAAAACATGATACCGCATCCCACGACACCCAGGTTGCTGAATTCTGGGCCCTGCAGCCCGTACTGTCGCATCAGGAATTTTTAATTTTTAGTCTGATGCATCCCACGACAACCAGGTTGCTGAATTCTGGGTCCTGCAGTGCACGTACACACCTCGACTGTTTTCCTGGGTGTAGTGTTTTGCGATGCCCTCCCGACTGATGGGCCTTTTTGCGTAGCGCTGCCTCTTGTGCCTCCCAGCCGTCTTGGCCAGCAATCGATCCGGGTGACACCTTGAACTTGGCGGCAGCGATGTTCACCCCGTACTGCTTGGAGTACTCAACGACACGGAGCTTGAAGCGCGCGTCGCGATGCACGCGGATGGGTTCCGCGGCCACTTCAACCCTTGTGCGACGCCGCTTGGAGAACACCTTCCGGCAATCCAACAAAACGGTGCCGGGTAGCTCCTCCCGTGGCCGCTTTGCTGACGGCTCATCTTCAGCACGGCCGGCGGCGGTGCTCGTGGGCTTGAAGAAATCGGTGAGTGTGGGCTGCTTGGGCATAGGCTGTGGTGGAGCCTTTCACCCAGCCGGTTTTGCCCTTGGGGGGGGGGGGGTGGCTGTGAAGCGCGCACGGAGGAGTACGCGGGGGGAGGTTCCTCCCATTGGGTTTCCCGTTTGGTGTGGTTCGCGTAGAACACACGTCCATCGGGGGTTCGGTGTTGCTCCCAACCAGGTGGAAGCGAAGAGTGTGATGGTGGAGAGGTGGGGCGACCGCGAGACGTGGGCTGCGGGGTCTCCTCCGATGAAGTTGATGACATCGGTGAAGGGGAGCGCAGATGGAACTGCACCGCACCGAGAGGGGCGGATGGGTTTTCATAGTCGCGCCCATTTCGGCTGTACTTCAGCCGGACAAAGTCATCACCGTCATCAGAAGGCCCAAGAATTGTGGCTGGTACAAGCTCGCCGGTGTGGTACCGCTTGTACAGCACCTCACGGCCACGTGCCAGTAGGGAGTCAGTCATAGTGGGCAATAGAGGTCCTGTAGTTGAGGGACACCACTTCCCCACACCCTGCTTTAGAGTTTTCTGCAACATACATTGCAACAGCCCCTCATTTCCCCGCACCTTTGGCCTGAAACCTCAATTCTGATGTCTCGTACCTAATTATGTACCGAATTAATTGGGTACAAAAAAAATACGGTTCGAACGGGTAGTGTTCGTTGGACACAATGTTCGTTGGACACGGGGGGGGGGGGGTACACATGGACTCCATCTTGCATTGGCGATTCACCACCCGTAGTGCATCTTGGTAGTACCCCAAGTGGATGAGCCCATCTCCCGCCGTCCCAACCACCGTGGCAGGAACTCGCACGCCGTTGGAGCGGGTGTGGAACACCCGATCGCCAAGACTCAAATCCATGAAGAAAGTGTTTCTAAGAAAGGAGGAGGGGGGTATGAAGTCCTGTAGCATATGTGCAAGCACGATAGATCAATGTGTGCACACGAGCATTGCACCTTGCCATGCCTTGACACAACCATGCTACGCCTTGTCATGCCTTGACCCAAACGTGCTAGGCCTTGCAAAACATCCGCTAGGGGTCACCATGATGCCCCTAGGGGCCCCTAGTATCTCAAAGTATGGGTCTCTAGTACGGCCAGGCGCCCAAATAGTTGCACTGCGCGCACACTGCGCTTAAGGCTCCCCCGATTGGTTATTTTACCCTGCAATGCTACCGAGAGAGGCCCAACAACCCCGACCACAAAAAGAGTCAACACCAAATACATTTAAACCACCACAGCTTTGGCTTGAAGATGATTCAATTTTCAGTGGGATGGCTAAAGCACCAAGATTGTGGATGGGGTACAAAAGGTTTTAGATGTGCCAAACTATCACTCCTCTATGCCCAACAGAACCAAAGGTCCGTATATTTGAGCCAGTTCCTCTTCCACACCGTGGGTGAAGTATGTCGGACTGTGCACATCTGCCACGTGCATGTTCTTGCTTCATTCCCGCTAAACATGGAGACGAAACCAAAACACTCCCCTCACCACCTTTATCTTCCCAAATTGACTACCATGTCTCCATCATCATTGAATAGCATGGATTTTTACCCGTATTTCTGGGACATCTATCACATTGTTGTTTGACGACGTCATGCTGTTTGTGTCCCAAAACTTTTCCACAAACTGTTATGTTTTTTTTTTACATCAGTATCCCGCATCCTCCCCGATCCTCCCCGCATCCTCCCCGGTCCTCCCCGCATCCTCCCCGGTCCTCCCCGCATCCTCCCCGATTCTCCCCGCATCCTCGCCGCATCCTCCCCGATCCTCCCCGCATCCTCCCCGGTCCTCCCCGCATCCTCCCCGATCCTCCCCGCATCCTCCCCGGTCCTCCCCGCATCCTCCCCGATCCTCCCGGCATCCTCCCCGGTCGTCCCCGCATCCCCCTCGGTCCTCCCCGCATCCTCCCTGCATCATCCCCGGTCCTCCCCGCATCCTCCCCGGTC
This sequence comes from Eutreptiella sp. 'Long Island Sound 2002', assembly GCA_964036045.1. Classification (NCBI taxonomy): domain Eukaryota; phylum Euglenozoa; class Euglenophyceae; order Eutreptiales; family Eutreptiaceae; genus Eutreptiella; species Eutreptiella sp. 'Long Island Sound 2002'. Next base: position 9,264,479 of record OZ038395.1, read on the forward strand.
CTCCCCGCATCCTCCCCGATTCTCCCCGCATCCTCTCTGATCCTCTCCGCATCCTCCCCGATCCTGCTCGCATCCTCCCGGATCCTCCCCGCACCCTCCCCGGTCCTCCCCGATCCTCCCCGGGACTCCCCGCATCCCCTCCGGTCCTCCCCGCATCCTCCCCGGTCCTCCCCGCATCCTCCCCGGTCCTCCCCGCATCCTCCCCGGTCCTCCCCGCATCCTCCCCGGTCCTCCTCGATTCTACCCGGCCCCCTCCGCATCCCCCTCGGTCCTCCCCGCATCCTCCCCGCATCCTCCCCGGTCCTCCCCGCATCCTCCCCGGTCCTCCCCGCATCCTCCCCGGTCCTCCCCGCATCCTCCCCGGTCCTCCTCGATCCTACCCGGCCCCCTCCGCATCCCCCTCGGTCCTCCCCGCATCCTCCCCGGTCCTCCCCGCATCCTCCCCGGTCCTCCCCGCATCCTCCCCGGTCCTCCCTGCATCCTCCCCGGTCCTCCCCGCATCCTCCCCAGTCCTCCCCGCATCCTCCCCGATCCTCCCCGCAACCTCCCCGGTCCTCCCCGCATCCTCCCCGGTCCTCCCAGCATCATCCCCGGTCCTCCCCGCATCCTCCCCAGTCCTCCCCGCATCCTCCCCGGTCCTCCCCGCATCCTCCCCGGTCCTCCCCGCATCCTCCCCGGTCCTCCCCGCATCCTCCCCGGTCCCCCCCGCATCCTCCCCGGTCCCCCCCGCATCCTCCCCGGTCCTCCCGGCATCCTGCCCGATCCTCCCAGCATCCTCCCCGGTCCTCCCTGCATCCTTCCCGGTCCTCCCCGCATCCTCCCCGGTCCTCCCCGCATCCTCCCAGATCCTCCCCGCATCCTCCCCAGTCCTCCCCGCATCCTCCCCGATCCTCCCCGCATCCTCTCTGATCCTCCCCGCATCCTCTCTGGTCCTCCCCGCATCCTCCCCGGTCCTCCCCGCATCCTCCCCGGTCCTCCCCGCATCCTCTGCGGTCCTCCCTGCATCCTCTCTGATCCTCCCCGCATCCTCCCCGGTCATCCCCGCATCCTCCCCGGTCCTCTCCGCATCCTCCCCGGTCCTCCCCGCATCCTCCCCGATCCTCCCCGCATCCTACCAGATCGTCCCCGCATCCTCCCCGATCCTCCCCGCATCCTCCCCGATCCTGCCCGCATTCTCCCCGATCCTCCCCGCATCCTCCCCGGTCCTCCCCGCATCCTCCCCGATCCTCCCCGCATCCTCCCCGATCCTCCCCGCATCCTCCGCGGTCCTCCCCGCATCCTCCCCGGTCCTCCCCGCATCCTCCCCGATTCTCCCCGCATCCTCCCCGCATCCTCCCCGGTCCTCCCCGCATCCTCCCCGGTCCTCCCCGCATCCTCCCTGATCCTCCCCGCATCCTCCCCGGTCCTCCCCGCATCCTCCCCGATCCTCCCCGCATCCTCCCCGGTCCTCCCCGCATCCTCCCCGATCCTCCCCGCATCCTCCCCGGTCCTCCCCGCATCCTCCCCAGTCCTCCCCGCATCCTCCCCGGTCCTCTCCGCATCCTCCCCGGTCCTCCCCGCATCCTCCCCGATCCTCCCCGCATCCTCCCCGGTCCTCCCCGCATCCTCCCCGGTCCTCCCCACATCCTCCCCGGTCCTCCCCGCATCCTCCCCGGTCCCCCCCGCATCCTCCCCGGTCCTCCCCGCATCCTCCCCGATCCTCCCCGCATCCTCCCCGGTTCTCCCCGCATCCTCATCCTCCCCGATCCTCCCCGCATCCTCCCCGATCCTCCCCGCATCTTCACCTGTCCTCCCCGCATCCTCCCCGATCCTCCCCGCATCCTCCCCGATCCTCCCCGCATCCTCCCCGGTCCTCCCTGCATCCTCCCCGATCCTCCCCGCATCCTCCCGGTCCTCCCCGCATCCTCCCCGGTCCTCGCCGCATCCTCCCCGATCCTCCCCGCATCCTCCCCGGTCCTCCTGCATCCTCCCCGCATCCTCCCCGATCACCCCCGCATCCTCCCTGGTACTCCCCGCATCCTCCCCGATCCTCCCCGCATCCTCCCCGACCCCCCCCCGCATCCTCCCCGATCCTCCCGCATCCACCCCGATCCTCCCCGCATAATCCCCAATCTTGCCCGCATCCTCCTCGATCCTCCCGGCATCCTCCCCGCATCCTCCCCGGTCCTCCCCGCATCCTCCCCGATCCTCCCCGCATCCTCCCGGTCCTCCCCGCATCCTCCCCGGTCCTCGCCGCATCCTCCCCGATCCTCCCCGCATCCTCCCCGGTCCTCCCTGCATCCTCCCCGGATCCTCCCCGGTCCTCCCCGCATCCTCCCCGATCACCCCCGCATCCTCCCTGGTACTCCCCGCATCCTCCCCGATCCTCCCCGCATCCTCCCCGACCCCCCCCCGCATCCTCCCCGATCCTCCCGCATCCTCCCCGATCCTCCCCGCATAATCCCCAATCTTGCCCGCATCCTCCTCAATCCTCCCGGCATCCTCCCCGATCCTCCCCGCATCCTCCCCGGTCCTCCCCGCATCCTCCCCGATCCTCCCCGCATCCTCCCCCACCCTCCCCGCATCCTCCCCGGTCCTCCCCGCATCCTCCCCGCATCGTCCCCGCATCCTCCCCGGTCCTCCCGGCATCCTCCCCGATCCCCCCCGCATCCTCCCCGGTCCTCCCCGGATCCTCCCCGGTCCTCCCCGCATCCTCCCCGATCCTCCCCGCATCCTCGAAGATCCTCCCCGCATCCTCCCCGATCCTCCCCGCATCCTCCCCGATCCTCCCCACATCCTCTCCGATCCTCCCCGCATCCTCCCCGCATCCTCCCTGATCCTCCCCGCATCCTCCCCGAATGCTCCACGATCCTCCCTGCATCATCCCCGCATCCTCCCCAGTCCTCCCCGCATCCTCTCCGATCCTCCCCGCATCCTCCCCAATCCTCCCCGCATCCTCCCCGGTCCTCCACACATCCCCCCCGGTCCTCCCCACATCCTCCACGATCCTCCCCGCATCCTCCGCAATCCTCCCAGCATCCTCCTGGATCCTCCCCGCATCCTCCCGGTCCTCCCCGCATCCTCCCCGCATCCTCCCCGGTCCTCCCCGCATCCTCCCCGATCACCCCCGCATCCTCCCTGGTCCTCCCCGCATCCTCCCCGACCCTCCCCGCATCGTCCCCGACCCCCCCCCCCCATCCTCCCCGATCCTCCCCGCATCCTCCCCGATCCTCCCGGCATCCTCCCCGATCCCCCTGGCATCCTCCCCGATCCTGCCCGCATCCTCCTCGATCCTCCCCGCATCCTCCCCGATCCACCCCGCATCCTCCCCGATCCTCCCCGCTTCCTCCCCGATCCTGCCCGCATCCTCCCCGATCCTCCCTGCATCCTCCCCGCATCCTCCCCGCATCCTCCCCGGCCCTTCCCGCATCCTCCCCGTTCCTCCCCGCATCCTCCCCGGTCCTCCCCGCATCCCCCTTGATCCTCCCCGCATCCTCCCCGATCCTCCTGGCATCCTCCCCGCATCCTCCCCGATCCTCCCCGCATCCTCCCCGATCCTCCCCGCATCCTCCCTGGTCCTCCCTGCATCCTCCCCGCATCCTCCCCGATCCTCCCCGCATCCTCCGCGGTCCTCCCCGCATCCTCCCTGATCCTCCCCTCATCCTCCCCGGTCCTCCCCGGTCCTCCCCGCATCCTCCCCGATCCTCCCCGAATCCTCCCCGGTCCTCCCCGCATCCTCCCCGATCCTCCCCGCATCCTCCCCGATCCTCCCCGCATCCTCCCCGAACCTCCCCGCATCATCCCCGGTCCTCCCCGCCTCCTCTCCGATCCTCCCCGCATCCTCTCCGGTCCTCCCCGCATCCTCTTCGCATCCTCCCCGCATCCTCCCCGATCCTCCCCGCATCCTCCCCGCATCCTCCCGCATCCTCCCCGGTCCTCCCCGCATCCTCCCCGATCCTCCCCGAATCCTCCCCGATCCTCCCTGCATCCTCCCCGATCCTCCCCGCATCCTCCGCGATCCTCCCCGCATCCTCCCCGAACCTCCCCGCATCATCCCCGGTCCTCCCCGCCTCCTCTCCCATCCTCCCCGCATCCTCCCCGATCCTCCCCGCATCCTCGGCGATCCTCCCCGCATCCTCCCCGCATCCTCCCGCATCCTCCCCGCATCCTCCCCGATCCTCCCCGCATACCCCCCGCATCCTCCCCGCATCCTCCCCGATCCTCCCCGCATCGTCCCCGGTCCTCCCCGCATCCTCCTCGGTCCTCCCCGCATCCTCCCCGATCCTCCCCGCATCCTCCCCGGTCCTCCCCGCATCCTCCCCGCATCCTCCCCGCATCCTCCCCGGTCCTCCCCGCATCCTCCCCGGTCCTCCCCGCATCCTCCCCGATCCTCCCCGCATCCTCCCCGATCCTCCCCGCATCCTCCCCGATCCTCCCCGCATCCTCCCCGGTCGTCCCCGCATCCTCCCCGGTCCTCCCCGCATGCTCCCCGATCCTCCCCGCATCCTGGCCGGTCCCCCCCGATCCTCCCCACATCCTCTCCGGTCCTCCCCGCATCCTCCCCGGTCCTCCCCGCATCCTCCCCGGTCCTCCCCGCATCCTCCCCGGTCCTCCCCGCATCCTCCCCGGTCCTTCCCGCATCCTCCCCGGTCCTCGCCGCATCCTCCTCGGTCTTCCCCGCATCCTCCTCGGTCCTCCGCGCATCCTCCCCGATCCTCCCCGCATCCTCCCCGGTCGTCCCCGCATCCTCCCCGATCCTCCCCGCATCCTCCCCGATCCTCCCCGCATACTCCCCGGTCCTCCCCGATCCTCCCCGCATCCTCTCCGGTCCTCCCCGCATCCTCCCTGGTCCTCCCCGCATCCTCCCCGGTCCTCCCCGCATCCTCCCAGATCCTCCCCGCATCCTCCCCGGTCCTCCCCGCATCCTCCCCGATCCTACCCGCATCCTCCCGGATTCTCCCCGCATCCTCCCCGGTCCTCCCCGATCCTCCCCGCATCCTCTCCGGTCCTCCCCGCATCCCCCCCGATCCTCCCCGCATCCTCCCCGGCCCTCCCCGCATCCTCCCCGGTCCTCCCCGCATCCTCCCCGGTCCTCCCCGCATCCTCCCCGGTCCTCCCCGCATCCTCCCCGCATCCTCCCCGCATCCCCCCTGGTCCTCCCCGCATCCTCCCCGGTCCTCCCCGCATCCTCCCCGGATCCTCCCTGGATCCTCCCCGGACCTCCCCGCATCCACCCCGGTCCTCCCCGCATCCTTCCCGGTCCTCCCCGCATCCTCCCCGATCCTCCCCGCATCCTCCCCGCATCCTCCCCGCATCCTCCCCGATCCTCCCTGCATCCTCCCCGCATCCTCCCCGATCCTCCCCGCATCCTCCCCGGTCCTCCCCGCATCCTCTCCGGTGCTCCCCGCATCCTCCCCGGTCCTCCCCGCATCCTCCCCGATCCTCCCCTCATCCTCCCCGTTCCTCCCCGGTCCCCCCCGCATCCTCCCCGATCCTCCCCGAATCCTCCCCGGTCCTCCCCGCATCCTCCCCGATCCTCCCCGCATCCTCCCCGATCCTCCGAGCATCCTCCCTGATCCTCCCCGCATCCTCCCCGGTCCTCCCCGCCTCCTCTCCGATCCTCCCCGCATCCTCCCTGATCCTCCCCGCATCCTCCCCGATCCTCCCCGCATCCTCCACGCATCCTCCCTGATCCTCCCCGCATCCTCCCCGGTCCTCCCCGCATCCTCCACGATCCTCCCCGTATCCCCCCCGATCCTCCCCGCATCCTCCCCGCATCCTCCCCGATCCTCCCCGCATCGTCCCCGGTCCTCCCCGCATCCTCCTCGGTCCTCCCCGCATCCTCCCCGATCCTCCCCGCATCCTCCCCGGTCCTCCCCGCATGCTCCCCGATCCTCCCCGCATCCTGGCCGGTCCCCCCTGATCCTCTCCGCATCCTCTCCGGTCCTCCCCGCATCCTCCCCGGTCCTCCCCGCATCCTCCCCGGTCCTCCCCGCATCCTCCCCGGTCCTCCCCGCATCCTCCCCGGTCCTCGCCGCATCCTCCCCGGTCCTTCCTGCATCCTCCCCGGTCCTCGCCGCATCCTCCTCGGTCTTCCCCGCATCCTCCTCGGTCCTCCCCGCATCCTCTCCGATCCTCCCCGCATCCTCCCCGGTCGTCCCCGCATCCTCCCCGATCCTCCCCGCATCCTCCCCGATCCTCCCCGCATCCTCCCCGGTCCTCCCCGATCCTCCCCGCATCCTCTCCGGTCCTCCCCGCATCCTCCCCGGTCCTCCCCGCATCCTCCCCGGTCCTCCCCGCATCCTCCCCGATCCTCCCCGCATCCTCCCCGGTCCTCCCCGCATCCTCCCCGATCCTCCCCGCATCCTCCCCGATCCTACCCGCATCCTCCCGGATTCTCCCCGCATCCTCCCCGGTCCTCCCCGATCCTCCCCGCATCCTCTCCGGTCCTCCCCGCATCCCCCCCGATCCTCCCCGCATCCTCCCCGGCCCTCCCCGCATCCTCCCCGGTCCTCCCCGCATCCTCCCCGGTCCTCCCCGCATCCTCCCCGATCCTCCGCGCATCCTCCCCATATCCTCCCCGCATCCTCCCTGATCCTCCCCGCATCCTCCCCGGTCCTCCCCGCATCCTTCCCGGTCCTCCCCGCATCCTCCCCGATCCTCCCCGCATCCTCCCCGCATCCTCCCCGATCCTCCCTGCATCCTCCCCGCATCCTCCCTGGCCCCCCCCTCATCCTCCCCGCATCCTCCCCGCATCCTCCCCGGTCCTCCCCGCATCCTCCCCGGTCCTCCCCGCATCCTCTCCGGTCCTCCCCGCATCCTCCCCGGTCCTCCCCGCATCCTCCCCGATCCTCCCCTATTCCTCCCCGGTCCTCCCCGGTCCCCCCCGCATCCTCCCCGATCCTCTCCGAATCCTCCCCGGTCCTCCCCGCATCCTCCCCGATCCTCCCCGCATCCTCCCCGATCCTCCGAGCATCCTCCTTGATCCTCCCCGCATCCTCCCCGGTCCTCCCCGCCTCCTCTCTGATCCTCCCCGCATCCTCCCTGATCCTCTCCGCATCCTCCCCGATCCTCCCCGCATCCTCCACGCATCCTCCCTGATCCTCCCCGCATGCTCCCCGGTCCTCCCCGCATCCTGCACGATCCTCCCCGTATCCCCCCCGATCCTCCCCGCATCCTCCCCGCATCCTCCCCGATCCTCCCCGCATCGTCCCCGGTCCTCCCCGCATCCTCCTCGGTCCTCCCCGCATCCCCCCCGATCCTCTCCGCATCCTCTCCGGTCCTCCCCGCATCCTCCCCGGTCCTCCCCGCATCCTCCCCGGTCCTCCCCGCATCCTCCCCGGTCCTCCCCGCATCCTCCCCGGTCCTCCCCGCATCCTCCCCGGTCCTTCCCGCATCCTCCCCGGTCCTCGCCGCATCCTCCTCGGTCTTCCCCGCATCCTCCTCGGTCCTCCCTGCACCCTCCCCGATCCTCCCCGCATCCTCCCCGGTCGTCCCCGCATCCTCCCCGATCCTCCCCGCATCCTCCCCGATCCTCCCCGCATCCTCCCCGGTCCTCCCCGATCCTCCCCGCATCCTCTCCGGTCCTCCCCGCATCGTCCCCGGTCCACCCCGCATCCTCCCCGGTCCTCCCGGCATCCTCCCCGATCCTCCCCGCATCCTCCCCGATCCTACCCGCATCCTCCCGGATTCTCCCCGCATCCTCCCCGGTCCTCCCCGATCCTCCCCGCATCCTCTCCGGTCCTCCCCGCATCCCCCCCGATCCTCCACGCATCCTCCCCGGCCCTCCCCGCATCCTCCCCGGTCCTCCCCGCATCCTCCCCGGTCCTCACCGCATCCTCCCCGCATCCTCCCCGCATCCTCCCTGGTCCTCCCCGCATCCTCCCCGGTCCTCCCCGCATCCTCCCCGGTCCTCCCTGGATCCTCCCCGGACCTCCCCGCATCCACCCCGGTCCTCCCCGCATCCTTCCCGGTCCTCCCCGCATCCTCCCCGATCCTCCCCGCATCCTCCCCGATCCTCCCCGCATCCTCCCCGCATCCTCCCCGACCCTCACCGCATCCTCCCCGGTCCTCCCCGCATCCTCCCCGGTCCTCCTCGAATCCTCCCCGGTCCTCCCCGCATCCTCCCCGATCATCCCCGCATCCTCCCCGGTCCTCCCTGCATCCTCCCCGATCCTCCCGGAATCCTCCCCGATCCTCCCTGCATCCTCCCCGCATCCTCCCTGGTCCTCCCTGCATCCTCCCTGATCCTCCCCGCATCGTCCCCGGTCCACCCCGCATCCTCCCCGGTCCTCCCCGCATCCTCCCCGATCCTCCCCGCATCCTCCCCGATCCTACCCGCATCCTCCCGGATTCTCCCCGCATCCTCCCCGGTCCTCCCCGATCCTCCCCGCATCCTCTCCGGTCCTCCCCGCATCCCCCCCGATCCTCCCCGCATCCTCCCCGGCCCTCCCCGCATCCTCCCCGGTCCTCCCCGCATCCTCCCCGGTCCTCCCCGCATCCTCTCCGATCCTCCGCGCATCCTCCCCGCATCCTCCGCGCATCCTCCCTGGTCCTCCCCGCATCCTCCCTGGTCCTCCCCGCATCCTCCCCGGTCCTCCCTGGATCCTCCCCGGACCTCCCCGCATCCACCCCGGTCCTCCCCGCATCCTTCCCGGTCGTCCCCGCATCCTCCCCGATCCTCCCCGCATCCTCCCCGATCCTCCCCGCATCCTCCCCGCATCCTCCCCGACCCTCCCCGCATCCTCCCCGGTCCTCCCCGCATCCTCCCCGGTCCTCCCCGCATCCTCCCTGGTCCTCCCCGCATCCTCTCCGGTCCTCCCCGCATCCTCCCCGGTCCTCCCCGCATCCTCCCCGATCCTCCCCTCATCCTCCCCGGTCCTCCCCGGTCCTCCACGCCTCCTCCCTGATCCTCCCCGCATCCTCCCCGGTCCTCCCCGCATCCTCCACGATCCTCCCCGTATCCCCCCCGATCCTCCCCGCATCCTCCCCGCATCCTCCCCGATCCTCCCCGCATCGTCCCCGGTCCTCCCCGCATCCTCCTCGGTCCTCCCCGCATCCTCCCCGATCCTCCCCGCATCCTCCCCGGTCCTCCCCGCATCCTCACCGATCCTCACCGCATCCTCCCCGCATCCTCCCCGCATCCTCCCCGCATACCCCCCGCATCCTCCCCGCATCCTCCCCGATCCTCCCCGCATCGTCCCCGGTCCTCCCCGCATCCTCCTCGGTCCTCCCCGCATCCTCCCCGATCCTCCCCGCATCCTCCCCTGTCCTCCCCGCATCCTCACCGATCCTTCCCGCATCCTCCCCGCATCCTCCCCGCATCCTCCCCGCATACCCCCCGCATCCTCCCCGCATCCTACCCGACCCTCCCCGCATCCTCCCCGTTCCTCCCAGCATCCTCCCCGATCCTCCCCGCATCCTCCCCGATCCTCCCCGCATCCTCCCCGCATCCTCCCCGCATAACCCCCGCATCCTCCCCGATCCTCCCCACATCCTCCCCGATCCTCCCCGCATCCTCCTCGGTCGTCCCTGCATCCTCCCCGATCCTCCCCGAATCCTCCCCGCATCCTCCCCGGTCCTCCCCGCATCGTCCCCGGTCCTCCCCGCATCCTCCCCGGTCCTCCCCGCATCCTCCCCGGTCCTCCCCGGTCCTCCCCGCATCCTCCCCTATCCTCCCCGCATCCTCCCCGGTCCTCCCCGCATCCTCCCCGATCATCCCCGCATCCTCCCCGGTCCTCCCTGCATCCTCCCCGATCCTCCCGGAATCCTCCCCGATCCTCCCTGGATCCTCCCCGCATCCTCCCTGGTCCTCCCTGCATCCTCCCTGATCCTCCCCGCATCGTCCCCGGTCCACCCCGCATCCTCCCCGGTCCTCCCCGCATCCTCCCCGGTCCTCCCCGGTCCTCCCCGCATCCTCCCCGATCCTCCCCGCATCCTCCCCGGTCCTCCCCGCATCCTCCCCGATCCTCCCCGCATCCTCCCCGATCCTCCCGGATTCTCCCCGCATCCTCCCCGGTCCTCCCCGATCCTCCCCGTATCCTCTCCGGTCCTCCCCGCATCCTCCCCGGTCCTCCCCGCATCCCCCCCGGTCCTCCCCGCATCCTCCCCGGCCCTCCCCGCATCCTCCCCGGTCCTCCCCGCATCCTCCCCGATCCTCCCAGTATCCTCCCCGCATCCTCCCCGCATCCTCCCTGGTCCTCCCCGCATCCTCCCCGGTCCTCCGCGCATCGTCCCCGGTCCTCCCCGCATCCTCCCCGATCATCCCCGCATCCTCCCCGGTCCTCCCTGCATCCTCCCCGATCATCCCCGCATCCTCCTCGGTCTTCCCCGGTCCTCCCCGCATCCTCCGCGATCCTCCCCAGATCCTCCGCGGTCCTCCCCGCATCCTCCCCGATCATCCCCGCATCCTCCCCGGTCTTCCCTGCATCCTCCCCGATCCTCCCCGAATCCTCCCCGATCCTCCCTGCATCCTTCCCGCATCCTCCCCGCATCCTCCCTGGTCCTCCCCGCATCCTCCCCGGTCCTCCCCGCATCGTACCCGGTCCTTCCCGCATCCTCCCCGGTCCTCCCCGCATCCTCCCCGGTCCTCCCCGGTCCTCACCGCATCCTCCCCGATCATCCCCGCATCCTCCCCGGTCCTCCCTGCATCCTCCCCGATCCTCCCGGAATCCTCCCCGATCCTCCCTGCATCCTCCCCGCATCCTCCCTGGTCCTCCCTGCATCCTCCCTGATCCTCCCCGCATCGTCCCCGGTCCACGCCGCATCCTCCCCGGTCCTCCCCGCATCCTCCCCGATCCTCCCCGCATCCTCCCCGATCCTACCCGCATCCTCCCGGATTCTCCCCGCATCCTCCCCGGTCCTCCCCGATCCTCCCCGCATCCTCTCCGGTCCTCCCCGCATCCCCCCCGATCCTCCCCGCATCCTCCCCGGCCCTCCCCGCATCCTCCCCGGTCCTCCCCGCATCCTCCCCGGTCCTCCCCGCATCCTCTCCGATCCTCCGCGCATCCTCCCCGCATCCTCCGCGCATCCTCCCTGGTCCTCCCCGCATCCTCCCTGGTCCTCCCCGCATCCTCCCCGGTCCTCCCTGGATCCTCCCTGGACCTCCCCGCATCCACCCCGGTCCTCCCCGCATCCTTCCCGGTCCTCCCCGCATCCTCCCCGATCCTCCCCGCATCCTCCCCGATCCTCCCCGCATCCTCCCCGCATCCTCCCCGACCCTCCCCGCATCCTCCCCGGTCCTCCCCGCATCCTCCCCGGTCCTCCCCGCATCCTCCCTGGTCCTCCCCGCATCCTCTCCGGTCCTCCCCGCATCCTCCCCGGTCCTCCCCGCATCCTCCCCGATCCTCCCCTCATCCTCCCCGGTCCTCCCCGGTCCTCCACGCCTCCCCCCTGATCCTCCCCGCATCCTCCCCGGTCCTCCCCGCATCCTCCACGATCCTCCCCGTATCCCCCCCGATCCTCCCCGCATCCTCCCCGCATCCTCCCCGATCCTCCCCGCATCGTCCCCGGTCCTCCCCGCATCCTCCTCGGTCCTCCCCGCATCCTCCCCGATCCTCCCCGCATCCTCCCCGGTCCTCCCCGCATCCTCACCGATCCTCACCGCATCCTCCCCGCATCCTCCCCGCATCCTCCCCGCATACCCCCCGCATCCTCCCCGCATCCTCCCCGATCCTCCCCGCATCGTCCCCGGTCCTCCCCGCATCCTCCTCGGTCCTCCCCGCATCCTCCCCGATCCTCCCCGCATCCTCCCCTGTCCTCCCCGCATCCTCACCGATCCTTCCCGCATCCTCCCCGCATCCTCCCCGCATCCTCCCCGCATACCCCCCGCATCCTCCCCGCATCCTACCCGACCCTCCCCGCATCCTCCCCGTTCCTCCCAGCATCCTCCCCGATCCTCCCCGCATCCTCCCCGATCCTCCCCGCATCCTCCCCGCATCCTCCCCGCATAACCCCCGCATCCTCCCCGATCCTCCCCACATCCTCCCCGATCCTCCCCGCATCCTCCTCGGTCGTCCCTGCATCCTCCCCGATCCTCCCCGAATCCTCCCCGCATCCTCCCCGGTCCTCCCCGCATCGTCCCCGGTCCTCCCCGCATCCTCCCCGGTCCTCCCCGCATCCTCCCCGGTCCTCCCCGGTCCTCCCCGCATCCTCCCCTATCCTCCCCGCATCCTCCCCGGTCCTCCCCGCATCCTCCCCGATCATCCCCGCATCCTGCCCGGTCCTCCCTGCATCCTCCCCGATCCTCCCGGAATCCTCCCCGATCCTCCCTGGATCCTCCCCGCATCCTCCCTGGTCCTCCCTGCATCCTCCCTGATCCTCCCCGCATCGTCCCCGGTCCACCCCGCATCCTCCCCGGTCCTCCCCGCATCCTCCCCGGTCCTCCCCGGTCCTCCCCGCATCCTCCCCGATCCTCCCCGCATCCTCCCCGGTCCTCCGCGCATCCTCCCCGATCCTCCCCGCATCCTCCCCGATCCTCCCGGATTCTCCCCGCATCCTCCCCGGTCCTCCCCGATCCTCCCCGTATCCTCTCCGGTCCTCCCCGCATCCTCCCCGGTCCTCCCCGCATCCCCCCCGGTCCTCCCCGCATCCTCCCCGGCCCTCCCCGCATCCTCCCCGGTCCTCCCCGCATCCTCCCCGATCCTCCCAGTATCCTCCCCGCATCCTCCCCGCATCCTCCCTGGTCCTCCCCGCATCCTCCCCGGTCCTCCGCGCATCGTCCCCGGTCCTCCCCGCATCCTCCCCGATCATCCCCGCATCCTCCCCGGTCCTCCCTGCATCCTCCCCGATCATCCCCGCATCCTCCTCGGTCTTCCCCGGTCCTCCCCGCATCCTCCGCGATCCTCCCCAGATCCTCCGCGGTCCTCCCCGCATCCTCCCCGATCATCCCCGCATCCTCCCCGGTCTTCCCTGCATCCTCCCCGATCCTCCCCGAATCCTCCCCGATCCTCCCTGCATCCTTCCCGCATCCTCCCCGCATCCTCCCTGGTCCTCCCCGCATCCTCCCCGGTCCTCCCCGCATCGTACCCGGTCCTTCCCGCATCCTCCCCGGTCCTCCCCGCATCCTCCCCGGTCCTCCCCGGTCCTCACCGCATCCTCCCCGATCCTCCCCGCATCCTCCCCGGTCCTCCCCGCATCCTCCCCGATCATCCCCGCATCCTCGCCGGTCCTCCCCGCATCCTCCCCGATCCTCCCCGCATCCTCCCCGATCCTCCCCGCATCCTCCCTGGTCCTCCCCGCATCCTCCCCGGTCCTCCCCGCATCCCTCCCGATCCTGTATGCATCCTCCCCAGTCCTCCCGGCATCCTCCCCGCATCCTCGCCGGTCCTCCCTGGATCCTGCCCGGTCCTGAGCGCATCCCCCCGATCCTCCCCGCATCCTCCACGATCCTCCCCGCATCCTCCCCGATCCTCCCCGCATCCTCCTCGATCCCCCCCTGCATCCTCCCCGATCCTCCCCGCATCCTCCCCGGTCCTCCCCGCACCCTCCCCGATCCTCCCCGCATCCTCCCCGATCCTCCCCGCATCGTCCCCGGTCCTCCCCGCATCCTCCTCGGTCCTCCCCGCATCCTCCCCGATCCTCCCCGCATCCTCCCCGGTCCTCCCCGCATCCTCACCGATCCTCACCGCATCCTCCCCGCATCCTCCCCGCATCCTCCCCGCATACCCCCCGCATCCTCCCCGCATCCTCCCCGATCCTCCCCGCATCGTCCCCGGTCCTCCCCGCATCCTCCTCGGTCCTCCCCGCATCCTCCCCGATCCTCCCCGCATCCTCCCCTGTCCTCCCCGCATCCTCACCGATCCTTCCCGCATCCTCCCCGCATCCTCCCCGCATCCTCCCCGCATACCCCCCGCATCCTCCCCGCATCCTACCCGACCCTCCCCGCATCCTCCCCGTTCCTCCCAGCATCCTCCCCGATCCTCCCCGCATCCTCCCCGATCCTCCCCGCATCCTCCCCGCATCCTCCCCGCATAACCCCCGCATCCTCCCCGATCCTCCCCACATCCTCCCCGATCCTCCCCGCATCCTCCTCGGTCGTCCCTGCATCCTCCCCGATCCTCCCCGAATCCTCCCCGCATCCTCCCCGGTCCTCCCCGCATCGTCCCCGGTCCTCCCCGCATCCTCCCCGGTCCCCCCCGCATCCTCCCCGGTCCTCCCCGGTCCTCCCCGCATCCTCCCCTATCCTCCCCGCATCCTCCCCGGTCCTCCCCGCATCCTCCCCGATCCTCCCCGCATCCTCCCCGATCCTCCCGGATTCTCCCCGCATCCTCCCCGGTCCTCCCCGATCCTCCCCGTATCCTCTCCGGTCCTCCCCGCATCCTCCCCGGTCCTCCCTGCATCCTCCCCGATCCTCCCGGAATCCTCCCCGATCCTCCCTGGATCCTCCCCGCATCCTCCCTGGTCCTCCCTGCATCCTCCCTGATCCTCCCCGCATCGTCCCCGGTCCACCCCGCATCCTCCCCGGTCCTCCCCGCATCCTCCCCGGTCCTCCCCGGTCCTCCCCGCATCCTCCCCGATCCTCCCCGCATCCTCCCCGGTCCTCCCCGCATCCTCCCCGATCCTCCCCGCATCCTCCCCGATCCTCCCGGATTCTCCCCGCATCCTCCCCGGTCCTCCCCGATCCTCCCCGTATCCTCTCCGGTCCTCCCCGCATCCTCCCCGGTCCTCCCCGCATCCCCCCCGGTCCTCCCCGCATCCTCCCCGGCCCTCCCCGCATCCTCCCCGGTCCTCCCCGCATCCTCCCCGATCCTCCCAGTATCCTCCCCGCATCCTCCCCGCATCCTCCCTGGTCCTCCCCGCATCCTCCCCGGTCCTCCGCGCATCGTCCCCGGTCCTCCCCGCATCCTCCCCGATCATCCCCGCATCCTCCCCGGTCCTCCCTGCATCCTCCCCGATCATCCCCGCATCCTCCTCGGTCTTCCCCGGTCCTCCCCGCATCCTCCGCGATCCTCCCCAGATCCTCCGCGGTCCTCCCCGCATCCTCCCCGATCATCCCCGCATCCTCCCCGGTCTTCCCTGCATCCTCCCCGATCCTCCCCGAATCCTCCCCGATCCTCCCTGCATCCTTCCCGCATCCTCCCCGCATCCTCCCTGGTCCTCCCCGCATCCTCCCCGGTCCTCCCCGCATCGTACCCGGTCCTTCCCGCATCCTCCCCGGTCCTCCCCGCATCCTCCCCGGTCCTCCCCGGTCCTCACCGCATCCTCCCCGATCCTCCCCGCATCCTCCCCGGTCCTCCCCGCATCCTCCCCGATCATCCCCGCATCCTCGCCGGTCCTCCCCGCATCCTCCCCGATCCTCCCCGCATCCTCCCCGATCCTCCCCGCATCCTCCCTGGTCCTCCCCGCATCCTCCCCGGTCCTCGCCGCATCCCTCCCGATCCTGTATGCATCCTCCCCAGTCCTCCCGGCATCCTCCCCGATCCTCCCCGCATCCTCGCCGGTCCTCCCTGGATCCTGCCCGGTCCTGAGCGCATCCCCCCGATCCTCCCCGCATCCTCCACGATCCTCCCCGCATCCTCCCCGATCCTCCCCGCATCCTCCTCGATCCTCCCCGCATCCTCCCCGATCCTCCCCGCATCCTCCCCGGTCCTCCCCGCACCCTCCCCGATCCTCCCCGCATCCTCCCCGATCCTCCCCGCATCCTCCCCGATCATCCCCGCATCCTCCCCGGTCCTCCCCGCATCCTCCCCGATCCTCCCCGCATCCTCCCCGATCCTCCCCGCATCCTCCCCGGTCCCCCCCGCATCCTCCCCGGTCCTTCCCGCATCCTCCCCGATCCTCCCCGCATCCTCCCCGGTCCTCCCCGCATCCTCCCCGATCCTCCCCGCATCCTCCCCAATCCTCCCCGCATCCTCCCCGGTCCTCCCCGATCCTCCCCGCATCCTCCCCGGTCCTCCCCGCATCTTCCCCGGTCCTCCCCGCATCCCCCCCGATCCTCCCCGCATCCTCCCCGGCCCTCCCCGCATCCTCCCCGGTCCTCCCCGATCCTCCCCGCATCCTCTCCGGTCCTCCCCGCATCCTCCCCGGTCCTCCCCGCATCCTCCCCGGTCCTCCCCGCATCCTCCCCGATCCTCCCCGCATCCTCCCCGCATCCTCCCCGCATCCTCCCTGGTCGTCCCCGCATCCTGCCCGGTCCTCCCCGCATCCTCCCCGGTCCTCCCTGGATCCTCCCCGGACCTCCCCGCATCCACCCCGGTCCTCCCCGCATCCTCCCCGGTCCTCCCCGCATCCTCCCCGATCCTCCCCGCATCCTCCCCGATCCTCCCCGCATCCTCCCCGCATCCTCCCCGATCCTCCCCGCATCCTCCCCGATCCTCCCCGCATCCTCCCCGGTCCTCCCTGCATCCTCCCCGCATCCTCCCCGATCCTCCCCGCATCCTCCCCGGTCCTCCCCGCATCCTCCCCGGTCCTCCCCGCATCCTCCCCGGTCCTCCCCGCATCCTCTCCGGTCCTCCCCGCATCCTCCCCGGTCCTCCCCGCATCCTCCCCGATCCTCCCCTCATCCTCCCCGGTCCTCCCCGGTCCTCCCCGCATCCTCCCCGATCCTCCCCGAATCCTCCCCGCATCCTCCCCGCATCCTCCCCGATCCTCCCCGCATCCTCCCCGATCCTCCCGAAATCCTCCCTGATCCTCCCCGCATCCTCCCCGCCTCCTCTCCAATCCTCCCCGCATCCTCTCCGGTCCTCCCCGCATCCTCCCTGATCCTCCCCGCATCCTCCCCGATCCTCCCCGCATCCTCCACGCATCCTCCCTGGTCCTCCCCGCATCCTCCCCGCATCCTCCACGATCCTCCACGTATCCTCCCCGCATCCTCCCCGCATCCTCCCCGCATCCTCCCCGCATACCCCCCGCATCCTCCCCGATCCTCCCCGCATCCTCCCCGGTCCTCCCCGCATCCTCACCGATCTTCCCCGCATCCTCCCCGCATCCTCCCCGCATCCTCCCCGCATACCCCCCGCATCCTCCCCGCATCCTCCCCGACCCTCCCCGCATCATCCCTGATCCTCCCCGCATCCTCCCCGATCCTCCCCGCATCCTCCCCGTTCCTCCCAGCATCCTCCCCGATCCTCCCCGCATCCTCCCCGATCCTCCCCGCATCCTCCCCACATCCTCCCCGCATAACCCCCGCATCCTCCCCGATCCTCCCCGCATCCTCCCCGATCCTCCCCGCATCCTCCCCGGTCGTCCCTGCATCCTCCCCGATCCTCCCCGCATCCTCCCCGCATCCTCCCCGCATCCTCCCTGGTCCTCCCCGCATCCTCCCCGGTCCTCCCCGCATCGTCCCCGGTCCTCCCCGCATCCTCCCCGGTCCTCCCCGCATCCTCCCCGGTCCTCCCCGGTCCTCGCCGCATCCTCCCCGATCCTCCACGCATCCTCCCCGGTCCTCCCCGCATCCTCCCCGATCATCCCCGCATCCTCCCCGGTCCTCCCTGCATCCTCCCCGATCCTCCCCGAATCCTCCCTGATCCTCCCTGCATCCTCCACGCATCCTCCCTGGTCCTCCCCGCATCCTCCCCGGTCCTCCCCGCATCGTCCCCGGTCCACCCCGCATCCTCCCCGGGCCTCCCCGCATCCTCCCCGGTCCTCCCCGGTCCTCCCCGCATCCTCCCCGATCCTCCCCGCATCCTCCCCGGTCCTCCCCGCATCATCCCCGATCCTCCCTGCATCCTCCCCGGTCCTCCCCGCATCCTCCCCGGTCCTCCCCACATCCTCCCTGATCCTCCCAGCATCCTCCCCGCATCCTCCCCGCATCCTCCCTGGTCCTCCCCGCATCCTCCCCGGTCCTCCGCGCATCGTCCCCGGTCCTCCCCGCATCCTCCCCGATCCTCCCCGCATCCTCCCCGGTCCTCCCCGCATCCTCCCCGATCATCCCCGCATCCTCCCCGGTCCTCCCTGCATCCTCCCCGATCCTCCGCGATTCCTCCCCGATCCTCCCTGCATCCTTCCCGCATCCTCCCCGCATCCTCCGTGGTCCTCACCGCATCCTCCCCGGTCCTCCCCGCATCGTCCCCGGTCCTCCCCGGTCCTGCCCGCATCCTCCCCGATCCTCCCCGCATCCTCCCCGGTCCTCCCCGCATCCTCCCCGATCCTCCCTGCATCCTCCCCGGTCCTCCCTGCATCCTCCCCGATCCTCCGCGAATCCTCCCCGATCCTCCCTGCATCCTTCCCGCATCCTCCCCGCATCCTCCGTGGTCCTCCCCGCATCCTCCCCGGTCCTCCCCGCACCCTCCCAGGTCCTCCCCGGTCCTCCCCGCATCCTCCCCGATCCTCCCCGCATCCTCCCCGGTCCTCCCCGCATCCTCCCCGATCATCCCCGCATCCTCCCCGGTCCTCCCCGCATGCTGCCCGATCCTCCCCGCATCCTCCCCGCATCCTCCCCGCATAATCCCCGCATCCTCCCCGATCCTCCCCGCATCCTCCCCGATCCTCCCCGCATCCTCCCCGGTCGTCCCTGCATCCTCCCCGATCCTCCCCGCATCCTCCCCGATCCTCCCCGCATCCTCCCCGCATCCTCCCCGCATAACCCCCGCATCCTCCCCGATCCTCCCCGCATCCTCCCCAATCCTCCCCGCATCCTCCCCGGTCGTCCCTGCATCCTCCCCGATCCTCCCCGCATCCTCCCCGCATCCTCCCCGCATCCTCCCTGGTCCTCCCCGCATCCTCCCCGGTCCTCCCCGCATCGTCCCCGGTCCTCCCCGCATCCTCCCCGGTCCTCCCCGCATCCTCCCCGGTCCTCCCCGGTCCTCCCCGCATCCTCCCCGATCCTCCACGCATCCTCCCCGGTCCTCCCCGCATCCTCCCCGATCATCCCCGCATCCTCCCCGGTCCTCCCTGCATCCTCCCCGATCCTCCCCGAATCCTCCCTGATCCTCCCTGCATCCTCCACGCATCCTCCCTGGTCCTCCCCGCATCCTCCCCGGTCCTCCCCGCATCGTCCCCGGTCCACCCCGCATCCTCCCCGGTCCTCCCCGCATCCTCCCCGGTCCTCCCCGGTCCTCCCCGCATCCTCCCCGATCCTCCCCGCATCCTCCCCGATCCTCCCCGCTTCCTCCCCGATCCTCCCCGCATCCTCCCCGCTCCTCCCGGATTCTCCCCGCATCCCCCCCGGTTCCTCCCCGATCCTCCCCGCATCCTCTCCGGTCCTCCCCGCATCCTCCCCGGTCGTCCCCGCATCCCCCCCGATCCTCCCCGCATCCTCCCCGCATCCTCCCCGCATCCTCCCTGGTCCTCCCCGCATCCTCCCCGGTCCTCCGCGCATCGTCCCCGGTCCTCCCCGCATCCTCCCCGATCCTCCCCGCATCCTCCCCAGTCCTCCCCGCATCCTCCCCGGTCCTCGCCGCATCCTCCCCGATCCTCCCCGCATCCTCCCCTGTCCTCCCCGCATCCTCCCCGGTCCTCCCCGCATCCTCCCCGCATCCTCCCTGGTCCTCACTGCATCCTCCCCGGTCCTCCCCGCATCGTCCCCGGTCCTCCCCGCATCCTCCCCGGTCCTCCCCGCATCCTCCCCGGTCCTCCCCGCATCCTCCCCGATCATCCCCGCATCCTCCCCGGTCCTCCCCGCATGCTGCCCGATCCTCCCCGCATCCTCCCCGCATAATCCCCGCATAATCCCCGCATCCTCCCCGATCCTCCCCGCATCCTCCCCGGTCGTCCCTGCATCCTCCCCGATCCTCCCCGCATCCTCCCCGCATCCTCCCCGCATCCTCCCCGGTCCTCCCCGGTCCTCGCCGCATCCTCCCCGATCCTCCACGCATCCTCCCTGGTCCTCCCCGCATCCCCCCCGGTCCTCCCCGCATCCCCCCCGATCCTCCCCGCATCCTCCCCGGCCCTCCCCGCATCGTCCCCGGTCCTCCCCGATCCTCCCCGCATCCTCTCCGGTCCTCCCCGCATCCCCCCCGATCCTCCCCGCATGCTCCCCGGCCCTCCCCGCATCGTCCCCGGTCCTCCCCGATCCTCCCCGCATCCTCCCCGATCCTCCCCGCTTCCTCCCCGCTTCCTCCCCGCATCCTCCCCACATCCTCCCTGGTCCTCCCCGCATCCTCCCCGGTCCTCCCCGCATGCTCCCCGGCCCTCCCCGCATCGTCCCCGGTCCTCCCCGATCCTCCCCGCATCCTCCCCGATCCTCCCCGCTTCCTCCCCGCATCCTCCCCGCTTCCTCCCCGCATCCTCCCCACATCCTCCCTGGTCCTCCCCGCATCCTCCCCGGTCCTCCCTGGATCCTCCCCGGACCTCCCCGCATCCACCCCGGTCCTCCCCGCATCCTCCCCGGTCCTCCCCGCATCCTCCCCGATCCTCCCCGCATCCTCCCCGATCCTCCCCGCATCCTCCCCGCATCCTCCCCGATCCTCCCCGCATCCTCCCCGATCCTCCCCGCATCCTCCCCGGTCCTCCCTGCATCCTCCCCGCATCCTCCCCGATCCTCCCCGCATCCTCCCCGGTCCTCCCCGCATCCTCCCCGGTCCTCCCCGCATCCTCCCCGGTCCTCCCCGCATCCTCTCCGGTCCTCCCCGCATCCTCCCCGGTCCTCCCCGCATCCTCCCCGATCCTCCCCTCATTCTCCCCGGTCCTCCCCGGTCCTCCCCGCATCCTCCCCGATCCTCCCCGAATCCTCCCCGGTCCTCCCCGCATCCTCCCCGATCCTCCCCGCATCCTCCCCGATCCTCCCCGCATCCTGCCTGATCCTCCCCGCATCCTCCCCGGTCCTCCCCGCATCCTCCCCGATCCTCCCCGCATCCTCCCCGCATCCTCCACGCATCCTCCCTGATCCTCCCCGCATCCTCCCCGATCCTCCCCGCATCCTCCACGATCCTCCCCGCATCCTCCCCACATCCTCTCCGCATCCTCCCCGCATACCCCCCGCATCCTCCCCGCATCCTCCCCGATCCTCCCCGCATCGTCCCCGGTCCTCCCCGCATCCTCCTCGGTCCTCCCCGCATCCTCACCGATCCTCCCCGCATCCTCCCCGCATCCTCCCCGCATCCTCCCCGCATACCCCCCGCATCCTCCCCGCATCCTCCCCGACCCTCCCCGCATCATCCCTGATCCTCCCCGCATCCTCCCCGATCCTCCCCGCATCCTCCCCGTTCCTTCCAGCATCCTCCCCGATCCTCCCCGCATCCTCCCCGATCCTCCCCGCATCCTCCCCGCATCCTCCCCGCATAACCCCCGCATCCTCCCCGATCCTCCCCGCATCCTCCCCGATCCTCCCCGCATCCTCCCCGGTCCTCCCTGCATCCTCCCCGATCCTCCCCGCATCCTCCCCGCATCCTCCCCGGTCCTCCCTGCATCCTCCCCGGTCCTCCCCGCATCGTCCCCGGTCCTCCCCGCATCCTCCCCGGTCCTCCCCGCATCCTCCCCGGTCCTCCCCGGTCCTCCCCGCATCCTCCCCGATCCTCCACGCATCCTCCCCGGTCCTCCCCGCATCCTCCCCGATCATCCCCGCATCCTCCCCGGTCCGCCCTGCATCCTCCCCGATCCTCCCCGAATCCTCCCTGATCCTCTCTGCATCCTCCACGCATCCTCCCTGGTCCTCCCCGCATCCTCCCCGGTCCTCCCCGCATTGTCCCCGGTCCACCCCGCATCCTCCCCGGTCCTCCCCGCATCCTCCCCGGTCCTCCCCGGTCCTCCCCGCATCCTCCCCGATCCTTCCCGCATCCTCCCCGGTCCTCCCCGCATCCTCCCCGATCCTCCCCGCATCCTCCCCGATCCTCCCGGATTCTCCCCGCATCCCCCCCGGTCCTCCCCGATCCTCCCCGCATCCTCCCCGGCCCTCCCCGCATCCTCCCCGGTCCTCCCCGCATCCTCCCCGGTCCTCCCCGCATCCTCCCCGATCCTCCCAGCATCCTCCCCGCATCCTCCCCGCATCCTCCCTGGTCCTCCCCGCATCCTCCCCGGTCCTCCGCGCATCGTCCCCGGTCCTCCCCGCATCCTCCCCGGTCCTCCCCGCATGCTCCCCGGTCTTCCCCGGTCCTCCCCGTATCCTCCCCGATCCTCTCCGCATCCTCCCCGGTCGTCCCTGCATCCTCCCCGATCCTCCCCGCATCCTCCCCGCATCCTCCCCGCATCCTCCCTGGTCCTCCCCGCATCCCCCCCGGTCCTCCCCGCATCCCCCCCGATCCTCCCCGCATCCTCCCCGGCCCTCCCCGCATCCTCCCCGGTCCTCCCCGATCCTCCCCGCATCCTCTCCGGTCCTCCCCGCATCCTCCCCGGTCCTCCCCGCATCCTCCCCGGTCCTCCCCGCATCCTCCCCGATCCTCCCCGCATCCTCCCCGCATCCTCCCCGATCCTCCCCGCATCCTCCCCGATCCTCCCCGCATCCTCCCCGGTCCTCCCTGCATCCTCCCCGCATCCTCCCCGATCCTCCCCGCATCCTCCCCGGTCCTCCCCGCATCCTCCCCGGTCCTCCCCGCATCCTCCCCGGTCCTCCCCGCATCCTCTCCAGTCCTCCCCGCATCCTCCCCGGTCCTCCCCGCATCCTCCCCGATCCTCCCCTCATCCTCCCCGGTCCTCCCCGGTCCTCCCCGCATCCTCCCCGATCCTCCCCGAATCCTCCCCGGTCCTCCCCGCATCCTCCCCGATCCTCCCCGCATCCTCCCTGATCCTCCCCGCATCCTCCCCGGTCCTCCCCGCCTCCTCTCCGATCCTCCCCGCATCCTCTCCGGTCCTCCCCGCATCCTCCCTGATCCTCCCCGCATCCTCCCCGATCCTCCCCGCATCCTCCACGCATCCTCCCTGATCCTCCCCGCATCCTCCCCGATCCTCCCCGCATCCTCCACGATCCTCCCCGCATCCTCCCCGCATCCTCCCCGCATCCTCCCCGCATACCCCCCGCATCCTCCCCGCATCCTCCCCGATCCCCCCCGCATCGTCCCCGGTCCTCCCCGCATCCTCCTCGGTCCTCCCCGCATCCTCCCCGATCCTCCCCGCATCCTCCCCGGTCCACCCCGCATCCTCACCGATCCTCCCCGCATCCTCCCCGCATCCTCCCCGCATCCTCCCCGCATACCCCCCGCATCCTCCCCGCATCCTCCCCGACCCTCCCCGCATCATCCCTGATCCCCCCCTGCATCCTCCCCGATCCTCCCCGCATCCTCCCCGTTCCTCCCAGCATCCTCCCCGATCCTCCCCGCATCCTCCCCGATCCTCCCCGCATCCTCCCCGCATCCTCCCCGCATAACCCCGGCATCCTCCCCGATCCTCCCCGCATCCTCCCCGATCCTCCCCGCATCCTCCCCGGTCGTCCCTGCATCCTCCCCGATCTTCCCCGCATCGTCCCCGCATCCTCCCCGCATCCTCCCCGGTACTCCCCGCATCCTCTCCGATCCTCCCCGCATCCTCCCTGATCCTCCCCGCATCCTCCCCAATCCTCCCCGCATCCTCCCCGGTCCTCCCTGATCCTCCCCGCATCCTCTCCGGTCCTCCCCGCATCCTCCCCGGTTCCTCCCCGCATCCTCCACGGTCCTCCCCGCATCCCCCCCGATCCTCCCCGCATTCTCCCCGGCCCTCCCCGGTCCTCCCCGCATCCTCCCCGGTCCTCCCCGCATCCTCCCCGATCCTCCCCGCATCCCCCCCGATCCTCCCCGAATCCTGCCCGAATCCTCCCCGATCCTCCCTGCATCCTCCCCGCATCCTCCCCGCATCCTCCCCGGTCCTCCCCGCATCCTCCCCGATCATCCCCGCATCCTCCCCGGTCCTCCCCGCATCCTCCCCGATCCTCCCCGCATCCTCCCCGATCCTCCCCGCATCCTCCCCGGTCCTCCCTGCATCCTCCCCGGTCCTCGCCGCATCCTCCCCGATCCTCTCCGCATCCTCCCCAGTCCTCCTGGCATCCTCCCCGATCCTCCCCGCATCCTCCCCGGTCCTCCCTGCATCCTCCCCGGTCCTCCCCGCATCCTCCCCCTTTCCTCCCCGCATCCCCCCCCGATCCTCCCCGCATTCTCCCAAGCCCTCCCCGCATCCTCCCCGGTCCTCCCCGCATCCTCCCCGATCCTCCCCGCATCCCCCCCGATCCTCCCTGAATCCACCCCGCATCCTGCCCGCATCCTCCCCGGTCCTCCCCGCATCCTCCCCGGTCCTCCCCGCATCCTCCCCGATCCTCCCCGCATCCCCCCCGATCCTCCCCGAATCCTCCCCGCATCCTGCCGGAATCCTCCCCGATCCTCCCCGCATCCTCCTCGAACCTCCCCGCATCCTTCCCGATCATCCCCGCATCCTCCCCGGTCCTCCCCGCATCCTCCCCGATCCTTCCCGCATCCTCCCCGATCCTCCCCGCATACTCCCCGATCCTCCCCGCATCCTCCCCGGTCCTCTCCGCATCCTCCCCGATCCTCCCCGCATCCTCCCCGATCATCCCCGCATCCTCCCCGGTCCTCCCCGCATCCTCCCCGATCCTTCCCGCATCCTCCCCGATCCTCCCCGCATCCTCCCCGATCCTCCCTGCATCCTCCCCGATCCTCCCCGCATCCTCGTCGGTCCTGACCGCATTCTCCCCGATCCTCCCCGCATCCTCCCCAGTCCTCCCGGCATCCTCCCCGATCCTCCCCGCATCCTCCCCGGTCCTCCCCGGTCCTCCCCGCATCCTCCCCAATCCTCGCCGGTCCTCCCCGCATCCTCCCCGCATCCTCCCCGGTCCTCCCCGCATCCTCCACGATCCTCCCCGCATCGTCCCCGGTCCTCCCCGCATCCTCCCCGGTCCTCCCCGGTCCTCCCCGCATCCTCCCCAATCCTCCCCGCATCCTCCCCGGTCCTCCCCGCATCCTCCCCGATATTCCCCGCATCATCCCCGGTCCTCCCCGCATCCTCCACGATCCTCCCTGCATCCTCCCCGATCCTCCCCGCATCCTCCCCGGTCCTCCCCGCATCCTCCCCGATCCTCCCCGCATCCTCCCCAGTCCTCCCGGCATCCTCCCCGATCCTCCCCGCATCCTCCCCGGTCCTCCCTGCATCCTCCCCGGTCCCGAGCGCATCCACCTGATCCTCCCCGCATCCTCCACGATCCTCCCCGCATCCTCCCCGGTCCTCCCCGCATCCTCCCCGATCCTCCCCGCATCCTCCCCGATCCTCCCCGCATCCTCCCCGATCATCCCCGCATCCTCCCCGGTCCTCCCCGCATCCTCCCCGATCCTTCCCGCATCCTCCCCGATCCTCCCCGCATCCTCCCCGATCCTCTCCGCATCCTCCCCGCATCCTCCCTGATCCTCCCCGCATCCTCCCCAGTCCTCCCGGCATCCTCCCCGATCCTCCCCGCATCCTCCCCGATCCTCCCTGCATCCTCCCCAGTCCTGACCGCATCCCCCCGATCCTCCCCGCATCCTCCACGATCCTCCCCGCATCCTCCCCGATCCTCCCCGCATCCTCCCTGATCCTCCCCGCATCCTCCCCGATCCACCCCGATCCTCCCCGGTCCTGACCGCATACTCCCCAGTCCTGCCCGCATCCTCCCCCGTCCTCCCCGCATCCTCCCCGATCCTCCCCGATCCTCCCCGATCCTCCCCGGTCCTGACCGCATACTCCCCGGTCCTCCCCGCATCCTCTCCGGTCCTGCCCGCATCCTCCCCGGTCCTCCCCGCATCCTCCCTGATCCTCCCCGCATCCTCCCCGATCCTCCCCGCATCCTCCCTGATCCTCCTCGCGTCCTCCCCGGTCCTCCCCGCATCCTCCCTGATCTTCCCCGCATCCTCCCCGGTCCTCCCCGCATCCTCCTCGGTCCTCCCCGCGTCCTCCCCAAACCTCCCCGCATCCGACCCGGTCCTCCCCGCATCCTCCGCGATCCCCCCCGCATCCTCCCCGGTCCTCTCCGCATCCTCCCCGATCCTCCCCGCATCCTCCACGCATCCTCCCCGACCCTCCCCGCATCCTCCCCGATCCTCCCCACATCCTCCCCGATCATCCCCTCATCTTCCCCGCATCCTCCCCGCATCCTCCCCGGTCCTCCACGCACCCTCCCCGGTCCTCCCCGATCCGCCCCTGCATCCTCTCCGATCCTCCCCGCATCCTCCCCGGTCCTCCCCGCATCCTCCCCGGTCCTCCCTGCATCCTCCCCGGTCCTTCCCGCATCCTCTCCGGTCCTCTGCGCATCCTCCCCGGTCCTCCCCGCATCCTCCCCGATCCTCCCCGCATCCTCCCGGATCCTCCCCGCATCCTCCCCGATCCTCCCCGCATCCTCCCCGATCATCCCCGCATCCTCCCCGGTCCTCTCCGCATCCTCCCCGATCCTTCCCGCATCCTCCCCGGTCCTCCCCGCATCCTCCCCGATCCTCCCCGCATCCTCCCCCCATCCTCCCCGATCCTCCCCGCATCCTCCCCAGTCCTCCCGGCATCCTCCCCCATCCACCCCGCATCCTCCCTGGTCCTCCCTGCATCCTCCCCGGTCCTGACCGCATCCCCCGATCCTCCCCGCATCCTCCACGATCCTCCCCGCATCATCCCCGATCCTCCCCGCATGCTCCCCGCATCCTCCCCGATCCTCCCCGATCCTCCCCGGTCCTGACCGCATACTCCCCGGTCCTCCCCGCATCCTCTCCGATCCTCCCCGCATCCTCCCCGATCCTCCCCGCATCCTCCCCGGTCGTCCCCGCATCCTCCCCGGTCCTCCGCGCATCCTCCCCGGTCCTCCCCAGATCCTCCCCGGTCCTCCCCGCATCCTCCCCGGTTCTCCCCGCATCCTCCCCGATCCTCCCCGCATCCTCCCCGGTCCTCCCCGCATCCTCCCCGACCCTCCCCGTATCCTCCCCGATCCTCCCCACATCCTCCCCGCATCCTCCCCGCATCCTTCCCGCATCCTCCCGGCATCCTCCCCGATCCTCCCCGCATCCTCCCCGGTCCTCCCTGCATCCTCCCCGGTCCGGACCGCATCCCCCCGATCCTCCCCGCATCCTCCACGATCCTCCCCGCATCCTCCCCGATCATCCCCGCATCCTCCCCGATCCTCCCCGCATCCTCCCCGATCCTCCCCGATCCTCCCCGGTCCTGACTGCATACTCCCCGGTCCTGCCCGCATCCTCCCCCGTCCTCCCCGAATCCTCCCCGATCCTCCCCGCATCCTCCCCGATCCTCCCCGATCCTCCCCGGTCCTGACCGCATACTCCCCGGTCCTCCCCGCATCCTCTCCGGTCCTGCCCGCATCCTCCCCGGTCCTCCCCCCATCCTCCCCGGTCCTCCCCGCATCCTCCTCGATCCTCCCCGGATCCTCCCCGATCCTCCCCGATCCTCCCCGGTCCTCCCCGCATCCTCCCCGACCCTCCCCGCATCCTCACCGATCCTCCCCACATCCTCCCCGATCCTCCCCGCATCCTCCCCGCATCCTCCCCGCATCCTCCCCGATCCTCCCTGCATCCTTCCTGATCCCGCCCGCATCCTCCCCGGTCCTCCCCGCATCCTCCCCGGTCCTCCCCGCATCCTCCCCGATCCTCCCCGCATCCTCCCCGATCCTCCCCGCGTCCTCCCCGGTCCTCCCCGCATCCTCCCTGATCTTCCCCGCATCCTCCCCGGTCCTCCCTGCATCCTCCTCGGTCCTCCCAGCGTCCTCCCCAAACCTCCCCGCATCCGACCCGGTCCTCCCCGCATCCTCCGCGATCCTCCCCGTATCCTCCCCGATCCTCTCCGCATCCTCCCCGATCCTCCCCGCATCCTCCCCGGTCCTCCCCGCATCCTCCCCGATCCTCCCCGCATCCTCCCCGATCCTCCCCGAATCCTCCCCGCATCCTGCCCGAATCCTCCCCGATCTTCCCTGCATCCTCCCCGCATCCTCCCCGCATCCCCCCTGGTCCTCCCAGCATCCTCCCCGGTCCACCCCGCATCCTCCCCGGTCCTCCCCGGTCCTCCCCGCATCCTCCCCGATCCTCCGCGCATCCTCCCCGGTCCTCCCCGCATCCTCCCTGATCCTCCCCGCATCCTCCCCGGTCCTCGCAGCATCCCCCCTGATCCTCCTCGCATCCTCCCCGCTCCTCCCCGCATCCTCCCCGCATCCTCCCCGCATCCTCCCCGCATACCCCCCGCATCCTCCCCGCATCCTCCCCGATCCTCCCCGCATCCTCCCCGGTCCTTCCCGCATCCTCCCCGGTCCTCCCCGCATCCTCCTCGGTCCTCCCCGCATCCTCCCCAAAACTCCCCGCATCCTCCCCGGTCCTCCCCGCATCCTCTCCGGTCCTCCCCGCATCCTCCCCGGTCCTCCCCGCATCCTCCCCGATCCTCCCCGCATCCTCCCCGATCCTCCCCGCATCCTCCCCGATCCTCCCCGCATCCTCCCCGATCCTCCCCGCATACTCCGCGATCCTCCCGGCATCCTCTCCGATCCTCCCCGCATCCTCTCCGGTCCTCCCCGCATCATCCCCGGTCCTCCCCGCATCCTCCCCGGTCCTCCCCGCATCCTCCCTGATCCTCCCCGCATCCTCCCCGGTCCTCCCCGCATCCTCCCTGATCCTCCCCGCATCCTCCCCGGTCCTCCCCGCATCCTCCCCGATCCTCCCTGCATCCTCCCCGGTCCTCCCTGCATCCTCCCCGATCCTCCCCGCATCCTCCCCGATCCTCCACGCATCCTCCCCGGTCCTCCCGGATCCTCCCCGCATCCTCCCTGGTCCTCCCCGCATCCTCCCCGATCCTCCCCGCATCCTCCCCGATCCTCCCCGATCCTCCCCGGTCCTGACCGCATACTCCCCGGTCCTGCCCGCATCCTCCCCGATACTCCCCGCATCCTCCCCGGTCCTCCCCGCAGCCTCCCCGGTCCTCCCCGCATCCTCCCCGGTCCTCTCCGCAACCTCCCTTGTCCTCCCCCCATCCTCCCCGGTCCTCCCCGCATCCTCCCCGGTCCTCCCCGCATCCTCCCCGATCCTCCCCGCATCCTCCGCGATCCTCCCCGCATCCTCCCCGATCCTCCCCGCATCCTCCCCGCATCCTCCCCGCATCCTCCCCGGTCCTCCACGCATCCTCCCCGGTCCTCCCCGCATGCTCCTCGGTCCTCCCCGCATCCTCCCCGGTCCTCCCCGCATCCTTAATGGTCCTCCCCGCATCCTCCCCGGTCCTCCCCGCATCCTCCCTGATCCTCCCCGCATCCTCCCCGATCCTCCCCGGATCCTCCCCGATCCTCCCCGCATCCTCCCCGGTCCTCCCCGCATCCTCCCCGATCCTCCCCGCATCCCACCCAATCCTTCCCGCATCCTCCCCGGTCCTCCCCGATCCTCCGCAGTCCTGACCGCATCCTCCCCGGTCCTCCCCGCATCGTCCCGGTCCTCCCCGCATCCTCCCCGATCCTCCCTGCATCCTCCCCGCTTCCTCCCCGCATCCTCCCCGATCCTCCCCGCATCCTCCCCGATCCTCCCCAAACCACCCCGGTCCTGACCGCATACTCCCCGGTCCTGCCCGCATCCTCCTTGGTCCTCCCCGCATCCTCCCCGATCCTCCCCGCATCCTCCCCGCATCCTCTCCGGTCCTCCCCGCATCCTCCCCGGTCCTCCCCGCATCCTCCCCGGTCCTCCCCGAACCTTCCCGGTCCTGACCGCATACTCCCCGGTCCTGCCCGCATCCTCCCTGGTCCTCCCCGCATCCTCCCCGATCTTCCCCGCATCCTCCCCGATCCTCCCCGCATCCTCCCCGGTCTTCCCCGCAGCCCCCCCGGTCCTCCCTGCATCCTCCCCGCAACCTCCCTTGTCCTCCCCGCATCCTCCCCGATCCCCCCCGCATCCTCCCCGATCCTCCCCGCATCCTCCCCGATCCTCCCCGCATCCTCCCCGCATCCTCCACGCATCCTCCCCGGTCCTCCAGGCATCCTCCCCGATCCTCCCCGCATCCTCCTCGGTCCTCCCCGCATCCTCCCCGGTCCTCCCCGCATCCTTCTTGGTCCTCCCCGCATCCTCCCCGGTCCTCCCCGCATCCTCCCTGATCCTCCCCGCATCCTCCCCGATCCTCCCCGGATCCTCCCCGATCCTCCCCGCATCCTCCCCGGTCCTCCCCGCATCCTTCCCGATCCTCCCCGCATCCCACCCGATCCTTCCCGCATCCTCCCCGGTCCTCCCCGATCCTCCCCGCATCCTCCCCGCATCCTCCCCGGTCTTCCCCGCATTCTCCCCTGTCCTCCCCGACTCCTCCCCGATCCTCCCCGCATCCTCCCCGCTTCCTCCCCGCATCCTCCCCGATCCTTCCCGCATCCTCCCCGATCCTCCCCGGATCCTGCCCGATCCTCCCCGCATCCTCCCCGGTGCTCCCCCCATCCTCCCCGATCCTCCCCGCATCCCAACCGATCCTTCCCGCATCCTCCCCGGTCCTCCCCGCATCCTCCCCGGTCCTCCCCGCATCCTCCCCGGTCCTCCCCGCATCCTCCCCGATCCTCCCCGCATCCTCCCCGATCCTCCCCGCATCCTCCCCGATCCTCCCAGCATCCTCTCCGATCCTTCCCGCGTCCTCCCCGGTCCTCCCCGCAATCTCCCCGATCCTCCCCGCATCCTCCCCGATCCTCCCCGCATCCTCCCCGGTCCTCCCCGGGTCCTCCCCGGACCTCCCCGCATCCTCCCTGGTCCTCCATGCATCCTCCCCGGTCCTCCCCGCATCCTCCCCGACCCTCCCCACATGCTCCCCGCATCCTCCCCGCATCCTCCCCGCATCCTCCCCGCATCCTCCCCGGTCCTCCACGCACCCTCCCCGGTCCTCCCCGATCCTCCCCGCATCCGCCCGATCCTCCCCGCATCCTCCCCGGTCCTCCCCGCATCCTCCCCGATCCTCCCCGCATTCTCCCCGGTCCTCCCCGCATGCTCCCCTGTCCTCCCCGCATCCTCCCCGGTCCTCCCCCCATCCTCCCAGATCCTCCCCGCATCCCCCCCGATCCTCCCCGCATCCTCCCCGATCCTCCCCGGTCCTGACCGCATCATCCCCCGTCCTCCCCGCATCCTCCCCGCTCCTGACCGCATCATCCCCGGTCCTCCCCGCATCCTCCCCGGTCCTCCCCGCATCCTCCCCGATCCTCCCCGCATCCTCCCCGCATCCTCCCCGCATCCTCCCCGATCCTCCCCGCATCCTCCCCGATCCTCCGCGATCCTCCCCGGTCCTGACCGCAAACTCCCCGGTCCTCCCCGCATCCTCCCCGGTCCTCCCCGCATCCTCACCGATCCTCCCAGCATCCTCTCCGATCCTCCCCGCATCCTCCCCGATCCTCCCCGCATCCTCCCCGGTCCTCCCCGGGTCCTCCTCGGACCTCCCCGCATCCTCCCTAGTCCTCCCTGCATCCTCCCCGCATCCTCCCCGACCCTCCCCACATGCTCCCCGCATGCTCCCCGCATCCTCCCCGCATCCTCCCCGCATCCTCCCCGGTCCTCCACGCACCCTCCCCGGTCCTCCCCGATCCTCCCCGCATCCTCCCCGATCCTCCCCGCATCCTCCCCGGTCCTCCCCGCATCCTCCCCGATCCTCCCCGCATTCTCCCCGGTCCTCCCCGCATGCTCCCCTGTCCTCCCCGATCCTCCCCGCATCCTCCCCGCTTCCTCCCCGCATCCTCCCCGATCCTCCCCGCATCCTCCCCGATCCTCCGCGATCCTCCCCGGTCCTGACCGCAAACTCCCCGGTCCTCCCCGCATCCTCCCCGGTCCTCCCCGCATCCTCACCGATCCTCCCAGCATCCTCTTCGATCCTCCCCGCATCCTCCCCGATCCTCCCCGCATCCTCCCCGGTCCTCCCCGGGTCCTCCTCGGACCTCCCCGCATCCTCCCTGGTCCTCCCTGCATCCTCCCCGGTCCTCCCCGCATCCTCCCCGACCCTCCCCACATGCTCCCCGCATCCTCCCCGCATCCTCCCCGCATCCTCCCCGCATCCTCCCCGCATCCTCCCCGGTCCTCCACGCACCCTCCCCGGTCCTCCCCGATCCTCCCCGCATCCGCCCCGATCCTCCCCGCATCCTCCCCGGTCCTCCCCGCATCCTCCCCGATCCTCCCCGCATTCTCCCCGGTCCTCCCCGCATGCTCCCCTGTCCTCCCCGCATCCTCTCCGATCCTCCCCGCATCCTCCCCGATCCTCCCCGCATCCTCCCCGGTCCTCCCCGGGTCCTCCTCGGACCTCCCCGCATCCTCCCTGGTCCTCCCTGCATCCTCCCCGGTTCTCCCCGCATCCTCCCCGACCCTCCCCACATGCTCCCCGCATCCTCCCCGCATCCTCCCCGCATCCTCCCCGCATCCTCCCCGGTCCTCCACGCACCCTCCCCGGTCCTCCCCGATCCTCCCCGCATCCTCCCCGATCCTCCCCGCATCCTCCCCGGTCCTCCCCGCATCCTCCCCGATCCTCCCCGCATTCTCCCCGGTCCTCCCCGCATGCTCCCCTGTCCTCCCCGCATCCTCCCCGCTTCCTCCCAGATCCTCCCCGCATCCCCCCCGATCCTCCCCGCATCCTCCCCGATCCTCCCCGCATCCTCCCCGATCCTCCCCGCATCCTCCCCGATCCTCCCCGCATCCTCCCAGCATCCTCGCCGGTCCTCCCCGCATCCTCCCCGGTGCTCCCCGCATCCTCCCCGGTCCTCCCCGCATCCTTCCTGGTCCTCCTCGCATCCTCCCCGGTCCTCCCCGCATCACCCCCGATCCTTCCCGCATCCTCCCCGATCCTCCCCGGTCCTTCCCGCATCCTCCCCGGTCCTTCCCGCATCCTCCCCGGTCCTCCCCGCATCCTCCCCGATCCTCCCCGCATCCTCCCCGCTTCCTCCCCGCATCCTCCCCGCATCCTCCTGCATCCTCCCAGCATCCTCCCCGGTCCTCCCCGCATCCTCCCCGGTCCTCCCCGCATCCTCCCCGATCCTCCCCGGATCTTCCCCGATCCTCCCTGCATCCTCCCCGGTCCTCCCCGATCCTCCCCGGTCCTGACCGCATCCTCCCCGGTCCTCCCCGCATCCTCCCCGGTCCTTCCCGTATCCTCCCCGATCCTCCCCGCATCCTCCCCGATCCTCCCCGCATTCTCCCCGATCCTCCCCGCATCCTCCCCGGTCCTCCCCGCAACCTCCCTGATCCTCCCCGCATCCTCCCCGATCCTCCACGCATCCTCCCCGGTCCTCCCCGGATCCTCTCCGGATCCTCCCCGGTCCTCCCCGCATCCTCCCTAGTCCTCCCCGCATCCTCCCCGGTCCACCCAGCATCCTCCCCGGTCCTCCCCGCATCCTCCCCGATCCTCCCCGCATCCTCCCCGATCCTCCCCGCATCCTCCCCGATCCTCCCCGCATCCTCCCCGGTCCTCCCCGCATCCTCCCCGATCCTCCCTGCATCCTCCCCGGTCCTCCCTGCATCCTCCCCGGTCCTGACCGCATCCTACCCGGTCCTCCCCGCATCCTCCCCGGTCCTTCCCGCATCCTCCCCGATCCTCCCCGCATCCTCCCCGATCCTCCCTGCATTCTCCCCGATCCTCCCCGCATCCTGCCCGGTCCTCCCCGCATCCTCCCTGATCCTCCCCGCATCCTCCCCGATCCTCCCCGCATCCTCCCCCGTCCTCCCAGGATCCTCCCCGGATCCTCCCTGGTCCTCCCGGCATCCGCCCTGGTCCTCCCCGCATCCTCCCCGGTCCACCCAGCATCCTCCCCGGTCCTCCCCGCATCCTCCCCGATCCTCCCCGCATCCTCCCCGATCCTCCCCGCACCCTCCCCGATCCTCCCCGCATCCTCCCCGGTCCTCCCCGCATCCTCCCCGATCCTCCCAGCATCCTCTCCGATCCTCCCCGCGTCCTCCCCGGTCCTCCCCGCATCCTCCCCGATCCTCCCCGCATCCTCCCCGATCCTCGCCGCATCCTCCCTGGTCCTCCCTGCATCCTCCCCGGTCCTCCCCGCATCCTCCCCGACCCTCCCCACATCCTCCCCGCATCCTCCCCGCATCCTCCGCACATCCTCCCCGCAACCTCGCCGCATACTCCCCGGTCCTCCACGCACCCTCCCCGGTCCTCCCCGATCCTCTCCGCATCCTCCCCGATCCTCCCCGCATCCTCCCCGGTCCTCCCCGCATCCTCCCCGGTCCTCCCCGCATCCTCCCTGGTCCTCCCCGCATCCTCCCCTGTCCTCCCCGCATCCTCCCCGGTCCTCCCCGCATCCTCCCCTGTCCTCCCCGCATCCTCCCCGGTCCTCCCCGCATCCTCCCCGGTCCTCCCCGCATCCTCCCCGGTCCTCCCCGAATCCTTCCTGGTCCTCCCCGCATCCTCCATGATCCTCCCCACATCCTCCCCGGTCCTCCCCGCATCCTCCCCGGTCCTCCCCGCATCCTCCCCGGTCCTTCCCGCATCCTCCCCGATCCTCCCCGCATCCTCCCCGGTCCTCCCCGCATCCTTCCCGGTCCTCCCCGCATCCTCCCCTGTCGTCCCCGCATCCTCCCCGGTCCTCCCCGCATCCTCCCCGATCCTCCCCGCATCCTCCCCGATCCTCCCCGCATCCTCCCCGGTCCTCCCCGCATCCTCCCCGGTCCTCCCCGCATCCTCCCCGGTCCTCCCCGCATCCTCCCTGATCCTCCCCGCATTCTCCCCGGTCCTCCCCGCATCCTCCCCCGTCCTCCCCGCATCCTCCCCGGTCCTCCCCGCATCCTCCCCTGTCGTCCCCGCATCCTCCCCGGCCCTCCCCGCATCCTCCCCGATCCTCCCCGCATCCTCCCCGATCCTCCCCGCATCGTCCCCGGTCCTCCCCGCATCCTCCCCGGTCCTCCCCGAATCCTTCCTGGCCCTCCCCGCATCCTCCCTGATCCTCCCCGCATCCTCCCCGGTCCTCTCCGCATCCTCCCCGGTCCTCCCCGCATCCTCCCCTGTCGTCCCCGCATCCTCCCCGGTCCTCCCCGAGTCCTTCCTGGTCCTCCCCGCATCCTCCCTGATCCTCCCCGCATCCTCCGCGGTCCTCCCCGCATCCTCCCCCATCCTCCCCGCATCCTCCCCGGTCCTCCCCGCATCCTCCCCTGTCGTCCCCGCATCCTCCCCAGTCCTCCCCGCATCCTCCCCGATCCTCCCCGCATCCTCCCCGATCCTCCCCGCATCCTCCCCGGTCCTCCCCGCATCCTCCCCGGTCCTCCCCGCATCCTCCCCTGTCGTCCCCGGTCCTCCCCGCATCCTCCCCGGTCCTCCCCGCATCCCCCCTGATCCTCCCCTGATCCTCCCCGATCCTCCCCGCATCCTCGCCGACCCACCCCGCATCCTCCCCGCATCCTCCCCGATCCTCCCCGCATCCTCCCCGATCCTCCCCGCATCCTCCCCGCATCCTCCCCCCATCCTCCCCGGTCCTCCCCGCATCCTCCCCTGTCCTCCCCGCATCCTCCCCGGTCCTCCTCGCATCCTCCCCGGTCCTCCCCGCATCCTCCCTGATCCTCCCCGCATCCTCCCCGGTCCTCCCCGCATCCTCCCCGGTCCTCCCCGCATCCCCCCCGATCCTTCCCGCATCCTCCCCGGTCCTCCCCGATCCTCCCCGGTCCTGACCGCATCCTCCCCGGTCCTCCCCACATCCTCCCCGCTTCCTCCCCGCATCCTCCCCGCATCCTCCCCGCATCCTCCCCGGTCCTCCCCGCATCCTCCCCGATCCTCCCCGCATCCTCCCCGATCCTCCCCGCATCCTCCCCGGTCCACCCCGATCCTCCCCGGTCCTGACCGCATCCCCCCCGATCCTCCCCGCATCCTCCCCGGTCCTTCCCGCATCCTCCCCGATCCTCCCCGCATCCTCCCCGATCCTCCCCCCATTCTCCTCGATCCTCCCCGCATCCTCCCCGGTCCTCCCCGCATCCTCCCTGATCCTCCCCGCATCCTCCCCGATCCTCCACACATCCTCCCCGCATCCTCCCCGCATCCTCCCCGCATCCTCCCCGGATCCTCCCCGGATCCTCCCCGGGCCTCCCCGCATCCTCCCTGGTCCTCCCCGCATCCTCCCCGACCCTCCCCACGTCCTCCCCGATCCTCCCCGCATACTCCCCGCATCCTCCCCGGTCCTCCACGCATCCTCCCCAGTCCTCCCCGATCCTCCCCGCATCCTCCCTGATCCTCCCCGCATCCCCCCCGGTCCACCCAGCATCCTCCCCGGTCCTCCCCGCATCCTCCCCGGTCCTCCCCGCATCCTCCCCGGTCCTCCCCGCATCCTCCCCGGTCCTCCCCGCATCCTCCCCTGTCGTCCCCGCATCCTCCCCGGTCCTCCCCGAATCCTTCCTGGTCCTCCCCGCATCCTCCTTGATCCTCCCCGCATCCTCCGCGGTCCTCCCCGCATCCTCCCCCATCCTCCCCGCATCCTCCCCGGTCCTCCCCGCATCCTCCCCTGTCGTCCCCAGTCCTCCCCGCATCCTCCCCGATCCTCCCCGCATCCTCCCCGATCCTCCCCGCATCCTCCCCGGTCCTCCCCGCATCCTCCCCGGTCCTCCCCGCATCCTCCCCTGTCGTCCCCGCATGCTCCCCGGTCCTCCCCGCATCCTCCCCGGTCCTCCCCGCACCCCCCCTGATCCTCCCCTGATCCTCCCCGATCCTCCCCGCATCCTCGCCGACCCACCCCGCATCCTCCCCGCATCCTCCCCGATCCTCCCCGCATCCTCCCCGATCCTCCCCGCATCCTCCCCGCATCCTCCCCCCATCCTCCCCGGTCCTCCCCGCATCCTCCCCTGTCCTCCCCGCATCCTCCCCGGTCCTCCTCGCATCCTCCCCGGTCCTCCCCGCATCCTCCCTGATCCTCCCCGCATCCTCCCCGGTCCTCCCCGCATCCTCCCCGATCCTCCCCGCATCCCCCCCGATCCTTCCCGCATCCTCCCCGGTCCTCCCCGATCCTCCCCGGTCCTGACCGCATCCTCCCCGGTCCTCCCCACATCCTCCCCGCTTCCTCCCCGCTTCCTCCCCGTATCCTCCCCGCATCCTCCCCGGTCCTCCCCGCATCCTCCCCGATCCTCCCCGCATCCTCCCCGATCCTCCCCGCATCCTCCCCGGTCCTCCCCGATCCTCCCCGGTCCTGACCGCATCCTCCCCGATCCTCCCCGCATCCTCCCCGGTCCTTCCCGCATCCTCCCCGATCCTCCCCGCATCCTCCCCGATCCTCCCCCCATTCTCCCCGATCCTCCCCGCATCCTCCCCGGTCCTCCCCGCATCCTCCCTGATCCTCCACGCATCCTCCCCGATCCTCCACGCATCCTCCCCAGTCCTCCCCGGATCCTCCCCGGATCCTCCCCGGATCCTCCCCGGTCCTCCCCGCATCCTCCCTGGTCCTCCCCGCATCCTCCCCGACCCTCCCCGCATCCTCCCCGATCCTCCCCGCATACTCCCCGCATCCTCCCCGGTCCTCCCCGATCCTCCCCGCATCCTCCCTGATCCTCCCCGCATCCTTCCCGGTCCTCCCCGCATCCTCCCCGGTCCTCCCCGCATCCTCCCCGGTCCTCCCCGCATCCTCCCCGATCCTCCCCGCATCCTCCCCGATCCTCCCCGCATCCTCCCCGATCCTCCCCGCATCCTCCCCGGTCCTCCCCGCATCCTCCCCGATCCTCCCCGCATCCTCCCCGGTCCTCCCCGCATCCTCCCCGATCCTCCCCGCATCCTCCCCGATCCTCCCCGCATCCTCCCCGGTCCTCCCCGCATCCTCCCCGATCCTCCCCGCATCCTCCCCGGTCCTCTCCGCATCCTCCCCGAACCTCCCCACATCCTCCCCGATCCTCCCCGCATCCTTCCCGATCCTCCCCGCATCCTCTCCGGTCCTCCCTGCATCTTCCCCGGTCCTCGCCGCATCCTCCCCGATCCTCCCCGCATCCTCCCCGGTCCTCCCCGCATACTCTCCAGTCCTCCCCGCATCCTCCCCGACCCTCCCCGCATCCTCCCCGATCCTCCCCGCATCCTCCCCGCATCCTCCCTGATCCTTGCCGCATCCTCCCCGCATCCTCCCCGGTCCTCCCCGCATCCTCCCCGGTCCTCCCCGCATCCTGCCCTATCCTCCCCGCATCCTCCCCGGTCCTCCCCGCATCCTCCCCAATCCTCCCCGCATCCTCCCCGGTCCGCCCCATATCCTCCCCGGACCTCCCCGCATCCTCCCCTGTCCTCCCCGCATCCTCCCCGGTCCTCCTCGCATCCTCCCCGGTCCTCCCCGCATCCTCCCTGATCCTCCCCGCATCCTCCCCGGTCCTCCCCGCATCCTCCCCGATCCTCCCCGCATCCCCCCCGATCCTTCCCGCATCCTCCCCGGTCCTCCCCGATCCTCCCCGGTCCTGACCGCATCCTCCCCGGTCCTCCCCGCATCCTCCCCGCTTCCTCACCGCATCCTCCCCGCATCCTCCCCGCATCCTCCCCGGTCCTCCCCGATCCTCCCCGCATCCTCCCCGCATCCTCCTTGATCCTCCCCGCATCCTCCCCGGTCCTCCCCCCATCCTCCCTGATCCTCCCCGCATCCTCCCCGATCCTCCACGCATCCTCCCCAGTCCCCCCCGGATCCTCCCCGGATCCTCCCCGGATCCTCCCCGGTCCTCCCCGCATCCTTCCTGGTCCTCCCCGCATCCTCCCCGACCCTCCCCGCATCCTCCCCGATCCTCCCCGCATACTCCCCGCATCCTCCCCGGTCCTCCACGCATCCTCCCCAGTCCTCCCCGATCCTCCCCGCATCCTCCCCGATCCTTGCCGCATCCCCCCCGGTCCACCCAGCATCCTCCCCGGTCCTCCCCGCATCCTCCACGGTCCTCCCCGCATCCTCCCCGGTCCTCCCCGCATCCTTCCCGGTCCTCCCCGCATCCTCCCCGGTCCTCCCCGCATCCTCCCCGGTCCTCCCCGCATCCTCACCGATCCTCCCCGCATCCTCCCCGATCCTCCCCGCATCCTCCCCGATCCTCCCCGCATCCTCCCCGGTCCTCCCCGCATCCTCCCCGATCCTCCCCGCATCCTCCCCGGTCCTCCCCGCATCCTCCCCGATCCTCCCCGCATCCTCCCCGGTCCTCCCCGATCCTCCCCGGTCCTCCCCGCATCCTCCCCGGTCCTCCCCGCATCCTTCCTGGTCCTCCCCGCATCCTCCCCGGTCCTCCCCGCATCCTCCCCGGTCCTCTCCGCATCCTCCCCGAACCTCCCCACATCCTCCCCAGTCCTCCCCGCATCCTTCCCGATCCTCCCCGCATCCTCTCCGGTCCTCCCCGCATACTCTCCAGTCCTCCCCGCATCCTCCCCGACCCTCCCCGCATCCTCCCCGATCCTCCCCGCATCCTCCCCACATCCTCCCTGATCCTTGCCGCATCCTCCCCGCATCCTCCCCGGTCCTCCCCGCATCCTCCCCGGTCCTCCCCGCATCCTCCCCTATCCTCCCCGCATCCTCCCCGGTCCTCCCCGCATTCTCCCCGATCCTCCCCGCATCCTCCCCGGTCCTCCCCGGATCCTCCCCGGACCTCCCCGCATCCTCTCCGGTCCTCCCCGCATCCTCCCCAGTCCTCCCTGCATCCTCCCCGATCCTCCCCGCATCCTCCCCGAACCTCCCCGCATCCTCCCCGCATCCTCCCCGGTCCTCCCCGCATCCTCCCCGCATCCTCCCCGCATCCTCCCCAATCCTCCCCGCATGCTCCCCAATCCTCGCCGCATCCTCCCCGGTCCTCCCCGCATCCTCCCCGGTCCTCCCCGCATCCTCCCCAGTCCTCCCCGCATCCTCCCCTGCCCTCCCCGCATCCTCCCCGGTCCTCCCCGCATCCTCCCCGGTCCTCCCCGCATCCTTCCTGGTCCTCCTCGCATCCTCCCCGATCCTCCCCGCATCCTCCCCGGTCCTCCCCGCATCCTCCCCGGTCCTCCCCGCATCCTCCCCGATCCTCCCCGCATCCTCCCCGATCCTTGCCGCATCCCCCCCGGTCCACCCAGCATCCTCCCCGGTCC
Organism: Eutreptiella sp. 'Long Island Sound 2002'; assembly: GCA_964036045.1. Lineage (NCBI taxonomy): Eukaryota > Euglenozoa > Euglenophyceae > Eutreptiales > Eutreptiaceae > Eutreptiella > Eutreptiella sp. 'Long Island Sound 2002'. Next base: position 9,304,226 of record OZ038395.1, read on the forward strand.
TCCCCGCATCCTCCACGGTCCTCCCCGCATCCTCCCCGGTCCTCCCCGCATCCTTCCCGGTCCTCCCCGCATCCTCCCCGGTCCTCCCCGCATCCTCCCCGGTCCTCCCCGCATCCTCACCGATCCTCCCCGCATCCTCCCCGATCCTCCCCGCATCCTCCCCGATCCTCCCCGCATCCTCCCCGGTCCTCCCCGCATCCTCCCCGATCCTCCCCGCATCCTCCCCGGTCCTCCCCGCATCCTCCCCCATCCTCCCCGCATCCTCCTCGGTCCTCCCCGATCCTCCCCGGTCCTCCCCGCATCCTCCCCGGTCCTCCCCGCATCCTTCCTGGTCCTCCCCGCATCCTCCCCGGTCCTCCCCGCATCCTCCCCGGTCCTCTCCGCATCCTCCCCGAACCTCCCCACATCCTCCCCAGTCCTCCCCGCATCCTTCCCGATCCTCCCCGCATCCTCTCCGGTCCTCCCCGCATACTCTCCAGTCCTCCCCGCATCCTCCCCGACCCTCCCCGCATCCTCCCCGATCCTCCCCGCATCCTCCCCGCATCCTCCCTGATCCTTGCCGCATCCTCCCCGCATCCTCCCCGGTCCTCCCCGCATCCTCCCCGGTCCTCCCCGCATCCTCCCCTATCCTCCCCGCATCCTCCCCGGTCCTCCCCGCATTCTCCCCGATCCTCCCCGCATCCTCCCCGGTCCTCCCCGGATCCTCCCCGGACCTCCCCGCATCCTCTCCGGTCCTCCCCGCATCCTCCCCAGTCCTCCCTGCATCCTCCCCGATCCTCCCCGCATCCTCCCCGAACCTCCCCGCATCCTCCCCGCATCCTCCCCGGTCCTCCCCGCATCCTCCCCGCATCCTCCCCGCATCCTCCCCAATCCTCCCCGCATGCTCCCCAATCCTCGCCGCATCCTCCCCGGTCCTCCCCGCATCCTCCCCGGTCCTCCCCGCATCCTCCCCGGTCCTCCCCGCATCCTCCCCTGCCCTCCCCGCATCCTCCCCGGTCCTCCCCGCATCCTCCCCGGTCCTCCCCGCATCCTTCCTGGTCCTCCTCGCATCCTCCCCGATCCTCCCCGCATCCTCCCCGGTCCTCCCCGCATCCTCCCCGGTCCTCCCCGCATCCTCGCCGATCCTCCCCGCATCCTCCCCGATCCTTGCCGCATCCCCCCCGGTCCACCCAGCATCCTCCCCGGTCCTCCCCGCATCCTCCACGGTCCTCCCCGCATCCTCCCCGGTCCTCCCCGCATCCTTCCCGGTCCTCCCCGCATCCTCCCCGGTCCTCCCCGCATCCTCCCCGGTCCTCCCCGCATCCTCACCGATCCTCCCCGCATCCTCCCCGATCCTCCCCGCATCCTCCCCGATCCTCCCCGCATCCTCCCCGGTCCTCCCCGCATCCTCCCCGATCCTCCCCGCATCCTCCCCGGTCCTCCCCGCATCCTCCCCGATCCTCCCCGCATCCTCCCCGGTCCTCCCCGATCCTCCCCGGTCCTCCCCGCATCCTCCCCGGTCCTCCCCGCATCCTTCCTGGTCCTCCCCGCATCCTCCCCGGTCCTCCCCGCATCCTCCCCGGTCCTCTCCGCATCCTCCCCGAACCTCCCCACATCCTCCCCAGTCCTCCCCGCATCCTTCCCGATCCTCCCCGCATCCTCTCCGGTCCTCCCCGCATACTCTCCAGTCCTCCCCGCATCCTCCCCGACCCTCCCCGCATCCTCCCCGATCCTCCCCGCATCCTCCCCGCATCCTCCCTGATCCTTGCCGCATCCTCCCCGCATCCTCCCCGGTCCTCCCCGCATCCTCCCCGGTCCTCCCCGCATCCTCCCCTATCCTCCCCGCATCCTCCCCGGTCCTCCCCGCATTCTCCCCGATCCTCCCCGCATCCTCCCCGGTCCTCCCCGGATCCTCCCCGGACCTCCCCGCATCCTCTCCGGTCCTCCCCGCATCCTCCCCAGTCCTCCCTGCATCCTCCCCGATCCTCCCCGCATCCTCCCCGAACCTCCCCGCATCCTCCCCGCATCCTCCCCGGTCCTCCCCGCATCCTCCCCGCATCCTCCCCGCATCCTCCCCAATCCTCCCCGCGTGCTCCCCAATCCTCGCCGCATCCTCCCCGGTCCTCCCCGCATCCTCCCCGGTCCTCCCCGCATCCTCCCCGGTCCTCCCCGCATCCTCCCCTGCCCTCCCCGCATCCTCCCCGGTCCTCCCCGCATCCTCCCCGGTCCTCCCCGCATCCTTCCTGGTCCTCCTCGCATCCTCCCCGATCCTCCCCGCATCCTCCCCGGTCCTTCCCCGCATCCTCCCCGGTCCTCCCCGCATCCTCCCCGATCCTCCCCGCATCCTCCCCGAACCTCCCCGCATCCTCGCCGCATCCTCCCCGATCCTCCCCGGTTCTCCACGCACCCTCTCCGGTCCTCCTCGATCCTCCCCGCATCCTCCCCGATCCTCCCCGCATCCTCCCCGGTCCTCCCCGCATCCTCCCCGGTCCTCCCCGCATCCTCCCCGATCCTCCCCGCAGCCTCCCCGAACCTCCCCGCATCCTCCCCGCATCCTCCCCGCATCCTCCCCGCATCCTCCCCAATCCTCCCCGCATGCTCCCCGATCCTCCCCGGATCCTCCCCGGTCCTCCCCGCATGCTGCCCGGTCCTCCCCGCATCCTGTCCTGTCCTCCCCGCATCCTCCCCGGTTCTCCCCGCATCCTCCCCGGTCCTCCCCGCATCCTTCCTGGTCCTCCTCGCATCCTCCCCGATCCTCCCCGCCTCCTCCCCGGTCCTCCCCGCATCCTCCCCGGTCCTCCCCGCATCCTCCCCGATCCTCCCCGCATCCCCCCCGAACCTCCCCGCATCCTCCCCGCATCCTCCCCGATCCTCCCCGGTCCTCCACGCACCCTCCCCGGTCCTCCCCGATCCTCCCCGCATCCTCTCCGATCCTCCCCGCATCCTCCCCGGTCCTCCCCCCATCCTCCCCGGTCCTCCCCGCATCCTCCCCGGTCCTCCCCGCATCCTCCCCTGTCCTCCCCGCATCCTCCCCGGTCCTCCCCGCATCCTCCCCGGTCCACCCCGCATCCTCCCCGGTCCTCCCCGCATCCTCACCGGTCCTCCCCGCATCCTCCCCGGTCCTCCCCGCATCGTCCCCGGTCCTCCCCGCATCCTCCCCGGTCCTCCCCGCATCCTTCCTGGTCATCCTGGCATCCTCCCCGGTCCTCCAGGTACCCTCCCCGGTCGTCCCCGATCCTCCCCGCATCCTCCCCGATCCACCCCGCATCCTCCCCGGTCCTCCCCGCATCCTCCCCGGTCCTCCCCGCATCCTCCCCGCCCCTCCCCGCATCCTCCCCTGTCCTCCCCGCATCCTCCCCGATCCTCCCCGCATCCTCCCCGATCCTCCCCGCACCTCCCCGATCCTCCCCGCATCCTCCCCGATCCGCCCCGCATCTTCCCCGGTCCTCCCCGCATCCTTCCTGGTCCTCTTCGCATCCTCCCCGGTCCTCCCCGCATCGTCCTTGATCCTCCCCGATCCTCCCTGATCCTCCCCGCATCCTCCCCGATCCTCCCCGCATCCCCCCCGATCCTTCCCGCATCCTCCCCGGTCCTCCCCGATCCTCCCCGGTCCTGACCGCATCCTCCCCGGTCCCCCCCGCATCCTCCCTGGTCCTCCCCGCATCCTCCCCGATCCTCCCCGCATCCTCCCCGCTTCCTCCCCGCATCCTCCCCGCATCCTCCCCGCATCCTCCCCGCATCCTCCCCGGTCCTCCCCGCATCCTCCCCGCATCCTCCTCGCATCCTCCCCGATCCTCCCCGCATCCTCCCCGGTCCTCCCCGCATCCTCCCCGGTCCTCCCCGCATCCTCCCCGATCCTCCCCGCATCCCCCCCGAACCTCCCCGCATCCTCCCCGGTCCTCCCCGCATCCTCCCCGGTCCTCCCCGCATCGTCCCCGGTCCTCCCCGCATCCTCCCCGGTCCTCCCCGCATCCTTCCTGGTCATCCTGGCATCCTCCCCGGTCCTCCAGGTACCCTCCCCGGTCCTCCCCGATCCTCCCCGCATCCTCCCCGATCCACCCCGCATCCTCCCCGGTCCTCCCTGCATCCTCCCCGGTCCTCCCCGCATCCTCCCCGGTCCTCCCCGCATCCTCCCCTGTCCTCCCCGCATCCTCCCCGATCCTCCCCGCATCCTCCCCGATCCTCCCCGCATCCTCCCCGATCCTCCCCGCATCCTCCCCGATCCGCCCCGCATCTTCCCCGGTCCTCCCCGCATCCTTCCTGGTCCTCTTCGCATCCTCCCCGGTCCTCCCCGCATCGTCCTTGATCCTCCCCGATCCTCCCTGATCCTCCCCGCATCCTCCCCGATCCTCCCCGCATCCCCCCCGATCCTTCCCGCATCCTCCCCGGTCCTCCCCGATCCTCCCCGGTCCTGACCGCATCCTCCCCGGTCCCCCCCGCATCCTCCCTGGTCCTCCCCGATCCTCCCCGCATCCTCCCCGCATCCTCCCGCATCCTCCCCGCATCCTCCCCGCATCCTCCCCGCATCCTCCCCGGTCCTCCCCGCATCCTCCCCGCATCCTCCTCGCATCCTCCCCGATCCTCCCCGCATCCTCCCCGGTCCTCCCCGCATCCTCCCCGGTCCTCCCCGCATCCTCCCCGATCCTCCCCGCATCCCCCCCGAACCTCCCCGCATCCTCCCCGCATCCTCCCCGATCCTCCCCGGTCCTCCACGCACCCTCCCCGGTCCTCCCCGATCCTCCCCGCATCCTCTCCGATCCTCCCCGCATCCTCCCCGGTCCTCCCCCCATCCTATCCGGTCCTCCCCGCATCCTCCCCGGTCCTCCACGCATCCTCCCCGGTCCTCCCCGCATCCTCCCCGGTCCTGACCGCATCCTCCCCGGTCCCCCCCGCATCCTCCCCGATCCTCCCCGCATCCTCCCCGGTCCTCCCCGATCCTGCCCGGTCCTGACCACATCCTCCCCGGTCCTCCCCGCATCCTTCCCGGTCCTCTTCGCATCCTCCCCGGTCCTCCCCGCATCGTCCTTGATCCCCCCCGATCCTTCCTGATCCTCCCCGCATCCTCCCCGCTTCCTCCCCGCATCCTCCCCGCATCCTCCCCGCATCCTCCCCGCATCCTCCCCGGTCCTCCCCGCATCCTCCCCGCATCCTCCCCGGTCCTCCCCGCATCCTCCCCGATCCTCCCCGCATCCTCCCCGATCCTCCCCGCATCCTCCCCGGTCCTCCCCGATCCTGCCCGGTCCTGACCACATCCTCCCCGGTCCTCCCCGCATCCTCCCCGGTCCTCCCCGCATCCTCCCCGATCCTCCCCGCATCCTCCCCGATCCTCCGGGCATTCTCCCCGATCCTCCCCGCATCCTCCCCGATCCTCCACACATCCTCCCCGGTCATCCCCGGATCCTCCCCGCATCCTCCCCGCATCCTCCTCGGTCCTCCCCGCATCCTCCCTGGTCCTCCCCGCATCCTCCCCGGTCCTCCCCGCATCCTCCCCGCATCCTCCCCGGTCCTCCCCGCATCCTCCCCGATCCTCCCCGCATCCTCCCCGATCCTCCCCGCATGCTCCCCGATCCTCCCCGCATCCCCCCCGGTCCACCACGCATCCTCCCCGGTCCTCCCCGCATCCTCCCCGATCCTCCCCGCATCCTCCCCGATCCTCCCCGCATCCCTCCCTGCTCCTCCCCACATCCTCCCCGATCCTCCCCGCATCCTCCCCGATCCTCCGGGCATTCTCCCCGATCCTCCCCGCATCCTCCCCGATCCTCCACACATCCTCCCCGGTCATCCCCGGATCCTCCCCGCATCCTCCCCGCATCCTCCCCGGTCCTCCCCGCATCCTCCCCGGTCCTCCCCGCATCCTCCCCGATCCTCCCCGCATCCTCCCCGATCCTCCACACATCCTCCCCGGTCATCCCCGGATCCTCCCCGCATCCTCCCCGCATCCTCCTCGGTCCTCCCCGCATCCTCCCTGACCCTCCCCGCATCCTCCCCGATCCTCCCCGCATCCTTCCCGCATCATCCCCGGTCCTCCACGCATTTTCCCCCCCGTCCTCCCCGATCCTCGCCGCATGCTCCCCGATCCTCCCCGCATCCCCCCCGATCCTCCCCGCATCCTCCCCGGTCCTCCCCGCATCCTCCTCGGTCCTCCCCGCATCCTCCCCGGTCCTCCCCGATCCTCCCCGCATCCTCCCCGATCCTCCCCGCATCCTCCCCGGTCCTCCCCGCATCCTCCCCGCATCCTCCCCGATCCTCCCCGCATCCTCCCCGGTCCTCCCCGCATCCTCCCCGGTCCTCCCCGCATCCTCCCCGGTCCTCCCCGCATCCTCCCCGATCCTCCCCGCATCCCCCCGCATTCTTGCCGGTCCGCCCCGCATCCTCCCCGATCCTCCCCGCATCCTCCCCGGTCCTCGCCACATCCTCCATGATCCTCCCCGCATCCTCCCCGGTCATCCCCGCTCTTCCCCGCATCATCCCCGGTCCTCCCCGCATCCTCCCCGGTTCCCCCCTCATCCTCCCCGCATCCTCCCCGCATCCTCCCCGCATCCTCCCCGATCCTCCCCGCATCCTCCCCGATCCTCCCCGCATCCTCCGCGGTCCTTCCCGCATCCTCCCCGATACTCCCCGCATCCTCCCCGGTCCTCCCCGCATCCTCCCCGCATCATCCCCGCATCCTCCTCGCATCCTCCCCGGTCCTCCCCGCATCCTCCCCGATCCTCCCCGCATCCTCCCCGATCCTCCCCCCATCCCTCCCTGCTCCTCCCCGCGTCCTCCCCGGTCCTCCCTGCATCCTCCCCGATCCTCCCCGCATCCTCCCCGGTCCTCCCCGCATCCTCCCCGGTCCTCCCCGCATACTGCCCGGTCCTGACTGCATCCCCCCGATCCTCCCCGCATCCTCCCCGATCCTCCCCGCATCCTCCCCGGTCCTCCCCAAATCCCCCCCGGTCCTCCCCGCATCCTCCCCGATCCTACCTGCATCCTCCCCGATCCTCCCCGCATCCTCCCCGCATCCTCCCCGCATCCCTCCCTGATCCTCCCCGATCCTCCCCGCATCCTCCCCGGTCCTACCCGCATCCTCCGCGATCCTCCCCGCATCCTCCCCGATCCTCCCCGCATCCTCCCTGGTCCTCCCCGCATCCTCCTCGATCCTCCCCGCATCCTCCCCGGTCCTCTCCGCATCCTCCCCGATCCTCCCCGATCCTCCCCGCATCCTCCCCGGTCCTCCCTGCATCCTCCCCGGTCCTCCCCGCATCCTCCCCGGTCCTCCCCGCATCCTCCCCGCTCCTCCCCGCATCCTTCCCGCATCCTCCCCGCATCCTCCCCGATTCTCCCCGCATCCTCCCCGGTCCTCCCCGCATCCTCCCCGGTCCTCCCCGCATCCTCCCCGGTCCTCCCCGCATCCTCCCCGGTCCTCCCCGCATCCTCCCCGATCCTCCCCGCATCCTCCCCGCATCCTCCCCGATCCTCCCCGCATCCTCCCCGGCCCCCCCCTCATCCTCCCCGCATCCTCCCCGCATCCTCCCCGCATTCTTCCCGGTCCGCCCCGCATCCTCCCCGATCCTCCCCGGTCCTCCCCACATCCTCCCCGATCCTCCCCGCATCCTCCCCGGTCCTCCCCGCATTCTCCCCGATCCTCCCCGCATCCTGCCCGCATCATCCCCGGTCCTCCCCGGTCCCCCCCTCATCCTCCCCGCATCCTCCCCGCATCCTCCCCGCATCCTCCCCGATCCTCCCCGCATCCTCCCCGATCCTCCCCGCATCCTCCCCGGTCCTTCCCGCATCCTCCCCGATCCTCCCCGCATCCTCCCCGCATCCTCCCCGCATCCTCCCCGCATCCTCCTCGCACCCTCCCCAGTCCTCCCCGCATCCTCCCCGATCCTCCCCGCATCCTCCCCGATCCTCCCCGCATGCCTCCCTGCTCCTCCCCGCATCCTCCCCGGTCCTCCCTGCATCCTCCAGGATCCTCCCCGCATCCTCCCCGGTCCTCCCCGCATCCTCCCCGGTCCTCCCCGCATCCTCCCCGGTACTGACCGCATCCCCCCGATCCTCCCCGCATCCTCCCCAATCCTCCCCGCACTCCTCGGTCCTCCCCACATTCCCCCCAATCCTCCCCGCATCCTCCCCGATCCTACCTGCATCCTCCCCGATCCTCGCCGCATCCTCCCTGGTCCTCCCCGCATCCTCCCCGCATCCTCCCCGCATCATCCCCGGTCGTCCACGCATCCTCCCCAGTCCTCCCCGATCCTCGCCGCATGCTCCCCGATCCTCCCCGCATCCCCCCCGATCCTCCCCGCATCCTCCCCGGTCCTCCCCGCATCCTCCCCGATCCTCCCCGCATCCTCCCCGATCCTCCCCGCATCCCTCCCTGCTCCTCCCCACATCCTCCCCGGTCCTCCCCGCATCCTCCTCGGTCCTCCCCGCATCCTCCCCGGTCCTCCCCGCATCCTCCCCGATCCTCCCCGCATCCTCCCCGATCCTCCCCGCATCCTCCCTGGTCCTCCCCGCATCCTCCCCCATCCTCCCCGCATCCTCCCCGGTCCTCCCCGCATCCTCCCCGCATCCTCCCCGCATCCTCCCCGATCCTCCCCGCATCCTCCCCGGTCCTCCCCGCATCCTCCCCGGTCCTCCCCGCATCCTCCCCGGTCCTCCCCGCATCCTCCCCGGTCCTCCCCGCATCCTCCCCGATCCTCCCCGCATCCCCCCGCATTCTTCCCGGTCCGCCCCGCATCCTCCCCGATCCTCCCCGCATCCTCCCCGGTCCTCGCCACATCCTCCATGATCCTCCCCGCATCCTCCCCGGTCCTCCCCGCTCTTCCCCGCATCATCCCCGGTCCTCCCCGCATCCTCCCCGGTTCCTCCCTCATCCTCCCCGCATCCTCCCCGCATCCTCCCCGCATCCTCCCCGATCCTCCCCGCATCCTCCCCGATCCTCCCCGCATCCTCCCCGGTCCTTCCCGCATCCTCCCCGATACCACCGCATCCTCCCCCGTCCTCCCCGCATCCTCCCCGCATCATCCCCGCATCCTCCTCGCATCCTCCCCGGTCCTCCCCGCATCCTCCCCGATCCTCCCCGCATCCTCCCCGATCCTCCCCCCATCCCTCCCTGCTCCTCCCCGCGTCCTCCCCGGTCCTCCCTGCATCCTCCCCGATCCCCCCCGCATCCTCCCCGGTCCTCCCCGCATCCTCCCCGGTCCTCCCCGCATACTGCCCGGTCCTGACTGCATCCCCCCGATCCTCCCCGCATCCTCCCCGATCCTCCCCGCATCCTCCCCGGTCCTCCCCAAATCCCCCCCGGTCCTCCCCGCATCCTCCCCGATCCTACCTGCATCCTCCCCGATCCTCCCCGCATCCTCCCCGCATCCTCCCCGCATCCCTCCCTGATCCTCCCCGCATCCTCCCCGATCCTCCCCGCATCCTCCCCGGTCCTACCCGCATCCTCCCCGATCCTCCCCGCATCCTCCCCGATCCTCCCCGCATCCTCCCTGGTCCTCCCCGCATCCTCCTCGATCCTCCCCGCATCCTCCCCGGTCCTCTCCGCATCCTCCCCGATCCTCCCCGCATCCTCCCCGATCCTCCCCGCATCCTCCCCGGTCCTCCCTGCATCCTCCCCGGTCCTCCCCGCATCCTCCCCGGTCCTCCCCGCATCCTCCCCGCTCCTCCCCGCATCCTTCCCGCATCCTCCCCGCATCCTCCCCGATTCTCCCCGCATCCTCCCCGGTCCTCCGCGCATCCTCCCCGGTCCTCCCCGCATCCTCCCCGGTCCTCCCCGCATCCTCCCCGGTCCTCCCCGCATCCTCCCCGATCCTCCCCGCATCCTCCCCGCATCCTCCCCGATCCTTCCCGCATCCTCCCCGCCCCCCCCCTCATCCTCCCCGCATCCTCCCCGCATCCTCCCCGCATTCTTCCCGGTCCGCCCCGCATCCTCCCCGATCCTCCCCGGTCCTCCCCACATCCTCCCCGATCCTCCCCGCATCCTCCCCGGTCCTCCCCGCATTCTCCCCGATCCTCCCCGCATCCTGCCCGCATCATCCCCGGTCCTCCCCGGTCCCCCCCTCATCCTCCCCGCATCCTCCCCGCATCCTCCCCGCATCCTCCCCGCATCCTCCCCGATCCTCCCCGCATCCTCCCCGATCCTCCCCGCATCCTCCCCGGTCCTTCCCGCATCTTCCCCGATCCTCCCCGCATCCTCCCCGCATCCTCCCCGCATCCCCCCCGCATCCTCCTCGCACCCTCCCCAGTCTTCCCCGCATCCTCCCCGATCCTCCCCGCATCCTCCCCGATCCTCCCCGCATGCCTCCCTGCTCCTCCCCGCATCCTCCCCGGTCCTCCCTACATCCTCCCCGATCCTCCCCGCATCCTCCCCGGTCCTCCCCGCATCCTCCCCGGTCCTCCCCGCATCCTCCCCGGTACTGACCGCATCCCCCCGATCCTCCCCGCATCCTCCCAAATCCTCCCCGCACTCCTCGGTCCTCCCCACATTCCCCCCGGTCCTCCCCGCATCCTCCCCGATCCTACCTGCATCCTCCCCGATCCTCGCCGCATCCTCCCTGGTCCTCCCCGCATCCTCCCCGCATCCTCCCCGCATCCCTCCCTGATTCCCCCCGCATCCTCCCCGATCCTCCCCGCATCCTCCCCGGTCCTCCCCACATCCCCCCCGGTCCTCCCCGCATCCTCCCCGATCCTACCTGCATCCTCCCCGATCCTCCCCGCATCCTCCCCGGTCGTCCCCGCACCCTCCCCGCATCCTCCCCGCATCCCTCCCTGATCCTCCCCGATCCTCCCCACATCCTCCTCGGTCCTCCCCCCATCCTCCCCGATCCTCCCTGCATCCTCCCCGATCCTCCCCGCATCCTCCCCGGTCCTTCCCGCATCCTCCCCGATTGTCCCCGCATCCTCCCCGGTCCTCCCCGCATCCTCCCCACATCCTCCCCGCATCCTCCCCGCATCCTCCCCGCATCCTCCCTGGTTCTCCCCGCATCCTCCCCGATCCTCCCCGTATCCTCCCCGATCCTCCACGCATCCCTCCCTTCTCCTCCCCGCATCCTCCCCGGTCCTCCCTACATCCTCCCCGATCCTCCCCGCATCCTCCCCGCATCCTCCCCGGTCCTCCCCGCATCCTCCCCGGTCCTGACCGCATCCCCCCGATCCTCCCCGCATCCTCCCCGGTCCTCCCCACATCCGCCCCGGTCCTCCCCGCATCCTCCCCGATCCTCCTTGCATCCTCCCCGATCCTCCCGGCATCCTCCCCGAACCTCCCCGCATCCTCCCCGCATCCTCCCCGCATCCCTCCCCGATCCTCCCCGCATCCTCCCCGGTCCTCCCTGCATCCTCCCCGATCCTCCCCGCATCCTCCCCGGTCCTCCCTGCATCCTCCCCGGTCCTCTCCGCATCCTCCCCGGTCCTCCCCGCATCCTCCCCGATCCTACCTGCATCCTCCCCGATCCTCCCCGCATCCTCCCCGCATCCTCCCCGCATCCCTCCCTGATCCTCCCCGCATCCTCCCCGATCCTCCCCGCATCCTCCCCGGTCCTACCCGCATCCTCCCCGATCCTCCCCGCATCCTCCCCGATCCTCCCCGCATCCTCCCCGGTCCTCCCCGCATCCTCCTCGATCCTCCCCGCATCCTCCCCGGTCCTCTCCGCATCCTCCCCGATCCTCCCCGCATCCTCCCCGATCCTCCCCGCATCCTCCCCGGTCCTCCCTGCATCCTCCCCGGTCCTCCCCGCATCCTCCCCGGTCCTCCCCGCATCCTCCCCGGTCCTCCCCGCATCCTCCCCGATCCTACCTGCATCCTCCCCGATCCTCCCCGCATCCTCCCCGCATCCTCCCCGCATCCCTCCCTGATCCTCCCCGCATCCTCCCCGATCCTCCCCGCATCCCTCCCTGATCCTCCCCGCATCCTCCCCGATCCTCCCCGCATCCTCCCCGGTCCTACCCGCATCCTCCCCGATCCTCCCCGCATCCTCCCCGATCCTCCCCGCATCCTCCCCGGTCCTCCCTGCATCCTCCCCGGTCCTCCCCGCATCCTCCCCGATTCTCCCCGCATCCTCCCCGGTCCTCCGCGCATCCTCCCCGGTCCTCCCCGCATCCTCCCCGGTCCTCCCCGCATCCTCCCCGGTCCTCCCCGCATCCTCCCCGATCCTCCCCGCATCCTCCCCGCATCCTCCCCGATCCTCCCCGCATCCTCCCTGGCCCCCCCCTCATCCTCCCCGCATCCTCCCCGCATCCTCCCACACCGCGGCATGCCCGCAGCCACCGGGGACTGGCGGTCTGCGACGCCACTGGGACCCAGTACACTATCCTGGACCCTGTGCAGCGCGCGGCAGCGCTGGAGCCCCCCGGCGTGGACATCAGCCCGAGCGGCCAGGCTCATGCGAACCCGGGGCGACCAGCGCTCGGGCACGACGCCGACCACATCGTGCAGAATGTTCTGGCGGCGGCGGCCCACCCCGATCACACCCTGCAGTGGGCCCTGGGGCGTTGTGGCCTGGAGCCGCCGGCGAATGGAGCGGGGCCACGGCTGTCCTTCAGGGACGAAGTACTACTCCAATATGTATTGCGGGCGCTTGACCGATGGGTGCTGCGCGTCCGCTATGGGTTACAGCAGCCCCTTCCGGCGCTAAGCGGGGTACTGGGGCGACCGGCCGCAGTGGTGTATATGTGTATTCACGAGTTAGATATAGAATTCGCCCTCAGCCAGCCCACGGAAGCGGCAAGCGCCGCCCGTGTGTATGTCATAGACACTGACCATGAGTGGGCGGTGCGCCACACTCATGCGGACCATCTGCACACGACAGGCCTAGCGCCGCGGAGGTGCGTCCTCTGGGACCCACGGACACCATGGACGGATTAAAGAGTGAAGCCCGACCAGTGCCCGTGCCTGCGACCAAGGAGGGGACGGGGAGGAAGCAAGGAGGACGCGCGGGCCCCGCTGGGAGGGGGGCTGGGCGCCAGGGCCAGCGCCGAGGGCGAGCCTCCGCGCCCACCCCACCCTCAGGGCAGAACGCACCGGGGCGCCCCAGTCGGTGAGCGCCGGCACGAAACCAAGGGGCGCGCACCGGACACACCACCGAAGGGGCGGAGGGGAGAGCAAGGAGGCCAGAGCGGCGACACGCAACACAGGTACGGGCGGGCAAGGCGCCGCGCGCAGCGCGGTGGACCCGGACGTGCCTTACACGTAGGAAGAGAAACGACGAGAGCGCGCCGGAGCGACACGCGCGAGCCCCGATGCGCGTGGTTCATGCGAAGTACAGCGTGTCACGCAGCCCCTGCCGCCCGTGGCCTGCAGCCTAGGGGGCCCTGGCCTAGCGCCGGGACATAGCGGCAGCAACCAACCAACCAACCAACCCGATCCTCCCCGCATCCTCCCCAATCCTCCCCGCACTCCTCGGTCCTCCCCACATTCCCCCCGGTCCTCCCCGCATCCTCCCCGATCCTACCTGCATCCTCCCCAATCCTCGCCGCATCCTCCCTGGTCCTCCCCGCATCCTCCCCGCATCCTCCCCGAATCCCTCCCTGATTCCCCCCGCATCCTCCCCGACCCTCCCCGCATCCTCCCCGGTCCTCCCCACATCCCCCCCGGTCCTCCCCGCATCCTCCCCGATCCTACCTGCATCCTCCCCGATCCTCCCCGCATCCTCCCCGGTCGTCCCCGCACCCTCCCCGCATCCTCCCCGCATCCCTCCCTGATCCTCCCCGATCCTCCCCACATCCTCCTCGGTCCTCCCCCCATCCTCCGCGATCCTCCCTGCATCCTCCCCGATCCTCCCCGCATCCTCCCCGGTCCTTCCCGCATCCTCCCCGATTGTCCCCGCATCCTCCCCGGTCCTCCCCGCATCCTCCCCGCATCCTCCCCGCATCCTCCACGCATCCCTCCCTTCTCCTCCCCGCATCCTCCCCGGTCCTCCCTACATCCTCCCCGATCCTCCCCGCATCCTCCCCGCATCCTCCCCGGTCCTCCCCGCATCCTCCCCGGTCCTGACCGCATCCGCCCGATCCTCCCCGCATCCTCCCCGGTCCTCCCCACATCCGCCCCGGTCCTCCCCGCATCCTCCCCGATCCTCCTTGCATCCTCCCCGATCCTCCCCGATCCTCCCCGCATCCTCCCCGCATCCTCCCCGCATCCCTCCCCGATCCTCCCCGCATCCTCCCCGGTCCTCCCTGCATCCTCCCCGATCCTCCCCGCATCCTCCCCGGTCCTCCCTGCATCCTCCCCGGTCCTCCCCGCATCCTCCCCGGTCCTCCCCGCATCCTCCCCGATCCTACCTGCATCCTCCCCGATCCTCCCCGCATCCTCCCCGCATCCTCCCCGCATCCCTCCCTGATCCTCCCCGCATCCTCCCCGATCCTCCCCGCATCCTCCCCGGTCCTACCCGCATCCTCCCCGATCCTCCCCACATCCTCCCCGATCCTCCCCGCATCCTCCCCGGTCCTCCCCGCATCCTCCTCGATCCTCCCCGCATCCTCCCCGGTCCTCTCCGCATCCTCCCCGATCCTCCCCGCATCCTCCCCGATCCTCCCCGCATCCTCCCCGGTCTTCCCTGCATCCTCCCCGGTCCTCCCCGCATCCTCCCCGGTCCTCCCCGCATCCTCCCCGGTCCTCCCCGCATCCTCCCCGATCCTACCTGCATCCTCCCCGATCCTCCCCGCATCCTCCCCGCATCCTCCCCGCATCGCTCCCTGATCCTCCCCGCATCCTCCCCGATCCTCCCCGCATCCTCCCCGGTCCTACCCGCATCCTCCCCGGTCCTCCGCGCATCCTCCCCGGTCCTCCCCGCATCCTCCCCGGTCCTCCCCGCATCCTCCCCGGTCCTCCCCGCATCCTCCCCGATCCTCCCCGCATCCTCCCCGCATCCTCCCCGATCCTCCCCGCATCCTCCCTGGCCCCCCCCTCATCCTCCCCGCATCCTCCCCGCATCCTCCCCGCATTCTTCCCGGTCCGCCCCGCATCCTCCCCGATCCTCCCCGGTCCTCCCCAAATCCTCCCCGATCCTCCCCGCATCCTCCCCGGTCCTCCCCGCATTCTCCCCGATCCTCCCCGCATCCTGCCCGCATCATCCCCGGTCCTCCCCGCATCCTCCCCGGTCCCCCCCTCATCCTCCCCGCATCCTCCCCGCATCCTCCCCGCATCCTCCCCGCATCCTCCCCGATCCTCCCCGCATCCTCCCCGATCCTCCCCGCATCCTCCCCGGTCCTTCCCGCATCCTCCCCGATCCTCCCCGCATCCTCCCCGCATCCTCCCCGCATCCTCCCCGCATCCTCCTCGCACCCTCCCCAGTCCTCCCCGCATCCTCCCCGATCCTCCCCGCATGCCTCCCTGCTCCTCCCCGCATCCTCCCTAGTCCTCCCTGCATCCTCCCCGATCCTCCCCGCATCCTCCCCGGTCCTCCCCGCATCCTCCCCGGTCCTCCCCGCATCCTCCCCGGTACTGACCGCATCCCCCCGATCCTCCCCGCATCCTCCCCAATCCTCCCCTCACTCATCGGTCCTCCCCACATTCCCCCCGGTCCTCCCCGCATCCTCCCCGATCCTCCCCGCATCCTCCCCGATCCTCCCCGCATCCTCCCCGATCCTCCCCGCCTCCTCCCCGCTCCTCACCGCATCCTCCCCGATCCTCCCCGCATCCTCCCCGGTCCTCCCCGCATCCTCCCCGCATCCTCCCCGCATCCCTCCCTGATTCCCCCCGCATCCTCCCCGATCCTCCCCGCATCCTCCCCGGTCCTCCCCACATCCCCCCCGGTCCTCCCCGCATCCTCCCCGATCCTACCTGCATCCTCCCCGATCCTCCCTGCATCCTCCCCGGTCGTCCCCGCACCCTCCCCGCATCCTCCCCGCATCCCTCCCTGATCCTCCCCGATCCTCCCCGCATCCTCCTCGGTCCTCCCCACATCCTCCCCGATCCTCCCTGCATCCTCCCCGATCCTCCCCGCATCCTCCCCGGTCCTTCCCGCATCCTCCCCGATTGTCCCCGCATCCTCCCCGGTCCTCCCCGCATCCTCCCCACATCCTCCCCGCATCCTCCCCGCATCCTCCCCGCATCCTCCCTGGTTCTCCCCGCATCCTCCCCGATCCTCCCCGTATCCTCCCCGATCCTCCCCGCATCCCTCCCTTCTCCTCCCCGCATCCTCCCCGGTCCTCCCTACATCCTCTCCGATCCTCCCCGCATCCTCCCCGCATCCTCCCCGGTCCTCCCCGCATCCTCCCCGGTCCTGACCGCATCCCCCCGATCCTCCCCGCATCCTCCCCGGTCCTCCCCACATCCGCCCCGGTCCTCCCCGCATCCTCCCCGATCCTCCTTGCATCCTCCCCGATCCTCCCCGCATCCTCCCCGATCCTCCCCGCATCCTCCCCGCATCCTCCCCGCATCCCTCCCCGATCCTCCCCGCATCCTCCCCGGTCCTCCCTGCATCCTCCCCGATCCTCCGCGCATCCTCCCCGGTCCTCCCTGCATCCTCCCCGGTCCTCCCCGCATCCTCCCCGGTCCTCCCCGCATCCTCCCCGATCCACCCCGCATCGTCCCCGATCCTCCCCGCATCCTCCCCGGTCCTCCTCGCATCCTCCCCGATCCTCCCCGCATCCTCCCCGCATCCTCCCCGCATCCTCCCCGATCCTCCCCGCATCCTCCCCGGTCCTCCCCGCATCCTCCCCGGTTCCTCCCCGCATCCTCCCGGATCCTCCCCGCATCCTCCCCGGTCCTCCCCGCATCCTCCCCGATCCTCCCCGCATCCTCCCCGATCCTCCCCGCATCCCTCCCTGCTCCTCCCCGCATCCTCCCCGGTGCTCCCTGCATCCTCCCCGATCCTCCCCGCATCCTCCCCGGTCCTCCCCGCATCCGCCCCGGTCCTCCCCGCATCCTCCCCGGTCCTCTCCGCATCCTCCCCGGTCCTGACCGCATCCCCCCGGTCCTCCCCGCATCCTCCCCGATCCTCCCCGCATCCTCCCCGGTCCTCCCCACATGCCCCCCGGTCCTCCCCACAGCATCCCCGGTCCTCCCCGCATCCTCCCCGCTCCTCCCCGCATCCTCCCCGATCCTCCCCACATCCGCCCCGGTCCTCCCCGCATCCTCCCCGATCCTCCTTGCATCCTCCCCGATCCTCCCCGCATCCTCCCCGATCCTCCCCGCATCCTCCCCGCATCCTCCCCGCATCCCTCCCCGATCCTCCCCGCATCCTCCCCGGTCCTCCCTGCATCCTCCCCGGTCCTCCCCGCATCCTCCCCGGTCCTCCCTGCATCCTCCCCGGTCCTCCCCGCATCCTCCCCGGTCCTCCCCGCATCCTCCCCGATCCTCCCCGCATCGTCCCCGATCCTCCCCGCATCCTCCCCGGTCCTCCTCGCATCCTCCCCGATCCTCCCCGCATCCTCCCCGCATCCTCCCCGCATCCTCCCGGATCCTCCCCGCATCCTCCCCGGTCCTCCCCGCATCCTCCCCGGTTCCTCCCCGCATCCTCCCGGATCCTCCCCGCATCCTCCCCGGTCCTCCCCGAATCCTCCCCGATCCTCCCCGCATCCTCCCCGATCCTCCCCGCATCCTCCCCGGTCCTCCCCGCATCCTCCCCGATCCTCCCCGCATCCTCCCCGGTCCTCCCCGCATCCTCCCCGGTCCTGACTGCATCCCCCCGGTCCTCCCCGCATCCTCCCCGATCCTTCCCGCATCCTCCCCGCTCCTCCCCGCATCCTCCCCGATCCTCTCCGCATCCCCCCCGATCCTCCCCGCATCCTCCCCGGTCCTCCCCACATCCCCCCCGGTCCTTCCCACATCCTCCCCGGTCCTCCCCGCATCCTCCCCGATCCTCCCCGCATCCTCCCCGGTCCTCCCCACATCCCCCCCGGTCCTCCCCGCATTCTCCCCGATCCTCCCTGCATCCTCCCCGATCCTCCCCGCATCCTCCCGGCATCCTCCCCGCATCCCTCCCTTATCCTCCCCGCATCCTCCCCGGTCCTCCCCGCATCCTCCCCGATCCTCCCCGCATCCTCCCCGGTCCTCCCCGCATCCTCCCCGATCCTCCCCGCATCCTCCCCAATCCTCCCCGCATCATATCCGATCCTCCCCGCATCCTCCCCGGTCCTCCTCGCATCCTCCCCGATCCTCCCCGCATCCTCCCCGGTCCTCTCCGCATCCTCCCCGATCCTCCCCGCATCCTCCCCGGTCCTCCCCGCATCCTCCCCGGTCCCCCCCTCATCCTCCCCGCATCCTCCCCGCATCCTCCCCGCATCCTCCCCGCATCCTCCCCGATCCTCCCCGCATCCTCCCCGCATCCTCCCCGCATCCTCCCCGATCCTCCCCGCATCCTCCCCGATCCTCCCCGCATCCTCCCCGGTCCTCCCCGCATCCTCCCCGGTTCCTCCCCGCATCCTCCCCGATCCTCCCCGCATCCTCCCCGGTCCTCCCCGCATCCTCCCCGATCCTCCCCGCATCCTCCCCGATCCTCCCCGCATCCCTCCCTGCTCCTCCCCGCATCCTCCCCGGTGCTCCCTGCATCCTCCCCGATCCTCCCCGCATCCTCCCCGGTCCTCCCCGCATCCTCCCCGGTCCTCCCCGCATCCTCCCCGGTCCTCCCCGCATCCTACCCGGTCCTGACCGCATCCCCCCGATCCTCCCCGCATCCTCCCCGATCCTCCCCGCATCCTCCCCACATCCCCGCCGGTCCTCCCCACATCATCCCCGGTCCTCCCCGCATCCTACCCGCTCGTCCCCGCATCCTCCCCGATCCTCCCCGCATCCTCCCCGATCCTCCCCGCATCCTCCCCACATCCTCCCCGGTCCTTCCCACATCCTCCCCGGTCCTCCCCGCATCCTCCCCGATCCTGCCCGCATCCTCCCTGCATCCTCCCCGATCCTCCCCGCATCCTCCCCGGTCCTCCCCGCATCCTCCCCGGTCCACCCCGCATCCTCCCCGATCCTCCCCGCATCCCCCCCGCATCCTCCCCGATCCTCCCCGCATCCTCCCCGCATCCTCCCCGGTCCTCCCCGCATCCTCCCCGATCCTCCCCGCATCCTCCCCGATCCTTCCCGCATCCTCCCCGATCCTCCCCGCATCCTCCCCGCTCCTCCCCGCATCCCCCCCGGTCCTCCCCGCATCCTCCCCGGTCCTCCCCGCATCCTCCCTGATCCTCCCCGCATCCTCCCCGGTCCTCCCCGCAACCCCCGCGGTCCTCCCCGATCCTCCCCGGTCCTCCCCGTATCCCCCCCGGTCCTCCCCGCATCCTCGCCGGTTCTCCCCGCATCGTCCCGGTCCTCCCCGCATCCTCCCCGGTCCTTCCTGCATCCTCCCCGATCCTCCCCGCATCCTCCCCGATCCTCCCCGCATCCTCCCCGATCGTCCCTGCATCCTCCCCGGTCCTCCCCGCATCCTCCTCGATCCTCCCCGCATCCTCCCCGGTCCTCTCCGCATCCTCCCCGATCCTCCCCGCATCCTCCCCGATCCTCCCCGCATCCTCCCAGGTCCTCCCCGCATCCTCCCCGGTACTCCCCGCATCCTCCCCGGTCCTCCCCGCATCCTCCCCGGTCCTGCCCGCATCCTCCCCGCATCCTCCCCGCATCCTCCCCGCATCCGCCCCGCATCCTCCCCGATCCTCCCGGCATCCTCCCCGATCCTCCCCGCATCCTCCCCGATCCTCCCCGCATCCTCCCCGATCCTCCCCGCATCCCTCCCTGCTCCTCCCCGCATCCTCCCCGGTCCTCCCCGCATCCTCCCCGGTCCTCCCCGCATCCTCCCAGATCCTCCCCGCATCCTCCCCGCATCCTCCCCGATCCTCCCCGCATCCTCCCCGGTCCTCCCCACATCCTCCCCGATCCTCCCCGCATCGTCCCCAATCCTCCCCGCATCCTGCCCGCATCGTCCCCGGTCCTCCCCGCATCCTCCCCGGTCCCCCCGTCATCCTCCCCGCATCCTCCCCGCATCCTCCCCGCATCCTCCCCCATCCACCCCGCATCCTCCACGATGCTCCCCGCATCCTCCCCGGTCCTCCCCGCGTCCCCCTCCGATCCTCCCCGCATCCTCCCCGCATCCTCCCCGATCCTCCCCGCATCCTCCCCGGTCCTCCCCGCATCCTCCCCGGTCCTCCCCGCATCCTCCCCGATCCTCCCCGCATCCTCCCCGCATCCTTCCCGGTCCGCCCCGCATCCTCCCCGATCTTCCCCGCATCCTCCCCGGTCCTCCCCACATCCTCCCCGATCCTCCCCGCATCCTCCCCGGTCCTCCCCGCATTCACCCCGATCCTCCCCGCATCCTCCCCGCATCATCCCCGGTCCTCCCCGCATCCTCCCCGGTCCCCCCCTCATCCTCCCCGCATCCTCCCCGCATCGTCCCCGCATCGTCCCCGATCCTCCCCGCATCCTCCCCGATCGTCCCCGCATCCTCCCCGGTCCTCCCCAGTCCTCCCCGCATCGTCCCCGATCCTCCCCGCATCCTCCCCGATCCTCCCCGCATCCTCCCCGGTCCTCCCCGCATCCTCCCCGATCCTCCCCGCATCCTCCCCGATCCTCCCCGCATCCTCCCCGATCCTGCCCGCATCCTCCCCGATCCTCCCCGCATCCTCCCCGGTCCTCCCCGCATCCTCCCCGGTCCTCCCCGCATCGTCCCCGATCCTCCCCGCATCCACCCCGGTCCTCCCCGCATCCTCCCCGGTCCTCCCCGCATCGTCCCCGATCCTCCCCGCATCCTCCCCGATCCTCCCCGCATTCTCCCCGGTCCTCCCCGCATCCTCCTCGATCCTCCCCGCATCCTCCCCGATCCTCCCCGCATCCCTCCCTGCTCCTCCCCACATCCTCCCCGGTCCTCCCTGCATCATCCCCGATCCTCCCCGCATCCTCCCCGGTCCTCCCCGCATCCTCCCCGGTCCTCCCCGCATCCTCCCCGGTCCTGACCGCATCCCCCCGATCCTCCCCGCATCCTCCCCGATCCTCCCCGCATCCTACCCGGTCCTCCCCACATCCTCCCCGGTCCTCCCCACATCCTCCCCGATCCTGCCCGCATCCTCCCCGATCCTCCCCGCATCCTCCCCTATCCTCCCCGCATCCTCCCCGATCCTCCCCGCATCCTCCCCTCATCCTCCCGGCATCCTCCCCGCATCCTCCCCGCATCCTCCCCGCATCCTCCCCACATCCTCCCCGCATCCTCCCCGCATCCTCCCCGGTCCTCCCCGCATCCTCCCCGGTCCTCCCCGCATTCTCCGCGATCCTCCCCGCATCCTCCCCGCATCATCCCTGGTTCCTCCCCGCATCCTCCCTGGTTCCTCCCCGCATCCTCCCCGGTCCTCCCCGCATCCTCACCGGTCCTCCCCGCATCCTCCCTGATCCTCCCCAATCGTCCCCGCATCCTCCCCGATCCTTCCCGCATCCTCCCCGCTCCTCCCCGCATCCTCCCCGTATCCTCCCCGATCCTCCCCGCATCCTCGCCGGTCCTCCCCGCATCCTCGCCGGTCCTCCCCGCATCCTCCCCGGTCCTCCCTGCATCCCCTCCGGTCCTCCCCGCATCCTCCCCGGTTCTCCCCGCATCCTCCCCGGTTCTCCCCGCATCCTCCCCGGTCCTCCCCGCATCCTCCCCGGTCCTCCCCGCATCCTCCCCGATCCTTCCCGCATCCTCCCCGGTCCTCCCCGCATCCTCCCCGATCCTCCCCGCATCCTCCCCGGTCCTCCCCGCATCCTCCCCGATCCTCCCCGCATCCTCCCCGGCCCTCCCTGCATCCTCCCCGGTCCTCCCCGCATACTCCCCTATCCTCCCCGCATCCTACCCGGTCCTCCCCACATCCTCCCCGATCCTGCCCGCATCCTCCCCGATCCTCCCCGCATCCTCCCTGGTCCTCCCCGCATCCTCCCCGATCCTCCCCGCATCCTCCCCGCATCATCCCCGGTCCTCCCCGCATCCTCCCCGGTCCCCCCCTCATCCTCCCCGCATCCTCCCCGCATCGTCCCCGCATCGTCCCCGATCCTCCCCGCATCCTCCCCAATCCTCCCCGCATCCTCCCCGGTCCTCCCCGCATCCTCCCCGGTCCTCCCCGCATCGTCCCCGATCCTCCCCGCATCCTCCCCGATCCTCCCCGCATTCTCCCCGGTCCTCCCCGCATCCTCCCCGATCCTCCCCGCATCCTCCCCGATCCTCCCCGCATCCCTCCCTGCTCCTCCCCACATCCTCCCCGGTCCTCCCTGCATCATCCCCGATCCTCCCCGCATCCTCCCCGGTCCTCCCCGCATCCTCCCCGGTCCTCCCCGCATCCTCCCCGATTCTTACCGCATCCCCCCGATCCTCCCCGCATCCTCCCCGATCCTCCCCGCATCCTACCCGGTCGTCCCCACATCCTCCCCGGTCCTCCCCACATCCTCCCCGATCCTGCCCGCATCCTCCCCGATCCTCCCTGCATCCTCCCCGGTCCTCCCCGCATCCTCCCCGGTCCTCCCCGCATCCTCCCCGATCCTTCCCGCATCCTCCCCGGTCCTCCCCGCATCCTCCCCGATCCTCCCCGCATCCTTCCCGGTCCTCCCCGCATTCTCCCCGGTCCTCCCCGCATCCTCCCCGCATCATCCCGGGTCCTCCCCGCATCCTCCCCGGTTCCTCCCCGCATCCTCCCCGATCCTCCCCGCATCCTCCCCGGTCCTCCCCGCATCCTCCCCGGTCCTCCCCGCATCCTCCCCGGTCCTCCCCGCATCCTCCCCGATCCTCCCCGCATCCTCCCCTATCCTCCCCGCATCCTCCCCGATCCTCCCCGCATCCTCCACGATCCTCCCCGCCTCCTCCCCGGTCCTCCCCGCATCCTCCCCGGTCCTCCCCGCATCCTCCCCGATCCTCCCTGCATCCTCCCCGGTCCTCCCCGCATACTCCCCTATCCTCCCCGCATCCTACCCGGTCCTCCCCACATCCTCCCCGGTCCTCCCCACATCCTCCCCGATCCTGCCCGCATCCTCCCCGATCCTCCCCGCATCCTCCCTGGTCCTCCCCGCATCCTCCCCGATCCTCCCCGCATCCTCCCCGCATCATCCCCGGTCCTCCCCGCATCCTCCCCGGTCCCCCCCTCATCCTCCCCGCATCGTCCCCGCATCGTCCCCGCATCGTCCCCGATCCTCCCCGCATCCTCCCCGATCCTCCCCGGTCCTCCCCGCATCCTCCCCGGTCCTCCCCGCATCGTCCCCGATCCTCCCCGCATCCTCCCCGATCCTCCCCGCATTCTCCCCGGTCCTCCCCGCATCCTCCCCGATCCTCCCCGCATCCTCCCCGATCCTCCCCGCATCCCTCCCTGCTCCTCCCCACATCCTCCCCGGTCCTCCCTGCATCATCCCCGATCCTCCCCGCATCCTCCCCGGTCCTCCCCGCATCCTCCCCGGTCATCCCCGCATCCTCCCCGGTCCTGACCGCATCCCCCCGATCCTCCCCGCATCCTCCCCGATCCTCCCCGCATCCTACCCGGTCCTCCCCACATCCTCCCCGGTCCTCCCCACATCCTCCCCGATCCTGCCCGCATCCTCCCCGATCCTCCCCGCATCCTCCCTGGTCCTCCCCGCATCCTCCCCAGTCCTCCCCGCATCCTCCCCGATCCTTCCCGCATCCTCCCCGGTCCTCCCCGCATCCTCCCCGATCCTCCCCGCATCCTCCCCGGTCCTCCCCGCATCCTCCCCGCATCCTCCCCGCATCCTCCCCGCATCCTCCCCGCATCCTCCCTGGTCCTCCCCGCATCCTCCCCGCATCCCCCCCGCATCCTCCCTAGTCCTCCCCGCATCCGCCCCGCATCCTCCCCGCATCCTCCCCGCATCCTCCCCGCATCCTCCCCGATCCTCCCCGCATCATCCCCGGTCCTCCCCGCATCCTCCCGGAGCCTCCCCGCATCCTCCCCGGTCCTCCCCGCATCCTCCCCGGTCCTCCCCGCATCCTCCCCTATCCTCCCCGCATCCTCCCCGCATCCTCCCCGATCCTCCCCGCATCATCCCCGGTCCTCCCCGCATCCTCCCGGAGCCTCCCCGCATCCTCCCCGGTCCTCCCCGCATCCTCCCCGATCCTCCCCGCATCCTTGCCGGTCCTCCCCGCATCCTCCCCGGTCCTCCCCGCATCCTCCCCGGTCCTCCCCGCATCCTCCCCGGTCCTCCCCGCATCCTCCCCGATCCTCCCCGCATCCTCCCCTATCCTCCCCGCATCCTCCCCGCATCCTCCCCGATCCTCCCCGCATCATCCCCGCATGATCCCCGGTCCTCCCCGCATCCTCCCGGAGCCTCCCCGCATCCTCCCCGGTCCTCCCCGATCCTCCCCGCATCCTCCCCGGTCCTCCCCGCATCCTCCCCGGTCCTCCCCGCATCCTCCCCGATCCTCCCCGCATCCTCCCCGGTCCTCCCCGCATCCTCCCTGCATCCTCCCCGGTCCTCCCCGCATACTCCCCTATCCTCCCCGCATCCTACCCGGTCCTCCCCACATCCTCCCCGGTCCTCCCCACATCCTCCCCGATCCTGCCCGCATCCTCCCCGATCCTCCCCGCATCCTCCCTGGTCCTCCCCGCATCCTCCCTGATCCTCCCCGCATCCTCCCCGCATCATCCCCGGTCCTCCCCGCATCCTCCCCGGTCCCCCCCTCATCCTCCCCGCATCCTCCCCGCATCGTCCCCGCATCGTCCCCGATCCTCCCCGCATCCTCCCCGATCCTCCCCGCATCCTCCCCGGTCCTCCCCGCATCCTCCCCGATCCTCCCCGCATTCTCCCCGGTCCTCCCCGCATCCTCCCCGATCCTCCCCGCATCCTCCCCGATCCTCCCCGCATCCCTCCCTGCTCCTCCCCACATCCTCCCCGGTCCTCCCCGCATCCTCCCCGATCCACCCCGCGTCCTCCCCTATCCTCCCCGCATCCTCCCCGATCCTCCGCGCATCCTCCACGATCCTCCCCGCCTCCTCCCCGGTCCTCCCCGCATCCTCCCCGGTCCTCCCCGCATCCTCCCCGATCCTCCCTGCATCCTCCCCGGTCCTCCCCGCATACTCCCCTATCCTCCCCGCATCCTACCCGGTCCTCCCCACATCCTCCCCGGTCCTCCCCACATCCTCCCCGATCCTGCCCGCATCCTCCCCGATCCTCCCCGCATCCTCCCTGGTCCTCCCCGCATCCTCCCCGATCCTCCCCGCATCCTCCCCGCATCATCCCCGGTCCTCCCCGCATCCTCCCCGGTCCCCCCCTCATCCTCCCCGCATCCTCCCCGCATCGTCCCCGCATCGTCCCCGATCCTCCCCGCATCCTCCCCGATCCTCCCCGCATCCTCCCCGGTCCTCCCCGCATCCTCCCCGGTCCTCCCGGCATCCTCCCCGGTCCTCCCCGCATCGTCCCCGATCCTCCCCGCATCCTCCCCGATCCTCCCCGCATCCCTCCCTACTCCTCCCCACATCCTCCCCGGTCCTCCCTGCATCATCCCCGATCCTCCCCGCATCCTCCCCGGTCCTCCCCGCATCCTCCCCGGTCCTCCCCGCATCCTCCCCGGTCCTGACCGCATCCCCCCGATCCTCCCCGCATCCTCCACGATCCTCCCCGCATCCTACCCGGTCCTCCCCACATCCTCCCCGGTCCTCCCCACATCCTCCCCGATCCTGCCCGCATCCTCCCCGATCCTCCCCGCATCCTCCCTGGTCCTCCCCGCATCCTCCCCGGTCCTCCCCGCATCCTCCCCGATCCTTCCCGCATCCTCCCCGGTCCTCCCCGCATCCTCCCCGGTCCTCCCCGCATCCTCCCCGGTCCTCCCCGCATCCTCCCCGGTCCTCCCCGCATCCTCCCCGATCCTCCCCGCATCCTCCCCTATCCTCCCCGCATCCTCCCCGATCCTCCCCGCATCCTCCACGATCCTCCCCGCCTCCTCCCCGGTCCTCCCCGCATCCTCCCCGGTCCTCCCCGCATCCTCCCCGATCCTCCCTGCATCCTCCCCGGTCCTCCCCGCATACTCCCCTATCCTCCCCGCATCCTACCCGGTCCTCCCCACATCCTACCCGGTCCTCCCCACATCCTCCCCGATCCTGCCCGCATCCTCCCCGATCCTCCCTGCATCCTCCCTGGTCCTCCCCGCATCCTCCCCGGTCCTCCCCGCATCCTCCCCGCATCATCCCCGGTCCTCCCCGCATCCTCCCCGGTCCCCACCTCATGCTCCCCGCATCCTCCCCGCATCGTCCCCGCATCGTCCCCGATCCTCCCCGCATCCTCCCCGATCCTCCCCGCATCCTCCCCGGTCCTCCCCGCATCCTCCCCGGTCCTCCCCGCATCGTCCCCGATCCTCCCCGCATCCTCCCCGATCCTCCCCGCATTCTCCCCGGTCCTCCCCGCATCCTCCCCGATCCTCCCCGCATCCCTCCCTGCTCCTCCCCACATCCTCCCCGGTCCTCCCTGCATCATCCCCGATCCTCCCCGCATCCTCCCCGGTCCTCCCCGCATCCTCCCCGGTCCTCCCCGCATCCTCCCCGATCCTCCCTGCATCCTCCCCGGTCCTCCCCGCATACTCCCCTATCCTCCCCGCATCCTACCCGGTCCTCCCCACATCCTCCCCGGTCCTCCCCACATCCTCCCCGATCCTGCCCGCATCCTCCCCGATCCTCCCCGCATCCTCCCTGGTCCTCCCCGCATCCTCCCCGATCCTCCCCGCATCCTCCCCGCATCATCCCCGGTCCTCCCCGCATCCTCCCCGGTCCCCCCCTCATCCTCCCCGCATCCTCCCCGCATCGTCCACGCATCGTCCCCGATCCTCCCCGCATCCTCCCCGATCCTCCCCGCATCCTCCCCGGTCCTCCCCGCATCCTCCCCGGTCCTCCCCGCATCGTCCCCGATCCTCCCCGCATCCTCCCCGATCCTCCCCGCATTCTCCCCGGTCCTCCCCGCATCCTCCCCGATCCTCCCCGCATCCCTCCCTGCTCCTCCCCACATCCTCCCCGGTCCTCCCTGCATCATCCCCGATCCTCCCCGCATCCTCCCCGGTCCTCCCCGCATCCTCCCCGGTCCTCCCCGCATCCTCCCCGGTCCTGACCGCATCCCCCCGATCCTCCCCGCATCCTCCCCGATCCTCCCCGCATCCTACCCGGTCCTCCCCACATCCTCCCCGGTCCTCCCCACATCCTCCCCGATCCTGCCCGCATCCTCCCCGATCCTCCCCGCATCCTCCCCGGTCCTCCCCGCATCCTCCCCGATCCTCCCCGCATCCTCCCCGCATCCTCCCGGCATCCCCCCCGCATCCTCCCCGCATCCTCCCCGCATCCTCCCCGCATCATCCCCACATCCTCCCCGCATCCTCCCCGCATCCTCCCCGCTCCTGCCCGCATCCTCCCTGGTCCTCCCCGCATCCTCCCCGATCCTCCCCGCATCCTCCCCGGTCCTCCCCGCATTCTCCGCGATCCTCCCCGCATCCTCCCCGCATCATCCCTGGTTCCTCCCCGCATCCTCCCTGGTTCCTCCCCGCATCCTCACCGGTCCTCCCCGCATCCTCACCCCTCCTCCCCGCATCCTCCCCGATCCTCCCCAATCCTCCCCGCATCCTCCCCGATCCTTCCCGCATCCTCCCCGCTCCTCCCCGCATCCTCCCCGCTCCTCCCCGCATCCTCCCCGGTCCTCCCCGTATCCTCCCCGATCCTCCCCGCATCCTCCCCGCATCCTCCCCGCATCCTCCCCAAATCCTCCCCGCATCCTCCCCGCATCCTCCCCGCTCCTGCCCGCATCCTCCCTGGTCCTCCCCGCATCCTCCCATATCCTCCCCGCATCCTCCCCGGTCCTCCCCGCATTCTCCGCGATCCTCCCCGCATCCTCCCCGCATCATCCCTGGTTCCTCCCCGCATCCTCCATGGTTCCTCCCCGCATCCTCACCGGTCCTCCCCGCATCCTCACCGGTCCTCCCCGCATCCTCCCCGATCCTCCCCAATCCTCCCCGCATCCTCCCCGATCCTTCCCGCATCCTCCCCGCTCCTCCCCGCATCCTCCCCGACCCTCCCCGCATCCTCCCCGGTCCTCCCCGTATCCTCCCCGATCCTCCCCGCATCCTCGCCGGTCCTCCCCGCATCCCCCCCGGTCCTCCCCGCATCCTCCCCGGTCCTCCCTGCATCCCCCCCGGTCCTCCCCGCATCCTCCCCGGTTCTCCCCGCATCCGACCCGGTCCTCCCCGCATCCTCCCCGGCCCTCCCCGCATCCTCCCCGATCCTTCCCGCATCCTCCCCGGTCCTCCCCGCATCCTCCCCGATCCTCCCCGCATCCTCCCCGGTCCTCCCCGCATCCTCCCCGGTCCTCCCCGCATGCTCCCCGGTCCTCCCCGCATTCCCCCCGATCCTCCCCGCATCCTCCCCGATCTTCCCCGCATCCTCCCCGGTCCTCCCCGCATCCTCCCCGGTCCTCCCCGCCTCCTCCACGATCCTCCCCGCCTCCTCCCCGGTCCTCCCCGCATCCTCCCCGCATCCTCCCCGATCCTCCCCGCATCCTCCCCGATCCTCCCCTATCCTCCCCGCATCCTCCCCGATCCTCCCCGCATCCTCCACGATCCTCCCCGCCTCCTCCCCGGTCCTCCCCGCATCCTCCCCGGTCCTCCCCGCATCCTCCCCGATCCTCCCTGCATCCTCCCCGGTCCTCCCCGCATTCTCCCCGCTCCTCCCCGCATCCTCCCCGGTCCTCCCCGCATCCTCCCCGCATCCTCCCCGCATCCTCCCCGCATCCTCCCCGCATCCTCCCTGATCCTCCCCGCATCCTCCCCGATCCTCCCCGCATCCTCCCCTATCCTCCCCGCATCCTCCCCGATCCTCCCCGCATCCCCCCCGATCCTCCCCGCATTGTCCCCGATCCTCCCCGCATCCTACCCGGTCCTCCCCACATCCTCCCCGGTCCTCCCCACATCCTCCCCGATCCTGCCCGCATCCTCCCCGATCCTCCCCGCATCCTCCCTGGTCCTCCCCGCATCCTCCCCGATCCTCCCCGCATCCTCCCCGCATCCTCCCCGCATCCTCCCCGCATCCTCCCCGCATCCTCCCCGCATCCTCCCCACATTCTCCCCGCATCCTCCCCGCATCCTCCCCGCTCCTGCCCGCATCCTCCCTGGTCCTCCCCGCATCCTCCCCGATCCTCCCCGCATCCTCCCCGGTCCTCCCCGCATTCTCCCCGATCCTCCCCGCATCCTCCCCGCATGATTCCTGGTTCCTCCCCGCATCCTCCCTGGTTCCTCCCCGCATCCTCACCGGTCCTCCCCGCATCCTCACCGGTCCTCCCCGCATCCTCCCCGATCCTCCCCAATCCTCCCCGCATCCTCCCCGATCCTTCCCGCATCCTCCCCGCTCCTCCCCGCATCCTCCCCGCTCCTCCCCGCATCCTCCCTGGTCCTCCCCGCATCCTCCCCGATCCTCCCCGCATCCTCCCCGATCCTCCCCGCATCCTCCCCGGTCCTCCCCGCATCCTCCCCGGTCCTCCCCGCATCCTCCCCGGTCCTCCCCGCATTCCCCCCGATCCTCCCCGCATCCTCCCCGATCCTCCCCGCATTCCCCCCGATCCTCCCCGCATCCTCCCCTATCCTCCCCGCATCCTCCCCGGTCCTCCCCGCATCCTCCCCGGTCCTCCCCGCATCCTCCCCGATCCTCCCCGCATCCTCCCCTATCCTCCCCGCATCCTCCCCGATCCTCCCCGCATCCTCCACGATCCTCCCCGCCTCCTCCCCGGTCCTCCCCGCATCCTCCCCGGTCCTCCCCGCATCCTCCCCGATCCTCCCCGCATCCTCCCCGATCCTCCCCACATTCTCCCCGCTCCTCCCGGCATCCTCCCCGGTCCTCCCCGCATCCTCCCCGCATCCTCCCCGCATCCCCCCCGCATCCTCCCCGCATCCTCCCTGATCCCCCCCGCATCATCCCCGATCCTCCCCGCATCCTCCCCTATCCTCCCCGCATCCTCCCCGATCCTCCCCGCATCCCCCCCGATCCTCCCCGCATTGTCCCCGATCCTCCCCGCATCCTACCCGGTACTCCCCGCATCATCCCCGGTCCTCCCCGCATCCTCCCCGGTTCCTCCCCGCATCCTCTCCTATCCTCCCCGCATCCTCCCCGATCCTCCCCGCATCATCCCCGGTCCTCCCCGCATCCTCCCCGGTTCCTCGCAACATCCTCCCCGATCCTCCCCGCATCCTCCCCGATCCTCCCCGCATCCTCCCCGGTCCTCCCAGCATCCTCCCCGATCCTCCCCGCCTCCTCCCTGCCCCTCCCCGCATCCTCCCCGGTCCTCCCCGCATCCTCCCCGGTCCTTCCCGCATCCTCCCCGGTCCTCCCCGCATCCTCCCCGATCCTCCCCGCATCCTCCCCGGTCCTCCCCGCATTCTCCCCGGTCCTCGCCGCATCCTCCTCGCATCCTCCCCGCATCCTCCCCGATCCTCCCCGATCCTCCCCTATCCTCCCCGCATCCTCCCCGATCCTCCCCGCATCCTCCCCGATCCTCCCCGCATCCTCCCCGATCCTCCCCGCATCCTCCCCGGTCCTCCCCGCGTCCTCCTCGATCCTCCCCGCATCCTCCCCGGTCCTCCCCGCATCCTCCCCGATCCTCCCCGCATCCTCCCCGATCCTCCCCGCATCCCTCCCTGCTCCTCCCCGCATCCTCCCCGGTCCTACCTGCATCCTCCCCGCATCCTCCCCGCATCCTCCCCGGTCCTCCCCGCATCCCCCGCGGTCCTCCCCGCATCCTCCCCGGTCCTCCCCGCATCCTCCCCGATCCTCGCCGCATCCTCCCCGATCCTCCCCGCATCCTCCCCGCATCCTCCCTGCATCCTCCCCGATCCTCCCCGCATCCTCCCCGGTCCTCCCCGCGTCCTCCTCGATCCTCCCCGCATCCTCCCCAGTCCTCCTTGCATCCTCCCCGACCCTCCCCGCATCCTCCCCGATCCTCCCTGCATCCCTCCCTGCTCCTCCCCGCATCCTCCCCGGTCCTACCTACATCCTCCCCGATCCTCCCCGCATCCTCCCCGGTCCTCCCCGCATCCTCCACGGTCCTCCCCGCATCCTCCCCGGTCCTCCCCGCATCCTCCCCGGTCCTCCCCGATCCTCCCCGCATACTCCCCGGTCCTCCCTGCAGCCTCCCCGGTCCTCCCCGCATCCTCCCCGGTCCTCCCCGCGTCCTCCTCGATCCTCCCCGCATCCTCCCCGGTCCTCCCCGCATCCTCCCCGATCCTCCACGCATCCTCCCCGATCCACCCCGCATCCCTCCCTGCTCCTCCCCGCATCCTCCCGGGTCCTACCTACATCCTCCCCGATCCTCCCCGCATCCTCCCAGGTCCTCCCCGCATCCTCCCCGGTCCTCG
Organism: Eutreptiella sp. 'Long Island Sound 2002'; assembly: GCA_964036045.1. Lineage (NCBI taxonomy): Eukaryota > Euglenozoa > Euglenophyceae > Eutreptiales > Eutreptiaceae > Eutreptiella > Eutreptiella sp. 'Long Island Sound 2002'. The sequence goes on from OZ038395.1 coordinate 9,335,440, forward strand.
CCGCATCCTCGCCGCATCCTCCCCGCATCCTCCCCGCATCCTCCCCGATCCTCCCCGCATCCTCCCCGATCCTCCCCTATCCTCCCCGCATCCACCCCGATCCTCCCCGCATCCTCCCCGATCCTCCCTGCATCCTCCCCGATCCTCCCCGCATCCTCCCCGGTCCTCCCCGCATCCTCCCCGGTCCTCCCCGCATCCTCCCCGGTCCTCCCCGCATCCTCCACGATCCTCCCCGCCTCCTCCCCGGTCCTCCCCGCATCCTCCCCGCATCCTCCCCGATCCTCCCCGCATCCTCCCCGATCCTCCCCGCATCCTCCCCTATCCTCCCCGCATCCTCCCCAATCCTCCCCGCATCCTCCACGATCCTCCCCGCCTCCTCCCCGGTCCTCCCCGCATCCTCCCCGGTCCTCCCCGCATCCTCCCCGATCCTCCCCGCATCCTCCCCGGTCCTCCCTGCATCCTCCCCGGTCCTCCCCGCATTCTCCCCGCTCCTCCCCGCATCCTCCCCGGTCCTCCCCGCATCCTCCCCGCATCCTCCCCGCATCCTCCACGCATCCTCCCCGCATCCTCCCCGATCCTCCCCGCATCCTCCCCTATCCTCCCCGCATCCTCCCCGATCCTCCCCGCAACCCCCCCAATCCTCCCCGCATCCTCCCCGGTCCTCCCCGCATTCTCCCCGATCCTCCCCGCATCCTACCCGGTACTCCCCGCATCATCCCCGGTCCTCCCCGCATCCTCCCCGGTTCCTCCCCGCATCCTCTCCGATCCTCCCCGCCTCCTCCCTGCCCCTGCCCGCATCCTCCCCGGTCCTCCCCGCATCCTTCCCGGTCCTCCCCGCATCCTCCCTGATCCTCCCCGCATCCTTCCCGGTCCTCCCCGCATCCTCCCTGATCCTCCCCGCATCCTCCCCGATCCTCCCCGCATCCTCCCCGGTCCTCCCCGCATCCTCCCCGATCCTCCCCGCATCCTTCCCGGTCCTCCCCGCATCCTCCCCGGTCCTCCCCGCATCCTCCCCGCATCATCCCGGGTCCTCCCCGCATCCTCCCCGGTTCCTCCCCGCATCCTCCCCGATCCTCCCGGCATCCTCCCCGATCCTCCCCGCATCCTCCCCGGTCCTCCCCGCATCCTCCCTGATCCTCCCCGCAACCTCCCCGGTCCTCCCCGCATCCTCCCCGGTCCTCGCCGCATCCTCCCCGCATCCTCCCCGCATCCTCCCCGCATCCTCCCCGCATCCTCCCCGGTCCTCCCCGCATCCTCCCCGATCCTCCCCGCATCCTCCCCGGTCCTCCCCGCATCCTCCCCGGTCCTCCCCGCATCCTCCCCGATCTTCCCCGCATCCTCCCCGGTCCTCCCCGCATCCTCCCTGGTCCTCCCCGCCTCCTCCACGATCCTCCCCGCCTCCTCCCCGGTCCTCCCCGCATCCTCCCCGCATCCTCCCCGATCCTCCCCGCATCCTCCCCGATCCTCCCCGCATCCTCCCCTATCCTCCCCGCATCCTCCCCGATCCTCCCCGCATCCTCCACGATCCTCCCCGCCTCCTCCCCGGTCCTCCCCGCATCCTCCCCGGTCCTCCCCGCATCCTCCCCGATCCTCCCTGCATCCTCCCCGGTCCTCCCCGCATTCTCCCCGCTCCTCCCCGCATCCTCCCCGGTCCTCCCCGCATCCTCCCCGCATCCTTCCCGCATCCTCCCCGCATCCTCCCCGCATCCTCCCTGATCCTCCCCGCATCCTCCCCGATCCTCCCCGCATCCTCCCCTATCCTCCCCGCATCCTCCCCGATCCTCCCCGCATCCCCCCCGATCCTCCCCGCATTGTCCCCGATCCTCCCCGCATCCTACCCGGTCCTCCCCACATCCTCCCCGGTCCTCCCCACATCCTCCCCGATCCTGCCCGCATCCTCCCCGATCCTCCCCGCATCCTCCCTGGTCCTCCCCGCATCCTCCCCGATCCTCCCCGCATCCTCCCCGCATCCTCCCCGCATCCTCCCCGCATCCTCCCCACATTCTCCCCGCATCCTCCCCGCATCCTCCCCGCTCCTGCCCGCATCCTCCCTGGTCCTCCCCGCATCCTCCCCGATCCTCCCCGCATCCTCCCCGGTCCTCCCCGCATCCTCCCCGCATCCTCCCCGCATCCTCCCCACATTCTCCCCGCATCCTCCCCGCATCCTCCCCGCTCCTGCCCGCATCCTCCCTGGTCCTCCCCGCATCCTCCCCGATCCTCCCCGCATCCTCCCCGGTCCTCCCCGCATTCTCCCCGATCCTCCCCGCATCCTCCCCGCATGATTCCTGGTTCCTCCCCGCATCCTCCCTGGTTCCTCCCCGCATCCTCACCGGTCCTCCCCGCATCCTCACCGGTCCTCCCCGCATCCTCCCCGATCCTCCCCAATCCTCCCCGCATCCTCCCCGATCCTTCCCGCATCCTCCCCGCTCCTCCCCGCATCCTCCCCGCTCCTCCCCGCATCCTCCCTGGTCCTCCCCGCATCCTCCCCGATCCTCCCCGCATCCTCCCCGATCCTCCCCGCATCCTCCCCGGTCCTCCCCGCATCCTCCCCGGTCCTCCCCGCATCCTCCCCGGTCCTCCCCGCATTCCCCCCGATCCTCCCCGCATCCTCCCCGATCCTCCCCGCATTCCCCCCGATCCTCCCCGCATCCTCCCCTATCCTCCCCGCATCCTCCCCGGTCCTCCCCGCATCCTCCCCGGTCCTCCCCGCATCCTCCCCGATCCTCCCCGCATCCTCCCCTATCCTCCCCGCATCCTCCCCGATCCTCCCCGCATCCTCCACGATCCTCCCCGCCTCCTCCCCGGTCCTCCCCGCATCCTCCCCGGTCCTCCCCGCATCCTCCCCGATCCTCCCCGCATCCTCCCCGATCCTCCCCACATTCTCCCCGCTCCTCCCGGCATCCTCCCCGGTCCTCCCCGCATCCTCCCCGCATCCTCCCCGCATCCCCCCCGCATCCTCCCCGCATCCTCCCTGATCCCCCCCGCATCATCCCCGATCCTCCCCGCATCCTCCCCTATCCTCCCCGCATCCTCCCCGATCCTCCCCGCATCCCCCCCGATACTCCCCGCATTGTCCCCGATCCTCCCCGCATCCTACCCGGTACTCCCCGCATCATCCCCGGTCCTCCCCGCATCCTCCCCGGTTCCTCCCCGCATCCTCTCCTATCCTCCCCGCATCCTCCCCGATCCTCCCCGCATCATCCCCGGTCCTCCCCGCATCCTCCCCGGTTCCTCGCAACATCCTCCCCGATCCTCCCCGCATCCTCCCCGATCCTCCCCGCATCCTCCCCGGTCCTCCCAGCATCCTCCCCGATCCTCCCCGCCTCCTCCCTGCCCCTCCCCGCATCCTCCCCGGTCCTCCCCGCATCCTCCCCGGTCCTTCCCGCATCCTCCCCGGTCCTCCCCGCATCCTCCCCGATCCTCCCCGCATCCTCCCCGGTCCTCCCCGCATTCTCCCCGGTCCTCGCCGCATCCTCCTCGCATCCTCCCCGCATCCTCCCCGATCCTCCCCGATCCTCCCCTATCCTCCCCGCATCCTCCCCGATCCTCCCCGCATCCTCCCCGATCCTCCCCGCATCCTCCCCGATCCTCCCCGCATCCTCCCCGGTCCTCCCCGCGTCCTCCTCGATCCTCCCCGCATCCTCCCCGGTCCTCCCCGCATCCTCCCCGATCCTCCCCGCATCCTCCCCGATCCTCCCCGCATCCCTCCCTGCTCCTCCCCGCATCCTCCCCGGTCCTACCTGCATCCTCCCCGCATCCTCCCCGCATCCTCCCCGGTCCTCCCCGCATCCCCCCCGGTCCTCCCCGCATCCTCCCCGGTCCTCCCCGCATCCTCCCCGATCCTCGCCGCATCCTCCCCGATCCTCCCCGCATCCTCCCCGCATCCTCCCTGCATCCTCCCCGATCCTCCCCGCATCCTCCCCGGTCCTCCCCGCGTCCTCCTCGATCCTCCTCGCATCCTCCCCAGTCCTCCTTGCATCCTCCCCGACCCTCCCCGCATCCTCCCCGATCCTCCCTGCATCCCTCCCTGCTCCTCCCCGCATCCTCCCCGGTCCTACCTACATCCTCCCCGATCCTCCCCGCATCCTCCCCGGTCCTCCCCGCATCCTCCACGGTCCTCCCCGCATCCTCCCCGGTCCTCCCCGCATCCTCCCCGGTCCTCCCCGATCCTCCCCGCATACTCCCCGGTCCTCCCTGCATCCTCCCCGGTCCTCCCCGCATCCTCCCCGGTCCTCCCCGCGTCCTCCTCGATCCTCCCCGCATCCTCCCCGGTCCTCCCCGCATCCTCCCCGATCCTCCACGCATCCTCCCCGATCCACCCCGCATCCCTCCCTGCTCCTCCCCGCATCCTCCCGGGTCCTACCTACATCCTCCCCGATCCTCCCCGCATCCTCCCAGGTCCTCCCCGCATCCTCCCCGGTCCTCGCCGCATCCTCGCCGCATCCTCCCCGCATCCTCCCCGCATCCTCCCCGATCCTCCCCGCATCCTCCCCGATCCTCCCCTATCCTCCCCGCATCCACCCCGATCCTCCCCGCATCCTCCCCGATCCTCCCTGCATCCTCCCCGATCCTCCCCGCATCCTCCCCGGTCCTCCCCGCATCCTCCCCGGTCCTCCCCGCATCCTCCCCGGTCCTCCCCGCATCCTCCACGATCCTCCCCGCCTCCTCCCCGGTCCTCCCCGCATCCTCCCCGCATCCTCCCCGATCCTCCCCGCATCCTCCCCGATCCTCCCCGCATCCTCCCCTATCCTCCCCGCATCCTCCCCAATCCTCCCCGCATCCTCCACGATCCTCCCCGCCTCCTCCCCGGTCCTCCCCGCATCCTCCCCGGTCCTCCCCGCATCCTCCCCGATCCTCCCCGCATCCTCCCCGGTCCTCCCTGCATCCTCCCCGGTCCTCCCCGCATTCTCCCCGCTCCTCCCCGCATCCTCCCCGGTCCTCCCCGCATCCTCCCCGCATCCTCCCCGCATCCTCCACGCATCCTCCCCGCATCCTCCCCGATCCTCCCCGCATCCTCCCCTATCCTCCCCGCATCCTCCCCGATCCTCCCCGCAACCCCCCCAATCCTCCCCGCATCCTCCCCGGTCCTCCCCGCATTCTCCCCGATCCTCCCCGCATCCTACCCGGTACTCCCCGCATCATCCCCGGTCCTCCCCGCATCCTCCCCGGTTCCTCCCCGCATCCTCTCCGATCCTCCCCGCCTCCTCCCTGCCCCTGCCTGCATCCTCCCCGGTCCTCCCCGCATCCTTCCCGGTCCTCCCCGCATCCTCCCTGATCCTCCCCGCATCCTTCCCGGTCCTCCCCGCATCCTCCCTGATCCTCCCCGCATCCTCCCCGATCCTCCCCGCATCCTCCCCGGTCCTCCCCGCATCCTCCCCGATCCTCCCCGCATCCTTCCCGGTCCTCCCCGCATCCTCCCCGGTCCTCCCCGCATCCTCCCCGCATCATCCCGGGTCCTCCCCGCATCCTCCCCGGTTCCTCCCCGCATCCTCCCCGATCCTCCCGGCATCCTCCCCGATCCTCCCCGCATCCTGCCCGGTCCTCCCCGCATCCTCCCTGATCCTCCCCGCAACCTCCCCGGTCCTCCCCGCATCCTCCCCGGTCCTCGCCGCATCCTCCCCGCATCCTCCCCGCATCCTCCCCGCATCCTCCCCGCATCCTCCCCGGTCCTCCCCGCATCCTCCCCGATCCTCCCCGCATCCTCCCCGGTCCTCCCCGCATCCTCCCCGGTCCTCCCCGCATCCTCCCCGATCCTCCCCGCAGCCTCCCCGGTCCTCCCCGCATCCTCCCCGGTCCTCCCCGCATCCTCCCCGGTCCTCCCCGCATCCTCCCGGGTCCTACCTACATCCTCCCCGATCCTCCCCGCATCCTCCCAGGTCCTCCCCGCATCCTCCCCGGTCCTCGCCGCATCCTCGCCGCATCCTCCCCGCATCCTCCCCGCATCCTCCCCGATCCTCCCCGCATCCTCCCCGATCCTCCCCTATCCTCCCCGCATCCACCCCGATCCTCCCCGCATCCTCCCCGATCCTCCCTGCATCCTCCCCGATCCTCCCCGCATCCTCCCCGGTCCTCCCCGCATCCTCCCCGGTCCTCCCCGCATCCTCCACGATCCTCCCCGCCTCCTCCCCGGTCCTCCCCGCATCCTCCCCGCATCCTCCCCGATCCTCCCCGCATCCTCCCCGATCCTCCCCGCATCCTCCCCTATCCTCCCCGCATCCTCCCCAATCCTCCCCGCATCCTCCACGATCCTCCCCGCCTCCTCCCCGGTCCTCCCCGCATCCTCCCCGGTCCTCCCCGCATCCTCCCCGATCCTCCCCGCATCCTCCCCGGTCCTCCCTGCATCCTCCCCGGTCCTCCCCGCATTCTCCCCGCTCCTCCCCGCATCCTCCCCGGTCCTCCCCGCATCCTCCCCGCATCCTCCCCGCATCCTCCACGCATCCTCCCCGCATCCTCCCCGATCCTCCCCTATCCTCCCCGCATCCTCCCCGATCCTCCCCGCAACCCCCCCAATCCTCCCCGCATCCTCCCCGGTCCTCCCCGCATTCTCCCCGATCCTCCCCGCATCCTACCCGGTACTCCCCGCATCATCCCCGGTCCTCCCCGCATCCTCCCCGGTTCCTCCCCGCATCCTCTCCGATCCTCCCCGCCTCCTCCCTGCCCCTGCCCGCATCCTCCCCGGTCCTCCCCGCATCCTTCCCGGTCCTCCCCGCATCCTCCCTGATCCTCCCCGCATCCTTCCCGGTCCTCCCCGCATCCTCCCTGATCCTCCCCGCATCCTCCCCGATCCTCCCCGCATCCTCCCCGGTCCTCCCCGCATCCTCCCCGATCCTCCCCGCATCCTTCCCGGTCCTCCCCGCATCCTCCCCGGTCCTCCCCGCATCCTCCCCGCATCATCCCGGGTCCTCCCCGCATCCTCCCCGGTTCCTCCCCGCATCCTCCCCGATCCTCCCGGCATCCTCCCCGATCCTCCCCGCATCCTCCCCGGTCCTCCCCGCATCCTCCCTGATCCTCCCCGCAACCTCCCCGGTCCTCCCCGCATCCTCCCCGGTCCTCGCCGCATCCTCCCCGCATCCTCCCCGCATTCTCCCCGCATCCTCCCCGCATCCTCCCCGGTCCTCCCCGCATCCTCCCCGATCCTTCCCGCATCCTCCCCGGTCCTCCCCGCATCCTCCCCGGTCCTCCCCGCATCCTCCCCGATCCTCCCCGCAGCCTCCCCGGTCCTCCCCGCATCCTCCCCGGTCCTCCCCGCATCCTCCCCGGTCCTCCCCGCATCCTCCCCGATCCTCCCCGCATCCTCCCCGATCCTTCCTGCATCCTCCCCGGTCCTCCCCGGATCCTCCCCGATCCTCCCCGCATCCTCCCCGGTCCTCCCTGCATCCTCCCCGGTCCTCCCCGCATCCTCCCCGATCCTCCCCGCATCCTCCCCGATCCTCCCCGCCCCCTCCCCGCATCCTCCCCGCATCCTCCCCGATCCTCCCCGCATCCTCACCGGCCCTCCCAGCATCCTCCCCGATCCTCCCCGCCTCCTCCCTGCCCCTCCCCGCATCCTCCCCGGTCCTCCCCGCATCCTTCCCGGTCCTCCCCGCATCCTCCCCGATCCTCCCCTCATCCTCCCCGGTCCTCCCCGCATCCTCCCCGGTCCTTCCCGCATCCTCCCCGGTCCTCCCCGCATCCTCCCCGATCCTCCCCGCATCCTCCCCGGTCCTCCCCGCATCCTCCCCGGTCCTCGCCGCATCCTCCCCGCATCCTCCCCGCATCCTCCCCGCATCCTCCCCGATCCTCCCCGCATCCTCCCCGATCCTCCCCGCATCCTCCCCGATCCTCCCCGCATCCTCCCCGCATCCTCCCCGCATCCTCCCCGATCCTCCCCGCATCCTCCCCAATCCTCCCCGCATCCTCCCCGGTCCTGCCCGCATCCTCCCCGGTCCTCCCCGCATCCTCCCCGATCCTCCCCGCCTCCTCCCCGGTCCTCCCCGCATCCTCCCCGCATCCTCCCCGATCCTCCCCGCATTCTCCCCGATCCTCCCCGCATCCTCCCCTATCCTCCCCGCATCCTCCCCGATCCTCCCCGCATCCTCCACGATCCTCCCCGCCTCCTCCCCGGTCCTCCCCGCGTCCTCCCCGGTCCTCCCCGCATCCTCCCCGATCCTCCCCGCATCCTCCCCGATCCTCCCCGCATCCTCCCCGCATCCTCCCCGCATCCTCCCCGCATCCTCCCCGATCCTCCCCGCATCCTCCCCGCATCCTCCCCGCATCCTCCCCGCATCCTCCCCGATCCTCCCCGCATCCTCCCCAATCCTCCCCGCATCCTCCCCGGTCCTGCCCGCATCCTCCCCGGTCCTCCCCGAATCCTCCCCGATCCTCCCCGCCTCCTCCCCGGTCCTCCCCGCATCCTCCCCGCATCCTCCCCGATCCTCCCCGCATTCTCCCCGATCATCCCCGCATCCTCCCCTATCCTCCCCGCATCCTCCCCGATCCTCCCCGCATCCTCCACGATCCTCCCCGCCTCCTCCCCGGTCCTCCCCGCGTCCTCCCCGGTCCTCCCCGCATCCTCCCCGATCCTCCCCGCATCCTCCCCGATCCTCCCCGCATCCTCCCCGGACCTCCCTGCATTCTCCCCGCTCCTCCCCGCATTCTCCCCGCTCCTCCCCGCATCCTCCCCGATCCTCCCCGCATCCTCCCCGATCCTCCCCGCATCCTCCCCTAGCCCCCCCGCATCCTCCCCGATCCTCCCCGCAACCCCCCCGATCCTCCCCGCATCCTCCCCGGTCCTCCCCGCATTCTCCCCGATCCTCCCCGCATCCTACCCGATTCCTCCCCGCATCCTCTCCGATCCTCCCCGCATCCTCCCCGATCCTCCCCGCCTCCTCCCTGCCCCTCTCCGCATCCCCCCCGGTCCTCCCCGCATCCTCCCTGATCCTCCCCGCATCCTCCCTGATCCTCCCCTCATCCTCCCCGGTCCTCCCCGCATCCTCCCCGATCCTCCCCGCATCCTTCCCGGTCCTCCCCGCATTCTCCCCGGTCCTCCCCGCATCCTCCCCGCATCATCCCGGGTCCTCCCCGCATCCTCCCCGGTTCCTCCCCGCATCCTCCCCGATCCTCCCCGCATCCTCCCCGATCCTCCCCGCATCCTCCCCGGTCCTCCCCGCATCCTCCCCGATCCTCCCCGCATCCTCCCCGGTCCTCCCCGCATCCTCCCCGGTCCTCGCCGCATCCTCCCCGCATCCTCCCCGCATCCTCCCCGCATCCTCCCCGATCCTCCCCGCATCCTCCCTGATCCTCCCCGCATCCTCCCCGGTCCTCCTCGCATCCTCCCCGATCCTCCCTGAATCCTCCCTGATCCTTCCTGCATCCTCCCCGATCCTCCCCGCATCCTCCCCGATCCTCCCCGCATCCTCCCCGATCCTCCCCGCATCCTCCCCGATCCTCCCTGCATCCTCCCCGATCCTCCCCGCATCCTCCCCGCATCCTCCCCGATCCTCCCCGCATCCTCCCCGATCCTCCCCGCATCCTCCCCTATCCTCCCCGCATCCTCCCCGCATCCTCCCCGCATCCTCCCCGATCCTCCCCGCATCCTCCCTGATCCTCCCCGCATCCTCCCCGGTCCTCCCCGCATCCTCCCCGATCCTCCCTGAATCCTCCCCGGTCTCCCCCGCATCCTCCCCTATCCTCCCCGCATCCTCCCCGCATCCTCCCCGCATCCTCCCCGCATCCTCCCCGATCCTCCCCGCATCCTCCCTGATCCTCCCCGCATCCTCCCCGGTCCTCCCCGCATCCTCCCCGATCCTCCCTGAATCCTCCCCGGTCTCCCCCGCATCCTCCCTGATCCTTCCTGCATCCTCCCCGATCCTCCCCGCATCCTCCCCGATCCTCCCCGCATCCTCCCCGATCCTCCCCGCATCCTCCCCGATCCTCCCCGCATCCTCCCCGCATCCTCCCCGATCCTCCCCGCTTCCTCCTTGATCCTCCCCGCATCCTCCCCGCATCCTCCCCGCATCCTCCCCGATCCTCCCCGCATCCTCCCTGATCCTCCCCGCATCCTCCCCGGTCCTCCTCGCATCCTCCCCGATCCTCCCTGAATCCTCCCCGATCCTCCCTGCATCCTCCCCGCATCCTCCCCGATCCTCCCCGCATCCTCCCCGATCCTCCCTGCATCCTCCCCGATCCTCCCCGCATCCTCCCCGCATCCTCCCCGATCCTCCCCGCATCCTCCCCGATCCTCCCCGCATCCTCCCCGCCTCCTCCCCGCATCCTCCCCGCATCCTCCCCGCATCCTCCCCGCATCCTCCCCGATCCTCCCCGCATCCTCCCTGATCCTCCCCGCATCCTCCCCGGTCCTCCCCGATCCTCCCTGAATCCTCTCCGGTCTCCCCCGCATCCTCCCCGCATCCTCCCCGCATCCTCCCCGCATCCTCCCCGCATCCTCCCTGAGCCTCCCCGCATCCTCCCCTACCCCCCCCGCATCCTCCCCGATCCTCCCCGCATCCTCCCGGATCCTCCCCGCATCCTCCCCGGTCCTCCCTGCATCCTCTCTGATCCTCCCCGCATCCTCCCCGATCCTCCCCGCATCCTCCTCGATCCTCCCCGCATCCTCCCCGCATCCTCCCCGATCCTCCCCGCATCCTCCCTGATCCTCCCCTCATCCTCCCCGGTCCTCCCCGATCCTCCCCGCATCCTCCCCGCATATTCCCCGATCCTCCCCGCATCCTCCCTGATCCTCCCCGCATCCTCCCCGGTCCTCCCCGCATCCTCCCCGATCCTCCCCGCATCCTCCCCGGTCCTCCCCGCATCCTCCCCGGTCCTCCCCGCACCCTCCTCGGTCCTCCCCGCATCCTCCCCGATCCTCCCCGCATCCTCCCCGATCCTTCCTGCATCCTCCCCGATCCTCCCCGCATCCTCCCCGATCCTCCCCGCATCCTCCCCGATCCACCCCGCATCCTCCCCGATCCTCCCCGCATCCTCCCCGATCCTCCCTGCATCCTCCCCGATCCTCCCCGCATCCTCCCCGCATCCTCCCCAATCCTCCCCGCATCCTCCCCGATCCTCCCCGCATCCTCCCCTATCCTCCCCGCCTCCTCCCCGCATCCTCCCCGCATCCTCCCCGCATCCTCCCCGATCCTCCCCGCATCCTCCCCAATCCTCCCCGCATCCTCCCCGGTCCTGCCCGCATCCTCCCCGGTCCTCCCCGCATTCTCCCCGGTCCTCCCCGCCTCCTCCCCGGTCCTCCCCGCATCCTCCCCGCATCCTCCCCGATCCTCCCCGCATCCTCCCCGATCCTCCCCGCATCCTCCCCTATCCTCCCCGCATCCTCCCCGATCCTCCCCGCATCCTCCAAGATCCTCCCCGCCTCCTCCCCGGTCCTCCCCGCATCCTCCCCGGTCCTCCCCGCATCCTCCCCGATCCTCCCCGCATCCTCCCCGATCCTCCCAACATCTTCCCCGGTCCTCCCTGCATCCTCCCCGCTCCTCCCCGCATCCTCCCCGGTCCTCCCCGCATCCTCCCCGATCCTCCCCGCATTCTCCCCTATCCTCCCCGCATCCTCCCCGATCCTCCCCGCAACCCCCCCGATCCTCCCCGCATCCTCCCCAGTCCTCCCCGCATTCCCCCCGATCCTCCCCGCATCCTACCCGGTTCCTCCCCGCATCCTCTCCGATCCTCCCCGCATCCTCCCCGATCCTCCCCGCCTCCTCCCTGCCCCTCCCCGCATCCCCCCCGGTCCTCCCCGCATCCTTCCCGGTCCTCCCCGCATCCTCCCTGATCCTCCCCCCAACCTCCCCGGTCCTCCCCGCATCCTCCCCGATCCTCCCCGCATCCTTCCCGGTCCTCCCCGCATTCTCCCCTGTCCTCCCCGCATCCTCCCCGCATCATCCCGGGTCCTCCCCGCATCCTCCCCGGTTCCTCCCCGCATCCTCCCCGATCCTCCCCGCATCCTCCCCGATCCTCCCCGCATCCTCCCCGGTCCTCGCCGCATCCTCCCCGATCCTCCCCGCATCCTCTCTATTCCTCCCCGCATCCTCCCCGGTCCTCGCCGCATCCTCCCCGCATCCTCCCCGCATCCTCCCCGCATCCTCCCCGCATCCTCCCCGCATCCTCCCCGATCCTCCCCGCATCCTCCCCGGTCCTCCCCGCATCCTCCCCGGTCCTCCCCGCATCCTCCCCGATCCTTCCTGCATCCTCCCCGGTCCTCCACGCATCCTCCCCGATGCTCCCCGCATCCTCCCCGATCCTCCCCGATCCTCCCCGCATCCTCCCCGATCCTCCCCGCATCCTCCCCGGTCCTCCCTGCATCCTCCCCGGTCCTCCCCGCATCTTCCCCGATCCTCCCCGCATCCTCCTCGATCCTCCCCGCATCCTCCCCGCATCCTCCCCGCATCCTCCCCGATCGGCCCCGCATCCTCCCTGATCCTCCCCGCATCCTCCCCGGTCCTCCCCGCATCCTCCCCGATCCTCCCCGCATCCTCCCCGCATATTCCCCGATCCTCCCCGCATCCTCCCTGATCCTCCCCGCATCCTCCCCGGTCCTCCCCGCATCCACCCCGATCCTCCCCGCATCCTCCCCGGTCCTCCCCGCATCCTCCCCGGTCCTCCCCGCATCCTCCCCGGTCCTCCCCGCATCCTCCCCGATCCTCCCCGCATCCTCCCCGATCCTTCCTGCATCCTCCCCGATCCTCCCCGCATCCTCCCCGATCCTCCCCGCATCCTCCCCGATCCTCCCCGCATCCTCCCCGATCCTCCCTGCATCCTCCCCGGTCCACCCCGCATCCTCCCCGCATCCTCCCCGCATCCTCCCCGGTCCTCCCCGCATCCTCCCCGATCCTCCCCGCATCCTCCCCGGTCCTCCCCGCATCCTCCCCGGTCCTCCCCACATCCTCCCCGGTCCTCCCCGCATCCTCCCCGATCCTTCCTGCATCCTCCCCGGTCCTCCAAGCATCCTCCCCGATCCTCCCCGCATCCTCCCCGATGCTCCCCGCATCCTCCCCGATCCTCCCTGAATCCTCCCCGGTCCTCCCCGCATCCTCCCCGCATCCTCCCCGCATCCTCCCCGCATCCTCCCCGCATCCTCCGTGAGCCTCCCCGCATCCTCCCCTACCCCCCCCCCCGCATCCTCCCCGATCCTCCCCGCATCCTCCCCGATCCTCCCCGCATCCTCCCCGGTCCTCCCTGCATCCTCCCCGGTCCTCCCCGCATCTTCCCCGATCCTCCCCGCATCCTCCCCGCATCCTCCCCGATCCTCCCCGCATCCTCCCTGATCCTTCCCGCATCCTCCCCGGTCCTCCCCGCATCCTCCCCGATCCTCCCCGCATATTCCCCGATCCTCCCCGCATCCTCCCTGATCCTCCCCGCATCCTCCCCGGTCCTCCCCGCATCCTCCCCGATCCTCCCCGCATCCTCCCCGGTCCTCCCCGCATCCTCCCCGGTCCTCCCCGCATCCTCCCCGGTCCTCCCCGCATCCTCCCCGATCCTCCCCGCATCCTCCCCGATCCTTCCTGCATCCTCCCCGATCCTCCCCGCATCCTCCCCGATCCTCCCCGCATCCTCCCCGATCCTCCCCGCATCCTCCCGGATCCTCCCTGCATCCTCCCCGGTCCTCCCCGCATCCTCCCCGCATCCTCCCCGCATCCTCCCCGCATCCTCCCCGGTCCTCCCTGCATCCTCCCCGGTCCTCCCCGCATCCTCCCCGATCCTCCCCGCATCCTCCCCGATCCTCCCCGCATCCTCCCCGATCCTCCCCGCATACTCTCTCTGCCCACCTGGGTCCCTCGATACAGTGTTGCGCTGGCCCCCTCCACAACTGCTGGGGAGTTTAACCAGGACCTGGTCCGGGGTTGGAACACGACGCCTACCCTCCGGGTGTTGATGACCGCAAGTTCGGTGCAGCAGAGGGTGCCAGAGGACACACGGGGGTCCCGCATCCTAAGTGCTGCCCCCTCTGTGGGGACGTCGAAACGCATTCACATGCGATCTCAGCATGCCCGCATCTGGCTGTGGCCTCGGGTTTGGTGTCACGTCTGCTGCCAAAGCCTGAGGTGAATGGTGTTGCGCGGTCTGTGACCGAGTTGGTTCTGCATCACGTGCCTTTGTCACTGAGCCCGGCCGCCGGCCTTGTGTTCTGGTCGGCAATCTCGGTGAACTGGTCGATCCGCTGTGCGGCTTCTCTTCATGGCTCAGTGCGAGTCCCTGAAGCTGTTTTTCTACGCAAGTGGCTGGAGGGTTTGCGTTCTTGGTCTGGGGCGTCCCCACGTTATAATGCCCGAGTCTAAGCTTGTGCTGTTTGAGAGGGCTTTGCGATCGCGGGTGGAGGGTGCCCCGCTGGTACACCCCCGAGTCCGGAATCCGGGGTTGCCACTCCAAGGGGCACTACCAGTGATCCTCTCTTTAACCGGGGTACACCGCGACTGAAACCAAATGCAGCCACCCTTCGGGCGCGTTTTGTGTTGGCCATTGAGCCTTTTTTGCTGGCGGGCTGGGTAGCCGTTTATCTGGATGGCTCTAGCGAGCTGGTCCATGGTGTGCGGATTGGCGGGTTTGGTGTGTGTTCCGATGCTGGCCTCAGTTTTTCATCCCCCCTGCCTGTGCATGATCCACAGACGAACATCAGGGCGGAGCTGTGGGCTGCTCTGTGGGCGCTTCGGCGTCACCAGCCAGGCGTCAGGGAGGTGTTCTGCACCGACTGCAATTTGGTGTTTTTGGGGGTGACGGGGGGGGGCAGCACGGTGGAAGCGATATGGGTGGCGCAATGCATCAGGACCACTCTCACATGTGGACATTTGGGAGGAGGTCTTGGGGCTCTGCTTGCGTTTCGTGGGGGAAGTGTGCTGGCTCAAGGCACCAGCACACTGTGGGGTGCCCGGAAACGAGGACGCCGACACCCTCGCCAATGAGGGCCGGCTGGACAGCCCACTGTATTTGCTTCCTTTGGCGGCGGGTGGGGTTACGGGGTCCTCTGACGAGGACGAGGGTGTTTGCCTGGCACATGATATGGTCGAGGACTATTCCATTGTGGAGCAGGTGGAGGGGTTGGAGTCCGTGGAGGACTGCCTAAATTACGACTCGGACTGTGACGGGGGGGGGGTATCGGGAAGGGGAGGTAACAAGGGAAAGACCCTGCACCCCCCCCCCTCTGTACCCGCGGGACTTTTGGTTCCCAGTGTCCGTGTCGTCGGGCGCCACGTCGCTGCCCCGCTTGGCGATCCAGACCCTGAACTTCGAGTTTGGTTACGACTGACCCCGCCCCCCCACCCCCCCTTCCTGCGGCCTCCAATCTGGTGATGGACTGTTTTAGTCTGCGACTTGTGCTTCACATCATGGGCAAACGCTCCCGCGGCCCTCCACCGGGCACGGAGGAGCGCAAGGCGAAAAGGCAAAGGAGGGAGCTTCGACAGCTCCGGAAGTATGCCTTCGGGGAGGTGGAGGGGATGCGCCAGGCGGGCTACCGCACCCGGGTGGTCACCCCGCCCGTCCCCGAGATCAAGAGGTTCTCGGTTGTGGCCCAGCTGGTCCGGGAATTCGTGGAGGCCCTGGAGCGCCACAGCGGCCGGCAAGTGCAGGCCAAGGACGAGGCAGCGGCACACGCCATGCAGCGTGTCTTCTTCGTGCCTGAGCAGGCAGGATCTACCCGCGGGGTACGGGCCGCGATCACTGTGCAGAAGCCCAACAGAGGGCCTGACCTGGGCATGCGGCTCTGGGTGCAAGGCCGGCCTGAGATGGTGGCGCTCTTCGCCACGGTTGTGGAGACCTCCACAGTTGCTGAAGCTCCGTGACACATTTTGTTTTTGCCTCTTCTTGGCTTTTCCGTGGTTTCTGGTGGGCCGTTCATAGTTCTCGCGGCCGCCAAGGTGGCGGGCTGGTCTGGCCAGCAGGTTTTCTCGTGTGGCCGTGGCGTGGCACATGACTTGGCGCTTTTCTCTTGTGCGGGTGTCATTGGTGGCTGACTTCTTCGTGTGGGCGCAGCGCCACAGTTTCAGTTTGCTCGGGGGGGCTATCCCACTTTGTTTCTGACTCTGAGTCCGACTGACTGCGTTTTAGGGATCACTACGATGTCTGTGACTAAGAATCAGCTCGATGCCAGATTTTTCGTTACTGAACCAAACATAGGAGGTCGGTGCCTCGTTTGTGATTGCGAAGTGACGAATAACTCGAGAGCTTGGAATGAGCATGTGATGGGGAAAGTTCATAAGAAGCGTAAGTTGCGCTATTTGCAGAAGGCCCAGCAATTGTCACATGGACATGAGGACCACTCATCGAGTTCTACTGGCTGATGATTGTTCTTGGCTTTTCCGTGGTTTCTGGTGGGCCGCTCATCATTTGGTGGCTGACATCTTCGTGTGGGTGCTGCGTCACAGTTTCAGTTTGCTCAGGGGAGCAGTCCTACTTTAGCCGGCAGCAAATGCCTTGGATCTGGGGGATTTCTGCACCCCTGTTTCTTGGCGTTGCCATGGTTCTGGCGGGCCACTTAGCGTTTTCGCAGCCGCCAAGAAGGTGGCCTGCGCTGGCTCCCGGGCTTCTTGTGTGGCCGCGATGTGGCAGATGGCTTGGATTTTGAGTATCCCTTTTGGGGAGTTCTCATGGCGATCTGATGTAGCCTCTGGCCCGTCTTTGTGCCGTGCGGCTGAAGGTCTACCTCGCTGTAGTGATGGCTGTTTGCTCTCTTCAGTGTCACTCACCGATTTTCCATTTTTTCCCCAACCATGGGTAGGTTGGCCCTCCGTCTGGAGTGGGAAGCCCTGGCGTCACACCCGCGATATGGGGTAGATCTGTTTCGTGTTGGGGACTTTACGTTCTTCTGAGGGTTACGGGAAGTGCTTGGTCGCCAACGGGATGGAGTATAGGTACCGGGATGGTGGCCTGAGGTGGCTACCGTGCTTGAGTGGCCGTGACTTTGCAGATGGCCTGACACGTTACTCTCGTTTTCACGGGTCATTAGTGGCTGACTTTTGTCCGGACATTGCGTCAGGGTTTCAGTTTTTCGGGGGGGCTATCCCTCTTTGGCCGGCAGCAAATGCCTTGGCTCTGGGGAGCTTCGGCGCCCCGCAGGTGTGGACTGGCTTTGTCTGATAGTGAGTCTTGAGGTATCCAGAGGGTTTTTGTGTACCTATGTGCCCCCCCGAGATCCGCTCACGTCAGTGCGTGGTGCTAAAGCAGAGCGGTTCCACCCCCCCCCCCCTTTCCCCTTGGCTGCCGGCGGGGACAGCAACTCCCTCCCTGCCTATTTATAGATGACTCTGAACGTTCTTTATGTCAGTATGGACCTGAGCTGATACGGGGGCCGAATGAGTGCTAGCGTGAACTTTGTGTGATCGCACCGTGTGGGCAGTAACCAAGGGTAGGTGGTGCATGCAGCGTGGTGGCGTGCGTTTTGCGGCCGCGTGCGTATTGATGGAGCGCCTCTCGGGGCGTTGCTGGGTTGGGGTCTGAGCCCGGGGGAGTACTCGGCACAGAGGAGCCTGATTGGGTTGCTTCCGGTGGCACGTGGAGAGCAGTAACGCTTCCCTCATGGACGTGGACGCTGGCTGTTGTACACATATGCAAGGCGAGGGCCGATATGCAAGACGGAGTGGACATTGAAGGATGCAATGGCTGCGATGGCTGTGGGTGGGGTCGTCCAGCGGCTCAGTTTCCGACCCTTGTGAGCTCTCCGATCCTCCCCTCATCCTCGCCGGTCCTCCCCGCATCCTCCCCGATCCTCCCCGCATCCTCCCCGGTCCTCGCCGCATCCTACCCGGTCCTCCCCGCATCCTCCCCGATCCTCCCCGCATCCTCCCCGATCCTCCCCGCATCCTCCCCGGTCCTCCCCGCACCCTCCTCGGTCCTCCCCGCATCCTCCCCGCATCCTCCCCGCATCCTCCCCGCATCGTCCCCAATCCTCCCCGCATACTCCCCGAACCTCCCCGCATCCTCCCCGCATCCTCCCTGATCCTCCCCGCATCCTCCCCGTTCCTCCCCGCATCCTCCCCGGTCCTCCCCGCATCCTCCCCGATCCTCCCCGCATCCTCCCCGGTCCTCTCCGCATCCTCCCCGGTCCTCCCCGCATCCTCGCCGGTCCTCCCCGCATCCTCCCTGGATCCTCCCCGCGTCCTCCCCGCATCCTCCCCGCATCCTCCCCGGTCCTCCCCGCATCCTCGCCGGTCCTCCCCGCATCCTCCCCGGTCCTCCCTGCATCCTCCCCGGTCCTCCCTGCATCCTTTCCGGTCCTCCCCGCATCCTCCCCGGTCTTCCCCGCATCCCCCCCGGTCCTCCCCGCATCCTCCCCGATCCTCCCCACATCCTCCCCGATCCTTCCCGCATCCTCCCCGGTCCTCCCCGCATCCTCCCCGATCCTCTCCGCATCCTCCCTGATCCTCCCCGCATCCCCCCCTATCCTCCCCGCATCCTCCCCGATCCTCTCCGCGTCCTCCCCGATCCTCCGCGCATCATCCCCGGTCCCCCCCGCATCCTCCCCGGTCCTCCCCGCATCCTCGCCGGTCCTCCCCGCATCCTCCCCGATCCTCCCCACATCCTCCCCGATCCTTCCCGCATCCTCCCCGGTCCTCCCCGCATCCTCCCCGATCCTCTCCGCATCCTCCCGGTCCTCCCTGCATCCCCCCCTATCCTCCCCGCATCCTCCCCGATCCTCTCCGCGTCCTCCCCGATCCTCCGCGCATCATCCCCGGTCCCCCCCGCATCCTCCCCGGTCCTCCCCGCATCCTCGCCGGTCCTCCCCGCATCCTCCCCGCATCCTCCCCGATCGTCCCCGCATCCTCCCCGCATCCTCCCCGCATCCTCCTTGATCCTCCCCGCATCCTCCCCGATCCTCCCCGCATCCTCCCCGCATCCTCCCCGCATCCTCCCCGGTCCTCCCCGCATCCTCGCCGGTCCTCCCCGCATCCTCCCCGGTCCTCCCTGCATCCTCCCCGCATCCTCCCTGATCCTCCCCGCATCCCCCCCTATCCTCCACGCATCCTCCCCGATCCTCTCCGCGTCCTCCCCGATCCTCCGCGCATCATCTCCGGTCCCCCCCGCATCCTCCCCGGTCCTCCCCGCATCCTCGCCGGTCCTCCACGCATCCTCCCCGGTCCTCCCCGCATCCTCCCCGATCCTCCCCGCATCCTCCCCGGTCCTCCCCGCATCCTCCCCGGTCGTCCCCGCATCCTCACCGGTCCTCCCCGCATCCTCCCTGGATCCTCCCCGCGTCCTCCCCGCATCCTCCCCGCATCCTCCCCGGTCCTCGCCGCATCCTCGCCGGTCCTCCCCGCATCCTCCCCGGTCCTCCCTGCATCCTCCCCGGTCCTCCCTGCATCCTTTCCGGTCCTCCCCGCATCCTCCCCGGTCTTCCCCGCATCCTCCCCGATCCTTCCCGCATCCTCCCCGGTCCTCCCCGCATCCTCCCCGATCCTCTCCGCATCCTCCCCGCATCCTCCCCGCATCCTCCCTGATCCTCCCCGCATCCCCCCCTATCCTCCCCGCATCCTCCCCGATCCTCTCCGCGTCCTCCCCGATCCTCCGCGCATCATCCCCGGTCCCCCCCGCATCCTCCCCGGTCCTCCCCGCATCCTCGCCGGTCCTCCCCGCATCCTCCCCGGTCCTCCCCGCATCCTCCCCGATCGTCCCCGCATCCTCCCCACATCCTCCCCGCATCCTCCTTGATCCTCCCCGCATCCTCCCCGGTCCTCCCCGCATCCTCCCCGGTCCTCCCCGCATCCTCGCCGGTCCTCCCCGCATCCTCCCCGGTCCTCCGTGCATCCTCCCCGGTCCTCCCTGCATCCTTTCCGGTCCTCCCCGCATCCTCCCCAGTCCTCCCCGCATCCCCCCCGGTCCTCCCCGCATCCTCCCCGATCCTCCCCACATCCTCCCCGATCCTTCCCGCATCCTCCCCGGTCCTCCCCGCCTCCTCCCCGATCCTCTCCGCATCCTCCCCGCATCCTCCCCGCATCCTCCCTGATCCTCCCCGCATCCCCCCCTATCCTCCCCGCATCCTCCCCGATCCTCTCCGCATCCTCCCCGATCCTCCGCGCATCATCCCCGGTCCCCCCCGCATCCTCCCCGGTCCTCCCCGCATTCTCGCCGGTCCTCCCCGCATCCTCCCCGGTCCTCCCCGCATCCTCCCCGATCGTCCCCGCATCCTCCCCGCATCCTCCCCGCATCCTCCTTGATCCTCCCCGCATCCTCCCCGATCCTCCCCGCATCCTCCCCGCATCCTCCCCGCATCCTCCCCGGTCCTCCCCGCATCCTCGCCGGTCCTCCCCGCATCCTCCCCGGTCCTCCCCACATCCTCCCCGATCCTCCCCACATCCTCCCCAATCCTTCCCGCATCCTCCCCGCATCCTCCCCGCATCCTCCTTGATCCTCCCCGCATCCTCCCCGATCCTCCCTGCATCCTCCCCGGTCCTCCCTGCATCCTTTCCGGTCCTCCCCGCATCCTCCGCGGTCCTCCCCGCATCCCCCCCGGTCCTCCCCGCATCCTCCCCGATCCTCCCCACATCCTCCCCGATCCTTCCCGCATCCTCCCCGGTCGTCCCCGCATCCTCCCCTATCCTCTCCGCATCCTCCCCGCATCCTCCCCGCATCCTCCCCGATCCTCCCCGCATCCCCCCCTATCCACCCCGCATCCTCCCCGATCCTCTCCGCATCCTCCCCGATCCTCCGCGCATCATCCCCGGTCCCCCCCTCATCCTCCCGGGTCCTCCCCGCATCCTCCCCGGTCCTCCCCGCATCCTCCCCGCATCCTCCCCGCATCCTCCTTGATCCTCCCCGCATCCTCCCCTATCCTCCCCGCATCCTCACCGATCCTACCCGCATCCTCCCCGATCCTCCCCGCATCCTCCCCGGTCCTCCCTGCATCCTCCCCGGTCCTCCCCGCATCCTCCCCGATCCTCCCCGCATCCTCCCCGGTCCTCCCCGCATCCTCCCCGATCCTCCCCGCATCCTCTCTGATCCTCCCCGCATCGTCCCCGATCCTCCCCGCATCCTCCTTGATCCTCCCCGCATCCTCCCCGATCCTCCCCGCACCCTCCCCGGTCCTCCTTGCATCCTCCCCGGTCCTCCCCGCATCCTCCTGGATCCTCCCCGCATCCTCCCCGGTCCTCCCCGCATCCTCCCCGATCCTCCCCGCATCCTCTCCGATCCTCCCTGCATCCTCCCTGCATCCTCCCCGATCCTCCCCGCACCCTCCCCGGTCCTCCCCGCATCCTCCCCGGTCCTCCCCGCATGCTCCCCGATCCTCCCCGCATCCTCTCTGATCCTCCCCGCATCCTCCCCGCATCCTCCCCGATCCTCCCCACACCCTCCCAGGTCCTCCCTGCATCCTCCCCGGTCCTCCCCGCATCCTCCCCGATCCTCCCCGCATCCTCCCCGGTCCTCCCCGCATCCTCCCCGATCCTCCCCGCATCCGCTCTGATCCTCCCCGCATCCTGCCCGGTCCTCCCCGCATCCTCCCCGATCCTCCCGGCATCCTCCCCGCATCCTCCCCGGTCCTCCCCGCATCCTCCCCGCATCCTCCCCGCATACTCCCCGCATCCTCCCCGCATCCTCCCCGATCCTCCCTGCATGCTCCCCGCATCCTCCCCGCATCCTCCCTGATCCTCCCTGATCCTCCCCGCATCCTCCCCTATGCTCCCCGCATCCTCCCCGATCCTCCCTGCATCCTCCCCGATCCTCCCCGCATCCTCCCCTATCCTCCCCGCATCCTACCCGATCCTCCCCGCATCCTCCCCACTCCTCCTTGCATCCTCCCCGGTCCTCCCCGCATCCTGCCCGATCCTCCCCGCATCCTCCCCGATCCTCCCGGCATCCTCCGCGGTCCTCCCCGCATCCTCCCCGGTCCTCCCCGCATCCTCCCCGCATCCTCCCCGCATACTCCCCGCATCCTCCCCTATGCTCCCCGCATCCTCCCCGATCCTCCCCGCATCCTCCCCAATCCTCCCCGCATCCTCCCCTATCCTCCCCGCATCCTACCCGATCCTCCCCGCATCCTCCCCACTCCTCCTTGCATCCTCCCCGGTCCTCCCCGCATCCTGCCCGATCCTCCCCGCATCCTCCCCGATCCTCCCGGCATCCTCCGCGGTCCTCCCCGCATCCTCCCCGGTCCTCCCCGCATCCTCCCCGCATCCTCCCCGCATACTCCCCGCATCCTCCCCGCATCCTCCCCGATCCTCCCTGCATCGTCCCCGCATCCTCCCCGCATCCTCCCTGATCCTCCCCGCATCCTACCCTATGCTCCCCGCATCCTCCCCGATCCTCCCCGCATCCTCCCCGATCCTCCCCGCATCCTCCCCGCATCCTCCCCGCATCCTCCCCTATCCTCCCCGCATCCTACCCGATCCTCCCCGCATCCTCCCCGATCCCCCCCGCATCCTCCCCGGTCCTGCCCGCTTCCTCCCTGCATCCTCCCCGCATCCTCCCCGCATCCTCCCCGCTCCTCCCCGCATACTCCCCGATCCTCCCCGCATCCTCTCTGATCCTCCCCGCATCCTCCCCGATCCTCCCCGCATCCTCCCCGATCCTCCCCGCATCCTCCCCGGTCGTCCCCGCACCCTCCCCGGTCCTCCCCGCATCCTCCCCGATCCTCCCTGCATCCTCCCTGGTCCCCCCCGCATCCTCCCCGGTCCTCCCCGCATCCTCCCCGATCCTCCCAGCATCCTCCCCGCATCCTCTCTGATCCTCCCCGCATCCTCCCCGCATCCTCCCCGATCCTCCCCACACCCTCCCAGGTCCTCCCTGCATCCTCCCCGGTCCTCCCCGCATCCTCCCCGATCCTCCCCGCATCCTCCCCGGTCCTCCCCGCATCCTCCCCGATCCTCCCCGCATCCGCTCTGATCCTCCCCGCATCCTGCCCGGTCCTCCCCGCATCCTCCCCGATCCTCCCGGCATCCTCCCCGCATCCTCCCCGGTCCTCCCCGCATCCTCCCCGCATCCTCCCCGCATACTCCCCGCATCCTCCCCGCATCCTCCCCGATCCTCCCTGCATCCTCCCCGCATCCTCCCCGCATCCTCCCTGATCCTCCCCGCATCCTCCCCTATGCTCCCCGCATCCTCCCCGATCCTCCCCGCATCCTCCCCGATCCTCCCCGCATCCTCCCCGCATCCTCCCCTATCCTCCCCGCATCCTACCCGATCCTCCCCGCATCCTCCCCACTCCTCCTTGCATCCTCCCCGGTCCTCCCCGCATCCTCCCCGATCCTCCCCGCATCCTCCCCGATCCTCCCGGCATCCTCCGCGGTCCTCCCCGCATCCGCCCCGGTCCTCCCCGCATCCTCCCCGCATCCTCCCCGCATACTCCCCGCATCCTCCCCGCATCCTCCCCGATCCTCCCTGCATCGTCCCCGCATCCTCCCCGCATCCTCCCTGATCCTCCCTGCATCCTACCCTATGCTCCCCGCATCCTCCCCGATCCTCCCCGCATCCTCCCCGATCCTCCCCGCATCCTCCCCGCATCCTCCCCGCATCCTCCCCTATCCTCCCCGCATCCTACCCGATCCTCCCCGCATCCTCCCCGATCCTCCCCGCATCCTCCCCGGTCCTGCCCGCTTCCTCCCTGCATCCTCCCCGCATCCTCCCCGCATCCTCCCCGCTCCTCCCCGCATACTCCCCGATCCTCCCCGCGTCCTCTCTGATCCTCCCCGCATCCTCCCCGATCCTCCCCGCATCCTCCCCGATCCTCCCCGCATCCTCCCCGGTCGTCCCCGCACCCTCCCCGGTCCTCCCCGCATCCTCCCCGATCCTCCCTGCATCCTCCCTGGTCCTCCCCGCATCCTCCCCGATCCTCCCTGCATGCTCCCCGCATCCTCCCCGCATCCTCCCTGATCCTCCCTGATCCTCCCCGCATCCTCCCCTATGCTCCCCGCATCCTCCCCGATCCTCCCCGCATCCTCCCCGATCCTCCCCGCATCCTCCCCTATCCTCCCCGCATCCTACCCGATCCTCCCCGCATCCTCCCCACTCCTCCTTGCATCCTCCCCGGTCCTCCCCGCATCCTGCCCGATCCTCCCCGCATCCTCCCCGATTCTCCCGGCATCCTCCGCGGTCTTCCCCGCATCCTCCCCGGTCCTCCCCGCATCCTCCCCGCATCCTCCCCGCATACTCCCCGCATCCTCCCCGCATCCTCCCCGATCCTCCCTGCATCGTCCCCGCATCCTCCCCGCATCCTCCCTGATCCTCCCCGCATCCTACCCTATGCTCCCCGCATCCTCCCCGATCCTCCCCGCATCCTCCCCGATCCTCCCCGCATCCTCCCCGCATCCTCCCCGCATCCTCCCCTATCCTCCCCGCATCCTACCCGATCCTCCCCGCATCCTCCCCGATCCCCCCCGCATCCTCCCCGGTCCTGCCCGCTTCCTCCCTGCATCCTCCCCGCATCCTCCCCGCATCCTCCCCGCTCCTCCCCGCATACTCCCCGATCCTCCCCGCATCCTCTCTGATCCTCCCCGCATCCTCCCCGATCCTCCCCGCATCCTCCCCGATCCTCCCCGCATCCTCCCCGGTCGTCCCCGCACCCTCCCCGGTCCTCCCCGCATCCTCCCCGATCCTCCCTGCATCCTCCCTGGTCCTCCCCGCATCCTCCCCGGTCCTCCCCGCATCCTCCCCGATCCTCCCAGCATCCTCCCCGCATCCTCTCTGATCCTCCCCGCATCCTCCCCGCATCCTCCCCGATCCTCCCCACACCCTCCCAGGTCCTCCCTGCATCCTCCCCGGTCCTCCCCGCATCCTCCCCGATCCTCCCCGCATCCTCCCCGGTCCTCCCCGCATCCTCCCCGATCCTCCCCGCATCCGCTCTGATCCTCCCCGCATCCTGCCCGGTCCTCCCCGCATCCTCCCCGATCCTCCCGGCATCCTCCCCGCATCCTCCCCGGTCCTCCCCGCATCCTCCCCGCATCCTCCCCGCATACTCCCCGCATCCTCCCCGCATCCTCCCCGATCCTCCCTGCATCCTCCCCGCATCCTCCCCGCATCCTCCCTGATCCTCCCCGCATCCTCCCCTATGCTCCCCGCATCCTCCCCGATCCTCCCCGCATCCTCCCCGATCCTCCCCGCATCCTCCCCGCATCCTCCCCTATCCTCCCCGCATCCTACCCGATCCTCCCCGCATCCTCCCCACTCCTCCTTGCATCCTCCCCGGTCCTCCCCGCATCCTCCCCGATCCTCCCCGCATCCTCCCCGATCCTCCCGGCATCCTCCGCGGTCCTCCCCGAATCCTCCCCGGTCCTCCCCGCATCCTCCCCGCATCCTCCCCGCATACTCCCCGCATCCTCCCCGCATCCTCCCCGATCCTCCCTGCATCGTCCCCGCATCCTCCCCGCATCCTCCCTGATCCTCCCCGCATCCTACCCTATGCTCCCCGCATCCTCCCCGATCCTCCCCGCATCCTCCCCGATCCTCCCCGCATCCTCCCCGCATCCTCCCCGCATCCTCCCCTATCCTCCCCGCATCCTACCCGATCCTCCCCGCATCCTCCCCGATCCTCCCCGCATCCTCCCCGGTCCTGCCCGCTTCCTCCCTGCATCCTCCCCGCATCCTCCCCGCATCCTCCCCGCTCCTCCCCGCATACTCCCCGATCCTCCCCGCATCCTCTCTGATCCTCCCCGCATCCTCCCCGATCCTCCCCGCATCCTCCCCGATCCTCCCCGCATCCTCCCCGGTCGTCCCCGCACCCTCCCCGGTCCTCCCCGCATCCTCCCCGATCCTCCCTGCATCCTCCCTGGTCCTCCCCGCATCCTCCCCGGTCCTCCCCGCATCCTCCCCGATCCTCCCAGCATCCGCTCCGGTCCTCCCCGCATCCTCCCGGGTCCTCCTCGCATCCTCCCTGCTCCTCCCCGCATCCTCCCCGGTCCTCCCCGCATCCTCCCCGGTCCTCCCTGCATCCTCCCCGGTCCTCCCCGCATCCTCCCCGATCCTCCCTGCATCCTCCCCGGTTCTCCCCGCATCCTCCCCGGTCCTCCCCGCATCCTCCCCGGTCCTCCCTGCATCCTCCCCGGTCCTCCCCGCATCCTCCCCGATCCTCCCTGCATCATCCCCGGTCCTCCCCGCATCCTCCCCGATCCTCCCCGCATCCTCCACGATCTTCCCCGCATCCTCCCCGGTCCTCCCCGCATCCTCCCCGGTCCTCCCTGCATCATCCCCGATCCTCCCCGCATCCTCCCCGATCCTCCTCGCATCCTCCCCGGTCCTCCCCGCATCCTCCCTGATCCTCCCCGCATCCTCTCTATTCCTCCCCGCATCCTCCCCGATCCTCCCCGCATCCTCCCCGATCCTCCCCGCATCCTCCCCGATCCTCCCTGCATCCTCCCCGGTCCCCCCTGCATCCTCCCCGGTCCTCCCCGCATCCTCCCCGGTCCTCCCTGCATCCTCCCCGGTCCTCCCCGTATCCTCCCCGATCCTCCCCGCATCCTCCACGATCCTCCCCGCATCCTCCCCGGTCCTCCCTGCATCCTCCCCGGTCCCCCCTGCATCCTCCCCGGTCCTCCCCGCATCCTCCCCGGTCCTCCCTGCATCCTCCCCGGTCCTCCCCGCATCCTCCCCGGTCCTCCCCGCATCCTCCCCGGTCCTCCCTGCATCCTCCCCGGTCCTCCCCGCATCCTCCCCGATCCTCCCCGCATCCTCCACGATCCTCCCCGCATCCTCCCCGGTCCTCCCTGCATCCTCCCCGGTCCTCCCCGCATCCTCCCCGATCCTCCCCGCATCCTCCCCGGTCCTCCCCGCATCCTCCCTGATCCTCCCCGCATCCTCTCTATTCCTCCCCGCATCCTCCCCGGTCCTCCCCGCATCCTCCCCAATCCTCCCCGCATCCTCCCCGGTCCTCCCTACATCCTCCCCGGTCCTCCCTGCATCCTCCCCGGTCCTCCCCGTATCCTCCGCGGTCCTCCCTGCATCCTCCCCGGTCCTCCCCGCATCCTCCCCGCATCCTCTCTGATCCTCCCCGCATCCTCCCCGATCCTCCCCGCATCCTCCCCGAACCTCCCCGCATCCTCCCCGATCCTCCCCGCATCCTCCCCGGTCCTCCCCGCATCCTCCCCGATCCTCCCTGCATCCTCCCTGGTCCTCCCCGCATCCTCCCCGGTCCTCCCCGCATCCTCCCCGATCCTCCCAGCATCCCCCCCGGTCCTCCCCGCATCCTCCCGGGTCCTCCTCGCATCCTCCCTGCTCCTCCCCGCATCCTCCCCGGTCCTCCCCGCATCCTCCCCGATCCTCCTTGCATCCTCCCCGGTTCTCCCCGCATCCTCCCCGGTCCTCCCCGCATCCTCCCCGGTCCTCCCTGCATCCTCCCCGGTCCTCCCCGCATCCTCCCCGATCCTCCCTGCATCATCCCCGGTCCTCCCCGCATCCTCCCCGATCCTCCCCGCATCCTCCACGATCTTCCCCGCATCCTCCCCGGTCCTCCCCGCATCCTCCCCGGTCCTCCCTGCATCCTCCCCGATCCTCCCCGCATCCTCCCCGATCCTCCTCGCATCCTCCCCGGTCCTCCCCGCATCCTCCCCGATCCTCCCCACATCCTCTCTATTCCTCCCCGCATCCTCCCCGATCCTCCCCGCATCCTCCCCGATCCTCCCCGCATCCTCCCCGGTCCTCCCTGCATCCTCCCCGGTCCCCCCTGCATCCTCCCCGGTCCTCCCCGCATCCTCCCCGGTCCTCCCTGCATCCTCCCCGGTCCTCCCCGCATCCTCCCCGGTCCTCCCTGCATCCTCCCCGGTCCTCCCCGTATCCTCCCAGATCCTCCCCGCATCCTCCACGATCCTCCCCGCATCCTCCCCGGTCCTCCCTGCATCCTCCCCGGTCCTCCCTGCATCCTCCCCGGTCCTCCCCGCATCCTCCCCGGTCCTCCCTGCATCCTCCCCGGTCCTCCCCGCATCCTCCCCGATCCTCCCCGCATCCTCCACGATCCTCCCCGCATCCTCCCCGGTCCTCCCTGCATCCTCCCCGGTCCGCCCTGCATCCTCCCCGGTCCCCCCTGCATCCTCCCCGGTCCTCCCCGCATCCTCCCCGGTCCTCCCTGCATCCTCCCCGGTCCTCCCCGCATCCTCCCCGATCCTCCCCGCATCCTCCACGATCCTCCCCGCATCCTCCCCGGTCCTCCCCGCATCCTCCCCGGTCCTCCCCGCATCCTCCCCGGTCCTCCCTGCATCCTCCCCGGTCCTCCCCGCATCCTCCCCGATCCTCCCCGCATCCTCCACGATCCTCCCCGCATCCTCCCCGGTCCTCCCTGCATCCTCCCCGGTCCTCCCAGCATCCTCCCCGATCCTCCCCGCATCCTCCCCGGTCCTCCCCGCATCCTCCCTGATCCTCCCCGCATCCTCTCTATTCCTCCCCGCATCCTCCCCGGTCCTCCCCGCATCCTCCCCGATCCTCCCCGCATCCTCCACGATCTTCCCCGCATCCTCCCCGGTCCTCCCCGCATCCTCCCCGGTCCTCCCTGCATCCTCCCCGATCCTCCCCGCATCCTCCCCGATCCTCCTCGCATCCTCCCCGGTCCTCCCCGCATCCTCCCCGATCCTCCCCGCATCCTCTCTATTCCTCCCCGCATCCTCCCCGATCCTCCCCGCATCCTCCCCGATCCTCCCCGCATCCTCCCCGGTCCTCCCTGCATCCTCCCCGGTCCCCCCTGCATCCTCCCCGGTCCTCCCCGCATCCTCCCCGGTCCTCCCTGCATCCTCCCCGGTCCTCCCCGCATCCTCCCCGGTCCTCCCTGCATCCTCCCCGGTCCTCCCCGTATCCTCCCCGATCCTCCCCGCATCCTCCACGATCCTCCCCGCATCCTCCCCGGTCCTCCCTGCATCCTCCCCGGTCCTCCCTGCATCCTCCCCGGTCCTCCCCGCATCCTCCCCGGTCCTCCCTGCATCCTCCCCGGTCCTCCCCGCATCCTCCCCGATCCTCCCCGCATCCTCCACGATCCTCCCCGCATCCTCCCCGGTCCTCCCTGCATCCTCCCCGGTCCGCCCTGCATCCTCCCCGGTCCCCCCTGCATCCTCCCCGGTCCTCCCCGCATCCTCCCCGGTCCTCCCTGCATCCTCCCCGGTCCTCCCCGCATCCTCCCCGATCCTCCCCGCATCCTCCACGATCCTCCCCGCATCCTCCCCGGTCCTCCCCGCATCCTCCCCGGTCCTCCCCGCATCCTCCCCGGTCCTCCCTGCATCCTCCCCGGTCCTCCCCGCATCCTCCCCGATCCTCCCCGCATCCTCCACGATCCTCCCCGCATCCTCCCCGGTCCTCCCTGCATCCTCCCCGGTCCTCCCCGCATCCTCCCCGATCCTCCCCGCATCCTCCCCGGTCCTCCCCGCATCCTCCCTGATCCTCCCCGCATCCTCTCTATTCCTCCCCGCATCCTCCCCGGTCCTCCCCGCATCCTCCCCAATCCTCCCCGCATCCTCCCTGGTCCTCCCTACATCCTCCCCGGTCCTCCCTGCATCCTCCCCGGTCCTCCCCGCATCCTCCCCGGTCCTCCCTGCATCCTCCCCGGTCCTCCCCGCATCCTCCCCGCATCCTCTCTGATCCTCCCCGCATCCTCCCCGATCCTCCCCGCATCCTCCCCGATCCTCCCCGCATCCTCCCCGGTCGTCCCCGCACCCTCCCTGGTCCTCCCCGCATCCTCCCCGATCCTCCCTGCATCCTCCCTGGTCCTCCCCGCATCCTCCCCGGTCCTCCCCGCATCCTCCCCGATCCTCCCAGCATCCCCCCCGGTCCTCCCCGCATCCTCCCGGGTCCTCCTCGCATCCTCCCTGCTCCTCCCCGCATCCTCCCCGGTCCTCCCCGCATCCTCCCCGATCCTCCTTGCATCCTCCCCGGTTCTCCCCGCATCCTCCCCGGTCCTCCCCGCATCCTCCCCGGTCCTCCCTGCATCCTCCCCGGTCCTCCCCGCATCCTCCCTGATCCTCCCTGCATCATCCCCGGTCCTCCCCGCATCCTCCCCGATCCTCCCCGCATCCTCCACGATCTTCCCCGCATCCTCCCCGGTCCTCCCCGCATCCTCCCCGGTCCTCCCTGCATCCTCCCCGATCCTCCCCGCATCCTCCCCGATCCTCCTCGCATCCTCCCCGGTCCTCCCCGCATCCTCCCCGATCCTCCCCGCATCCTCTCTATTCCTCCCCGCATCCTCCCCGATCCTCCCCGCATCCTCCCCGATCCTCCCCGCATCCTCCCCGGTCCTCCCTGCATCCACCCCGGTCCTCCCCGCATCCTCTCTATTCCTCCCTGCATCCTCCCCGGTCCTCCCCGCATCCTCCCCGATCCTCCCCGCATCCTCCACGATCTTCCCCGCATCCTCCCCGGTCCTCCCCGCATCCTCCCCGGTCCTCCCTGCATCCTCCCCGATCCTCCCCGCATCCTCCCCGATCCTCCTCGCATCCTCCCCGGTCCTCCCCGCATCCTCCCCGATCCTCTCTATTCCTCCCCGCATCCTCCCCGATCCTCCCCGCATCCTCCCCGATCCTCCCCGCATCCTCCCCGGTCCTCCCCGCATCCTCCCCGGTCCTCCCGGCATCCTCTCTATTCCTCTCTGCATCCTCCCCGGTCCTCCCCGCATCCTCCCCGATCCTCCCCGCATCCTCCACGATCCTCCCCGCATCCTCCCCGGTCCTCCCTGCATCCTCCCCGGTCCTCCCCGCATCCTCCCCGATCCTCCCCGCATCCTCCCCGGTCCTCCCCGCATCCTCCCTGATCCTCCCCGCATCCTCTCTATTCCTCCCCGCATCCTCCCCGGTCCTCCCCGCATCCTCCCCAATCCTCCCCGCATCCTCCCCGGTCCTCCCTACATCCTCCCCGGTCCTCCCTGCATCCTCCCCGGTCCTCCCCGCATCCTCCCCGGTCCTCCCTGCATCCTCCCCGGTCCTCCCCGCATCCTCCCCGCATCCTCTCTGATCCTCCCCGCATCCTCCCCGATCCTCCCCGCATCCTCCCCGATCCTCCCCGCATCCTCCCCGGTCGTCCCCGCACCCTCCCCGGTCCTCCCCGCATCCTCCCCAGTCCTCCCCGATCCTCCCTGCATCCTCCCTGGTCCTCCCCGCATCCTCCCCGGTCCTCCCCGCATCCTCCCCGATCCTCCCAGCATCCCCCCCGGTCCTCCCCGCATCCTCCCGGGTCCTCCTCGCATCCTCCCTGCTCCTCCCCGCATCCTCCCCGGTCCTCCCCGCATCCTCCCCGATCCTCCTTGCATCCTCCCCGGTTCTCCCCGCATCCTCCCCGGTCCTCCCCGCATCCTCCCCGGTCCTCCCTGCATCCTCCCCGGTCCTCCCCGCATCCTCCCCGATCCTCCCTGCATCATCCCCGGTCCTCCCCGCATCCTCCCCGATCCTCCCCGCATCCTCCACGATCTTCCCCGCATCCTCCCCGGTCCTCCCCGCATCCTCCCCGGTCCTCCCTGCATCCTCCCCGATCCTCCCCGCATCCTCCCCGATCCTCCTCGCATCCTCCCCGGTCCTCCCCGCATCCTCCCCGATCCTCCCCGCATCCTCTCTATTCCTCCCCGCATCCTCCCCGATCCTCCCCGCATCCTCCCCGATCCTCCCCGCATCCTCCCCGGTCCTCCCTGCATCCTCCCTGGTCCCCCCTGCATCCTCCCCGGTCCTCCCCGCATCCTCCCCGGTCCTCCCTGCATCCTCCCCGGTCCTCCCCGCATCCTCCCCGGTCCTCCCTGCATCCTCCCCGTTCCTCCCCGTATCCTCCCCGATCCTCCCCGCATCCTCCACGATCCTCCCCGCATCCTCCCCGGTCCTCCCTGCATCCTCCCCTGTCCTCCCTGCATCGTCCCCGGTCCTCCCCGCATCCTCCCCGGTCCTCCCTGCATCCTCCCCGGTCCTCCCCGCATCCTCCCCGATCCTCCCCGCATCCTCCACGATCCTCCCCGCATCCTCCCCGGTCCTCCCTGCATCCTCCCCGGTCCTCCCTACATCCTCCCCGGTCCTCCCTGCATCCTCCCCGGTCCTCCCCGCATCCTCCCCGGTCCTCCCTGCATCCTCCCCGGTCCTCCCCGCATCCTCCCCGGTCCACCCCGCATCCTCCCCGGTCCTCCTTGCATCCTCCCTGGTCCTCCCCGCATCCTCCCCGCATCCTCCCCGCTCCTCCCCGCATCCTCCCCGGTCCTCCCCGCATCCTCCCCGCATCCTCCCCGGTCCTCCCTGCATCCTCCCTGGTCTCCCCTGCATCCTCCCCGGTCCTCCCCGCATCCTCCCCGGTCCTCCCTGCATCCTCCCCGGTCCTCCCCGCATCCTTCCCGGTCCTCCCTGCATCCTCCCTGGTCCTCCCCGCATCCTCCCCGATCCTCCCCGCATCCTCCACGATCCTCCCCGCATCCTCCCCGGTCCTCCCTGCATCCTCCCCGGTCCCCCCTGCATCCTCCCCGGTCCTCCCCGCATCCTCCCCGGTCCTCCCTGCATCCTCCCCGGTCCTACCCGCATCCTCCCCGGTCCTCCCCGCATCCTCCCCGGTCCTCCCTGCATCCTCCCCGGTCCTCCCCGCATCCTCCCCGGTCCTCCCTGCATCCTCCCCGGTCCTCCCCGCATCCTCCCCGATCCTCCCCGCATCCTCCACGATCCTCCCCGCATCCTCCCCGGTCCTCCCTGCATCCTCCCCGGTCCTCCCTACATCCTCCCCGGTCCTCCCTGCATCCTCCCCGGTCCTCCCCGCATCCTCCCCGGTCCTCCCTGCATCCTCCCCGGTCCTCCCCGCATCCTCCCCGGTCCACCCCGCATCCTCCCCGGTCCTCCTTGCATCCTCCCTGGTCCTCCCCGCATCCTCCCCGCATCCTCCCCGCTCCTCCCCGCATCCTCCCCGGTCCTCCCCGCATCCTCCCCGCATCCTCCCCGGTCCTCCCTGCATCCTCCCTGGTCTCCCCTGCATCCTCCCCGGTCCTCCCCGCATCCTCCCCGGTCCTCCCTGCATCCTCCCCGGTCCTCCCCGCATCCTTCCCGGTCCTCCCTGCATCCTCCCTGGTCCTCCCCGCATCCTCCCCGATCCTCCCCGCATCCTCCACGATCCTCCCCGCATCCTCCCCGGTCCTCCCTGCATCCTCCCCGGTCCTCCCCGCATCCTCCCCGATCCTCCCCGCATCCTCCCCGGTCCTCCCCGCATCCTCCCTGATCCTCCCCGCATCCTCTCTATTCCTCCCCGCATCCTCCCCGATCCTCCCCGCATCCTGCCCGATCCTCCCCGCATCCTCCCCGGTCCTCCCTGCATCCTCCCCGGTCCTCCCTGCATCCTCCCCGGTCCTCCCCGCATCCTCCCCGGTCCTCCCTGCATCCTCCCCGGTCCTCCCCGCATCCTCCCCGGTCCACCCCGCATCCTCCCCGGTCCTCCTTGCATCCTCCCCGAGCCTCCCCGCATCCTCCTCGCATCCTCCCCGCTCCTCCCCGCATCCTCCCCGGTCCTCCCCGCATCCTCCCCGTTCCTCCCTGCATCCTCCACGGTACTCCCCGCATCCTCCCCGGTCCTCCCTGCATCCTCCCCGGTCCTCCCCGCATCCTCCCCGATCCTCCCCG
Source organism: Eutreptiella sp. 'Long Island Sound 2002' (assembly GCA_964036045.1). Classification (NCBI taxonomy): domain Eukaryota; phylum Euglenozoa; class Euglenophyceae; order Eutreptiales; family Eutreptiaceae; genus Eutreptiella; species Eutreptiella sp. 'Long Island Sound 2002'. The sequence continues at coordinate 9,368,874 of OZ038395.1, forward strand.
CATCCTCCCCGGTCCTCCCCGCATCCTCCCTGATCCTCCCCGCATCCTCTCTATTCCTCCCCGCATCCTCCCCGATCCTCCCCGCATCCTGCCCGATCCTCCCCGCATCCTCCCCGGTCCTCCCTGCATCCTCCCCGGTCCTCCCTGCATCCTCCCCGGTCCTCCCCGCATCCTCCCCGGTCCTCCCTGCATCCTCCCCGGTCCTCCCCGCATCCTCCCCGGTCCACCCCGCATCCTCCCCGGTCCTCCTTGCATCCTCCCCGAGCCTCCCCGCATCCTCCTCGCATCCTCCCCGCTCCTCCCCGCATCCTCCCCGGTCCTCCCCGCATCCTCCCCGTTCCTCCCTGCATCCTCCACGGTACTCCCCGCATCCTCCCCGGTCCTCCCCGCATCCACCCCGGTCCTCCCCTCATCCTCCCCGGTCCTCCCCGCATCCTCCCCGATCCTCCCCGCATCGTCCCCGCATCCTCCCCGCATCCTCCCCGGTCCTCCCCGCATCCTCCCTGATCCTCCCTGCATCCTCCCCGGTCCCCCCTGCATCCTCCCCGGTCCTCCCCGCATCCTCTCTATTCCTCCCCGCATCCTCCCCGATCCTCCCCGCATCCTCCCCGATCCTCCCCGCATCCTCCCTGGTCCTCCTCGCATCCTCCCCGGTCCCCCCTGCATCCTCCCCGGTCCTCCCCGCATCCTCCCCGGTCCTCCGTGCATCCTCCCCGGTCCTCCCCGCATCCTCCCCGGTCCTCCCTGCATCCTCCCCGGTCCTCCCCGCATCCTCCCCGATCCTCCCCGCATCCTCCACGATCCTCCCCGCATCCTCCCCGGTCCTCCCTGCATCCTCCCCGGTCCCCCCTGCATCCTCCCCGGTCCTCCCTGCATCCTCCCCGGTCCACCCTGCATCCTCCCCGGTCCTCCCTGCATCCTCCCCGGTCCTCCCCGCATCCTCCCCGGTCCTCCCTGCATCCTCCCCGGTCCTCCCCGCATCCTCCCCGATCCTCCCCGCATCCTCCACGATCCTCCCCGCATCCACCCCGGTCCTCCCTGCATCCTCCCCGGTCCTCCCCGCATCCTTCCCGATCCTCCCCGCATCCTCCCCGGTCCTCCCCGCATCCTCCCTGATCCTCCCCGCATGCTCTCTATTCCTCCCCGCATCCTCCCCGATCCTCCCCGCATCCTCCCCGATCCTCCCCGCATCCTCCCCGGTCCTCCCTGCATCCTCCCCGGTCCTCCCCGCATCCTCCCCGGTCCACCCCGCATCCTCCCCGGTCCTCCTTGCATCCTCCCTGGTCCTCCCCGCATCCTCCCCGCATCCTCCCCGCTCCTCCCCGCATCCTCCCCGGTCCTCCCCGCATCCTCCCCGCATCCTCCCCGGTCCTCCCTGCATCCTCCCTGGTCTCCCCTGCATCCTCCCCGGTCCTCCCCGCATCCTCCCCGGTCCTCCCTGCATCCTCCCCGGTCCTCCCCGCATCCTTCCCGGTCCTCCCTGCATCCTCCCTGGTCCTCCCCGCATCCTCCCCGATCCTCCCCGCATCCTCCACGATCCTCCCCGCATCCTCCCCGGTCCTCCCTGCATCCTCCCCGGTCCTCCCCGCATCCTCCCCGATCCTCCCCGCATCCTCCCCGGTCCTCCCCGCATCCTCCCTGATCCTCCCCGCATCCTCTCTATTCCTCCCCGCATCCTCCCCGATCCTCCCCGCATCCTGTCCGATCCTCCCCGCATCCTCCCCGGTCCTCCCTGCATCCTCCCCGGTCCTCCCTGCATCCTCCCCGGTCCTCCCCGCAGCCTCCCCGGTCCTCCCTGCATCCTCCCCGGTCCTCCCCGCATCCTCCCCGGTCCACCCCGCATCCTCCCCGGTCCTCCTTGCATCCTCCCCGAGCCTCCCCGCATCCTCCTCGCATCCTCCCCGCTCCTCCCCGCATCCTCCCCGGTCCTCCCCGCATCCTCCCCGTTCCTCCCCGCATCCTCCACGGTACTCCCCGCATCCTCCCCGGTCCTCCCCGCATCCACCCCGGTCCTCCCCTCATCCTCCCCGGTCCTCCCCGCATCCTCCCCGATCCTCCCCGCATCGTCCCCGCATCCTCCCCGCATCCTCCCCGGTCCTCCCCGCATCCTCCCTGATCCTCCCTGCATCCTCCCCGGTCCCCCCTGCATCCTCCCCGGTCCTCCCCGCATCCTCTCTATTCCTCCCCGCATCCTCCCCGATCCTCCCCGCATCCTCCCCGATCCTCCCCGCATCCTCCCTGGTCCTCCTTGCATCCTCCCCGGTCCCCCCTGCATCCTCCCCGGTCCTCCCCGCATCCTCCCCGGTCCTCCCTGCATCCTCCCCGGTCCTCCCCGCATCCTCCCCGGTCCTCCCTGCATCCTCCCCGGTCCTCCCCGCATCCTCCCCGATCCTCCCCGCATCCTCCACGATCCTCCCCGCATCCTCCCCGGTCCTCCCTGCATCCTCCCCGGTCCCCCCTGCATCCTCCCCGGTCCTCCCTGCATCCTCCCCGGTCCACCCTGCATCCTCCCCGGTCCTCCCTGCATCCTCCCCGGTCCTCCCCGCATCCTCCCCGGTCCTCCCTGCATCCTCCCCGGTCCTCCCCGCATCCTCCCCGATCCTCCCCGCATCCTCCACGATCCTCCCCGCATCCACCCCGGTCCTCCCTGCATCCTCCCCGGTCCTCCCCGCATCCTTCCCGATCCTCCCCGCATCCTCCCCGGTCCTCCCCGCATCCTCCCTGATCCTCCCCGCATGCTCTCTATTCCTCCCCGCATCCTCCCCGATCCTCCCCGCATCCTCCCCGATCCTCCCCGCATCCTCCCCGGTCCTCCCTGCATCCTCCCCGGTCCTCCCCGCATCCTCCCCGGTCCTCCCTGCATCCTCCCCGGTCCTCCCCGCATCCTCCCCGCATCCTCCCCGCATCCTCCTTGATCCTCCCCGCATCCTCCCCTATCCTCCCCGCATCCTCACGGATCCTACCCGCATCGTCCCCGATCCTCCCCGCATCCTCCCCGGTCCTCCCTGCATCCTCCCCGGTCCTCCCCGCATCCTCCCCGATCCTCCCCGCATCCTCCCCGGTCCTCCCCGCATCCTCCCCGATCCTCCCCGCATCCTCTTTGATCCTCCCCGATCCTCCCCGCATCCTCCTTGATCCTCCCCGCATCCTCCCCGATCCTCCCCGCACCCTCCCCGGTCCTCCTTGCATCCTCCCCGGTCCTCCCCGCATCCTCCTCGATCCTCCCCGCATCCTCCCCGGTCCTCCCTGCATCCTCCCCGATCCTCCCCGCATCCTCTCTGATCCTCCATGCATCCTCCCCAGTCCTCCCTGCATCCTCCCCGATCCTCCCCGCACCCTCCCTGGTCCTCCTTGCATCCTCCCCGATCCTCCCCGCATCCTCCTCGATCCTCCCCGCATCCTCCCCGGTCCTCCCCGCATCCTCCCCGATCCTCCCCGCATCCTCTCCGATCCTCCATGCATCCTCCCCAGTCCTCCCTGCATCCTCCCCGATCCTCCCCGCACCCTCCCCGGTCCTCCCCGCATGCTCCCCGATCCTCCCCGCATCCTCTCTGATCCTCCCCGCATGCTCTCTATTCCTCCCCGCATCCCCCCCTGATCCTCCCCGCATCCTCCCCGATCCTCCCCGCATCCTCCCCGGTCCTCCCTGCATCATCCCCGGTCCTTCCCGCATCCTCCCCGGTCCTCCCTGCATCCTCCCCGGTCCTCCCCGCATCCTCCCCGCATCCTCCCCGCATCCTCCTTGATCCTCCCCGCATCCTCCCCTATCCTCCCCGCATCCTCACCGATCATACCCGCATCCTCCCCGATTCTCCCCGCATCCTCCCCGGTCCTCCCTGCATCCTCCCCGGTCCTCCGCGCATCCTCCCCGATCGTCCCCGCATCCTCCCCGGTCCTCCCCGCATCCTCCCCGATCCTCCCCGCATCCTCTCTGATCCTCCCCGATGCTCCCCGCATCCTCCTTGATCCTCCCCGCATCCTCCCCGATCCTCCCCGCACCCTCTCCGGTCCTCCTTGCATCCTCCCCGGTCCTCCCCGCATCCTCCTCGATCCTCCCCGCATCCTCCCCGGTCCTCCCCGCATCCTCCCCGATCCTCCCCGCATCCTCTCTGATCCTCCATGCATCCTCCCCAGTCCTCCCTGCATCCTCCCCGATCCTCCCCGCACCCTCCCCGGTCCTCCTTGCATCCTCCCCGGTCCTCCCCGCATCCTCCTCGATCCTCCCCGCATCCTCCCCGGTCCTCCCCGCATCCTCCCCGATCCTCCCCGCATCCTCTCTGATCCTCCATGCATCCTCCCCAGTCCTCCCTGCATCCTCCCCGATCCTCCCCGCACCCTCCCCGGTCCTCCCCGCATGCTCCCCGATCCTCCCCGCATCCTCTCTGATCCTCCCCGCATCCTCCCCGCATCCTCCCCGATCCTCCCCGCACCCTCCCAGGTCCTCCCTGCATCCTCCCCGGTCCTCCCCGCATCCTCCCCGATCCTCCCCGCATCCTCCCCGGTCCTCCCCGCATCCTCCCCGATCCTCCCCTCACCCGCTCTGATCCTCCCCGCATCCTGCCCGGTCCTCCCCGCATCCTCCCCGATCCTCCCGGCATCCTCCCCGCATCCTCCCCGGTCCTCCCCGCATCCTCCCCGCATCCTCCCCGCATACTCCTCGCATCCTCCTCGCATCCTCCCCGATCCTCCCTGCATCCTCCCCGCATCCTCCCCGCATCCTCCCTGATCCTCCCCGCATCCTCCCCTATGCTCCCCGCATCCTCCCCGATCCTCCCCGCATCCTCCCCGATCCTCCCCGCATCCTCCCCGCATCCTCCCCTATCCTCCCCGCATCCTACCCGATCCTCCCCGCATCCTCCCCAGTCCTCCTTGCATCCTCCCCGGTCCTCCCCGCATCCTCCCAGATCCTCCCCGCATCCTCCCCGATCCTCCCGGCATCCTCCCTGGTCCTCCCCGCATCCTCCCCGGTCCTCCCCGCATCCTCCCCGCATCCTCCCCGCATACTCCCCGCATCCTCCCCGCATCCTCCCCGCATCCTCCCCGCATCCTCCCCGGTCGTCCCCGCACCCTCCCCGGTCCTCCCCGCATCCTCCCCGATCCTCCCTGCATCCTCCCCGGTCCTCCCCGCATCCTCCCCGGTCCTCCCCGCATCCTCCCCGATCCTCCCAGCATCCTCCCCGGTCCTCCCCGCAGCCTCCCGGGTCCTCCTCGCATCCTCCCTGCTCCTCCCCGCATCCTCCCCGGTCCTCCCCGCATCCTCCCCGATCCTCCTTGCATCCTCCCCGGTTCTCCCCGGTCCTCCCCGCATCCTCCCCGGTCCTCCCTGCATCCTCCCCGGTCCTCCCCGCATCCTCCCCGATCCTCCCTGCATCATCCCCGGTCCTCCCCGCATCCTCCCCGATCCTCCCCGCATCCTCCACGATCCTCCCCGCATCCTCCCCGGTCCTCCCCGCATCCTCCCCGGTCCTCCCCGCATCCTCCCCGATCCTCCCCGCATCCTCCCCGATCCTCCTCGCATCCTCCCTGGTCCTCCCCGCATCCTCCCTGATCCTCCCCGCATCCTCTCTATTCCTCCCCGCATCCTCCCCGATCCTCCCCGCATCCTCCCCGCATCCTCCCCGGTCCTCCCTGCATCCTCCCCGGTCCCCCCTGCATCCTCCCTGGTCCTCCCCGCATCCTCCCCGGTCCTCCCTGCATCCTCCCCGGTCCTCCCCGCACACTCCCCGGTCCTCCCTGCATCCTCCCCGGTCCTCCCCGCATCCTCCCCGATCCTCCCCGCATCCTCCCCGATCCTCCCCGCATCCTCCCCGGTCCTCCCTGCATCCTCCCCGGTCCCCCCTGCATCCTCCCCGGTCCTCCCCGCATCCTCCCCGGTCCTCCCTGCATCCTCCCCGGTCCTCCCCGCATCCTCCCCGGTCCTCCCCGCATCCTCCCCGGTCCTCCCTGCATCCTCCCCGGTCCTCCCCGCATCCTCCCCGATCCTCCCCGCATCCTCCACGATCCTCCCCGCATCCTCCCCGGTCCTCCCTGCATCCTCCCCGGTCCTCCCTGCATCCTCCCCGGTCCTCCCTGCATCCTCCCCGATCCTCCCCGCATCCTCCCCGGTCCTCCCTGATCCTCCCCGCATCCTCCCCGCATCCTCTCTATTCCTCCCCGCATCCTCCCCGATCCTCCCCGCATCCTCCCCGATCCTCCCCGCATCCTCCCCGGTCCTCCCTACATCCTCCCCGGTCCTCCCTGCATCCTGCCCGGTCCTCCCCGCATCCTCCCCGATCCTCCCCGCATCCTCCCCGATCCTCCTCGCATCCTCCCCGGTCCTCCCCGCATCCTCCCTGATCCTCCCCGCATCCTCTCTATTCCTCCCCGCATCCTCCCCGATGCTCCCCGCATCCTCCCCGATCCTCCCCGCATCCTCCCCGGTCCTCCCTGCATCCTCCCCGGTCCCCCTTGCATCCTCCCCGGTCCTCCCCGCATCCTCCCCGGTCCTCCCTACATCCTCCCCGCATCCCTCCCTGATCCTCCCCGGTCCTCCCCGCATCCTCCCCGGTCCTCCCCGCATCCTCCCCGGTCCTCCCTGCATCCTCCCCCGTCCTCCCCGCATCCTCCCCGATCCTCCCCGCATCCTCCACGATCCTCCCCGCATCCTCCCCGGTCCTCCCTGCATCCTCCCCGGTCCTCCCCGCATCCTCCCCGATCCTCCCCGCATCCTCCCCGGTCCTCCCCGCATCCTCCCCGGTCCTCCCCGCATCCTCCTCGGTCCTCCCCGCATCCTCCCCGATCCTCCCCGCATCCTCCCCGATCCTCCTCGCATGCTCCACGATCCTCCCCGCATCCTCCCCGGTCCTCCCCGCATCCTCCCCGGTCCTCCCCGCATCCTCCCCGATCCTCCCCGCATCCTCCCCGATCCTCCTCGCATCCTCCCCGGTCCTCCCCGCATCCTCCCTGATCCTCCCCGCATCCTCTCTATTCCTCCCCGCATCCTCCCCGATCCTCCCCGCATCCTCCCCGATCCTCCCCGCATCCTCCCCGGTCCTCCCTGCATCCTCCCCGGTCCCCCCTGCATCCTCCCCGGTCCTCCCCGCATCCTCCCCGATCCTCCCCGCATCCTCCCCGATCCTCCCCGCATCCTCCCCGGTCCTCCCTGCATCCTCCCCGGTCCCCCCTGCATCCTCCCCGGTCCTCCCCGCATCCTCCCCGGTCCTCCCTGCATCCTCCCCGGTCCTCCCCGCATCCTCCCCGGTCCTCCCCGCATCCTCCCCGGTCCTCCCTGCATCCTCCCCGGTCCTCCCCGCATCCTCCCTGATCCTCCCCGCATCCTCCACGATCCTCCCCGCATCCTCCCCGGTCCTCCCTGCATCCTCCCCGGTCCTCCCCGCATCCTCCCCGATCCTCCCCGCATCCTCCCCGGTCCTCCCTGATCCTCCCCGCATCCTCCCCGCATCCTCTCTATTCCTCCCCGCATCCTCCCAGATCCTCCCCGCATCCTCCCCGATCCTCCCCGCATCCTCCCCGGTCCTCCCTACATCCTCCCCGGTCCTCCCTGCATCCTCCCCGGTCCTCCCCGCATCCTCCCCGATCCTCCCCGCATCCTCCCCGATCCTCCTCGCATCCTCCCCGGTCCTCCCCGCATCCTCCCTGATCCTCCCCGCATCCTCTCTATTCCTCCCCGCATCCTCCCCGATCCTCCCCGCATCCTCCCCGATCCTCCCCGCATCCTCCCCGGTCCTCCCTGCATCCTCGCCGGTCCCCCTTGCATCCTCCCCGGTCCTCCCCGCATCCTCCCCGGTCCTCCTTGCATCCTCCCCGCATCCCTCCCTGATCCTCCCCGGTCCTCCCCGCATCCTCCCCGGTCCTCCCCGCATCCTCCCCGGTCCTCCCTGCATCCTCCCCGGTCCTCCCCGCATCCTCCCCGATCCTCCCCGCATCCTCCACGATCCTCCCCGTATCCTCCCCGGTCCTCCCTGCATCCTCCCCGGTCCTCCCCGCATCCTCCCCGATCCTCCCCGCATCCTCCCCGGTCCTCCCCGCATCCTCCCTGATCCTCCCCGCATCCTCTCTATTCCTCCCCGCATCCTCCCCGATCCTCCCCGCATCCTCCCCGATCCTCCCCGCATCCTCCCCGGTCCTCCCTACATCCTCCCCGGTCCTCTCTGCATCCTCCCCGGTCCTCCCCGCATCCTCCCCGGTCCTCCCTGCATCCTCCCCGGTCCTCCCCGCATCCTCCCCGGTCCACCCCGCATCCTCCCCGGTCCTCCTTGCATCCTCCCCGGTCCTCCCCGCATCCTCCCCGCATCCTCCCCGCTCCTCCCCGCATCCTCCCCGATCCTCCCCGCATCCTCCCCGATCCTCCCCGCATCCTCCCCGGTCCTCCCTGCATCCTCCCCGGTCCCCCCTGCATCCTCCCCGGTCCTCCCCGCATCCTCCCCGGTCCTCCCTGCATCCTCCCCGGTCCTCCCCGCATCCTCCCCGGTCCTCCCTGCATCCTCCCTGGTCCTCCCCGATCCTCCCCGCATCCTCCACGATCCTCCATGCATCCTCCCCGGTCCTCCCTGCATCCTCCCCGGTCCCCCCTGCATCCTCCCCGGTCCTCCCCGCATCCTCCCCGGTCCTCCCTGCATCCTCCCCGGTCCTCCCCGCATCCTCCCCGGTCCTCCCCGCATCCTCCCCGGTCCTCCCTGCATCCTCCCCGGTCCTCCCCGCATCCTCTCCGATCCTCCCCGCATCCTCCACGATCCTCCCCGCATCCTCCCCGGTCCTCCCTGCATCCTCCCCGGTCCGCTCCGCATGCTCCCCGATCCTCCCCGCATCCTCCCCGGTCCTCCCCGCATCCTCCCTGATCCTCCCCGCATCCTCTCTATTCCTCCCCGCATCCTCCCCGATCCTCCCCGCATCCTGCCCGATCCTCCCCGCATCCTCCCCGGTCCTCCCTGCATCCTCCCCGGTCCTCCCTGCATCCTCCCCGGTCCTCCCCGCATCCTCCCCGGTCCTCCCTGCATCCTCCCCGGTCCTCCCCGCATCCTCCCCGGTCCACCCCGCATCCTCCCCGGTCCTCCTTGCATCCTCCCCGGTCCTCCCCGCATCCTCCCCGCATCCTCCCCGCTCCTCCCCGCATCCTCCCCGGTCCTCCCCGCATCCTCCCCGTTCCTCCCTGCATCCTCCACGGTCCTCCCCGCATCCTCCCCGGTCCTCCCCGCATCCTCCTCGGTCCTCCCCGCATCCTCCCCAGTCCTCCCCTCATCCTCCCCGGTGCTCACCGCATCCTCCCCGATCCTCCCCGCATCGTCCCCGCATCCTCCCCGCATCCTCCCCGGTCCTTCCCGCATCCTCCCTGATCCTCCCCGCATCCTCTCTATTCCTCCCCGCATCCTCCCCGATCCTCCCCGCATCCTCCACGATCCTCCCCGCATCCTCCCCGGTCCTCCCTGCATCCTCCCCGGTCCCCCCTGCATCCTCCCCGGTCCTCCCCGCATCCTCCCCGGTCCTCCCTGCATTCTCTCAGGTCCTCCCCGCATCCTCCCCGGTCCTCCCTGCATCCTCCCCGGTCCACCTTGCATCCTCCCCGGACCTCCCTGCATCCTCCCCGGTCCCCCCTGCATCCTCCCCGGTCCTCCCCGCATCCTCCCCGGTCCTCCCCGCATCCTCCCCGGTCCTCCCTGCATCCTCCCCGGTCCTCCCCGCATCCTCCCCGATCCTCCCCGCATCCTCCACGATCCTCCCCGCATCCTCCCCGGTCCTCCCTGCATCCTCCCTGGTCCTCCCCGCATCCTCCCCGATCCTCCCCGCATCCTCCCCGGTCCTCCCCGCATCCTCCTGATCCTCCCCGCATCCTCTCTATTCCTCCCCGCATCCTCCCCGATCCTCCCGGCATCCTCCCCGATCCTCCCGGCATCCTCCCCGGTCCTCCCTGCATCCTCCCCGGTCCTCCCTGCATCCTCCCCGGTCCTCCCCGCATCCTCCCCGGTCCTCCCTGCATCCTCCCCAGTCCTCCCCGCATCCTCCCCGGTCCACCCCGCATCCTCCCCGGTCCTCCTTGCATCCTCTCCGGTCCTCCCCGCATCCTCCCCGCATCCTCCCCGCTCCTCCCCGCATCCTCCCCGGTCCTCCCCGCATCCTCCCCGTCCCTCCGTGCATCCTCCAGGGTCCTCCCCGCATCCTCCCCGGTCCTCCCCGCATCCTCCCCGGTCCTGCCCGCATCCTCCCTAGTCCTCCCCGCATCCTCCCCGGTGCTCCCCGCATCCTCCCCGATCCTCCCCGCATCGTCCCCGCATCCTCCCCGCATCCTCCCCGGTCGTCCCCGCATCCTCCCCGATCCTCCCCGCATCCTCTATGATCCTCCCCGCATCCTCCCCGCATCCTCCCCGATCCTCCCCGCATCCTCCCCGGTCCTCCCCGCACCCTCCCCGGTCCTCCCTGCATCCTCCCCGATCCTCCCCGCATCCTCCCCGGTCCTCCCCGCATCCTCCCCGATCCTCCCCGCACCCTCCCCGGTCCTCCCCGCATCCTCCCTGGTCCTCTCCGCATCCTCCCCGATCCTCCCCGCATCCTCCCCGGTCCTCCCCGCATCCTCCCCGGTCCTCCCTGCATCCTCCCCGCATCCTCCCCGCATCCTCCCCGCATCCTCCCCGATCCTTCCCGCATCCTGCCCGGTCCTCCCCGCATCCTCCCTGATCCTCCCTGCATCCTCCCCGCATCCTCCCCGGTCCTCCCCGCATCCTCACCGATCCTCCCCGCATCCTCCCCGATCCTCCCCGCATCCTCCCCGGTCCTTCCTGCATCCTCCCCGATCCTCCCCGCATCCTCCCCGGTCCTCCCCGCATCCTCCCCGATCCTCCCCCGCATCCTCCCCGCATCCTCCCCGATCCTTCCCGCATCCTGCCCGGTCCTCCCCGCATCCTCCCCGATCCTCCCCGCATCCTCCCCGCATCCTCCCTGATCCTTCCCGCATCCTCCCCTATCCTCCCCGCATCCTCCCCGATCCACTTCGCATCATCCCCGCATCCTGCCGGGTCCTCCCCGCATCCTCCCCGATCCTCCCCGCATCCTCCCCTATCCTCCCCGCATCCTCCCTGATCCTCTTCGCATCATCCCCGCATCCTCCCCGCATCCTCCCCGATCCTCCCCGCATCCTCCCCGATCCTCCCCGCATCCTCCCCGGTCCTCCCCGCATCCTCCTTGATCCTCCCCGCATCCTCTCTGATCCTCCCCGCATCCTCCCCGATCCTCCCCGATCCTCCCCGCATCCTCCCTGGTCCTCCCTGCATCCTCCCCGGTCCTCCCCGCATCCTCCCCGATCCTCCCTGCATCCTCCCCTGTCCTCCCCGCACCCTCCCCGGTCCTCCCTGCATCCTCCCCGGTCCTCCCCGCATCCTCCCCGGTCCTCCTCGCGTCCTCCCCGCTCCTCCCCGCATCCTCCCCGGTCCTCCCCGCATCCACCCCGGTCCTCCCCGCATCCTCCCCGATCCTCCCCGCATCCTCCCCGCATCCTCCCCGCATCCTCCCCGATCCTCCGCGCAGCCTGCCCGATCCTCCCCGCATCCTCCCCGGTCCTCTTTGCATCCTCCCCGGTCCTCCCCGCATCCTCCGCGATCCTCTCTGCATCCTCCCCGATCCTCCCCTATCCTCCCCGGTCCTCCCCGCATCCTTCCCGGTCCCCCCCGCATCCTCCCCGATCCTCCCCGCATCCTCCCCGCATCATCCCCGCATCCTCCCCGATCCTCCGCGCATCCTCCGCGGTCCTCCCCGCATCCTCCCCGATCCTCCCCGCATCCTCCCCGGTCCTCCCCGCATCCTCAGCGGTTCTCCCCGCATCCTCCCCGGTCCTCCCCGTATCCTCCCCGGTCCTCCCCACATCCTCCCCGGTCTCCCGCGCATCCTCCCCGATCCTCCCCGCATCCTCTCCGCATCCTTGCTGATCCTCCCCGCATCCACCCCTATCCTCCCCGCATCCTCCCGGATCCTCCACGCATCTTCCCCGGTCCTCCCTGCAACCTTTCCGGTCCTCCCCGCATCCTCCCCGATCCTCCCCGCATCCTCCCCGGTCCTCCGCGCATCCTCCCCGATCCTCCCCGCATCCTCTCTGATCCTCCCCGCATCCTCCCCGATCCTCCCCGCACCCTCCCCAATCCTCCCCGCATCCTCCCCGGTCCTCCCCGCATCCTCCCCAATCCTCCCCGCATCCTCCCCGGTCCTCCCCGCATCCTCCCCGATCCTCCCCACATCCTCCTCGATCCTCCCCGCATCCTCCCCGGTCCTCCCCGCATCCTCCCCGATCCTCCCCGCATCCTCCCCGATCCTCCCCGCATCCTCCCCGGTCCTCCCCGCATCCTCCTCGGTCCTCCCCGCATCCTCCCCGGTCCTCCCCACATCCTCCCCGATCCTCCCCGCATCCTCCCCGGTCCTCCCTGCATCCTCCCCGCTCCTCCCCGCATCCTCCCCGATCCTCCCCGCATCCTCCCTCGTCCTCCCCGCATCCTCCCCGGTCCTCCCCGCATCCTCCCTGGTCCTCCCCGCATCCTCCCCGATCCTCCCTGCATCCTCCCCGGTCCTCCCCGCATCCTCCCCGGTCCTCCCCGCATCCTCCTTGATCCTCCCCGCATCCTCTCTGATCCTCCCCGCATCCTCCCCGATCCTCCCCGATCCTCCCCGCATCCTCCCTGGTCCTCCCTGCATCCTCCCCGGTCCTCCCCGCATCCTCCCCGATCCTCCCTGCATCCTCCCCTGTCCTCCCCGCACCCTCCCCGGTCCTCCCTGCATCCTCCCCGGTCCTCCCCGCATCCTCCCCGGTCCTCCTCGCATCCTCCCCGCTCCTCCCCGCATCCTCCCCGGTCCTCCCCGCATCCACCCCGGTCCTCCCCGCATCCTCCCCGATCCTCCCCGCATCCTCCCCGCATCCTCCCCGCATCCTCCCCGATCCTCCGCGCAGCCTGCCCGATCCTCCCCGCATCCTCCCCGGTCCTCTTTGCATCCTCCCCGGTCCTCCCCGCATCCTCCGCGATCGTCTCTGCATCCTCCCCGATCCTCCCCTATCCTCCCCGCATCCTCCCCGGTCCCCCCCGCATCCTCCCCGATCCTCCCCGCATCCTCCCCGCATCATCCCCGCATCCTCCCCGATCCTCCGCGCATCCTCCGCGGTCCTCCCCGCATCCTCCCCGATCCTCCCCGCATCCTCCCCGGTCCTCCCCGCATCCTCAGCGGTTCTCCCCGCATCCTCCCCGGTCCTCCCCGTATCCTCCCCGGTCCTCCCCACATACTCCCCGGTCCTCCGCGCATCCTCCCCGATCCTCCCCGCATCCTCTCCGCATCCTTGCTGATCCTCCCCGCATCCTCCCCTATCCTCCCCGCATCCTCCCGGATCCTCCACGCATCTTCCCCGGTCCTCCCTGCAACCTTTCCGGTCCTCCCCGCATCCTCCCCGATCCTCCCCGCATCCTCCCCGGTCCTCCGCGCATCCTCCCCGATCCTCCCCGCATCCTCTCTGATCCTCCCCGCATCCTCCCCGATCCTCCCCGCACCCTCCCCAATCCTCCCCGCATCCTCCCCGGTCCTCCCCGCATCCTCCCCAATCCTCCCCGCATCCTCCCCGGTCCTCCCCGCATCCTCCCCGATCCTCCCCACATCCTCCTCGATCCTCCCCGCATCCTCCCCGGTCCTCCCCGCATCCTCCCCGATCCTCCCCGCATCCTCCCCGATCCTCCCCGCATCCTCCCCGGTCCTCCCCGCATCCTCCCCGGTCCTCCCCGCATCCTCCCCGGTCCTCCCCACATCCTCCCCGATCCTCCCCGCATCCTCCCCGGTCCTCCCTGCATCCTCCCCGCTCCTCCCCGCATCCTCCCCGATCCTCCCCGCATCCTCCCTCGTCCTCCCCGCATCCTCCCCGGTCCTCCCCGCATCCTCCCTGGTCCTCCCCGCATCCTCCCCGATCCTCCCTCCATCCTCCCCGGTCCTCCCCGCATCCTTCCCGGTCCTCCCCGCATCTTCCCCGATCCTCCCCGCATTCTCCCCGGTCCTCCCCGCATCCTCATCCTCCCTGATCCTCACCGCATCCTCCCCAATCCTCCCTGGTCCTCCCCGCATCCTCCCCGATCCTCCCCGCATCCTCCCCGGTCCTCCCCGCATCCTCCCCGCATCCTCCCCGGCCCTCCCCGCATCCTCCCCGGTCCTCCCCGCATCCTCCCCGATCCTCCCCGCATCCTCCCCGATCCTCCCCGCATCCTCGCCGTTCCTCCCCGCATCCCCCCCGATCCTCCCCGCATCCTCCCCGGTCCTCCCCGCATCTTCCCCGATCCTCCCCGCATTATCCCCGATCCTCCCCGCATCCTCATCCTCCCCGATCCTCCCCGCATCCTCCCCGATCCTCCCCGCATCCTCCCCGATCCTCCCCGCACCCTCCCTTATCCTCCCCGCATCCTCCCCGATCCTCCCCGCATCCTCCCCGGTCCTCCCGGCATCCTCCCCGATCCTCCCCGCATCCTCCCCGATCCTCCCCGCATCCTCCCCGATCCTCCCCGCATCCTCCCCGTTCCTCCCCGCATCCCCCCCGATCCTCCACGCATCCTCCCTCGTCCTCCCCGCATCTTCCCCGGTCCTCCCCGCATCCTCCCCGGTCCTCCCCACATCCTCCCCGATCCTCCCTGCATCCTCCCCGGTCCTCCCCGCATCCTCCCCGGTCCTCCCCGCATCTTCCCCGATCCTCCCCGCATTATCCCCGATCCTCCCCGCATCCTCATCCTCCCCGATCCTCCCCGCATCCTCCCCGATCCTCCCCGCATCCTCCCCGATCCTCCGCGCACCCTCCCTTATCCTCCCCGCATCCTCCCCGGTCCTCCCGGCATCCTCCCCGATCCTCCCCGCATCCTCCCCGATCCTCCCCGCATCCTCCCCGGTCCTCCCCGCACCCTCCCCGGTCCTCCCCGCATCCTTCCTGATCCTCCCCGCATCCTCCCTCGTCCTCCCCGCATCCTCCCCGATCCTCCCCGCATCCTCCCCGGTCCTCCCCGCACCCTCCCCGGTCCTCCCCGCATCCTCCCCGGTCCTCCCCGCATCCTCAGCGGTCCTCCCCGCATCCTCCCCGGTCCTCCCCGTATCCTCCCCGGTCCTCCCCACATCCTGCCCGGTCCTCCGCGCATCCTCCCCGATCCTCCCCGCATCCTCCCCGCATCCTCTCCGCATCCTTGCTGAACCTCCCCGCATCCTCCCCTATCCTCCCCGCATCCTCCCTGATCCTCCACGCATCTTCCCCGGTCCTCCCTGCAACCCTTCCGGTCCCCCCCGCATCCTCCCCGATCCTCCCCGCATCCTCCCCGGTCCTCCGCGCATCCTCCCCGATCCTCCCCGCATCCTCTCTGATCCTCCCCGCATCCTCCCCGATCCTCCCCGCATTCTCCCCAATCCTCCCCGCATCCTCCCCGGTCCTCCCCGCATCCTCCCCAATCCTCCCCGCATCCTCCCCGATCCTCCCCGCATCCTCCCCGATCCTCCCCGCATCCTCCCCGGTCCTCCCCGCATCCTCCCCGGTCCTCCCCGCATCCTCCCCGGTCCTCCCCACATCCTCCCCGATCCTCCCCGCATCCTCCCCGGTCCTCCCTGCATCCTCCCCGCTCCTCCCCGCATCCTCCCCGATCCTCCCCGCATCCTCCCTCGTCCTCCCCGCATCCTCCCCGGTCCTCCCCGCATCCTCCCTGGTCCTCCCCGCATCCTCCCCGATCCTCCCTGCATCCTCCCCGGTCCTCCCCGCATCCTTCCCGGTCCTCCCCGCATCTTCCTCGATCCTCCCCGCATTCTCCCCGGTCCTCCCCGCATCCTCATCCTCCCTGATCCTCACCGCATCCTCCCCAATCCTCCCTGGTCCTCCCCGCATCCTCCCCGATCCTCCCCGCATCCTCCCCGGTCCTCCCCGCATCCTCCCCGCATCCTCCCCGGCCCTCCCCGCATCCTCCCCGGTCCTCCCCGCATCCTCCCCGTTCCTCCCCGCATCCCCCCCGATCCTCCACGCATCCTCCCTCGTCCTCCCCGCATCTTCCCCGGTCCTCCCCGCATCCTCCCCGGTCCTCCCCACATCCTCCCCGATCCTCCCTGCATCCTCCCCGGCCCTCCCCGCATCCTCCCCGGTCCTCCCCGCATCTTCCCCGATCCTCCCCGCATTATCCCCGATCCTCCCCGCATCCTCATCCTCCCCGATCCTCCCCGCATCCTCCCCGATCCTCCCCGCATCCTCCCCGATCCTCCCCGCACCCTCCCTTATCCTCCCCGCATCCTCCCCGATCCTCCCCGCATCCTCCCCAGTCCTCCCGGCATCCTCCCCGATCCTCCCCGCATCCTCCCCGATCCTCCCCGCATCCTCCCCGATCCTCCCCGCATCCTCCCCGTTCCTCCCCGCATCCCCCCCGATCCTCCACGCATCCTCCCTCGTCCTCCCCGCATCTTCCCCGGTCCTCCCCGCATCCTCCCCGGTCCTCCCCACATCCTCCCCGATCCTCCCTGGGTCCTCCCCGGTCCTCCCCGCATCCTCCCCGGTCCTCCCCGCATCT
Organism: Eutreptiella sp. 'Long Island Sound 2002'; assembly: GCA_964036045.1. NCBI lineage: Eukaryota > Euglenozoa > Euglenophyceae > Eutreptiales > Eutreptiaceae > Eutreptiella > Eutreptiella sp. 'Long Island Sound 2002'. Next base: position 9,385,400 of record OZ038395.1, read on the forward strand.
TCCCCGATCCTCCCCGCATTATCCCCGATCCTCCCCGCATCCTCATCCTCCCCGATCCTCCCCGCATCCTCCCCGATCCTCCCCGCATCCTCCCCGATCCTCCCCACACCCTCCCTTATCCTCCCCGCATCCTCCCCGGTCCTCCCGGCATCCTCCCCGATCCTCCCCGCATCCTCCCCGATCCTCCCCGCATCCTCCCCGGTCCTCCCCGCACCCTCCCCGGTCCTCCCCGCATCCTTCCTGATCCTCCCCGCATCCTCCCTCGTCCTCCCCGCATCCTCCCCGATCCTCCCCGCATCCTCCCCGGTCCTCCCCGCACCCTCCCCGGTCCTCCCCGCATCCTCCCCGGTCCTCCCCGCATCCTCAGCGGTCCTCCCCGCATCCTCCCCGGTCCTCCCCGTATCCTCCCCGGTCCTCCCCACATCCTGCCCGGTCCTCCGCGCATCCTCCCCGATCCTCCCCGCATCCTCCCCGCATCCTCTCCGCATCCTTGCTGAACCTCCCCGCATCCTCCCCTATCCTCCCCGCATCCTCCCTGATCCTCCACGCATCTTCCCCGGTCCTCCCTGCAACCCTTCCGGTCCCCCCCGCATCCTCCCCGATCCTCCCCGCATCCTCCCCGGTCCTCCGCGCATCCTCCCCGATCCTCCCCGCATCCTCTCTGATCCTCCCCGCATCCTCCCCGATCCTCCCCGCATTCTCCCCAATCCTCCCCGCATCCTCCCCGGTCCTCCCCGCATCCTCCCCAATCCTCCCCGCATCCTCCCCGATCCTCCCCGCATCCTCCCCGATGCTCCCCGATCCTCCCCGCATCCTCCCTTGTCCTCCCTGCATCCTCCCCGGTCCTCCCCGCATCCTCCCCGATCCTCCCTGCATCCTCCCCTGTCCTCCCCGCACCCTCCCCGGTCCTCCCTGCATCCTCCCCGGTCCTCCCCGCATCCTCCCCGGTCCTCCTCGCATACTCCCCGCTCCTCCCCGCATCCTCCCCGCTCCTCCCCGCATCCTCCCCGGTCCTCCACATATCCTCCCCGGTCCTCCCCGCATCCTCCCCGGTCCTCCCCGCATCCTCCCCGGTCCTCCCCGCATCCTCCCCGATCCTCCCCGCATCCTCCCCGCATCCTCCCCGCATCCTCCCCGATCCTCCGCGCAGCCTCCCCGATCCTCCCCGCATCCTCCCCGGTCCTCTTTGCATCCTCCCCGGTCCTCCCCGCATCCTCCGCGATCCTCTCTGCATCCTCCCCGATCCTCCCCGCATCCTCCCCGCATCCTCCCCGCATCCTCCCCGGTCCTCCCCGCATCCTCCCCGGTCCTCCCCGTATCCTCCCCGGTCCTCCCCACATCCTGCCCGGTCCTCCGCGCATCCTCCCCGATCCTCCCCGCATCCTCCCCGCATCCTCTCCGCATCCTTGCTGAACCTCCCCGCATCCTCCCCTATCCTCCCCGCATCCTCCCTGATCCTCCACGCATCTTCCCCGGTCCTCCCTGCAACCCTTCCGGTCCCCCCCGCATCCTCCCCGATCCTCCCCGCATCTTCCCCGGTCCTCCGCGCATCCTCCCCGATCCTCCCCGCATCCTCTCTGATCCTCCCCGCATCCTCCCCGATCCTCCCCGCATTCTCCCCAATCCTCCCCGCATCCTCCCCGGTCCTCCCCGCATCCTCCCCAATCCTCCCCGCATCCTCCCCGATCCTCCCCGCATCCTCCCCGATGCTCCCCGATCCTCCCCGCATCCTCCCTGGTCCTCCCTGCATCCTCCCCGGTCCTCCCCGCATCCTCCCCGATCCTCCCTGCATCCTCCCCTGTCCTCCCCGCACCCTCCCCGGTCCTCCCTGCATCCTCCCCGGTCCTCCCCGCATCCTCCCCGGTCCTCCTCGCATCCTCCCCGCTCCTCCCCGCATCCTCCCCGCTCCTCCCCGCATCCTCCCCGGTCCTCCACATATCCTCCCCGGTCCTCCCCGCATCCTCCCCGGTCCTCCCCGCATCCTCCCCGGTCCTCCCCGCATCCTCCCCGATCCTCCCCGCATCCTCCCCGCATCCTCCCCGCATCCTCCCCGATCCTCCGCGCAGCCTCCCCGATCCTCCCCGCATCCTCCCCGGTCCTCTTTGCATCCTCCCCGGTCCTCCCCGCATCCTCCGCGATCCTCTCTGCATCCTCCCCGATCCTCCCCTATCCTCCCCGGTCCTCCCCGCATCCTCCCCGGTCCCCCCCGCATCCTCCCCGATCCTCCCCGCATCCTCCCCGCATCATCCCCGCATCCTCCCCGATCCTCCGCGCATCCTCCCCGGTCCTCCCCGCATCCTCCCCGATCCTCCCCGCATCCTCCCCGGTCCTCCCCGCATCCTCAGCGGTTCTCCCCGCATCCTCCCCGGTCCTCCCCGTATCCTCCCCGGTCCTCCCCACATCCTCCCCGGTCCTCCGCGCATCCTCCCCGATCCTCCCCGCATCCTCCCCGCATCCTCTCCGCATCCTTGCTGATCTTCCCCGCATCCTCCCCTATCCTCCCCGCATCTTCCCCGGTCCTCCCTGCTACCTTTCCGGTCCTCCCCGCATCCTCCCCGATCCTCCCCGCATCCTCCCGGTCCTCCGCGCATCCTCCCCGATCCTCCCCGCATCCTCTCTGATCCTCCCCGCATCCTCCCCGATCCTCCCCGCACCCTCCCCAATCCTCCCCGCATCCTCCCCGGTCCTCCCCGCATCCTCCCCAATCCTCCCCGCATCCTCCCCGGTCCTCCCCGCATCCTCCCGGGTCCTCCCTGCATCCTCCCCGCTCCTCCCCGCATCCTCCCCGATCCTCCCCGCATCCTCCCCGGTCCTCCCCGCATCCTCCCTGGTCCTCCCCGCATCCTCCCCGATCCTCCCTGCATCCTCCCCGGGCCTCCCCGCATCCTCCCCGGTCCTCCCCGCATCTTCCCCGATCCTCCCCGCATTCTCCCCGGTCCTCCCCGCATCCTCATCCTCCCTGATCCTCACCGCATCCTCCCCGATCCTCCCCGCATCCTCCCTGGTCCTCCCCGGATCCTCCCCGATCCTCCCCGCATCCTCCCCGGTCCTCCGCGCATCCTCCCCGATCCTCCCCGCATCCTCTCTGATCCTCCCCGCATCCTCCCCGATCCTCCCCGCATCCTCCCCGGTCCTCCCCGCATCCTCCCCGGTCCTCCCCGCATCCTCCCCGGTCCTCCCCACATCCTCCCCGATCCTCCCTGCATCCTCCCCGGTCCTCCCCGCATCCTCCCCGGTCCTCCCCGCATCTTCCCCGATCCTCCCCGCATTCTCCCCGGTCCTCCCCGCATCCTCATCCTCCCTGATCCTCACCGCATCCTCCCCAATCCTCCCCGCATCCTCCCTGGTCCTCCCCGCATCCTCCCCGATCCTCCCCGCATCCTCCCCGGTCCTCCCCGCATCCTCCCCGCATCCTCCCCGGTCCTCCCCGCATCCTCCCCGGTCCTCCCCGCATCCTCCCCGATCCTCCCCGCATCCTCCCCGATCCTCCCCGCATCCTCCCCGTTCCTCCCCGCATCCCCCCCGATCCTCCACGCATCCTCCCTCGTCCTCCCCGCATCTTCCCCGGTCCTCCCCGCATCCTCCCCGGTCCTCCCCACATCCTCCCTGATCCTCCCTGCATCCTCCCCGGTCCTCCCCGCATCCTCCCCGGTCCTCCCCGCATCTTCCCCGATCCTCCCCGCATTATCCCCGATCCTCCCCGCATCCTCATCCTCCCCGATCCTCCCCGCATCCTCCCCGATCCTCCCCGCATCCTCCCCGATCCTCCCCGCACCCTCCCTTATCCTCCCCGCATCCTCCCCGATCCTCCCCGCATCCTCCCCGGTCCTCCCCGCATCCTCCCCGATCCTCCCCGCATCCTCCCCGATCCTCCCCGCATCCTCCCCGATCCTCCCCGCATCCTCCCCCGTCCTCCCCGCACCCTCCCCGGTCCTCCCCGCATCCTTCCTGATCCTCCCCGCATCCTCCCTCGGCCTCCCCGCATCCTCCCCGATCCTCCCCGCATCCTCCCCGGTCCTCCCCGCACCCTCCCCGGTCCTCCCCGCATCCTCCCCGGTCCTCCCCGTATCCTACCCGGTCCTCCCCACATCCTCCCCGGTCCTCCGCGCATCCTCCCCGATCCTCCCCGCATCCTCCCCGCATCCTCTCCGCATCCTTGCTGAACCTCCCCGCATCCTCCCCTATCCTCCCCGCATCCTCCTGGATCCTCCACGCATCTTCCCCGGTCCTCCCTGCAACCCTTCCGGTCCTCCCCGCATCCTCACCGGTCCTCCCCGCATCCTCCCCGATCCTCCCCGCATCCTCCCCGGTCCTCCGCGCATCCTCCCCGATCCTCCCCGCATCCTCTCTGATCCTCCCCGCATTCTCCCCAATCCTCCCCGCATCCTCCCCGGTCCTCCCCGCATCCTCCCCAATCCTCCCCGCATCCTCCCCGATCCTCCCCGCATCCTCCCCAATCCTCCCCGATCCTCCGCGCATCCCTCCTGGTCCTCCCAGCATCCTCCCCGGTCCTCCCCGCATCCTCCCCGATCCTCCCTGCATCCTCCCCTGTCCTCCCCGCACCCTCCCCGGTCCTCCCCGCATCCTCCCCGGTCCTCCCCGCATCCTCCCCGGTCCTCCTCGCATCCTCCCCGCTCCTCCCCGCATCCTCCCCGCTCCTCCCCGCATCCTCCCCGGTCCTCCCCGCATCCTCCCCGGTCCTCCCCGCATCCTCCCCGGTCCTCCCCGCATCCTCCCCGGTCCTCCCCGCATCCTCCCCGATCCTCCCCGCATCCTCCCCGCATCCTCCCCGCATCCTCCCCGATCCTCCGCGCAGCCTCCCCGATCCTCCCCGCATCCTCCCCGGTCCTCTTTGCATCCTCCCCGGTCCTCCCCGCATCCTCCGCGATCCTCTCTGCATCCTCCCCGATCCTCCCCTATCCTCCCCGGTCCTCCCCGCATCCTCCCCGGTCCCCCCCGCATCCTCCCCGATCCTCCCCGCATCCTGCCCGCATCATCCCCGCATCCTCCCCGATCCTCCGCGCATCCTCCCCGGTCCTCCCCGCATCCTCCCCGATCCTCCCCGCATCCTCCCCGGTCCTCCCCGCATCCTCAGCGGTTCTCCCCGCATCCTCCCCGGTCCTCCCCGTATCCTCCCCGGTCCTCCCCACATCCTCCCCGGTCCTCCGCGCATCCTCCCCGATCCTCCCCGCATCCTCCCCGCATCCTCTCCGCATCCTTGCTGATCCTCCCCGCATCCTCCCCTATCCTCCCCGCATCCTCCCGGATCCTCCACGCATCTTCCCCGGTCCTCCCTGCAACCTTTCCGGTCCTCCCCGCATCCTCCCCGATCCTCCCCGCATCCTCCCCGGTCCTCCGCGCATCCTCCCCGATCCTCCCCGCATCCTCTCTGATCCTCCCCGCATCCTCCCCGATCCTCCCCGCACCTTCCCCAATCCTCCCCGCATCCTCCCCGGTCCTCCCCGCATCCTCCCCAATCCTCCCCGCATCCTCCCCGGTCCTCCCCGCATCCTCCCCGATCCTCCCCACATCCTCCTCGATCATCCCCGCATCCTCCGAGGTCCTCCCCGCATCCTCCCCGATCCTCCCCGCATCCTCCCCGATCCTCCCCGCATCCTCTCCGGTCCTCCCCGCATCCTCCCCGGTCCTCCCCGCATCCTCCCCGGTCCTCCCCACATCCTCCCCGATCCTCCCCACATCCTCCCCGGTCCTCCCTGCATCCTCCCCGCTCCTCCCCGCATCCTCCCCGATCCTCCCCGCATCCTCCCTCGTCCTCCCCGCATCCTCCCCGGTCCTCCCCGCATCCTCCCTGGTCCTCCCCGCATCCTCCCCGATCCTCCCTGCATCCTCCCCGGTCCTCCCCGCATCCTCCCCGGTCCTCCCCGCATCTTCCCCGATCCTCCCCGCATTCTCCCCGGTCCTCCCCGCATCCTCATCCTCCCTGATCCTCACCGCATCCTCCCCAATCCTCCCCGCATCCTCCCTGGTCCTCCCCGCATCCTCCCCGATCCTCCCCCCATCCTCCCCGGTCCTCCCCGCATCCTCCCCGCATCCTCCCCGGTCCTCCCCGCATCCTCCCCGGTCCTCCCCGCATCCTCCCCGATCCTCCCCGCATCCTCCCCGATCCTCCCCGCATCCTCCCCGTTCCTCCCCGCATCCCCCCCGATCCTCCACGCATCCTCCCTCGTCCTCCCCGCATCTTCCCCGGTCCTCCCCGCATCCTCCCCGGTCCTCCCCACATCCTCCCCGATCCTCCCTGCATCCTCCCCGGTCCTCCCCGCATCCTCCCCGGTCCTCCCCGCATCTTCCCCGATCCTCCCCGCATTATCCCCGATCCTCCCCGCATCATTATCCTCCCCGATCCTCCCCGCACCCTCCCTGGTCCTCCCCGCATCCTTCCTGATCCTCCCCGCATCCTCCCTCGTCCTCCCCGCATCCTCCCCGATCCTCCCCGCATCCTCCCCGGTCCTCCCCGCATCCTCCCCGGTCCTCCCCGCATCCTCCCCGATCCTCCCCGCATCCTCCCCGCATCCTCCCCGCATCCTCCCCGATCCTCCGCGCAGCCTCCCCGATCCTCCCCGCATCCTCCCCGGTCCTCTTTGCATCCTCCCCGGTCCTCCCCGCATCCTCCGCGATCCTCTCTGCATCCTCCCCGATCCTCCCCGCACCCTCCCCGGTCCTCCCTGCATCCTCCCCGGTCCTCCCCGCATCCTCCCCGGTCCTCCCCGCATCCTCCCCGGTCCTCCCCGCATCCTCCCCGATCCTCCCCGCATCCTCCCCGCATCCTCCCCGCATCCTCCCCGCATCCTCCCCGATCCTCCGCGCAGCCTCCCCGATCCTCCCCGCATCCTCCCCGGTCCTCTTTGCATCCTCCCCGGTCCTCCCCGCATCCTCCGCGATCCTCTCTGCATCCTCCCCGATCCTCCCCTATCCTCCCCGGTCCTCCCCGCATCCTCCCCGGTCCCCCCCGCATCCTCCCCGATCCTCCCCGCATCCTCCCCGCATCATCCCCGCATCCTCCCCGATCCTCCGCGCATCCTCCCCGGTCCTCCCCGCATCCTCCCCGATCCTCCCCGCATCCTCCCCGGTCCTCCCCGCATCCTCAGCGGTTCTCCCCGCATCCTCCCCGGTCCTCCCCGTATCCTCCCCGGTCCTCCCCACATCCTCCCCGGTCCTCCGCGCATCCTCCCCGATCCTCCCCGCATCCTCCCCGCATCCTCTCCGCATCCTTGCTGATCCTCCCCGCATCCTCCCCTATCCTCCCCGCATCCTCCCGGATCCTCCACGCATCTTCCCCGGTCATCCCTGCAACCTTTCCGGTCCTCCCCGCATCCTCCCCGATCCTCCCCGCATCCTCCCCGGTCCTCCGCGCATCCTCCCCGATCCTCCCCGCATCCTCTCTGATCCTCCCCGCATCCTCCCCGATCCTCCCCGCACCCTCCCCAATCCTCCCCGCATCCTCCCTGGTCCTCCCCGCATCCTCCCCGGTCCTCCCCGCATCCTCCCCGATCCTCCCCACATCCTCCTCGATCATCCCCGCATCCTCCGAGGTCCTCCCCGCATCCTCCCCGCATCCTCCCCGATCCTTCCCGCATCCTCTCCGGTCCTCCCCGCATCCTCCCCGGTCCTCCCCGCATCCTCCCCGGTCCTCCCCACATCCTCCCCGATCCTCCCCACATCCTCCCCGGTCCTCCCTGCATCCTCCCCGCTCCTCCCCGCATCCTCCCCGATCCTCCCCGCATCCTCCCTCGTCCTCCCCGCATCCTCCCCGGTCCTCCCCGCATCCTCCCTGGTCCTCCCCGCATCCTCCCCGATCCTCCCTGCATCCTCCCCGGTCCTCCCCGCATCCTCCCCGGTCCTCCCCGCATCTTCCCCGATCCTCCCCGCATTCTCCCCGGTCCTCCCCGCATCCTCATCCTCCCTGATCCTCACCGCATCCTCCCCAATCCTCCCCGCATCCTCCCTGGTCCTCCCCGCATCCTCCCCGATCCTCCCCGCATCCTCCCCGGTCCTCCCCGCATCCTCCCCGCATCCTCCCCGGTCCTCCCCGCATCCTCCCCGGTCCTCCCCGCATCCTCCCCGATCCTCCCCGCATCCTCCCCGATCCTCCCCGCATCCTCCCCGTTCCTCCCCGCATCCCCCCCGATCCTCCACGCATCCTCCCTCGTCCTCCCCGCATCTTCCCCGGTCCTCCCCGCATCCTCCCCGGTCCTCCCCACATCCCCCCCGATCCTCCCTGCATCCTCCCCGGTCCTCCCCGCATCCTCCCCGATCCTCCCCGCATTATCCCCGATCCTCCCCGCATCCTCATCCTCCCCGATCCTCCCCGCATCCTCCCCGATCCTCCCCGCATCCTCCCCGATCCTCCCCGCACCCTCCCTTATCCTCCCCGCATCCTCCCCGATCCTCCCCGCATCCTCCCCGGTCCTCCCCGCATCCTCCCCGCATCCTCCCCGCATCCTCCCCGATCCTCCCCGCATCCTCCCCGATCCTCCCCGCATCCTCCCCGGTCCTCCCCGCACCCTCCCCGGTCCTCCCCGCATCCTCCCTCGTCCTCCCCGCATCCTCCCCGATCCTCCCCGCATCCTCCCCGGTCCTCCCCGCACCCTCCCCGGTCCTCCCCGCATCCTCAGCGGTCCTCCCCGCATCCTCCCCGGTCCTCCCCGTATCCTCCCCGGTCCTCCCCACATCCTCCCCGGTCCTCCGCGCATCCTCCCCGATCCTCCCCGCATCCTCCCCGCATCCTCTCCGCATCCTTGCTGAACCTCCCCGCATCCTCCCCTATCCTCCCCGCATCCTCTCGGATCCTCCACGCATCTTCCCCGGTCCTCCCTGCAACCTTTCCGGTCCTCCCCGCATCCTCCCCGGTCCTCCCCGCATCCTCCCCGATCCTCCCCGCATCCTCCCCGGTCCTCCGCGCATCCTCCCCGATCCTCCCCGCATCCTCTCTGATCCTCCCCGCATCCTCCCCGATCCTCCCCGCATTCTCCCCAATCCTCCCCGCATCCTCCCCGGTCCTCCCTGCATCCTCCCCAATCCTCCCCGCATCCTCCCCGGTCCTCCCCGCATCCTCCCCGATCCTCCCCACATCCTCCCCGATCCTCCCCGCATCCTCCCCGGTCCTCCCCGCATCCTCCCCAGTCCTCCCCGCATCCTCCCCGGTCCTCCCCAAACCCTCCTCGATCCTCCCCGCATCCTCCCCGGTCCTCCCTGCATCCTCCCCGCTCCTCCCCGCATCCTCCCCGATCCTCCCCGCATCCTCCCCGATCCTCCACGCATCCTCCCTCGTCCTCCCCGCATCCTCCCCGGTCCTCCCCGCATCCTCCCCGGTCCTCCCCGCATCCTCCCCGATCCTCCCCGCATCCTCCCTGATCCTCCCCGCATCCTCCCCGTTCCTCCCCGCATCCCCCCCGATCCTCCACGCATCCTCCCTCGTCCTCCCCGCATCCTCCCCGGTCCTCCCCGCATCCTCCCCGATCCTCCCTGCATCCTCCCCGGTCCTCCCCGCATCCTCCCCGGTCCTCCCCGCATCTTCCCCGATCCTCCCCGCATTCTCCCCGGTCCTCCCCGCATCCTCATCCTCCCTGATCCTCACCGCATCCTCCTCAATCCTCCCCGCATCCTCCCCGGTCCTCCCCGCATCCTCCCCAATCTTCCCCGCATCCTCCCCGGTCCTCCCCGCATCCTCCCCGATCCTCCCCGCATCCTCCCCGGTCCTCCCCGCATCCTCCCCGATCCTCCCCGCATCCTCCCCGTTCCTCCCCGCATCCCCCCCGATCCTCCACGCATCCTCCCTCGTCCTCCCCGCATCCTCCCCGGTCCTCCCCGCATCCTCCCTGGTCCTCCCCGCATCCTCCCCGATCCTCCCTGCATCCTCCCCGGTCCTCCCCGCATCCTCCCCGGTCCTCCCCGCATCTTCCCCGATCATCCCCGCATCATCCCCGATCCTCCCCGCATCCTCATCCTCCGTGATCCTCCCCGCATCCTCCCCGATCCTCCCCGCATCCTCCCTGATCCTCCCCGCACCCTCCCCGATCCTCCCCGCACCCTCCCCGGTCCTCCCCGCATCCTTCCTGATCCTCCCCGCATCCTCCCTCGTCCTCCCCGCATCCTCCCCGATCCTCCCCGCATCCTCCCCGGTCCTCCCCGCACCCTCCCCGGTCCTCCCCGCATCCTCCCCGGTCCTCCCCGCATCCTCCCCGGTCCTCCCCGCATCCTCCCCGGTCCTCCCCGCATCCTCCCCGATCCTCCCCGCATCCTCTCTGATCCTCCCCGCATCCTCCCCGATCCTCCCCGCATCCTCCCTGATCCTCCCCGCATCATCCCCGGTCCTCCCGGATCCTCCCCGGTCCTCCCTGCATCCCCCCCGGTCCTCCCCGATCCTACCCGGCCCCCTCCGCATCCCCCCCGGTCCTCCCCGCATCCTTCCCGGTCCTCCCCGCATCCTTCCCGGTCCTCCCCGCATCCTCCCCGGTCCTCCCCGCATCCTCCCCAATCCTCCCCGCATCCTCCCCGGTCCTCCCCGCACCCTCCCCGGTCCTCCCCGCATCCTTCCTGATCCTCCCCGCATCCTCCCTCGTCCTCCCCGCATCGTCCCCGATGCTCCCCGCATCCTCCCCGGTCCTCCCCGCATCCTCCCCGGTCCTCCCCGCATCTTCCCCGATCCTCCCCGCATTCTCCCCGATCCTCCCCGCATCCTCATCCTCCCCGATCCTCCCCGCATACTCCCCGCATCCTCCCCGATCCTCCCCGCACCCTCCCCGATCCTCCCCGCATCCTCCCCGATCCTCCCCGCACCCTCCCCGGTCCTCCCCGCATCCTCCCCGATCCTCCCCGCATCCTCCGCGATCCTCCCTGCATCCTCCGCGGTCCTCCCCGCATCCTCCCCGGTCCTCCCCGCATCCTCCCCGGTCCTCCCCGCATCCTCCCCGATTCTCCCCGCATCCTCCCCGGTCCTCCCCGCATCCTCCCCGATCCTCCCCGCATCCTCCCCGGTCCTCCCCGCACCCTCCCCGGTCCTCCCCGCATCCTCCCCGGTCCTCCCCGCATCCTCCCCGGTCCTCCCCGCATCCTCCCCGGTCCTCCCCGCATCCTCCCCGGTCCTCCCCGCATCCTCCCCGATCCTCCCCGCATCCACTCTGATCCTCCCCGATCCTCCCCGCATCCTCCCTGATCCTCCCCGCATCATCCCCGGTCCTCCCGGATCCTCCCCGGTCCTCCCCGCATCCCCCCCGGTCCTCCCGGATCCTACCCGGCCCCCTCCGCATCCCCCCCGGTCCTCCCCGCATCCTTCCCGGTCCTCCCCGCATCCTCCCCGGTCCTCCCTGCATCCTCCCTGGTCGTCCCCGCATCCTCCTCGGTCCTCCCCGCATCCTCCCCGGTCCTCCCCGCATCCTCCCCGGTCCTCCCGCATCCTCCCCGGTCCTCCCCACATCCTCCCTGGTCCTCCCCGCATCCTCCCCGATCCTCCCCGCATCCTCCGCGATCCTCCCCACATCCTCCCCAGTCCTCCCCGCACCCTCCCCGGTCCTCCCCGCATCCTTCCTGATCCTCCCCGCATCCTCCCTCTTCCTCCCCGCATCCTTCCCGACCCTCCCCGCATCCTCCCCGGTCCTCCCCGCATGCTCCCCGTCCCTCCCCGCATCCTCGTGACGTGGCAGACCGCTGTGTCACGTACCTTCCCGGGCAGCCCTGCCCCGGAGCCCTCGGCCTCGCTGGCCTGTCCTGGGGACTTCCCTGCGTACCAATGCCCCCAGCCGAGGTGACGAACCCCCCACCATGGGCCCGCGCGTCCCCCACAGACCCGACCGACCCCCAGCAGCAGCCCGGCGCCGGCGCGTACACCCTGTACAACAACAACCTCGGCGGGGCCCAACAGCACACCAGCGCCCTCCCGGCGACCCTCGAAGCCCTGGACCCTGACTTCGTGGGCCTGCAGGAGTGCTGGGACACCGCCCGCGCAGAAGCTCTCATCCCACGCCGGTATGCAGTTCACCGCGGCGAATCCGACGGACGCGGAGCGGGCCTGCTCCTGGCAGTGCGCCGCTCCTTGCTCTCGCGCGGCTCACCAGGAGAATTGTGCCACGACGGCCACCACTGGATGGCAGTGTTGTATGAACTCTTCCCTGTGGGCCGCGTCCTCGCCGTCAACCTGCACCTCCGCCCCCACCTGCGATACCGTGAGTGGCTGCAGGAGGTCCGCCAGATGGATGCGTGTGTCCGCCGCGTCGGCGCGGCCCTGTCACTGCTATTCGGTGATTTTAACTCCACAGGAGCGTCGGGAACGCCACTGGCCTCTGCCCTGGGCCAGCGCGGTGCCCTCCACCTGTGGCGTCGAGTGCTACCCCCAGGAGTGCCCACCAACTTCACCACCGTGGCAGGCCGCCCCCGCCAAACGTCCATCGACCACGTGTTCATCAGGGGACCCGTCCTCGATGCCGTCTACGAAGTGATCCCGACCCCGAGCTCCCATGTGGGCCTTCACGTATCCTTCACCCTCTCCGCCGGTCGCACAGACCCCTACAACTGGAGACTGTTCCGCTGGCGCTCTGCGACAGCGGCTCAGTTCCGGCAATTTCGAGCGGCCCTCTCCGTCGTCTGGGGTTGGCTGGCCCTGGCCCCGACTCCAGCCCCCGCCTACCTACGTGCCCTCCACACAGTGGCTGAACAGTACATCCCGAGACCCCTACAACTCTCCACCACGCTGCGCCGCCTTCGCCGGTGTCCCCCGCCGTGGACCGCTGATGACCTCTCCGCCTTCTTGGACGAAGCTCAGGCGGTCGCGGACGAACGCCTCTCTCGACAACGCGAGGCCGAACTCGGCGCTGTATCGGTCAACACCTTCACCAGGTCCTCGATGCGCCTCCCCTGTGCTCGTCTGGAACCATATCGGGACATCCGGCCCAGCCCGGAAGTGCAGCTTCACAGCCGCCAGCAACGTTTGGAGGAAATCACCGCCCAGGCCAGTTACGAAACCCAGGATCGCTCCATTTCCGTCGACCCAGAGTTGTACAGCCTGGCCCAGCAGCCCTCGCCATGGGGAGACGTCGATTTTGCCCTGTCTCTGCCCCTCCCTGTGCTGCAGCATCTACTCCGGGCCGGGTTCGACCCGTCCAAGGAAGCAGACCGCCGAGCGTACGCCCGCGCTCGGGCGCGGGCCCCGCTTCTCACCGTGCCGGAGCTGGCGATGTACACTGACCGGGCAGGCTCGTTATCCGCCTCCCTGGACAACGTCCCTGCGCGGGCCACAAGGCGCGGCACGGGCGGCATCCTTATCGGAGAATATAACGTTCTGGCGCAGACGGATGTAGGAGTAGACAGCCTGGTCCTCGATGCCGTGCAGCTGGGGATCTACAAGCACAAGGGCCCACGACACCTCTACGGCTCTTATCGCCCGGTCACCATGGAGTCGGCCATCATCCGTGATTGGACTGGGATTGGCCGCGGACGCTTGAATGAGTCCCTGGAGGTAGCAGCAGCCTACACGCCAGATGTCTTCAGCTACCGCACCGCCATCCTGCCCCAGTTTTTAACGCTGGTCTGCCGAGCTGGCGCAGTGGCCGCCTTCCAGAGCGCGGGAGAGTTCTGGGACGGCGACTGGGATGAAAGCGATGCCTTCTTGCGGGAGCCTCGCGATGCCTGCGCTCCGCTCGTGGCGGCACTTCCCGACGTGTGGAACTTCGGGGCGTGGGCAGATCAGGTCTACAGCCACCTGCGGATCCACCCCGTCACCAGCGAAGGCCTGGCGCCGCCGTTCCGCACGGGCGAGGGACGCAACCAGGGTGATTCCTTCGCAGGAGAGGGATTCCAAGCGACCCAGTGCCTGATCAACTCCTGCTTTGCCCGCCAGCCCGGTGGCCTCACGATACCCAACGCCTTCGACCTCCACTCCCCACCGCTGCCATGTGACCGTGTCATGTTCGTCGACGACCGCCACTTCCTCGGCACCTCCCTACGCGCGGTCACAGCAGACGCGGCGACGTGCTCCGTTCTTTCCACTGGAGTGGGCCGCATCGTCCACCCCTCCAAGCTCCAATTTCACGGTGTGCGACTGACGGCCGGTGGCCTCCATGCGATTTCCACCCACGTGCCGTTCTCGGACAAGCCCTCGTCCACCCAACCCCCGGCCCCGTTGAAGATCCCCCTCCTCCACGACTTGCCCATGACAGCCAAGATCTCCAAGCTCCTCCAGCTCATCCGCTCAGTCTCGGCCGCCGCCCTCCGCCCCGACCACCATCCCATACTGCAACTTCGAGCCCTTCATGTGCACGCCCTGTCCGCGTGCGACTACGTATGGCGCGGAGTCCATTTCCCCCGCCTCCAACTGGCAGCCATGCAGGCCTCCGTGGACAAGCACTACCGGCGAGTGTTCGGACTACCTTCTTGGGCACCCCGGCGCTTCCTCCGCTTGCCGCTGACTGCTGGTGGCCCCCAGTCCCCAGACTTGTTCACGCGAGCCGCCCTCCTGCTGGCCAGCACCTATTACACGGCGTCCTGGGGCCGAAACCCATTGGCGGCGTTGGCGGCCCGCTACCTTCTGGAGGTCGACGACGTGGCAGGATGGGCGCCAGAGGGCGCCGTCATGCGCCACGTATGGCTGCCTCTGGGCCTCGATTTCGTCCCCCTACCCAGCCCCACCGTCAGCCCCATGGTTATCCACAGTACCGGCAGCCTGGACCCGCTGCCGGCCCTCGAGTACGTCGTCGTCGCCATCGACGGGGGCCTCTTGGGGAGCCGCCTCAGTGGGGGCCTGGCAGCTTGGCACCCGAGTCTCGGCGTCTTCTATCGGGCCTGGTGGGGCCTGCGCGCGTATCAGGCATCCGCCACGGACGCAGAGTGGGTGGCCAAGACAACTGCAATGCTCTTGCTGCCACCGACCGCCACGGAGGTGTACATGGTCTCCGACGCGAGTGGGGCGCAGCACCTCAACCTGACGCGTGGCCCAACTCCCTTCTCGGTCCTCAACGTACTATACCGCAAGGCCATTGCACGCTGGGGCGCGTGCCCTCCGAAGGAAATCTGGCTGCGCGCCGGGCATAACACTGACAGCCAGGCTCAGCTCACACAGCTCAACCGGGAGGCCCACGACCTCGCTTGTCGCGGACGCCATGAAGCACGAGCATATACGGCGCCCTGGTTGCCACTGTTGCACGGGCGCGTGGCTGCGTTCTGGACTGGGCAACTGATCGTCGACGTCTCCGCCTTCGAATCAGTGCAGAGCGACTCCGCCCAAGCCGGCAGCCTGCCGCGGCTCCAGCCCCCACCTTCGCCACCGGCCCACGCCGCTTTTGTGGCCGCCTTCCTGGCGGGATCAGTGCCCCGCCTAGCCCTTCGACGGGTCTACGCGCTGCGCCTCTTGGACCGCCGTCACCCACCAGCAGCCCTAACCGCGTTGCGCTGTCCGTTCTGTGACGGCGTGGTCGAGGACTTGGTGGTGCACTTGCGAGCTGCCTGCTGGCACTACCTGGGCTTCGTGGTCTCCGCGTTGGGAGCGGTGTGCTGGCTGGACGGAGTTCGCCGACAAGTTCAAGGGCCCGCCCAGCACCCAGCGTACTGGGTTGCCGTACCCGACGGCGTCGTGGGTCTGTGGGACCCCCTACACCCGGGCGTGGCAGCCCCCCCTGAGCGGCACGCCCTTGTATCCATGACGGCGGAGATATTTGGAGCACACGATGAGGACAAGGCGATGGTCACAGAGCTACTGCACGTGCTAAGCCGCCCGGTGATGCAGCTAAGCGATTTGCTGTGGCGGGCTACGGCTGTCGACCATGCGGTTAATGCGGGGTGCGAGCGACGCCCCGGCGCTTTAACGTACCGGCAGTCAGCACTGCTTGGGATGGTGGTCCGCGTGCTGCCCCGTTGGGAGCTGGCGCCGGACACCCTGTCTGCCCTGCCCCTACCCCCGCCCCGTAGCCTTGGCCCCGGCAGTGGCTGCCTTGTGGTAGTCGCCTTCGAAGCCGACGACACGTGTTTCCTGTGGCGCGCGCTGCAGCAGCACCTACCACCAGTATGGCTGCTAACCCCAGCCCTGGCGCCAGCCCTGCGTGCGCAGTGGCCAGCGGATCTATATGTCCACCAGTTAAGCCCGGATGCAGTGTTGCTCTGGGAGCCAGGCACCCAGCTGGAGTACTGGAGGCTATAAAGACGCACCTCGACAGAGGGGCAGATGTCCCTGCAGCGTGCGCTGTCACACCGCCCTTCCAGCCTGATGCCGGCCCTGCGTGCGCAGGGACCCGCGACTCGCTACTCGACACGACCAGAGAACGCCCGGATGCTGTGCAGTGCATGTCGTGCTTGCAGATCAGCGTCCCAGGCCCGCCAGCGTCCCAGCACTGTGCAGTGCATGGGCAGGCGGTAGACAGCCCACACCCCCCTCCGGCCCGCGCCGTGTGGCGTCCGGCCGATGGCAGCGGGGAACTGGGGGTCGGGGGGGGGGGGGGGACCGAGGGGGAGACGAGAGCGTCGCGATGGACGCTTCGCCCGCCGCGGTGTGGCGACGTCCAGCCCAGCCTGGCCGGGGCAGCCGTATCCGGTGCGTCCGGTGGAATCGGTTCCAGGCACTCAGACACCAGACACCAGACACCTCCCCGCATCCTCCCTGGTCCTCCCCGCATCCTCCCCGATCCTCCCCGCATCCTCCCCGGTCCACCCCGCATCCTCCCCGGTCCTCCCCGCATCCTCCCCGGTCCTCCCCGGATCCTCCCCGGTCCTCCCCGCATCCTCCCCGGTCCTCTCAGCATTCTCCCCGGTCCTCCCCGCATCCTCCCAGGTCCTCCCCGCATCCTCCCCGTATCCTCCCCGGTCCTCCCCGCATCCTCCTAGATCCTCCCCGCATCCTCCCCGATCCTCCCTGCATCCTCCCCGGTCCTCCCCGCACCCTCCCCGGTCCTCGCCGCATCCTCCCCGGTCCTCCCCGCATCCTCCCCGGTCCTCCCCGCATCCTCCCCGATCCTCCCCGCATCCTCACCGATCCTCCCCGCATCCTCTCTGATCCTCCCCGATCCTCCCCACATCCTCCCTGATCCTCCCCGCATCCTCCCCGGTCCCCCCCGATCCTCCCCGGTGCTCCCCGCATCGCCCCCAGTCCTCCCCGGATCCTTCCTGGTCCTCCCCGCATCCTCCCCGGTCCTGCCTGCATCCTCCCCGGTCCTCCCCGCATCCTCCCCGATCCTCCCCGCATCCTCCCCGTTCCTCCCCGCACCCTCCCCGGTCCTCGCCGCATCCTCCCCGGTCCTGCCCGCATCCTCCCCGGTCCTCCCCGCATCCTCCCCGGTCCTCCCCGCATCCTCACCGATCCTCCCCGCATCCTCTCTGATCCTCCCCGATCCTCCCCGCATCCTCCCTGATCCTCCCCGCATCCTCCCCGGTCCTCCCGGCTCCTCCCCGGTCCTCCGCGCATCGCCCCCGGTCCTCCCCGATCCTACATGGCCCCCTCCGCATCCCCCCCGGTCCTCCCCGCATCCTTCCCGGTCCTCCCCGCATCCTCCCCGGTCCTGCCCGCATCCTCCCCGGTCCTCCCCGCATCCTCCCAAATTCTCCCCGCATCCTCCCCAGTCCTCCCCGCATCCTCCCCGATCCTCCCCGCATCCTCTCCGGTCCTCCCCGCACCCTCCCCGGTCCTCGCCGCATCCTCCCCGGTCCTCCCCGCATCCTCCCCGCATCCTCCCCGGTCCTCCCCGCATCCTCACCTATCCTCCCCGCATCCTCTCTGATCCTCCCCGCATCCTCCCCGATCCTCCCCGCATCCTCCCTGATCCTCCCCGCATCCTCCCCGCATCGCCCCCGGTCCACCGCGATCCTACATGGCCCCCTCCGCATCCCCCCCCGGTCCTCCCCGCATCCTTCCCGGTCCTCCCCGCATCCTCCCCGGTCCTCCCCGCATCCTCCCCGATCCTCCCCGCATCCTCCCCGTTCCTCCCCGCACCCTCCCCGGTCCTCGCCGCATCCTCCCCGGTCCTGCCCGCATCCTCCCCGGTCCTCCCCGCATCCTCCCCGGTCCTCCCCGCATCCTCACCGATCCTCCCCGCATCCTCTCTGATCCTCCCCGATCCTCCCCGCATCCTCCCTGATCCTCCCCGCATCCTCCCCGGTCCTCCCGGCTCCTCCCCGGTCCTCCGCGCATCGCCCCCGGTCCTCCCCGATCCTACATGGCCCCCTCCGCATCCCCCCCGGTCCTCCCCGCATCCTTCCCGGTCCTCCCCGCATCCTCCCCGGTCCTGCCCGCATCCTCCCCGGTCCTCCCCGCATCCTCCCAAATTCTCCCCGCATCCTCCCCAGTCCTCCCCGCATCCTCCCCGATCCTCCCCGCATCCTCCCCGGTCCTCCCCGCACCCTCCCCGGTCCTCGCCGCATCCTCCCCGGTCCTCCCCGCATCCTCCCCGCATCCTCCCCGGTCCTCCCCGCATCCTCACCTATCCTCCCCGCATCCTCTCTGATCCTCCCCGCATCCTCCCCGATCCTCCCCGCATCCTCCCTGATCCTCCCCGCATCCTCCCCGCATCGCCCCCGGTCCACCGCGATCCTACATGGCCCCCTCCGCATCCCCCCCCGGTCCTCCCCGCATCCTTCCCGGTCCTCCCCGCAGCCTCCCCGGTCCTGCCCGCATCCTCCCCGGTCCTCCCCGCATCCTCTTCGGTCCTCCCCGCATCCTCCCCGGTCCTCCCCGCATCCTCCCCGGTCCTCCCGCATCCTCCCCGGTCCTCCCCGCATCCTCCCCGGTCCTCCCCGCATCCTCCCCGGTCCTCCCCGCATCCTCCCCGGTCCTCCCCGCATCCTTCCTGATCCTCCCCGCATCCTCCCTCGTCCTCCCCGCATCCTTCCCGATCCTCCCCGCATCCTCCCCGGTCCTCCCCGCATCCTCCCCGGTCCTCCCCGCATACTCCCCGATCCTCCCCGCATCCTCCCCGATCATCCCCGCATCCCCCCCGGTCCTCCCCGCATCCCCCCGCGTCCTCCCCGCATCCTCCGCGGTCCTCCCTGCATCCTCCCCGGTCCACCCCGCATGCTCCCCGGTCCTCCCCGCATCCTCCCCGATCCTCTTCGCATCCTCTCTGATCCTCCCCGCATCCTCCCCGGTCCTCCCCGCATCCTCCCCGGTCCTCCCCGCATCCTCCCCGATCCTCCCCGCATCCTCCCCGATCCTCCCCGCAACCTCCCCGATCCTCCCCGCATCCTCCCCGATCCTCCCTGCACACTCCCCGGTCCTCCCCGCATCCTCCCCGGTCCTCCCCGCATCCTCCCCAGTCCTCCCCGCATCCTCCCCGATTCAGCCGGCATCCTCCTCAGTCCTCCCCGCATCCTCCCCGATCCTCCCCGCATCCTCCCCGGTCCTCCCCGCACCCTCCCCGGTCCTCCCCGCATCCTCCCCGGTCCTCCCCGCATCCTCCCCGATACTCCCCGCATCCTCCCCGATACTCCCCGCATCCTCCGCGATCCTCCCTGCATCCTCCCCGATCCTCCCCGCATCCTCCCTGGTCCTCCCCGCACCCTCCCCGGTCCTCCCGGCATCCTCCCCGGTCCTCCCCGCATCCTCTCTGATCCTCCCCGCATCCGCATTCTTCCCGGTCCTCCGCGCATCCTCCCCGGTTCTCCCCGCATCCTCCCCGGTCCTCCCCGCATCCTCCTCGGTCCTCCCCGCATTCCGCCCGGTCCTCCCGCATCCTCCCCGGTCCTCCCCGCATCCTCCCCGTTCCTCCCCGCATCCTCCCGGGTCCTCCCCCCATTCTCCCCGGTCCTCCCCACATCCTCCCCGGTCCTCCCCGCATCCTTCCTGATCCTCCCCGCATCCTCCCTGGTCCTCCCCGCATCCTCCCCGGTCCTCCCCGCTTCCTCCCCCATCCTCCCCGGATCCTCCTCGGTCCTCCCCGCATACTCCCCGATCCTCCCCGATCATCCCCGCATCCCCCCCGGTCCTCCCCGCATCCTCCCCGGTCCTCCCCGCATCCTCCGCGGTCCTCCCCGCATCCTCCCCGGTCCACCCCGCATCCTCCCCGGTCCTCCGCGCATCCTCCTCGATCCTCTTCGCATCCTCCCCGGTCCTCCCCGCATCCTCCCCGGTCCTCCCCGCATCCTCCCCCATCCTCCCCGGATCCTCCCCGGTCTTCCCCGCATCCTCCCCGATCCTCCCCGCATCCTCCCTGATCATCCCCGCATCCCCCCCGGTCCTCCCCGCATCCTCCCCGGTCCTCCGCGCATCCTCCGCGGTCCTCCCCGCATCCTCCCCGGTCCTCCCCACATCCTCCCCGGTCCTCCCCGCATCCTCCCCGATCCTCCCCACATCCTCCCCGATCCTCCCCGCATCCTCCCCGATCCTCCCCGCATCCTCCCCGATCCTCCCTGCACACTCCCCGATCCTCCCCGCATCATCCCCGGTCCTCCCCGCATCCTGCCCAGTCCTCCCCGCATCCTCCCCGATTCAGCCCGCATCCTCCTCAGTCCTCCCCGCATCCTCCCCGATCCTCCCCGCATCCTCCCCGGCCCTCCCCGCACCCTCCCCGGTCCTCCCCGCATCCTCCCCGGTCCTCCCCGCATCCTCCCCGATCCTCCCCGCATCCTCCCCGGTCATCCCCGCATCCTCCCCGATACTCCCAGCATCCTCCCCGATCCTCCCTGCATCCTCCCCGGTCCTATCCGCATCCTCCCCGATCCTCCCCGCATCTTCCCCGATCCTCCCCGCATTCTCCCCTGTCCTCCCCGCATCCTCCCCGATCCTCCCCGCATCCTCCCCCGTCCTATCCGCATCCTCCCCGATCCTCCCCGCATCCTCCCCGGTCCTCCCTGCATCCTCCCCGGTCCTCCCCGCATCCTCCCCGCATCCTCCCCGCATCCTCCCCGCATCCTCCCCGATCATCCCCGCATCCCCCCCGGTCCTCCCCGCATCCTCCCCGGTCCTCCCCGCATCCTCCGCGGTCCTCCCCGCATCCTCCCCGGTCCACCCCGCATCCTCCCCGGTCCTCGGCGCATCCTCCTCGATCCTCTTCGCATTCAACCCGGTCCTCCCCGCATCCTCCCCGGTCCTCCCCGCATCCTCCCCGATCCTGCCCGCATCCTCCCCGGTCCTCCCCGCATACTCCCCGATCCTCCCCGATCATCCCCGCATCCCCCCCGGTCCTCCCCGCATCCTCCCTGGTCCTCCCCGCATCCTCCGCGGTCCTCCCCGCATCCTCCCCGGTCCTCCCCACATCCTCCCCGGTCCTCCCCGCATCCTCCCCGATCCTCCCCGCATCCTCCCCGATCCTCCCCGCAACCTCCCCGATCCTCCCCGCATCCTCCCCGATCCTCCCTGCACACTCCCCGATCCTCCCCGCATCCTCCCCGGTCCTCCCCGCATCCTCCCCAGTCCTCCCCGCATCCTCCCCGATTCAGCCCGCATCCTCCTCAGTCCTCCCCGCATCCTCCCCGATCCTCCCCGCATCCTCCCCGGTCCTCCCCGCACCCTCCCCGGTCCTCCCCGCATCCTCCCCGGTCCTCCCCGCATCCTCCCCGATCCTCCCCGCATCCTCCCCGGTCCTCCCCGCATCCTCCCCGATACTCCCAGCATCCTCCCCGATCCTCCCTGCATCCTCCCCGGTCCTCCCCGCATCCTCCCCGGTCCTCCCCGCATCTTCCCCGATCCTCCCCGCATTCTCCCCGGTCCTCCCCGCATCCTCCCCGGTCCTCCCCGCATCCTCCCCGATCCTCCCCGCATCCTCCCCCGTCCTATCCGCATCCTCCCCGATCCTCCCCGCATCCTCCCCGGTCCTCCCTGTATCCTCCCCGGTCCTCCCCGCATCCTCCCCGCATCCTCCCCGCATCCTCCCCGCATCCTCCCCGATCCTCCCCGCATCCTCCCCGATCCTCCCCGCATCCTCTCCCGTCCTCCCCGCATCCTCCCCGATCCTCCCCGGTCCTCCCCGCATCCTCCTCGGTCCTCCCTGTATCCTCCCCGGTCCTCCCCGCATCCTCCCCGATCCTCCCCGCATCCTCCCCCATCCTCCCCGCATCCTCTCTGATCCTCCCTGCATCCTCCCCGATCCTCCCGGCATCCTCCCCGATCCTCCCCGCATCCTCCCCGGTCCTCCCCGCATCCTCCCCGGTCCTCCGTGCATCCTCCCCGGTCCTCCCCGCATGCTACCCGGTCCTCCCCGCATCCTCCCCGATCCTCCCCGCATCCTCTCTGATCCTGCCCGCATCGTCCGTGATCCTCCCCGGATCCTCCCTGATCCTCCACGATCCTCCCCGCATCCTCCCCGATCCTCCCCGCACCCTCCCCGGTCCTCCCCGCATCCTCCCCGGTCCTCCCCGGATCCTCCCTGATCCTCCCCGCATCCTCCCCGGTCCTCCCCGCATCCTCCCCAGTCCTCCCCGCATCCTCCCCTACCCCCCCCCGCATCCTCGCCGGTCCTCCCCGCATCCTCCCCGCATCCTCCCCGGTCCTCTCCGCATCCTCCCCGGTCCTCCCCGCATCATCCTTGGTCCTCCCCGCATCCCCCTCGATCCTCCACGCATCCTCGCCGATCTTCCCCGCATCCTCCCCGGTCCTCCCCGCATCCCCCCCGGTCCTCCCCGCATCCTCCCCGGTTCTCCCCACATCCCCCCCGGTCCTCCCTGCATCCTCCCCGGTCCACCCCGCATCCTCCCCGATCCTCCCCGCATCCTCCCCGATCCTCCCTGCATCCTTGCCGGTCCTCCCCGCATCCTCCCCGATCCTCCCCGCATCCTCCCCCGTCCTATCCGCATCCTCCCCGATCCTCCCCGCATCCTCCCCGGTCCTCCCTGCATCCTCCCCGGTCCTCCCCGCATCCTCCCCGCATCCTCCCCGCATCCTCCCCGATCCTCCCCGCATCCTCTCCCGTCCTCCCCGCATCCCCCCCGATCCTCCCCGCAACCTCCCCGGTCCTCCCCGCATCCTCCTCGGTCCTCCCTGTATCCTCCCCGGTCCTCCCCGCATCCTCCCCGATCCTCCCCGCATCCGCCCCGGTCCTCCCCGCATCCTCCCCGGTCCTCCCCGCATCCTCCCCGGTCCTCCCCGCATCCTCCCCGGTCCTCCCCGCATCCTCCCCGGTCCTCCCCGCATCCTCCCCGATCCTCCCCGCATCCTCTCTGATCTTCCCCGCATCCTCCCCGATCCTCCCCGCATCCTCCACGATCCTCCCCGCATCCTCCCCCATCCTCCCCGCACCCTCCCCGGTCCTCCCCGCATCCTCCCCGGTCCTCCCCGCATCCTCCCTGATCCTCCCCGCATCCTCCCCGATCCTCCCCGCATCCTCCCCGGTCCTCCCCGCATCCTCCCCGATCCTCCCCGCATCCTCCCCGGTCCTGTCCGCATCCTCCCCGATCCTCCCCGCATCCTCCCCGGTCCTCCCCGCATCCTCCCCGATCCTCCCCGCATCCTCACCGGTCCTCCCCGCATCCTCCCCGATCCTCCCCGCATCCTCCCCGATCCTCCCTGCATCCTCGCCGGTCCTCCCCGCATCCTCCCCGATCCTCCCCGCATCCTCCCCCGTCCTATCCGCATCCTCCCCGATCCTCCCCGCATCCTCCCCGGTCCTCCCTGCATCCTCCCCGGTCCTCCCCGCATCCTCCCCGCATCCTCCCCGCATCCTCCCCGATCCTCCCCGCATCCTCTCCCGTCCTCCCCGCATCCCCCCCGATCCTCCCCGCATCCTCCCCGGTCCTCCCCGCATCCTCCTCGGTCCTCCCTGTATCCTCCCCGGTCCTCCCCGCATCCTCCCCGATCCTCCCCGCATCCGCCCCGGTCCTCCCCGCATCCTCCCCGATCCTCCGCACATCCTCTCTGATCCTCCCTGCATCCTCCCCGGGCCTCCCCGCATCCTCCCCGATCCTCCCCGCATCCTCCCCGGTCCTCCCCGCATCCTCCCCGGTCCTCCCCGCATCCTCCCCGGTCCTCCCCGGATCCTCCCTGATCCTCCCCGCATCCTCCCCGGTCCTCCCCGCATCCTCCCCGGTCCTCCCCGCATCCTCCCCTACCCCCCCCCCGCATCCTCGCCGGTCCTCCCCGCATCCTCCCCGCATCCTCCCCGGTCCTCCCCGCATCCTCCCCGGTCCTCCGTGCATCCTCCCCGGTCCTCCCCGCATGCTACCCGGTCCTCCCCGCATCCTCCCCGATCCTCCCCGCATCCTCTCTGATCCTGCCCGCATCGTCCGTGATCCTCCCCGGATCCTCCCTGATCCTCCACGATCCTCCCCGCATCCTCCCCGATCCTCCCCGCACCCTCCCCGGTCCTCCCCGCATCCTCCCCGGTCCTCCCCGGATCCTCCCTGATCCTCCCCGCATCCTCCCCGGTCCTCCCCGCATCCTCCCCGGTCCTCCCCGCCTCCTCCCCTACCCCCCCCCCCGCATCCTCGCCGGTCCTCCCCGCATCCTCCCCGCATCCTCCCCGGTCCTCTCCGCATCCTCCCCGGTCCTCCCCGCATCATCCTTGGTCCTCCCCGCATCCCCCTCGATCCTCCACGCATCCTCGCCGATCTTCCCCGCATCCTCCCCGGTCCTCCCCGCATCCCCCCCGGTCCTCCCCGCATCCTCCCCGGTTCTCCCCACATCCCCCCCGGTCCTCCCTGCATCCTCCCCGGTCCACCCCGCATCCTCCCCGATCCTCCCCGCATCCTCCCCGATCCTCCCTGCATCCTCGCCGGTCCTCCCCGCATCCTCCCCGATCCTCCCCGCATCCTCCCCCGTCCTATCCGCATCCTCCCCGATCCTCCCCGCATCCTCCCCGGTCCTCCCTGCATCCTCCCCGGTCCTCCCCGCATCCTCCCCGCATCCTCCCCGCATCCTCCCCGATCCTCCCCGCATCCTCTCCCGTCCTCCCCGCATCCCCCCCGATCCTCCCCGCAACCTCCCCGGTCCTCCCCGCATCCTCCTCGGTCCTCCCTGTATCCTCCCCGGTCCTCCCCGCATCCTCCCCGATCCTCCCCGCATCCGCCCCGGTCCTCCCCGCATCCTCCCCGGTCCTCCCCGCATCCTCCCCGGTCCTCCCCGCATCCTCCCCGGTCCTCCCCGCATCCTCCCCGGTCCTCCCCGCATCCTCCCCGATCCTCCCCGCATCCTCTCTGATCTTCCCCGCATCCTCCCCGATCCTCCCCGCATCCTCCACGATCCTCCCCGCATCCTCCCCCATCCTCCCCGCACCCTCCCCGGTCCTCCCCGCATCCTCCCCGGTCCTCCCCGCATCCTCCCTGATCCTCCCCGCATCCTCCCCGGTCCTCCCCGCATCCTCCCCGGTCCTCCCCGCATCCTCCCCGATCCTCCCCGCATCCTCCCCGGTCCTGTCCGCATCCTCCCCGATCCTCCCCGCATCCTCCCCGGTCCTCCCCGCATCCTCCCCGATCCTCCCCGCATCCTCACCGGTCCTCCCCGCATCCTCCCCGATCCTCCCCGCATCCTCCCCGATCCTCCCTGCATCCTCGCCGGTCCTCCCCGCATCCTCCCCGATCCTCCCCGCATCCTCCCCCGTCCTATCCGCATCCTCCCCGATCCTCCCCGCATCCTCCCCGGTCCTCCCTGCATCCTCCCCGGTCCTCTCCGCATCCTCCCCGCATCCTCCCCGCATCCTCCCCGATCCTCCCCGCATCCTCTCCCGTCCTCCCCGCATCCCCCCCGATCCTCCCCGCATCCTCCCCGGTCCTCCCCGCATCCTCCTCGGTCCTCCCTGTATCCTCCCCGGTCCTCCCCGCATCCTCCCCGATCCTCCCCGCATCCGCCCCGGTCCTCCCCGCATCCTCCCCGATCCTCCGCACATCCTCTCTGATCCTCCCTGCATCCTCCCCGGGCCTCCCCGCATCCTCCCCGATCCTCCCCGCATCCTCCCCGGTCCTCCCCGCATCCCCCCCGGTCCTCCCCGCATCCTCCCCGGTCCACCCTGCATCCTCCCCGATCCTCCCCGCATCCTCTCTGATCTTCCCCGCATCCTCCCCGATCCTCCCCGCATCCTCGCCGATCCTCCCCGCATCCTCCCCGGTCCTCCCCGCATCCCCCCCGGTCCTCCCCGCATCCTCCCCGGTCCACCCTGCATCCCCCCCGGTCCTCCCTGCATCCTCCCCGGTCCACCCCGCATCCTCCCCGCATCCTCCCCGATCCTCCCTGCATCCTCGCCGGTCCTCCCCGCATCCTCCCCGGTGCTCCCCGCATCCTTCCCGGTCCTCCCCGCATCCTCCCCGATCCTCCCCGCATCCTCCCCGATCCTCCCTGCATCCTCCCCGGTCCTCCCCGCATCCTTCCCGGTCCTCCCCGCATCCTCCCCGATCCTCCCCGCATCCTCCCCGATCCTCCCCGCATCCTCCCCCGTCCTATCCGCATCCTCCCCGATCCTCCCCGCATCCTCCCCGGTCCTCCCTGCATCCTCCCCGGTCCTCCCCGCATCCTCCCCGCATCTTCCCCGCATCCTCCCCGCATCCTCCCCGATCCTCCCCGCATCCTCCCCGATCCTCCCCGCATCCTCTCCCGTCCTCCCCGCATCCTCCCCGATCCTCCCCGCATCCTCCCCGGTCCTCCCCGCATCCTCATCGGTCCTCCTCGTATCCTCCCCGCATCCTCCCCGCATCCTGCCCGCATCGTCCCCGATCCTCCCCGCATCCTCCTCGATCCTCCCCGCATCCTCTCCCGTCCTCCCCGCATCCTCCCCGATCCTCCCCGCATCCGCCCAGGTCCTCCCCGCATCCTCCCCGATCCTCCCCGCCTCCTCCCCGATCCTCCCCGCATCCTCCCCGGTCCTCCCCGCATCCTCCCCGATCCTCCCCGCATCCTCCCCGGTCCTCCCCGCATCCTCCCCGGTCCTTCGTGCATCCTCCCCGGTCCTCCCCGCATGCTACCCGGTCCTCCCCGCATCCTCCCCGATCCTCCCCGCATCCTCTCTGATCCTGCCCGCATCGTCCGTGATCCTCCCCGGATCCTCCCTGATCCTCCACGATCCTCCCCGCATCCTCCCCGATCCTCCCCGCACCCTCCCCGGTCCTCCCCGCATCCTCCCCGGTCCTCCCCGGATCCTCCCTGATCCTCCCCGCATCCTCCCCGGTCCTCCCCGCATCCTCCCCGGTCCTCCCCGCATCCTCCCCGGTCCTCCCCGCATCCTCCCCGATCCTCCCCGCATCCTCCCCGGTCCTCCCCGCATCCTCCCCTACCCCCCCCCGCATCCTCGCCGGTCCTCCCCGCATCCTCCCCGATCCTCCCCGCATCCTCCCCGGTCCTCTCCGCATCCTCCCCGGTCCTCCCCGCATCATCCTTGGTCCTCCCCGCATCCCCCTCGATCCTCCACGCATCCTCGCCGATCTTCCCCGCATCCTCCCCGGTCCTCCCCGCATCCCCCCCGGTCCTCCCCGCATCCTCCCCGGTTCTCCCCGCATCCCCCCCGGTCCTCCCTGCATCCTCCCCGGTCCACCCCGCATCCTCCCCGATCCTCCCCGCATCCTCCCCGATCCTCCCTGCATCCTCGCCGGTCCTCCCCGCATCCTCCCCGATCCTCCCCGCATCCTCCCCCGTCCTATCCGCATCCTCCCCGATCCTCCCCGCATCCTCCCCGGTCCTCCCTGCATCCTCCCCGGTCCTCCCCGCATCCTCCCCGCATCCTCCCCGCATCCTCCCCGATCCTCCCCGCATCCGCCCCGGTCCTCCCCGCATCCTCCCCGATCCTCCGCACATCCTCTCTGATCCTCCCTGCATCCTCCCCGGGCCTCCCCGCATCCTCCCCGATCCTCCCCGCATCCTCCCCGGTCCTCCCTGCATCCCCCCCGGTCCTCCCCGCATCCTCCCCGGTCCACGCTGCATCCTCCCCGATCCTCCCCGCATCCTCTCTGATCTTCCCCGCATCCTCCCCGATCCTCCCCGCATCCTCGCCGATCCTCCCCGCATCCTCCCCGGTCCTCCCCGCATCCCCCCCGGTCCTCCCCGCATCCTCCCCGGTCCACCCTGCATCCCCCCCGGTCCTCCCTGCATCCTCCCCGGTCCACCCCGCATCCTCCCCGCATCCTCCCCGATCCTCCCTGCATCCTCGCCGGTCCTCCCCGCATCCTCCCCGGTCCTCCCCGCATCCTTCCCGGTCCTCCCCGCATCCTCCCCGATCCTCCCCGCATCCTCCCCGATCCTCCCTGCATCCTCCCCGGTCCTCCCCGCATCCTTCCCGGTCCTCCCCGCATCCTCCCCGATCCTCCCCGCATCCTCCCCGATCCTCCCCGCATCCTCCCCCGTCCTATCCGCATCCTCCCCGATCCTCCCCACATCCTCCCCGGTCCTCCCTGCATCCTCCCCGGTCCTCCCCGCATCCTCCCCGCATCTTCCCCGCATCCTCCCCGCATCCTCCCCGATCCTCCCCGCATCCTCCCCGATCCTCCCCGCATCCTCTCCCGTCCTCCCCGCATCCTCCCCGATCCTCCCCGCATCCTCCCCGGTCCTCCCCGCATCCTCATCGGTCCTCCTCGTATCCTCCCCGCATCCTCCCCGCATCCTGCCCGCATCGTCCCCGATCCTCCCCGCATCCTCCTCGATCCTCCCCGCATCCTCTCCCGTCCTCCCCGCATCCTCCCCGATCCTCCCCGCATCCGCCCAGGTCCTCCCCGCATCCTCCCCGATCCTCCCCGCCTCCTCCCCGATCCTCCCCGCATCCTCCCCGGTCCTCCCCGCATCCTCCCCGATCCTCCCCGCATCCTCCCCGGTCCTCCCCGCATCCTCCCCGGTCCTCCGTGCATCCTCCCCGGTCCTCCCCGCATGCTACCCGGTCCTCCCCGCATCCTCCCCGATCCTCCCCGCATCCTCTCTGATCCTGCCCGCATCGTCCGTGATCCTCCCCGGATCCTCCCTGATCCTCCACGATCCTCCCCGCATCCTCCCCGATCCTCCCCGCACCCTCCCCGGTCCTCCCCGCATCCTCCCCGGTCCTCCCCGGATCCTCCCTGATCCTCCCCGCATCCTCCCCGGTCCTCCCCGCATCCTCCCCGGTCCTCCCCGCATCCTCCCCGGTCCTCCCCGCATCCTCCCCGATGCTCCCCGCATCCTCCCCGGTCCTCCCCGCATCCTCCCCTACCACCCCCCGCATCCTCGCCGGTCCTCCCCACATCCTCCCCGATCCTCCCCGCATCCTCCCCGGTCCTCTCCGCATCCTCCCCGGTCCTCCCCGCATCATCCTTGGTCCTCCCCGCATCCCCCTCGATCCTCCACGCATCCTCGCCGATCTTCCCCGCATCCTCCCCGGTCCTCCCCGCATCCCCCCCGGTCCTCCCCGCATCCTCCCCGGTTCTCCCCGCATCCCCCCCGGTCCTCCCTGCATCCTCCCCGGTCCACCCCGCATCCTCCCCGATCCTCCCCGCATCATCCCCGATCCTCCCTGCATCCTCGCCGGTCCTCCCCGCATCCTCCCCGATCCTCCCCGCATCCTCCCCCGTCCTATCCGCATCCTCCCCGATCCTCCCCGCATCCTCCCCGGTCCTCCCTGCATCCTCCCCGGTCCTCCCCGCATCCTCCCCGCATCCTCCCCGCATCCTCCCCGATCCTCCCCGCATCCTCTCCCGTCCTCCCCGCATCACCCCCGATCCTCCCCGCAACCTCCCCGGTCCTCCCCGCATCCTCCTCGGTCCTCCCTGTATCCTCCCCGGTCCTCCCCGCATCCTCCCCGATCCTCCCCGCATCCGCCCCGGTCCTCCCCGCATCCTCCCCGGTCCTCCCCGCATCCTCCCCGGTCCTCCCCGCATCCTCCCCGATCCTCCCCGCATCCTCTCTGATCTTCCCCGCATCCTCCCCGATCCTCCCCGCATCCTCCACGATCCTCCCCGCATCCTCCCCCATCCTCCCCGCACCCTCCCCGGTCCTCCCCGCATCCTCCCCGGTCCTCCCCGCATCCTCCCTGATCCTCCCCGCATCCTCCCCGGTCCTCCCCGCATCCTCCCCGGTCCTCCCCGCATCCTCCCCGATCCTCCCCGCATCCTCCCCGGTCCTGTCCGCATCCTCCCCGATCCTCCCCGCATCCTCCCCGGTCCTCCCCGCATCCTCCCCGATCCTCCCCGCATCCTCACCGGTCCTCCCCGCATCCCCCCCGATCCTCCCCGCATCCTCCCCGATCCTCCCTGCATCCTCGCCGGTCCTCCCCGCATCCTCCCCGATCCTCCCCGCATCCTCCCCCGTCCTATCCGCATCCTCCCCGATCCTCCCCGCATCCTCCCCGGTCCTCCCTGCACCCTCCCCGGTCCTCCCCGCATCCTCCCCGCATCCTCCGCGCATCCTCCCCGATCCTCCCCGCATCCTCTCCCGTCCTCCCCGCATCCCCCCCGATCCTCCCCGCATCCTCCCCGGTCCTCCCCGCATCCTCCTCGGTCCTCCCTGTATCCTCCCCGGTCCTCCCCGCATCCTCCCCGATCCTCCCCGCATCCGCCCCGGTCCTCCCCGCATCCTCCCCGATCCTCCGCACATCCTCTCTGATCCTCCCTGCATCCTCCCCGGGCCTCCCCGCATCCTCGCCGATCCTCCCCGCATCCTCCCCGGTCCTCCCCGCATCCCCCCCGGGTCCTCCCCGCATCCTCCCCGGTCCACCCTGCATCCCCCCCGGTCCTCCCTGCATCCTCCCCGGTCCACCCCGCATCCTCCCCGCATCCTCCCCGATCCTCCCTGCATCCTCGCCGGTCCTCCCCGCATCCTCCCCGGTCCTCCCCGCATCCTTCCCGGTCCTCCCCGCATCCTCCCCGATCCTCCCCGCATCCTCCCCAATCCTCCCTGCATCCTCCCAGGTCCTCCCCGCATCCTTCCCGGTCCTCCCCGCATCCTCCCCGATCCTCCCCGCATCCTCCCCGATCCTCCCCGCATCCTCCCCCGTCCTATCCGCATCCTCCCTGATCCTCCCCGCATCCTTCCCGGTCCTCCCTGCATCCTCCCCGGTCCTCCCCGCATCCTCCCCGCATCTTCCCCGCATCCTCCCCGCATCCTCCCCGATCCTCCCCGCATCCTCCCCGATCCTCCCCGCATCCTTACCCGTCCTCCCCGCATCCTCCCCGATCCTCCCCGCATCCTCCCCGGTCCTCCCCGCATCCTCATCGGTCCTCCTCGTATCCTCCCCGCATCCTCCCCGCATCCTGCCCGCATCGTCCCCGATCCTCCCCGCATCCTCCTCGATCCTCCCCGCATCCTCTCCCGTCCTCCCCGCATCCTCCCCGATCCTCCCCGCATCCGCCCAGGTCCTCCCCGCATCCTCCCCGATCCTCCCCGCCTCCTCCCTGATCCTCCCCGCATCCTCCCCGGTCCTCCCCGCATCCTCCCCGATCCTCCCCGCATCCTCCCCGGTCCTCCCCGCATCCTCCCCGGTCCTCCCCGCATCCTCCCCGATCCTCCCCGCACCCTCCCCGGTCCTCCCCGCATCCTCCCCGGTCCTCCCCGCATCCTCCCTGATCCTCCCAGCATCCTTCCCGGTCCTCCCCGCATCCTCCCCGGTCCTCCCCGCATCCTCCCCGATCCTCCCCGCATCCTCCCCGGTCCTCTCCGCATCCTCCCCGATCCTCCCCGCATCCTCCCCGGTCCTCCCCGCATCCTCCCCGATCCACCCCGCATCCTCGCCGGTCCTCCCCCTATCCTCCCCGGTCCTCTCCGCATCCTCCCCAGTCCTCCCCGCATCCTCCCCGACCCTCCCCGCATCCTCCCCGGTCCTCTCCGCATCCTCCCCGATCCTCCCCGCATCCTCCCCGATCCTCCCCGCATCCTCCCCGGTCCTCCCCGCATCCTCCCCGATCCTCCCCCTATCCTCCCCGGTCCTCTCCGCATCCTCCCCGGTCCTCCCCGCATCATCCTTGGTCCCCCCCGCATCCTCCCCGGTCCTCCCTGATCCTCCCCGGTCCTCCCCGTATCCCCCCCAGTCCTCCCCGCATCCTCCCCGGTCCTCCCCGCATCCTCCCCGATCCTCCCCGCATCCTCCCCGATCCTCCCCGCATCCTCCCCGGTCCTCCCGGCATCCTCCCCGGTCCACCCCGCATCCTTCCCGGTCCTCCCCGCATCCCCCCCAGTCCTCCCCGCATCCTCCCCGGTCCTCTCCGCATCCTCCCCGGTCCTCCCCGATCCTCCCCGGTCCTCCCCGTATCCCCCCCAGTCCTCCCCGCATCCTCGCCGATGCTCCCCGCATCCTCCCCGGTCCTCCCCGCATCCCCCCCGGTCCTCCCCGATCCTCCCCGGTCCTCCCCGTATCCCCCCCAGTCCTCCCCGCATCCTCCCCAGTCCTCCCCGCATCCTCCCCGATCCTCCCCGCATCCTCCCCGGTCCTCCCGGCATCCTCCCCGGTCCACCCCGCATCCTTCCCGGTCCTCCCCGCATCCCCCCCAGTCCTCCCCGCATCCTCCCCGGTCCTCTCCGCATCCTCCCCGGTCCTCCCCGCATCCTCCCCGGTCCTCCCCGCATCCTCCCCGATCCTCCCCACATCCTCCCCGGTCCTCCCCGCATCCTCCCCGGTCATCCCCGCATCCTCCTTGGTCCTCGCCGCATCCTCCCCGATCCTCCCCGCACCCTCGCCCATCCTCCCCGCATCCTCCCCGGTCCTCCCCGCATCCCCCCCGGTCCTCCCCGATCTTCCCCGCATCCTCCCCGGTCCTCCCCGCATCCTCCCCGGTCCTCCCGGCATCCTCCCCGGTCATCCCCGCATCCTTCCCGGTCCGCCCCGCATCCCCCCCGGTCCTCCCCGCATCCTCCCCGGTCATCCCCGCATCCCCCCTGGTCCTCCCTGCATCCTTCCCGGTCCTCCCCGCATCCTCCCCGATCCTCCCTGCATCCTCCCCGATCCTCCCCGCATCCTCCCCGCTCCTCCCCCCATCCTCCCCGATCCTCCCCGCATCCTCCCCGATCCTCCCCGCATCCTCCCCGCATCCTCCCCGCATCCCCCCCCGTCCTCTCCGCATCCTCCCTGATCCTCCCCGCACCCTCCCCGGTCCTCCCCGCATCCTCCCCGCATCCTCCCCGCATCCTCCCCACATCCTCCCCGATCCTCCCCGCATCCTCCCCGATCCTCCCCGCATCCTCTCCGGTCCTCCCCGCATCCTCCCCGATCCTCCCCGCATCCTCCTCGGTCCTCCCCGCATCCTCCCCGCATCCTCCCCGCATCCTCCCCGCATACTCCCCGATCCTCCCCGCATCCTCCCCGATCCTCCCCACATCCTCTCCGGTCCTCCCCGCATCCTCCCCGATCCTCCCCGCATCCTCCCCGGTCCTCCCCGCATCCTCCCCGGTCCTCCCCGCATCCTCCCTGGTCCTCCCCGCATCCTCCCCGATCCTCCCCGCATCCTCCCCGGTCCTCCTCGCATCCTCCCCGATCCCCCCCGCACCCTCTCTGATCCTCCGTGCATCCTCCCCGATGCTCCTCGCATCCTCTCTGATCCTCCCCACATCCTCCCCGATCCTCCCCGCATCCTCCCCGATCCTCCCCACATCCTCTCCGGTCCTCCCCGCATCCTCCCTGATCCTCCCCGCATCCTCCCCGATCCTCCCCGCATCCTCCCCGGTACTCCCCGCATCCTCCCTGGTCCTCCCCGCATCCTCCCCGATCCTCCCCGCATCCTCCCCGGTCCTCCCCGCATCCTCCCCGATCCTCCCCGCATCCTCCTCGGTCCTCCCCGCATCCTCCCCGCATCCTCCCCGCATCCTCCCCGCATCCTCCCCGCATCCTCCCCGATCCTCCCCGCATCCTCCCCGGTCCTCCCCGCATCCTCCCCGGTCCTCCCCGCATCCTCCCTGGTCCTCCCCGCATCCTCCCCGATCCTCCCCGCATCCTCCCCGGTCCTCCCCGCATCCTCCCCGGTCCTCCCCGCATCCTCCCCGATCCTCCCCGCATCCTCCCCGGTCCTCCCCGCATCCTCCCCGGTCCTCCCCGCATCCTCCGTGGTCCTCCCCGCATCCTCCCCGATCCTCCCCGCATCCTCCCCGGTCCTCCTCGCATCCTCCCCGATCCTCCCCGCACCCTCTCTGATCCTCCGTGCATCCTCCCCGATGCTCCTCGCATCCTCTCTGATCCTCCCCACATCCTCCCCGATCCTCCCCGCATCCTCCCCGATCCTCCCCACATCCTCTCCGGTCCTCCCCGCATCCTCCCTGATCCTCCCCGCATCCTCCCCGATCCTCCCCGCATCCTCCCCGGTACTCCCCGCATCCTCCCTGGTCCTCCCCGCATCCTCCCCGATCCTCCCCGGTCCTCCCCGCATCCTCCCCGATCCTCCCCGCATCCTCCTCGGTCCTCCCCGCATCCTCCCCGCATCCTCCCCGCATCCTCCCCGCATCCTCCCCGCATCCTCCCCGATCCTCCCCGCATCCTCCCCGGTCCTCCCCGCATCCTCCCCGGTCCTCCCCGCATCCTCCCTGGTCCTCCCCGCATCCTCCCCGATCCTCCCCGCATCCTCCCCGGTCCTCCCCGCATCCTCCCCGATCCTCCCCGCATCCTCTCTGATCCTCCCTGCATCCTCCCCGATCCTCCCCGCATCCTCCCCGATCCTCCCCGCATCCTCCCCAATCCTCCCCGCATCCTCCCCGGTCCTCGCCGCATCCTCCCCGGTCCTCCCCGCATCCTCCACGGTCCTCCCCGCATCCTCCCCGGTCCTTCCCGCATCCTTCTCGGTCCTCCCCGCATCCCCCCCGGGTCTGGGTCTGGGTCTGGGTGTCGCCTTTTCCGGGGAGACGCCCCCTCTGCCCCCTTACCCTTGTGTGCACCTGCATGCCTACGTGTTGTGCTGCACCCAGAGCCAGAGCCGGTACCAGGCACCTATCCCGGCTTAGCCCGGCCCTGCCCTGTCTGCTTCTTTGCTCCTGCTGACTTGAATCGTCTGTCCTACGCCATTTTGTGATATTTGTGTTTTTTTTTCTCTGGTCTGTTGCCCCGCCAAATGGTGGAGGGCGATACTGAGCTGCCTATGGCGAACGGCCTTCGCTCCTCTTACCTTGGTCGTTGCTGGTGTTTTCGGTTATTCCTGTTTTTTTTTCTTGCTCTGCTCTGTGAGACTGGTTGGGGGTCTGTTCTGCTGATTCGGCCCTGCTCTCCTCCTACCATGATATCTACGAACCTGTGATATGGCTTGCTTGCTGCTGGCGTATGCTCACCGCTGCCACACCATGCATACGGCGTACGTTGGGTTCTTTGATTCCTGTGAATGTGCCCTGCTCTGAGTAACTTACCCCTGTAGACCTGCCGACCGTGATGAGGTCCTATATCCCTAGACGCGCCTTTTCCCTCCCCTCAGCCTGAGACACGGCCCCTTGTGAAGTGCTGCACGTCCACTGGTCAACTGTTCATCTTCATCATTGCTGTCTTTGTGCACCTCTCCCTTGGCTTGGCAGGCACGCCACCTGCGCATTGCAGTCCGCGCTTTGGTTGGGTGCCACTGACAGTAATCAGGACCCGGCGCTGGCGTATACGCGCTGGAAGAACGGAAGTTGCTGCAGGGCAAACGGCCCTCCTCTGTAGCATGACAGTTAAGTGTAGCCGCCCTTAGGGGCACCAAGCAGAAGATATTGAAGAACACATCTGCCTAAGCTAGCCCCCACTTACAACAACTGCCAGAAAAACCAAAAAGAAAAAATCAAAGGACGACAGATACTGAAAACTGGTCTGCCTGGCAGGGAGGTAACATCAGGGACCGGCTTGTGCGCGCTCGTCACTGTGCACTAACGTGCCAAGACTGCTGCATGACGGCGCCATACCTGCAGGTGCCTCATGCCAGCCACCTGCACGTAGTCTATGGCCATATAGTATACCTGAAGGAGGACCAGAACAGAAAGCCCACAACATCAGGTGGGCCGTGCAGATGCACCAATTAGGCGGCAACACCCGGTGCGCATGCACTGCATATCGACCGGAGTGAGGCCATCCCCGCCACCATTCAGCTACACGTGGGCTGCTATCTCCAACGCTGACGATCCCCTTTACCTCCAGAAGCGAAGGCGGTCGTCTGCTGCCACGACCGCCCTGACAACGCCCTCTGCTGTGCCCTTTGCTCATAGAACGTTTGGCCTGCAGAGATCACAACGCAGCATGCAGGTCCCGCAAATACGCTCGAACATGCTCGGCTACGATCGTCCCCTGCAGAACCCTTTCCTTGCGAGCTAGCACCACTACCGACCACCCTGCGTACCACAACTCGCACACCAAGGCCATCCCCCGCCAGCCCTGAACCCACTGTCGTTGTGTCGGTTGGACGGGCCCGGAATGCAACAGCACAACCAACTGGGCTGGCACCGCAGACCCCGGTGTAGCCACCGGCAGCACCATGGGACGTCGCGGCCACAGGCATACTGCATTGACCAAGTCGGCGCCATGCTGCGGGGGGCTAATCCAGAGGCCCCCCTCATCACTCTCATACGCACAGCTCAACTGCCTGTCGAAGCTCAGCAGCGCATCGAGCAGCTCCTGCGGGATCCACGATGCCTCCGCATGACCACCTTCTCGCCGGAGCCCTACCATACCCTGGTACCCCATCTGTGACACGGCTGGCAGACCTACGTATCGGCGCACTGCCTGCGTACACCACGGGACCCTGGCCCACATATGCCTCGCCACCAAGCTCAGCACATCAGCTGCCAGCGCTACCGCGGACGTCTTCACCATGCCGTGCAGAGTACTCATGCACTCCACACTCGGGACTGACGCATGAAACAACGGCCACGTCGCAGCACCTCGCGGTGCCTCTATTGTGTCCGCCAACCTGGGCTCTATCCACACCAGCATCACTCCACCTGGTCCCATCGTATTTTCCAGCCACAGGCCTCTCCACACTCTGGCTATCGCGACAGCGTGTCGCAGGTGTCAGCGCAGGGATTGAAGCACCGCCCCCAACAGGGTTAAGGTGTTCCGGCGCAGGCGCGGGCAACGCACCGCTTTATGATGGAGCGGGCAGCGCATCGGAAGCCCACACTGTGGGCATACTTCTTCCTCTGCGCTGTCAAAGTACAGTTCGCACGTCTCCTTGTAGAATGCCGACAGCAAAGCCGCCGCTTGATCTTGTGGGTGGTAGAGGCATGACTTGCGCCACCACGTGTGTATTCCCGCATGCACTTGGGTCTTCATGATGTGCCGACAGGGTTGCAGTGGAACTGTGGTTTTTTGGATCACGTGCGGCATGTGCTTCAGCGCATCCTTGACCGCGCGCTTCACTTTGAGGATGAGGACGCCCCGCTTTGTGAGCACCAGCGTGGCGCCGTTGTCCCACACTCGCGGCCACCTCCAAGGGTTACCCGACCGGCGTTGCTGCTCCGCCCTGGATGCATCATCAACAACCCGGTTGAGCCGAGACAGGACCTCCTTCCGACCCGTGTCATGCTGGGCCGGCACCCAGAACACTTGGCAGGGCACTTGGCTCCGGCATTCGACATACGTCGCCACCACTCGGTCGCACAGGTCCCAAGCCCGGAACGACAGCCCCTCGTTGGCCAACTTCTCCACTGCTTGCTTGTTATCGGCGCCGGCCAGCAATTGCTCTACGGCGTGACTGATTTGTCCCAGACGCGCTCGCACAGCATCTAGCGCCATGACGACGGCAGTGGCTTCCAACAGCATGGTGCCCGCATACATCACCCGCATCCAAGCCGGGAACAAGGCTACTATATGGCCCATCGGTGTGGCAACACACGCTGCTAACCCCCACACTTCTTGATCCTCGCTGCCACTGACGTCAGCCACGATGATGAGCGTGCGCACCCCCAGGATATCGTTGGCTGAGAAAGTCGCCTCCCACGCATCCGCGTCCTGCTCGTACCTCAACTCCGGGGACCAGCTGTGCCGCTGACACCACTCGGCGAATAAGACATAGTCATTGCCCATGGGGGTCTGTTGCTACAGCCCCTTGCAGTGCTGCACAATCAAGGACTGCGTCGTCTCACGGACATAGCGGTGTCGGGAGTTTGCTGCACGCATCAGCTCCTCATTCCCCAGCTCCCACAGCTTGTGGTAGGGGTCACTGAAGCGTAGACCTCGGCTATGTAGCAGAAATTGACGGGGCGTCTTGGGCGGCAGGGACAGCACTTTTCTCAGCGCCCTGCACAGGATGCTCAGCACAAAAGCCCCTTCCCCGTTTGCCAGCGGCCGCATTAGATCTCGCGGCGAGTGGACCATCCGCTTGTAACACCAGCTCACTAGCAGCACTCCTTCAGCAATGAGCAAGAGCAGGGGCACTGACGGCGTGCGCAGCCGCAGCTTGCGCTGCAGCCCATAGGATTGCCTGCGCAGCGCGACAACATCTGCTGGACTGGTGCTCAGGAGGTTTGCGTTGCTGCCCAGGACCTTCACGTAAATGTCTTCTGTGGCCGAATGGACTACCTTGGGATGCACGTTGACACTGGACCGGACCAGGCGCACCTGCCCCTGCGCTCCAGACAAATGCAGCAGGCCAAATTTGTCAGGATTGACTGCCGCGTTCATGGCCTTGAGAACGGGCATGACCTGCTCCACCGCCCGCTGCAGCTCCGCCGGAGAGGAGGCCCACAAGGTAGTGTCATCCACGGTGGCCTGCGCCTTGATGGCCACTTGCGCTCCCCACAGTAAGGTGAGCAAGACCCCGCGGCATCTCTCGTTTATTCCTCGCCACAACAACAGGCTATTCCAAACGTAGAAAAACGGATCCATGACGCCACCTTGCACCACCCCGCGCAGGATTCTGTAAGCCTGGGCCAACCCCAAGGCCGTTTGGATAAATACCTGGAGTCTCCTATACTGTACCATTTGTTGCTCGTAAGCCGCACGCAGGTACGCCGTCCAGTACACTTGCTGGCCGAGGAGGATGCGGTCCGTCTGCCCGTAGCCGTTGGACAAGTCCAGAAACAGGAGCAGGATATCCTGCCCGTTTTGCACTCGCAGCACCACCGTGTTGTACTGGATTCTTCTGAGCTGCACACACGAGAGACCAGGCAAGGCAGCATGCTGAAACAAGCCCAAATCCTCAGGACTGAGGAGTCTCTGCAGGCGCATGAAGAGGAAC
Organism: Eutreptiella sp. 'Long Island Sound 2002'; assembly: GCA_964036045.1. Lineage (NCBI taxonomy): Eukaryota > Euglenozoa > Euglenophyceae > Eutreptiales > Eutreptiaceae > Eutreptiella > Eutreptiella sp. 'Long Island Sound 2002'. Next base: position 9,424,304 of record OZ038395.1, read on the forward strand.
TTCTGGGCGAGTCTCAGGCATCCGGACGTTACAATGATTGGCCGCGAGCACGTGTTCAAGATCAGGCCAGGGCATTTGCGGTAAGGCAAGTGCAGCGCTTGGAACACCTCACATGGCAGGTGTCCCATGTCCTGCCTCAGGAAGTCCTGGACCTTTGCAGCACCCGAAGACCGCCCGACTGTAGCAGGCCCGTCGCAAGGCCGTCGACAGTAGTTGTCAGGCTGGTCTGTGTCGCTACTGCCGCTGTGACTTCTCCTATGCTGGACTGGTACCTCACCGTGTCCATCACTGCCCCAGCGCTCTCTTCATGGAGCTGCTGCCGGCTGACGGTCAGGACGCGATCCCCATGGTCCTGTGACGCAGGCCCACTGGCACCCATCCACGACGGCCACACCCCTTGATTGATGTTGAGGTTCTTCTTCTGGGCCTCTTGCGCGATTACCCGCAGCATTGCCTCTCCCCTCACAACCGCATCCTCCCCGCTCCTCCCCCCATCCTCCCCGATCCTCCCCGCATCCTCCCCGATCCTCCCCGCATCCTCCCCCGTCCTCTCCGCATCCTCCCCGATCCTCCCCGCATCCTCCCCGGTCCTCCCCGCACCCTCCCCGGTCATCCCCGCATCCTCCCCGCATCCTGCCCGATCCTCCCCGCATCCTCCCCGGTCCTCCCCGCATCCTCCCCGATCCTTCCCGCATCCTCCCCCGTCCTCTCCGCATCCTCCCTAATCCTCCCTGCATCGTCCCCGGTCCTCCCAGTGCCGTCCCTGGTCCTCCCCGCATCCTCCCCGCATCATCCCCGCATCCTCCCCGCATCCTCCCCGATCCTCCCCGCATCCTCCCCGGTCCTCCCCGCATCTCCCCGCATCCTCTCTGATCCTCCCTGCATCCTCCCCGATCCTCCTCGCATCCTCTCTTCGTCCTCCCCGCATCCTCCCCGCATCCTGCCCGATCCTCCCCGCATCCTCCCCGGTCCTCCCCGCATCCTCCCCGATCCTCCCCGCATCCTCCCCGCATCCTCCCCGGTCCTCCCCGCATCCTCCCCGATCCTCCCCGCATCCTCTCTGATCCTCCCTGCATCCTCCCCGATCCTCCTCGCATCCTCTCCGGTCCTCCCCGCATCCTCCCCGCATCCTGCCCGATCCTCCCCGCATCCTCCCCGGTCCTCCCCGCATCCTCCCCGATCCTCCCCGCATCCTCTCTGATCCTCCCTGCATCCTCCCCGATCCTCCTCGCATCCTCTCCGGTCCTCCCCGCATCCTCCCCGATCCTCCCCGCATCCTCCCCGGTCCTCCCTGCATCCTCCCCGGTCCTCCCCGCATCCTCCCTGGTCCTCCCCGCATCCTGCCCGATCATCCCCGCATCCTCCCCGGTCCTCCCCGCATCCTCCCCGATCCTCCCCGCATCCTCTCTGATCCTCCCTGCATCCTCCCCGATCCTCCCCGCATCCTCCCCGATTCTCCCCGCATCCTCCCCGGTCCTCGCCGCATCCTCCCCGGTCCTCCCTACATCCTCCCCGGTCCTCCCCGCATCCTCCCCGGTCCTCCCGACATCCTCCCCGATCCTGCCCGCATCCTCTCTGATCCTCCCCGCATCCTCCACGATCCTCCCCGCATCCTCCCCGCATCCTTCCCGATCCTCGCCGCACCCTCCCCGGTACTCTCCGGAATCCTCCCCGGTCCTCCATGCATCCTCCCCGATCCTCCCCGCATCCTCCCCGGTCCTCCCCGCATCCTCCCCCATCCTCCCCGCATCCTCCCCGGTCCTCTCCGCATACTCCCCGATCCTCCCCGCATCCTCCCCGGTCCTCCCCGCATCCTCCCCGCATCCTCCCCGCATCTTCCCCGTATCCTCCCCGCATCCTGCCCGCATCCTCTCTGATCCTCCCCGCATCCTCCACGATCCTCCCCGCATCCTCCCCGCCTCCTCCCCGCATCCTCCCCGATCCTCCGCGCACCCTCCCCGGTCCTCTCCGCATCCTCCCCGGTCCTCCCCACTTCCTCCCCGATCCTCCCCGCATCCTCCCCGATCCTCCCCGCATCCTCCCCGGTCCTCCCTACATCCTCCCCGGTCCTCCCCGGTCCTCCCCGCATCCTCCCCGATCCTGCCCGCATCCTCTCTGATCCTCCCCGCATCCTCCACGATCCTCCCCGCATCCTCCCCGCATCCTCCCCGATCCTCGCCGCACCCTCCCCGGTACTCTCCGGAATCCTCCCTGGTCCTCCATGCATCCTCCCCGATTCTCCCCGCATCCGCCCCGGTCCTCCCCGCATCCTCCCCCATCCTCCCCGCATCGTCCCCGGTCCTCTCCGCATCCTCCCCGATCCTCCCCGCATCCTCCCCGGTCCTCCCCGCATCCTCCCCGCATGCTCCCCGCATCTTCCCCGCATCCTCCCCGCATCCTGCCCGCATCCTCTCTAATCCTCCCCGAATCCTCCACGATCCTCCCCGCATCCTCCCCGCCTCCTCCCCGGTCCTCTCCGCATCCTCCCCGATCCTCCCCGCACCCTCCCCGGTCCTCTCCGCATCCTCCCCGGTCCTCCCCGCATCCTCCCCGATCCTCCCCGCATCCTCCCCGATCCTCCCCGCATCCTCCCCGGTCCTCCCCGCATCCTCCCCGGTCCTCCCCGCATCCTCCTTGGTCCTCCCCGCATCCTCCCCGATCCTCCCCGCACCCTCGCCGATCCTCCCCGCATCCTCCCCGGTCCTCCCCGCATCCCCCCCGGTTCTCCCCGATCCTCCCCGGTCCTCCACGCATCCTCCCCGGTCCTCCCCGCATCCTCCCCGGTCCTCCCGGCATCCTCCCCGGTCCTCCCCGCATCCTTCCCGGTCCTCCCCGCATCCCCCCCCGGTCCTCCCCGCATCCTCCCCGGTCCTCCCCGCATCCCCCCTGGTCCTCCCTGCATCCTCCCCGGTCCTCCCCGCATCCTCCCCGCATCCTCCCCGATCCTCCCCGCATCCTCCCCGGTCCTCCCCCCATCCTCCCCGATCCTCCCCGCATCCTCCCCGATCCTCCCCGCATCCTCCCCGCATCCTGCCCGCATCCTCCCCCGTCCTCTCCGCATCCTCCCTGATCCTCCCCGCACCCTCCCCGGTCCTCCCCGCGTCCTCCCCGCATCCTCCCCGCATCCTCCCCGCATCCTCCCCGATCGTCCCCGCACCCTCCCCGATCCTCCCCGCATCATCTCCGGTCCTCCCCGCATCCTCCCCGATCCTCCCCGCATCCTCCTCGGTCCTCGCCGCATCCTCCCCGCATCCTCCCCGCATCCTCCCCGCATCCTCCCCGATCCTCCCCGCATCCTCCCCGATCCTCCCCACATCCTCTCCGGTCCTCCCCGCATCCTCCCCGATCCTCCCTGCATCCTCCCCGGTCCTCCCCGCATCCTCCCCGGTCCTCCCCGCATCCTCCCCGGTCCTCCCCGCATCCTCCCCGATCCTCCCCGCATCCTCCTCGGTCCTCCCCGCATCCTCCCCGCATCCTCCCCGCATCCTCCCCGCATCCTCCCCGCATCCTCCCCGCATCCTCCCCGCATCCTCCCCGATCCTCCCCGCATCCTCCCCGATCCTCCCCCCATCCTCTCCGGTCCTCCCCGCATCCTCCCCGATCCTCCCCGCATCCTCTCCGGTCCTCCCCGCATCCTCAGCGGTCCTCCCCGCATCCTCCCTGGTCTTCCCCACATCCTCCCCGATCCTCCCCGCATCCTCCCCGGTCCTCCCTGCATCCTCCCCGGTCCTCCCCGCATCCTCCCCGCATCCTCCCCGATCCTCCCCGCATCCTCCCCGGTCCTCCCCCCATCCTCCCCGATCCTCCCCGCATCCTCCCCGATCCTCCCCGCATCCTCCCCGCATCCTGCCCGCATCCTCCCCCGTCCTCTCCGCATCCTCCCTGATCCTCCCCCCATCCTCTCCGGTCCTCCCCGCATCCTCCCCGATCCTCCCCGCATCCTCTCCGGTCCTCCCCGCATCCTCAGCGGTCCTCCCCGCATCCTCCCTGGTCTTCCCCACATCCTCCCCGATCCTCCCCGCATCCTCCCCGGTCCTCCCTGCATCCTCCCCGGTCCTCCCCGCATCCTCCCCGATCCTCCCCGCATCCTCCCCGGTCCTCCCCCCATCCTCCCCGATCCTCCCCGCATCCTCCCCGATCCTCCCCGCATCCTCCCCGCATCCTGCCCGCATCCTCCCCCGTCCTCTCCGCATCCTCCCTGATCCTCCCCGCACCCTCCCCGGTCCTCCCCGCGTCCTCCCCGCATCCTCCCCGCATCCTCCCCGCATCCTCCCCGATCGTCCCCGCACCCTCCCCGATCCTCCCCGCATCATCTCCGGTCCTCCCCGCATCCTCCCCGATCCTCCCCGCATCCTCCTCGGTCCTCGCCGCATCCTCCCCGCATCCTCCCCGCATCCTCCCCGCATCCTCCCCGATCCTCCCCGCATCCTCCCCGATCCTCCCCACATCCTCTCCGGTCCTCCCCGCATCCTCCCCGATCCTCCCTGCATCCTCCCCGGTCCTCCCCGCATCCTCCCCGGTCCTCCCCGCATCCTCCCCGGTCCTCCCCGCATCCTCCCCGATCCTCCCCGCATCCTCCTCGGTCCTCCCCGCATCCTCCCCGCATCCTCCCCGCATCCTCCCCGCATCCTCCCCGCATCCTCCCCGCATCCTCCCCGCATCCTCCCCGATCCTCCCCGCATCCTCCCCGATCCTCCCCCCATCCTCTCCGGTCCTCCCCGCATCCTCCCCGATCCTCCCCGCATCCTCTCCGGTCCTCCCCGCATCCTCAGCGGTCCTCCCCGCATCCTCCCTGGTCTTCCCCACATCCTCCCCGATCCTCCCCGCATCCTCCCCGGTCCTCCCTGCATCCTCCCCCATCCTCCCCGCATCCTCCCCGGTCCTCTCCGCATCCTCCCCGATCCTCCCCGCATCCTCCCCGATCCTCCCCGCATCCTCCCCGCATCCTGCCCGCATCCTCCCCCGTCCTCTCCGCATCCTCCCTGATCCTCCCCGCACCCTCCCCGGTCCTCCCCGCACCCTCCCCGATCCTCCCCGCATCATCTCCGGTCCTCCCCGCATCCTCCCCGATCCTCCCCGCATCCTCCTCGGTCCTCGCCGCATCCTCCCCGCATCCTCCCCGCATCCTCCCCGCATCCTCCCCGATCCTCCCCGCATCCTCCCCGATCCTCCCCACATCCTCTCCGGTCCTCCCCGCATCCTCCCCGATCCTCCCTGCATCCTCCCCGGTCCTCCCCGCATCCTCCCCGGTCCTCCCCGCATCCTCCCCGGTCCTCCCCGCATCCTCCCCGATCCTCCCCGCATCCTCCCCGCATCCTCCCCGCATCCTCCCCGCATCCTCCCCGCATCCTCCCCGCATCCTCCCCGCATCCTCCCCGCATCCTCCCCGCATCCTCCCCGCATCCTCCCCGATCCTCCCCCCATCCTCTCCGGTCCTCCCCGCATCCTCCCCGATCCTCCCCGCATCCTCTCCGGTCCTCCCCGCATCCTCAGCGGTCCTCCCCGCATCCTCCCTGGTCTTCCCCACATCCTCCCCGATCCTCCCCGCATCCTCCCCGGTCCTCCCTGCATCCTCCCCCATCCTCCCCGCATCCTCCCCGGTCCTCTCCGCATCCTCCCCGATCCTCCCCGCATCCTCCCCGATCCTACCCGCATCCTCCCCGGTCCTTCCCGCATCCTTCCCGGTCCTCCCCGCATCCCCCCCGGTCCTCCCCGCATCCTCCCCGGTCCTCCCCGCATCCCCCCTGGTCCTCCCTGCATCCTCCCCGGTCCTCCCGTCATCCTCCCCGATCCTCCCCGCATCCTCCCCGATCCTCCCCGCATCCTCTCCGCTCCTCCCCCCATCCTCCCCGATCCTCCCCGATCCTCCCCGCATCCTCCCTGGTCCTCCCCGCATCCTCCCCGATCCTCCCCGCATCCTCCTCGGTCCTCCCCGCATCCTCCCCGCATCCTCCCCGCATCCTCCCCGCATCCTCCCCGATCCTCCCCGAATCCTCCCCCCATCCTCTCCGGTCCTCCCCGCATCCTCCCCGATCCTCCCCGCATCCTCACCGGTCCTCCCCGCATCCTCCCCGGTCCTCCCCGCATCCTCCCTGGTCTTCCCCACATCGTCCCCGATCCTCCCCGCATCCTCCCCGGTCCTCCCCGCATCCTCCCCCATACTCCCCGCATCCTCCCCGGTCCTCGCCGCATCCTCCCCGGTCCTCCCTGCATCCTCCCCGGTCCTCCCCGCATCCTCCCCGGTCCTTCCCGCATCCTTCCCGGTCCTCCCCGCATCCCCCCCGGTCCTCCCCGCATCCTCCCCGGTCCTCCCCGCATCCCCCCTGGTCCTCCCCGCATCCTCCCCGGTCCTCCCCCCATCCTCCCCGATCCTCCCCGCATCCTCCCTGCATCCTCCCCGGTCCTCCCCGCATCCTCCCCGCATCCTCCCCCGTCCTCTCCGCATCCTCCCTGATCCTCCCCGCATCCTCCCCGATCCTCCCCGCACCCTCCCCGGTCTTCCCTGCATCCTTCGCGCATCCTCCCCGCATCCTCCCCGCATCCTCCTCGATCCTCCCCGCATCCTCCCCCGTCCTCTCCGCATCCTCCCTGATCCTCCCCGCATCGTCCCCGGTCCTCCCCGCACCCTCCCCGGTCCTCCCCGCATCCTCCCCGCATCCTCCCCGCATCCTCCCCGCATCCTCCCCGATCCTCCCCGCATCCTCCCCGATCCTCCTAGCATCCTCTCCGGTCCTCCCCGCATCCTCCCCGATCCTCCCCGCATCCTCCCCGGTCCTCCCTGCATCCTCCCCGGTCCTCGCCGCATCCTCCCCGGTCCTCCCCGCATCCTCCCCGATCCTCCCCGCATCCTCCCCGGTCCTCCCCGCATCCTCCCCGATCCTCCCCGCATCCTCTCTGATCCTCCCCGCATCCTCCCCGGTCCTCGCCGCATCCTCCCCGGCCCTCCCTACATCCTCCCCGATCCTCCCCGCATCCTCCCCGGTCCTCGCCGCATCCTCCCCGGTCCTCCCTACATCCTCCCCGGTCCTCCCCGCATCCTCCCCGGTCCTCCCCGCATCCTCCCCGATCCTGCCCGCATCCTCTCTGATCCTCCCCGCATCCTCCACGATCATCCCCGCATCCTCCCCGCATCCTCCCCGATCCTCCCCGCACCCTCCCCGGTACTCTCCGCATCCTCCCCGGTCCTCCATGCATCCTCCCCGATCCTCCCCGCATCCTCCCCGGTCCTCCCCGCATCCTCCCCCATCCTCCCCGCATCCTCCCCGGTCCTCTCCGCATCCTCCCCGATCCTCCCCGCATCCTCCCCGGTCCTTCCCGCATCCTCCGCGGTCCTCCGCTCATCCTCCCCGCATCCTCATCCTCCCCGCATCCTCCCCGCATCCTGCCCGCATCCTCTCTGATCCTCCCCGCATCCTCCACGATCCTCCCCGAATCCTCCCCGCTTCCTCCCCGATCCTCCCCGCACCCTCCCCGGTCCTCCCTGCATCCTCCCCGATCCTCCCCGCATCCTCACCGGTCCTCCCCGCATCCTCCCCCATCCTCCCCGCATCCTCTCTGATCCTCCCTACATCCTCCCCGGTCCTCCCCCCATCCTCCCCGATCCTTCACGCATCCTTCCCGGTCCTCCCCGCATCCTCCCCGGTCCTCCCCGCATCCTCCCCGGTCCTCCCCGCATCCGCCCTGGTCCTCCCTGCATCCTCCCCGGTCCTCCCCGCATCCTCCCCGATCCTCCCCGCATCCTCCCCGGTCCTCACCGCATCCTCCCCGGTCCTCCCCGCATCCTCCCTGCATCCTCCCCGGTCCTCCCCGCATCCTCCCCGATCCTCCCCACATCCTCCCCGATCCTCCCCGCACCCTCCCCGGTCTTCCCCGCATCCTTCCCGCATCCTCCCCGCATCCTCCCCGCATCCTCCCCGATCCTCCCCGCATCCCCCCCGTCCTCTCCGCATCCTCCCTGATCCTCCCCGCATCGTCCCCGGTCCTCCCCGCACCCTCCCCGGTCCTCCCCGCATCCTCCCCGCATCCTCCCCGCATCCTCCCCGCATCCTCCCCGATCCTCCCCGCATCCTCCCCGATCCTCCTGGCATCCTCTCCGGTCCTCCCCGCATCCTCCCCGATCCTCCCCGCATCCTCCCCGGTCCTCCCTGCATCCTCCCCGGTCCTCGCCGCATCCTCCCTGGTCCTCCCCGCATCCTCCCCGATCCTCCCCGCATCCTCCCCGGTCCTCCCCGCATCCTCCCCGATCCTCCCCGCATCCTCTCTGATCCTCCCCGCATCCCCCCCCGGTCCTCGCCGCATCCTCCCCGGTCCTCCCTATGTCCTCCCCGATCCTCCCCGCATCGTCCCCGGTCCTCGCCGCATCCTCCCCGGTCCTCCCTAAATCCTCCCCGGTCCTCCCCGCATCCTCCCCGGTCCTCCCCGCATCCTCCCCGATCCTGCCCGCATCCTCTCTGATCCTCCCCGCATCCTCCACGATCCTCCCCGCATCCTCCCCGCATCCTCCCCGATCCTCCCCGCACCCTCCCCGGTACTCTCCGCATCCTCCCCGGTCCGCCATGCATCCTCCCCGATCCTCCCAGCATCCTCCCCGGTCCTCCCCGCATCCTCCCCCATCCTCCCCGCATCCTCCCCGGTCCTCTCCGCATCCTCCCCGATCCTCCCCGCATCCTCCCCGGTCCTCCCCGCATCCTCCGCGGTCCTCCCCGCATCCTCCCCGCATCCTCATCCTCCCCGCATCCTCCCCGCATCCTGCCCGCATCCTCTCTGATCCTCCCCGCATCCTCCACGATCCTCCCCGAGTCCTCCCCGCATCCTCCCCGCATCCTCCCCGAACCTCCACGCACCCTCCCCGGTCCTCTCCGCATCCTCCCCGATCCTCCCCGCATCCTCCCCAATCCTCCCCGCATCCTCCGCGGTCCTCCTCGCATCCTCCCCGCATCCTCCCCGTTCCTCCCCGCATCCTCCCGGTCCTCCCTGCATCCTCCCCGATCCTCCCCGCATCCTCCCCGATCCTCCCCGGTCCTCCCCGGTCCTCCCCGCATTCTCCCCGGTCCTCGCCGAATCCTCCCTGCATCCTCCCCGCATCCTCCCCGATCCTCCCCGCATCCTCCCCGGTCCTCCCCGCATCCTCCCCGGTCCTCGCCGCATCCTCCCCGGTCCTCCCCGCATCCTCCCCGGTCCTCCCCGCATCCTCCCCGGTCCTCCCCGCATCCTCCTCGATCCTCCCCGCATCCTCCACGATCCTCCCCGCATCCTCCCCGCACCCTCCCCGGTACTCTCCGCATCCTCCCCGGTCCTCCATGCATCCTCCCCGATCCTCCCCGCATCCTCCCCGGTCCTCCCCGCATCCTCCCCCATCCTCCCCGCATCCTCCCCGGTCCTCCCCACATCCTCCCCGATCCTCCCCGCATCCTCCCCGGTCCTCCCCGCATCCTCCGCGGTCCTCCCCGCATCCTCCGCGCATCCTCCCCGCATCCTCCCCGCATCCTCCCCGCATCCTCCCCGCATCCTCCCCGCATCCTCTCTGATCCTCCCCGCATCCTCCACGATCCTCCCCGAATGCTCGCCGCATCCTCCCCGCATCCTCCCCGATCCTCCCCACACCCTCCCCGGTCCTCTCCGCATCCTCCCCGGTCCTCCCCGCATCCTTCCCCATCCTCCCCGCATCCTCCCCGGTCCTCTCCGCATCCTCCCCGATCCTCCCCGCATCCTCCCCAATCCTCCCCGCATCCTCCGCGGTCCTCCTCGCATCCTCCCCGCATACTCCCCGATCCTCCCCGCATCCTCCCGGTCCTCCCCGCATCCTCCCCGATCCTCCCCGCATCCTCCCCGATCCTCCCCGATCCTCCCCGGTCCTCCCCGCATCCTCCCCGCATCCTCCCCGCATCCTCCCCGATCCTCCACGCATCCTCCCCGGTCCTCCCCGCATCCTCCCCGGTCCTCGCCGCATCCTCCCCGGTCCTCCCTGCATCCTCGCCGGTCCTCCCCGCATCCTCCCCGGTCCTTCCCGCATCCTTCCCGGTCCTCCCCGCATCCCCCCCGGTCCTCCCCGCATCCTCCCCGGTCCTCCCCGCATCCCCCCTGGTCCTCCCTGCATCCTCCCCGGTCCTCCCCGCATCCTCCCCGCTCCTCCCCCCATCCTCCCCGATCCTCCCCGCATACTCCCCGGTCCTCCCCACACCCTCCCCGGTCCTCCCCGCATCCTTCCCGCATCCTCCCCGCATCCTCCCCGCATCCTCCCCGGTCCTCCCCGCATCCTCCCCGCATCCTGCACGCATCCTCTCTGATCCTCCCCGCATCCTCCACGATCCTCCCCGAATCCTCCCCGCATCCTCCCCACATCCTCCCCGATCCTCCCCGCACCCTCCCCGGTCCTCTCCGCATCCTCCCCGGTCCTCCCCGCATCCTCCCCCATCCTCCCCGCATCCTGCCCGGTCCGCTCCGCATCCTCCCCGGTCCTCCCCGCATCCTCCCCAATCCTCCCCGCATCCTCCGCGGTCCTCCTCGCATCCTCCCCGCGTACTCCCCGATCCTCCCCGCATCCTCCCGGTCCTCCCCGCATCCTCCCCGATCCTCCCCGCATCCTCCCCGATCCTCCCCGATCCTCCCCGCATCCTCCCCGGTCCTCCCCGCATCCTGCCCGCATCCTCCCCGCATCCTCCCCGCATCCTCCCCGCATCCTCCCCGGTCCTCCCCGCATCCTCCCCGGTCCTCGCCGCATCCTCCCCGGTCCTCCCTGCATCCTCCCCGGTCCTCCCCGCATCCTCCCCGGTCCTTCCCGCATCCTTCCCGGTCCTCCCCGCATCCCCCCGGTCCTCCCCGCATCCTCCCCGGTCCTCCCCGCATCCCCCCTGGTCCTCCCTGCATCCTCCCCGGTCCTCCCCGCATCCTCCCCGATCCTCCCCGCATCCTCCCCGATCCCCCCCGCATCCTCCCCGCTCCTCCCCCCATCCTCCCCGATCCTCCCCGCATCCTCCCTGCATCCTCTCCGGTCCTCCCCGCATCCTCCCCGATCCTCCCCGCATCCTCCCCCGTCCTGTCCGCATCCTCTCTGATCCTCCCCGCATCGTCCCCGGTCCTCCCCGCACCCTCCCCGCATCCTTCCCGCATCCTCCCCGCATCCTCCCCGATCCTCCCCGCATCCTCCCCCGTCCTCTCCGCATCCTCCCTGATCCTCCCCGCATCCTCCCCGGTCCTCCCCGCACCCTCCCCGGTCCTCCCCGCATCGTCCCCGCATCGTCCCCGCATCCTCCCCGCATCCTCCCAGCATCCTCTCCGGTCCTCTCCGCATCCTCCCCGATCCTCCCCGCATCCTCCCCGGTCCTCCCTGCATCCTCCCCGGTCCTCCCCGCATCCTCCCTGGTCCTCCCCGCATCCTCCCCGATCCTCCCCGCATCCTCCCCGATCCTCCACGCATCCTCCCCGATACTCCCCGTATCCACTTTGATCCTCCCTGCATCCTCCCCGATCCTCGCCGCATCCTCCCCGGTCCTCGCCGCATCCTCCCCGGTCCTCCCTACATCCTCCCCGGTCCTCCCCGCATCCTCCCCGGTCCTCCCCGCATCCTCCCCGATCCAGCCCGCATCCTCTCTGATCCTCCCCGCATCCTCCACGATCCTCCCCGAATCCTCCCCGCATCCTCCCCGATCCTCCCCGCACCCTCCCGGGTACTCTCCGCATCCTCCCCGGTCCTCCATGCATCCTCCCCGATCCTCCCCGCATCCTCCCCGGTCCTCCCCGCATCCTCCCCCATCCTCCGCGCATCCTCCCCGGTCCTCTCCGCATCCTCCCCGATCCTCCCCGCATCCTCCCCGGTCCTCCCCGCATCCTCCGCGGTCCTCCCCGCATCCTCCCCGCATCCTCCCCGCATCCTCCCCGCATCCTCCCTGCATCCTGCCCGCATCCTCTCTGATCCTCCCCGCATCCTCCACGATCCTCCCCGCATCCTCCCCGCATCCTCCCCGCATCCTCCCCGATCCTCCCCGCACCCTCCCCGGTCCTCTGCGCATCCTCCCCGGTCCTCCCTGCATCCTCCCTGATCCTCCCCGCATCCTCCCCGGTCCTCCCCGCACCCTCCCCGGTCCTCCCCGCATCCTCCCCGCATCCTCCCCGCATCCTCCCCGCATCCTCCCCGATCCTCCCCGCATCCTCCCCGATCCTCCCCGCATCCTCTCCGGTCCTCCCCGCATCCTCCCCGATCCTCCCCGCATCCTCCCCGGTCCTCCCCGCATCCTCCCCGATCCTCCCCGCATCCTCCCCCATCCTCCCCGCATCCACTTTGATCCTCCCTGCATCCTCCCCGATCCTCCCCGCATCCTCCCCGATCCTCGCCGCATCCTCCCCGGTCCTCGCCGCATCCTCCCCGGTCCTCCCTACATCCTCCCCGGTCCTCCCCGCATCCGCCCCGGTCCTCCCCGCATCCTCCCCGATCCAGCCCGCATCCTCTGTGATCCTCCCCGCATCCTCCACGATCCTCCCCGAATCCACCCCGCATCCTCCCCGATCCTCCCCGCACCCTCCCGGGTACTCTCCGCATCCTCCCCGGTCCTCCATGCATCCTCCCCGATCCTCCCCGCATCCTCCCCGGTCCTCCCCGCATCCTCCTTGATCCTCCCCGCATCCTCCCCGGTCCTCTCCGCATCCTCCCCGATCCTCCCCGCATCCTCCCCGGTCCTCCCCGCATCCTCCGCGGTCCTCCCTGCATCCTCCCCGCATCCTCCCCGCATCCTCCCCGCATCCTCCCTGCATCCTGCCCGCATCCTCTCTGATCCTCCCCGCATCCTCCACGATCCTCCCCGCATCCTCCCTGCATCCTCCCCGCATCCTCCCCGATCCTCCCCGCACCCTCCCCGGTCCTCTCCGCATCCTCCCCGGTCCTCCCTGCATCCTCCCCGATCCTCCCCGCATCCTCCCCGGTCCTCCCCGCATCCTCCCCCATCCTCCCCGCATCCTCCCCGCTCCTCCCCGCATCCTCCCCGATCCTCCCCGCATCCTCCCCAATCCTCCCCGCATCCACCGCGGTCCTCCCCGCATCCTCCCCGCATACTCCCCGATCCTCCCCGCATCCTCCCGGTCCTCCCCGGTCCTCCCCGCATCCTCCCCGCTCCTCCCCGCATCCTCCTTGCATCCTCCCCGCATCCTCCCCGATCCTCCCCGCATCCTCCCCGGTCCTCCACGCATCCTCCCCGATCCTCCCCGATCCTCCCCGCATCCTCCCAGCATCCTCCCCTATCCTCCCCGATCTCCCCGGTCCTCCCCGCATCCTCCCCGGTCCTCCCCGCATCCTCCCCGGTCCTCCCCGCATCCTCCCCGGTCCTCCCCGCATCCTCCCCGGTCCTCCCCGCATCCTCCCCGGTCCTCCCCGCATCCTCCCCGGTTCTCCCCGCATCCTCCCCGGTTCTCCCTGCATCCTCCCCGGTCCTCCCCGCATCCTCCCCGGTCCTCCCCGCATCCCCCCGGGTCCTCCCCGCATCCTCCCCGGTCCTCCCCGCATCCTCCCCGCATCCTCCCCGGTCCTCCCCGCATCCTTCCCGGTCTTCCCCGCATCCTCCCCGATCCTCCCCGCATCCTCCCCGCATCCTCCCCGCATCCTCCCCGATCCTCCCCGCATCCTCCCCTATCCTCCCCGCATGCTCCCCGATCCTCCCCGCATCCTCCCCGATCCTCCCCGCATCCTCCCCGGTCCTCCCCGCATCCTCCCCGATCCTCCCTGCATCCTCCCCGGTCCTCCCCCCATCCTCCCCGGTCCTCCCCGCATCCTCCCCGGTCCTCCCCGCATCCTCCCCGGTCCTCCACGCATCCTCCCCGGTCCGACCCGCATCCTCCCCGATCCTCCCCGCATCCTCCCCGGTCCTCCCCGCATCCTCCCCGGTCCTCCACGCATCCTCCCCGGTCCTCCCCGCATTCTCCCCGGTGCTCCCCGGATCCTCCCCGATCCTCCCCGCATCCTCCCCGGTCCGCCCCGCATCCTCCCCGGTCCTCCCTGCATCCTCCCCGATTCTCCCCGCATCTTCCCCGATCATCCCCGCATCCTCCCCGATCCTCCCCGCATCCTCCCCGGTCCACCCCGCATCCTCCCCGATTCTCCCCGAATCCTCCCCGTTCCTCCCCACATCCTCCCCGGTCCTCCCCGCATCCTCCCCGGTCCTCCCCGCATCCTCACAGATCCTCCCCGCATCCTCCCCGGTCCTCCCCGCATCCTCCCCGGTCCTCCCCGCATCCTCCCCGGTACTCCCCGCATCCTCCCCGATCCTCCCCGCATCCTCCCCGGTCCTCCCCGCATCCTCCCCGATTCTCCCCGAATCCTCCCCGTTCCTCCCCACATCCTCCCCGGTCCTCCCCGCATCCTCCCCGGTCCTCCCCGCATCCTCACAGATCCTCCCCGCATCCTCCCCGGTCCTCCCCGCATCCTCCCCGGTCCTCCCCGCATCCTCCGCGGTCCTCCCCGCATCCTCCCCGGTACTCCCCGCATCCTCCCCGGTCCTCCCCGCATCCTCCCCGATCCTCCCCGCATCCTCTCTGAACCTCCCCGCATCCTTGCCGATCCTCCCTGCATCCTCCCCGGTCCTCCCCGATCCTCCCCGGTCCTCCCCGCATCCCCCCCGGTCCTCCCCGATCCTACCCGGCACCCTCCGCATCCCCTGCGGTCCTCCCCGCATCCTCCCCGGTCCTCCCCGCATCCTCCCCGGTCCTCCCCGCATCCTCCGCGGTCCTCCCCGCATCCTCCCCGATCCTCCCTGCATCCTCCCCGGTCCTCCCCGCATCCTCCCCGATCCTCCCCGCATCCTCCCCGGTCCTCCCCGCATCGTCCCCGGTCCTCCCCGCATCGTCCCCGGTCCTCCCCGCATTCCCCCCGGTCCTCCCCGCATCCTCCCCGGTCCTCCCCGCATCCTCCCCGGTCCTCCCCGCATCCTCCCCGATTCTCCCCGCATCCTCCCCGGTCCCCCCCGCATCCTCCCCGGTCCTCCCCGCATCCTCCCCGGTCCTCCCCGCAACCTCCCCGGTCCTCCCCGCATCCTCCCCGGTCCTCCCCGCATCCTCCCCGGTCCTCCCCGCATCCTCCCCGGTCCTCCCCGCATCCCCCCGGGTCCTCCCCGCATCCTCCCCGGTCCTCCCCGCATCCTCCCCGGTCCTCCCCGCATCCTCCCCGCATCCTCCCCGCATCCTCCCTGATCCTCCCCGCATCCTCTCCTATCCTCCCCGCATCCTCCCCGATCCTCCCCGCATCCTCCCCGGTCCTTCCCGCATCCTCCGCAATCCTCCCCGCACCCTCCCGGTCCTCCCTGCATCCTCCCCGATCCTCCCCGCATCCTCTCTGATCCTCCCCGCATCCTCCCCGATCCTCCCCGCATCCTCCGCGATCCTCCCCGCATCCTCCCCGGTCCTTCCCGCATCCTCCGCAATCCTCCCCGCATACTCCCCGATCCTCCCCGCATCCTCTCTGATCCTCCCCGCATCCTCCCCGATCCTCCCCGCATCCTCCCCGATCCTCCTCGCATCCTCCCCGGTCCTCCCCGCATCCTCCCCGGTCCTCCCCGCATCCTCGCCGGTCCTCCCCGAATCCTCCCCGATCCTCCCCGCATCCTCCTCGATCCTCCCCGGATCCTCCCCGATCCTCCCCGCATCCTCCCCGATCCTCCCCGCATCCTCCCTGGTCCTCCCCGCATCCTCATCCTCCCCGATCCTCCCCGCATCCTCCCCGTTCCTCCCCGCATCCTCCCTGATCCTTCCCGCATCCTCCCCGATCCTCCCCGCATCCTCCCCAGTCCTCCCTTCATCCTCCCTGGTCCTCCCCGCATCCTCACCGGTCCTCCCCGAATCCTACCCGGTCCTCCCCGCATCCTCCCCGATCCTCCCTGCATCCTCCCCGGTCCTCCCCGCAT
Source organism: Eutreptiella sp. 'Long Island Sound 2002' (assembly GCA_964036045.1). Lineage (NCBI taxonomy): Eukaryota > Euglenozoa > Euglenophyceae > Eutreptiales > Eutreptiaceae > Eutreptiella > Eutreptiella sp. 'Long Island Sound 2002'. The sequence continues at coordinate 9,440,185 of OZ038395.1, forward strand.
CCTCCCCGGTCCTCCCCGCATCCTCCCCGGTCCTCCCCGCATCCTCCCCGGTCCTCCCCGCATCCTCCCCGATCCTCCCCGCATCCTCCCTGGTCCTCCCCGCATCCTCATCCTCCCCGATCCTCCCCGCATCCTCCCCGTTCCTCCCCGCATCCTCCCTGATCCTTCCCGCATCCTCCCCGATCCTCCCCGCATCCTCCTCGGTCCTCCCTTCATCCTCCCCGGTCCTCCCCGCATCCTCCCCGGTCCTCCCCGCATCCTCCCCGGTCCTCCCCGCATCCTCCCCGATCCTCCCTGCATCCTCCCCGGTCCTCCCCGCATCCTCCCCGATCCTCCCTGCATCCTCCCCGGTCCTCCCCGCATCCTCCCCGGTCCTCCCCGCATCCTCCCCGGTCCTCCTCGCATCGTCCCCGGTCCTCCCCGCATAGTCCCCGATCCTCCCCGCATCCTGCCCCGTCCTCCCCGCATCCTCCCCGGTCCTCCCCGCATCCTCCCCGGTGCTCCCCGCATCCTCCCCGATTATCCCCGCATCCTCCCCGGTCCTCCCCGCATCCTCCCCGGTCCTCCCCGCATCCTCCCCGGTCCTCCCCGCAACCTCCCCGGTCCTCCCCGCATCCTCCCCGGTCCTCCCCGCATCCTCCCCGGTCCTCCCCGCATCCTCCCCGGTCCTCCCCGCATCCTCCCCGGTCCCCCCCGCATCCTCCCCGGTCCTCCCCGCATCCTCCCCGGTCCTCCCCGCATCCCCCCGGGTCCTCCCCGCATCCTCCCCGGTCCTCCCCGCATCCTCCCCGGTCCTCCCCGCATCCTCCCCGCATCCTCCCCGCATCCTCCCTGATCCTCCCCGCATCCTCTCCTATCCTCCCCGCATCCTCCGCGATCCTCTACGCATCCTCCTCGATCCTCCCCGCACCCTCCCGGTCCTCCCTGCATCCTCCCCGGTCCTGCCCGCATCCTCCCCGGTCCTCCCCGCATCCACCCCGATCCTGCCCGCATCCTCTCTGATCCTCCCCGCATCCTCCCCGATCCTCGCCGCATCCTCCGCGATCCTCCCCGCATCCTCCCCGGTCCTTCCCGCATCCTCCCCAATCCTCCCCGCATCCTCCCCGGTTCTCCCCGCATCCTCCCCGGTCCTCCCCGCATCCTCCCCGCATCCTCCCCGCATCCTCCCCGGTCCTTCCCGCATCCTCCCCAATCCTCCCCGCATCCTCCCCGGTCCTCCCCGCATCCTCCCCGATCCTCCCCGCATCCTCCCCGATCCTTCCCGCATCCTCCCCGGTCCTCCCCGCATCCTCCCCGGTCCTCCCCGCATCATCCCCGCATCCTCCCCGCATCCTCCCCGATCCTCCCCGCATCCTCCCCGGTCCTCCCCGCATCCTCCCTGATCCTCCCCGCATCCTCTCTGATCCTCCCCGCATCCTCCCCGATCCTCCCCGATCCTCCCCGCATCCTCCCTGGTCCTCCCTGCATCCTCCCCGGTCCACCCTGCATCCTCCCCTGTCCTCCCCGCACCCTCCCCGGTCCTCCCTGCATCCTCCCCGGTCCTCCCCGCATACTCCCCGGTTCTCCTCGCATCCTCCCCGCTCCTCCCCGCATCCTCCCCGCTCCTCCCCCCATCCTCTCCGGTCCTCCCCGCATCCTCCCCGGTCCTTCCCGCATCCTGCCCGGTCCTCCCCGCATCCTCCCCGATCCTCCCCGCATCCTCCCCGCATCCTCCCCGCATCCTCCCCGATCCTCCGCGCATCCTCCCCGATCCTCCCCGCATCCTCCCCGGTCCTCCCTGCATCCTCCCCGGTCCTCCCCGCATCCTCCGCGATCCTCTCTGCATCCTCCCCGATCCTCCCCGCATCCTCCCCGGTCCCCCCCGCATCCTCCCAGATCCACCCCGCATCCTCCCCGCATCCTCCCCGCATCCTCCCCGATCCTCCCCGCATCCTCCCCGGTCCTCCCCGCATCCTCCCCGGTCCTCCCCGCATCCTCAGCGGTCCTCCCCGCATCCTCAGCGGTCCTCCCCGCATCCTCCCCGATCTTCCCCGCATCCTCCCCGGTCCTCCCCACATCCTCCCCGGTCCTCCGCGCATCCTCCCCGCATCCTCTCCGCATCCTTGCTGATCCTCCCCGCATCCTCCCCTATCCTCCCCGCATCCTCCCGGATCCTCCACGCATCTTCCCCGGTCCTCCCTGCAACCTTTCCGGTCCTCCCGGCATCCTCCCCGGTCCTCCCCGCATCCTCCCCGATCCTCCCCGCATCCTCCCCGGTCCTCCGCGCATCCTTCCCGATCCTCCCCGCATCCTCTCTGATCCTCCCCGCATCCTCCCCGATCCTCCCCGCATCCTCCCCAATCCTCCCCGCATCCTCCCCGGTCCTCCCCGCATCCTCCCCAATCCTCCCCGCATCCTCCCCGGTCCTCCCCGCATCCTCCCCGATCCTCCCCACATCCTCCCCGATCCTCCCCGCATCCTCCCCGGTCCTCCCCGCATCCTCCCCGATCCTCCCCACATCCTCCCCGATCCTCCCCGCATCCTCCCCGGTCCTCCCCGCATCCTCCTCGATCCTCCCCGCATCCTCCCTGATCCTCCCCGCATCCTCCCCGTTCCTCCCCGCATCCCCCCCAATCCTCCCCGCATCCTCCCCGCTCCTCCCTGCATCCTCCCCGCTCCTCCCCGATTCCTTCCCGATCCTCCCCGCATCCTCCCCGATCCTCCACGCATCCTCCCTCGTCCTCCCCGCATCCTCCCCGATCCTCCCTGCATCCTCCCCGGTCCTCCCCGCATCCTCCCCGGTCCTCCCCGCATCTTCCCCGATCCTCGCCGCATTCTCCCCGGTCCTCCACGCATCCTCATCCTCCCTGATCCTCCCCGCATCCTCCCCAATCCTCCCCGCATCCTCCCCGGTCCTCCCCGCATCCTCCCCAATCCTCCCCGCATCCTCCCCGGTCCTCCCCGCATCCTCCCCGATCCTCCCCACATCCTCCCCGGTCCTCCCCGCATCCTCCCCGGTCCTCCCCGCATCCTCCCCGATCCTCCCCGCATCCTCCCCGGTCCTCCGCGCATCCTTCCCGATCCTCCCCGCATCCTCTCTGATCCTCCCCGCATCCTCCCCGGTCCTCCCCGCATCCTCCCCAATCCTCCCCGCATCCTCCCCGGTCCTCCCCGCATCCTCCCCGATCCTCCCCACATCCTCCCCGATCCTCCCCGCATCCTCCCCGGTCCTCCCCGCATCCTCCCCGATCCTCCCCGCATCCTCCCCGATCCTCCCCGCATCCTCCCCGGTCCTCCCCGCATCCTCCCCGGTCCTCCCCGCATCCTCCCCCGTCCTCCCCACATCCTCCCCAATCCTCCCGCCATCCTCCCCGGTCCTCCCCGCATCCTCCTCGATCCTCCCCGCATCCTCCCCGATCCTCCCCGCATCCTCCCCAATCCTCCCCGCATCCTCCCCGGTCCTCCCCGCATCCTCCCCAATCCTCCCCGCATCCTCCCCGGTCCTCCCCGCATCCTCCCCGTTCCTCCCCGCATCCCCCCCAATCCTCCCCGCATCCTCCCCGCTCCTCCCTGCATCCTCCCCGCTCCTCCCTGCATCCTTCCCGATCCTCCCCGCATCCTCCCCGATCTTCCACGCATCCTCCCTCGTCCTCCCCGCATCCTCCCCGGTCCTCCCCGCATCCTCCCCGGTCCTCCCCGCATCCTCCCCGATCCTCCCTACATCCTCCCCGGTCCTCCCCGCATCCTCCCCGGTCCTCCCCGCATCTTCCCCGATCCCCCCCGCATTCTCCCCGGTCCTCCACGCATCCTCATCCTCCCTGATCCTCCCCGCATCCTCCCCAATCCTCCCCGCGTCCTCCCCGGTCCTCCCCGCATCCTCCCCAATCCTCCCCGCATCCTCCCCGGTCCTCCCCGATCCTCCCCACATCCTCCCCGGTCCTCCCCGCATCCTCCCCGGTCCTCCCCGCATCCTCCCCGATCCTCCCCGCATCCTCCCCGATCCTCCCCGCATCCTCCCCGGTCCTCCCCGCATCCTCCCCGTTCCTCCCCACATCCTCCCCGCATCCTCCCCGATCCTCCCCGCATCTTCCCCGATCCTCCCCGCATTCTCCCTGGTCCTCCCCGCAACCTCATCCTCCCCGATCCTCCCCGCATCCTCCCCGATCCTCCCCGCATCCTCCCCGTTCCTCCCCGCATCCTCCCCTATCCTCCCCGCATCCTCGCCGATCCTCCCCGCATCCTCCCCGGTCCTCCCCGCATCCTCCCCGGTCCTCCCCGCATCCTCCCCGATCCCCCCTGCATCCTCCCCGGTCCTCCCCGCATCCTCCCCGGTCCTCCCCGCATCCTCCCCGATCTTCCCCGCATCCTCCCCGATCCTCCCCGCATCCTCCCCGATCCTCCCCGCATCCTCCCCGGTCCTCCCCGCATCCTCCCCGGTGCTCCCCACATCCTCCCCGATCCTCCCCGCATCCTCCCCGCATCCTCCCCGCATCCTCCCCGATCCTCCCCGCATCCTCCCCGATCCTCCCCGCATCCTCCCCGGTCCTCCCCGCATCCTCCCCGGTCCTCCCCGCATCCTCCCCGATCCTCCCTGCATCCTCCCCGGTCCTCCCCGCATCCTCCCCGATCCTCCCCGCAACCCCCCCGATCCTCCCCGCATCCTCCCCGATCCTCCCCGCATCCTCCCCGATCCTCCCCGCATCCTCCCCGATCCTCCCCGCATCCCCCCCGATCCTCCACGCATCCTCCCTTGTCCTCCCCGCATCCTCCCCGGTCCTCCCCGCATCCTCCCCGGTCCTCCCCGCATCCTCCCCGATCCTCCCTGCATCCTCCCCGGTCCTCCCCGCATCCTCCCCGGTCCTCCCCGCATCCTCCCCGTTCCTCCCCGCATCCCCCCCAATCCTCCCCGCATCCTCCCCGCTCCTCCCTGCATCCTCCCCGCTCCTCCCCGCATCCTTCCCGATCCTCCCCGCATCCTCCCCGATCCTCCACGCATCCTCTTTCGTCCTCCCTGCATCCTCCCCGGTCCTCCCCGCACCCTCCCCGATCCTCCTTGCATCCTCCCCGGTCCTCCCCGCATCCTCCCCGGTCCTCCCCGCATCTTCCCCGATCCTCCCCGCATTCTCCCCGGTCCTCCCCGCATCCTCATCCTCAGTGATCCTCCCCGCATCCTCCCCAATCCTCCCCGCATCCTCCCCGCATCCTCCCCAATCCTCCCCGCATCCTCCCCGGTCCTCCCCGCATCCTCCCCAATCCTCCCCGCATCCTCCCCGGTCCTCCCCGCATCCTCCCCGATCCTCCCCACATCCTCCCCGGTCCTCCCCGCATCCTCCCCGGTCCTCCCGGCATCCTCCCCGATCCTCCCCGCATCCTCCCCGGTCCTCCGCGCATCCTTCCCGATCCTCCCCGCATCCTCTCTGATCCTCCCCGCATCCTCCCCGGTCCTCCCCGCATCCTCCCCAATCCTCCCCGCATCCTCCCCGGTCCTCCCCGCATCCTCCCCGATCCTCCCCACATCCTCCCCGATCCTCCCCGCATCCTCCCCGGTCCTCCCCGCATCCTCCCCGATCCTCCCCGCATCCTCCCCGATCCTCCCCGCATCCTCCCCGGTCCTCCCCGCATCCTCCCCGGTCCTCCCCGCATCCTCCCCCGTCCTCCCCACATCCTCCCCAATCCTCCCGCCATCCTCCCCGGTCCTCCCCGCATCCTCCTCGATCCTCCCCGCATCCTCCCCGATCCTCCCCGCATCCTCCCCAATCCTCCCCGCATCCTCCCCGGTCCTCCCCGCATCCTCCCCAATCCTCCCCGCATCCTCCCCGGTCCTCCCCGCATCCTCCCCGTTCCTCCCCGCATCCCCCCCAATCCTCCCCGCATCCTCCCCGCTCCTCCCTGCATCCTCCCCGCTCCTCCCTGCATCCTTCCCGATCCTCCCCGCATCCTCCCCGATCTTCCACGCATCCTCCCTCGTCCTCCCCGCATCCTCCCCGGTCCTCCCCGCATCCTCCCCGGTCCTCCCCGCATCCTCCCCGATCCTCCCTACATCCTCCCCGGTCCTCCCCGCATCCTCCCCGGTCCTCCCCGCATCTTCCCCGATCCCCCCCGCATTCTCCCCGGTCCTCCACGCATCCTCATCCTCCCTGATCCTCCCCGCATCCTCCCCAATCCTCCCCGCGTCCTCCCCGGTCCTCCCCGCATCCTCCCCAATCCTCCCCGCATCCTCCCCGGTCCTCCCCGATCCTCCCCACATCCTCCCCGGTCCTCCCCGCATCCTCCCCGGTCCTCCCCGCATCCTCCCCGATCCTCCCCGCATCCTCCCCGATCCTCCCCGCATCCTCCCCGGTCCTCCCCGCATCCTCCCCGTTCCTCCCCACATCCTCCCCGCATCCTCCCCGATCCTCCCCGCATCTTCCCCGATCCTCCCCGCATTCTCCCTGGTCCTCCCCGCAACCTCATCCTCCCCGATCCTCCCCGCATCCTCCCCGATCCTCCCCGCATCCTCCCCGTTCCTCCCCGCATCCTCCCCTATCCTCCCCGCATCCTCCCCGATCCTCCCCGCATCCTCCCCGGTCCTCCCCGCATCCTCCCCGGTCCTCCCCGCATCCTCCCCGATCCCCCCTGCATCCTCCCCGGTCCTCCCCGCATCCTCCCCGGTCCTCCCCGCATCCTCCCCGATCTTCCCCGCATCCTCCCCGATCCTCCCCGCATCCTCCCCGATCCTCCCCGCATCCTCCCCGGTCCTCCCCGCATCCTCCCCGGTGCTCCCCACATCCTCCCCGATCCTCCCCGCATCCTCCCCGCATCCTCCCCGCATCCTCCCCGCATCCTCCCCGATCCTCCCCGCATCCTCCCCGATCCTCCCCGCATCCTCCCCGGTCCTCCCCGCATCCTCCCCGGTCCTCCCCGCATCCTCCCCGATCCTCCCTGCATCCTCCCCGGTCCTCCCCGCATCCTCCCCGATCCTCCCCGCAACCCCCCCGATCCTCCCCGCATCCTCCCCGATCCTCCCCGCATCCTCCCCGATCCTCCCCGCATCCTCCCCGTTCCTCCCCGCATCCCCCCCGATCCTCCACGCATCCTCCCTTGTCCTCCCCGCATCCTCCCCGGTCCTCCCCGCATCCTCCCCGGTCCTCCCCGCATCCTCCCCGATCCTCCCTGCATCCTCCCCGGTCCTCCCCGCATCCTCCCCGGTCCTCCCCGCATCCTCCCCGTTCCTCCCCGCATCCCCCCCAATCCTCCCCGCATCCTCCCCGCTCCTCCCTGCATCCTCCCCGCTCCTCCCCGCATCCTTCCCGATCCTCCCCGCATCCTCCCCGATCCTCCACGCATCCTCTTTCGTCCTCCCTGCATCCTCCCCGGTCCTCCCCGCACCCTCCCCGATCCTCCCTGCATCCTCCCCGGTCCTCCCCGCATCCTCCCCGGTCCTCCCCGCATCTTCCCCGATCCTCCCCGCATTCTCCCCGGTCCTCCCCGCATCCTCATCCTCAGTGATCCTCCCCGCATCCTCCCCAATCCTCCCCGCATCCTCCCCGCATCCTCCCCAATCCTCCCCGCATCCTCCCCGGTCCCCCCCCGCATCCTCCCCGTATCCTCCCCGGTCCTCCCCACATCCTCCCCGCATCCTCCCCGATCCTCCCCGGATCCTCCCCGATCCTCCCCGCATCCTCCCCGATCCTCCCCGCATCCTCCCCGTTCCTCCCCGCATCCTCCCCTATCCTCCCCGCATCCTCCCCGATCCTCCCCGCATCCTCCCCGGTCCTCCCCGCATCCTCCCCGGTCCTCCCCGCATCCTCCCCGATCCTCCCTGCATCCTCCCCGGTCCTCCCCGCATCCTCCCCGGTCCTCCCAGCATCCTCCCCGATCTTCCCCGCATCCTCCCCGATCCTCCCCGCATCCTCCCCGATCCTCCCCGCATCCTCCCCGGTGCTCCCCACATCCTGCCCGATCCTCCCCGCATCCTCCCCGCATCCCCCCCGCATCCTCCCCGATCCTCCCCGCATCCTCCCCGGTCCTCCCCGCATCCTCCCCGGTCCACCCCACATCCTCCCCGATCCTCCCTGCATCCTCCCCGGTCCTCCCCGCATCCTCCCCGATCCTCCCCGCATCCTCCCCGGTCCTTCCCGCATCCTCCCCGATCCTCCCTGCATCCTCCCCGGTCCTCCCCGCATCCTCCCCGATCTTCCCCGCATCCTCCCCGATCCTCCCCGCATCCTCCCCGATCCTCCCCGCATCCTCCCCGATCCTCCCCGCATCCTCCCCGGTCCTCCCCGCATCCTCCCCGGTCCTCCCCGCATCCTCCCCGATCCTCCCCGCATCCCCCCCGATCCTCCCCGGATCCTCCCCGATCCTCCCCGCATCCTCCCCGATCCTCCCCGCATCCTCCCCGTTCCTCCCCGCATCCCCCCCGGTCCTCCACGCATCCTCCCTCGTCCTCCCCGCATCCTCCCCGGGCCTCCCTGCATCCTCCCCGGTCCTCCCCGCATCCTCCCCGATCCTCCCTGCATCCTCCCCGGTCCTCCCCGCATCCTCCCCGGTCCTCCCCGCATCTTCCCCGATCCTCCCCGCATCCTCCCCGCATCCTCATCCTCCCCGATCCTCCCCGCATCCTCCCCGATCCTCCCCGCATCCTCCCCGGTGCTCCCCACATCCTCCCCGATCCTCCCCGCATCCTCCCCGCATCCTCCCCGCATCCTCCCCGATCCTCCCCGCATCCTCCCCGATCCTCCCCGCATCCTCCCCGGTCCTCCCCGCATCCTCCCCGGTCCTCCCCGCATCCTCCCCGATCCTCCCTGCATCCTCCCCGGTCCTCCCCGCATCCTCCCCGATCCTCCCCGCATCCCCCCCGATCCTCCCCGCATCCTCCCCGATCCTCCCCGCATCCTCCCCGATCCTCCCCGCATCCTCCCCGTTCCTCCCCGCATCCCCCCCGGTCCTCCACGCATCCTCCCTTGTCCTCCCCGCATCCTCCCCGGTCCTCCCCGCATCCTCCCCGGTCCTCCCCGCATCCTCCCCGATCCTCCCTGCATCCTCCCCGGTCCTCCCCGCATCCTCCCCGGTCCTCCCCGCATCCTCCCCGTTCCTCCCCGCATCCCCCCCAATCCTCCCCGCATCCTCCCCGCTCCTCCCTGCATCCTCCCCGCTCCTCCCTGCATCCTTCCCGATCCTCCCCGCATCCTCCCCGATCCTCCACGCATCCTCTTTCGTCCTCCCTGCATCCTCCCCGGTCCTCCCCGCACCCTCCCCGATCCTCCCTGCATCCTCCCCGGTCCTCCCCGCATCCTCCCCGGTCCTCCCCGCATCTTCCCCGATCCTCCCCGCATTCTCCCCGGTCCTCCCCGCATCCTCATCCTCAGTGATCCTCCCCGCATCCTCCCCAATCCTCCCCGCATCCTCCCCGGTCCTCCCCGCATCCTCCCCGATCCTCCCCACATCCTCCCCGGTCCTCCCCGCATCCTCCCCGGTCCCCCCCCGCATCCTCCCCGATCCTCCCCGCATCCTCCCCGATCCTCCCCGCATCCTCCCCGGTCCTCCCCGTATCCTCCCCGGTCCTCCCCACATCCTCCCCGCATCCTCCCCGATCCTCCCCGGATCTTCCCCGATCCTCCCCGCATTCTCCCTGGTCCTCCCCGCATCCTCATCCTCCCCGATCCTCCCCGCATCCTCCCCTATCCTCCCCGCATCCTCCCCGATCCTCCCCGCATCCTCCCCGGTCCTCCCCGCATCCTCCCCGGTCCTCCCCGCATCCTCCCCGATCTTCCCCGCATCCTCCCCGATCCTCCCCGCATCCTCCCCGATCCTCCCCGCATCCTCCCCGGTGCTCCCCACATCCTGCCCGATCCTCCCCGCATCCTCCCCGCATCCCCCCCGCATCCTCCCCGATCCTCCCCGCATCCTCCCCGATCCTCCCCGCATCCTCCCCGGTCCTCCCCGCATCCTCCCCGGTCCTCCCCGCATCCTCCCCGATCCTCCCTGCATCCTCCCCGGTCCTCCCCGCATCCTCCCCGATCCTCCCCGCATCCTCCCCGGTCCTCCCCGCATCCTCCCCGATCCTCCCTGCATCCTCCCCGGTCCTCCCCGCATCCTCCCCGATCTTCCCCGCATCCTCCCCGATCCTCCCCGCATCCTCCCCGATCCTCCCCGCATCCTCCCCGATCCTCCCCGCATCCTCCCCGGTCCTCCCCGCATCCTCCCCGGTCCTCCCCGCATCCTCCCCGATCCTCCCCGCATCCCCCCCGATCCTCCCCGCATCCTCCCCGATCCTCCCCGCATCCTCCCCGATCCTCCCCGCATCCTCCCCGTTCCTCCCCGCACCCCCCCCGGTCCTCCACGCATCCTCCCTCGTCCTCCCCGCATCCTCCCCGGGCCTCCCTGCATCCTCCCCGGTCCTCCCCGCATCCTCCCCGATCCTCCCTGCATCCTCCCCGGTCCTCCCCGCATCCTCCCCGGTCCTCCCCGCATCTTCCCCGATCCTCCCCGCATCCTCCCCGCATCCTCATCCTCCCCGATCCTCCCCGCATCCTCCCCGATCCTCCCCGCATCCTCCCCGATCCTCCCCGCATCCTCCCCGCATCCTCCCCGCATCCTCCCCGATCCTCCCCGCATCCTCCCCGATCCTCCCCGCATCCTCCCCGGTCCTCCCCGCATCCTCCCCGGTCCTCCCCGCATCCTCCCCGATCCTCCCTGCATCCTCCCCGGTCCTCCCCGCATCCTCCCCGATCCTCCCCGCATCCCCCCCGATCCTCCCCGCATCCTCCCTGATCCTCCCCGCATCCTCCCCGATCCTCCCCGCATCCTCCCCGTTCCTCCCCGCATCCCCCCCGGTCCTCCACGCATCCTCCCTCGTCCTCCCCGCATCCTCCCCGGTCCTCCCTGCATCCTCCCCGATCCTCCCCGCATCCTCCCCGATCCTCCCTGCATCCTCCCCGGTCCTCCCCGCATCCTCCCCGGTCCTCCCCGCATCTTCCCCGATCCTCCCCGCATCCTCCCCGCATCCTCATCCTCCCCGATCCTCCCCGCATCCTCCCCGATCCTCCCCGCATCCTCCCCGATCCTCCCCGCACCCTCCCCGATCCTCCCCGCATCCTCCCCGGTCCTCCCCGCATCCTCCCCGGTCCTTCCCGCATCCTCCCCGATCCTCCCCGCATCCTCCCCGATCCTCCCCGCATCCTCCCCGATCCTCCCCGCATCCTCCCCGGTCCTCCCCGCACCCTCCCCGGTCCTCCCCGCATCCTTCCTGATCCTCCCCGCATCCTCCCAGGTCCTCCCCGCATCCTCCCCGGTCCAACCCGGATCCTCCCCGATCCTCCCCGATCCTCCCCGCATCCTCCCCGGTCCTCCCCGCACCCTCCCCGGTCCTCCCCGCATCCTCCCCGGTCCTCCCCGCATCCTCCCCGGTCCTCCCCGCATCCTCCCAGGTCCTCCCCGCATCCTCCCCGGTCCAACCCGGATCCTCCCCGATCCTCCCCGCATCCTCTCTGATCCTCCCCGCATCCTCCCCGATCCTCCCCGCATCCTCCCTGATCCTCCCCGCATCATCCCCGGTCCTCCCGGATCCTCCCCGGTCCTCCCCGCATCCCCCCCGGTCCTCCCCGATCCTACCCGGCCCCCTCCGCATCCCCCCCGGTCCTCCCCGCATCCTTCACGGTCCTCTCCGCATCCTCCCCGGTCCTCCCCGCATCCTCCCCGGTCCTCCCGCATCCTCCCCGGTCCTCCCCGCATCCTCCCTGGTCCTCCCCGCATCCTCCCCGATCCTCCCCGCATCCTCCCCGATCCTCCCCGCATCCTCTCCGGTCCTCCCCGCACCCTCCCCGGTCCTCCCCGCATCCTTCTTGATCCTCCCCGCATCCTCCCTCGTCCTCCCCGCATCCTTCCCGATCCTCCCCGCATCCTCCCCGGTCCTGCCCGCATGCTCCCCGGTCCTCCCCGCATCCTCCCTGGTCCTCCCCGCATAGTCCCCGATCCTCCCCGCATCCTCCCCGGTCCTCCCCGCATCCTCCCCGGTCCTCCCCGCATCCTCCCCGATCCTCCCCGCATTCTCCCCGATCCTCCCCGCATCCTCATCCTCCCCGATCCTGCCCGCATCCTCCCTGCATCCTCCCCGATCCTCCCCGCACCCTCGCCGATCCTCCCCGCATCCTCCCCGATCCTCCCCGCATCCTCCCCGGTCCTTCCCGCATCCTCCCCGATCCTCCCCGCATCCTCTCTGATCCTCCCCGCATCCTCCCCGATCCTCCCCACATCCTCCCTGATCCTCCCCGCATCATCCCCGGTCCTCCCGGATCCTCCCCGGTCCTCCCCGCATCCCCCCCGGTCCTCCCCGATCCTACCCGGCCCCCTCCGCATCCCCCCCGGTCCTCCCCGCATCCTTCCCGGTCCTCCCCGCATCCTCCCCGGTCCTCCCCGCATCCTCCCGCATCCTCCCCGGTCCTCCCCGCATCCTCCCTGGTCCTCCCCGCATCCTCCCCGATCCTCCCCGCATCCTCCCCGATCCTCCCCGCATCCTCCCCGGTCCTCCCCGCACCCTCCCCGGTCCTCCCCGCATCCTTCCTAATCCTCCCCGCATCCTCCCTCGTCCGCCCCGCATCCTTCCCGATCCTCCCCGCATCCTCCCCGGTCCTGCCCGCATGCCCCCCGGTCCTCCCCGCATCCTCCCTGGTCCTCCCCGCATCGTCCCCGATCCTCCCCGCATCCTCCCCGGTCCTCCGCGCATCCTCCCCGGTCCTCCCCGCATCTTCCCCGATCCTCCCCGCATTCTCCCCGATCCTCCCCGCATCCTCATCCTCCCCGATCCTCCCCGCATCCTCCCCGCATCCTCCCCGATCCTCCCCGCACCCTCCCCGCATCCTCCCCGATCCTCCCCGCATCCTCCCCGGTCCTCCCCGCATCCTCCCCGATCCTACCCGCATCCTCCGCGATCCTTCCTGCATCCTCCGCGGTCCTCCCCGCATCCTCCCCGGTCCTCCCCGCATCCTCCCCGGTCCTCCCCGCATCCTCCCCGATTCTCCCCGCATCCTCCCCGGTCCTCCCCGCATCCTCCCCGATCCTCCCCTCATCCTCCCCGGTCCTCCCCGCACCCTCCCCGGTCCTCCCCGCATCCTCCCCGGTCCTCCCCGCATCCTCCCCGGTCCTCCCCGCATCCTCCCCGGTCCTCCCCGCATCCTTCCCGATCCTCCCCGCATCCTCTCTGATCCTCCCCGCATCCTCCCCGATCCTCCCCGCATCCTCCTTGATCCTCCCCGCATCATCCCCGGTCCTCCCGGATCCTCCCCGGTCCTCCCCGCAACCCCCCCGGTCCTCCCCGATCCTACCCGGCCCCCTCCGCATCCCCCCCGGTCCTCCCCGCATCCTTCCCGGTCCTCCCCGCATCCTCCTCGGTCCTCCCCGCATCCTCCCTGGTCCTCCCCGCATCCTCCTCGGTCCTCCCCGCATCCTCCCCGGTCCTCCCCGCATCCTCCCCGGTCCTCCCGCATCCTCCCCGGTCCTCCCCGCATCCTCCCTGGTCCTCCCCGCATCCTCCCCGATCCTCCCCGCATCCTCCGCGATCCTCCCCGCATCCTCCCCGGTCCTCGCCGCACCCTCCCCGGTCCTCCCCGCATCCTTCCTGATCCTCCCCACATCCTCCCTCGTCCTCCCCGCATCCTTCCCGATCCTCCCCGCATCCTCCCCGGTCCTCCCCGCATGCTCCCCGGTCCTCCCCGCATCCTCCCTGGTCCTCCCCGCATCCTCCCCGATCCTCCCCGCATCCTCCCCGGTCCTCCCCGCATCCTCCCCGGTCCTCCCCGCATCCTCCCCGGTCCTCCCCGCATCCTCCCCGATCGTCCCCGCATCCTCCCCGGTCCTCCCCGCATCCTCCCCGGTCCTCCCCGCATCCTCCCCGGTCCTCCCCGCATCCTCCCCGGTCCTCCCCGCATCCTCCCCGATCCTCCTCGCATCCTCTCTGATCCTCCCCGCATCCTCCCCGGTCCTCCCCGCATCCTGCCCGCATCCTCCCCGATCCTCCCCGTATCCTCCCCGGTCCTCCCCGCATCCTCCCCGATCCTCCCCGCATCCTCCCCGATCCTCCCTGCATCCTCCCCGATCCTCCCCGCATCCTCCCCGGTCCTCGCCGCATCCTCCCCGGTCCTCCCCGCATCCTCCCCGGTCCTCCCCGCATCCTCCCCGATCCTCCCCGCATCCTCACCGATCCTCCCCGCATCCTCTCTGATCCTCCCCGATCCTCCCCACATCCTCCCTGATCCTCCCCGCATCCTCCCCGGTCCCCCCGGATCCTCCCCGGTCCTCCCCGCATCGCCCCCAGTCCTCCCCGATCCTGCATGGCCCCCTCCGCATCCCCCCCGTTCCTCCCCGCATCCTTCCCGGTCCTCCCCGCATCCTCCCCGGTCCAGCCTGCATCCTCCCCGGTCCTCCCCGCATCCTCCCCGGTCCTCCCCGCATCCTCCCCGATCCTCCCCGCATCCTCACCGATCCTCCCGGCATCCTCTCTGATCCTCCCCGATCCTCCCCACATCCTCCCTGATCCTCCCCGCATCCTCCCCGGTCCCCCCGGATCCTCCCCGGTCCTCCCCGCATCGCCCCCAGTCCTCCCCGATCCTGCATGGCCCCCTCCGCATCCCCCCCGTTCCTCCCCGCATCCTTCCCGGTCCTCCCCGCATCCTCCCCGGTCCAGCCTGCATCCTCCCCGGTCCTCCCCGCATCCTCCCCGATCCTCCCCGCATCCTCCCCGGTCCTGCCCGCATCCTCCCCGATCCTCCCCGCATCCTCCCCGGTCCTCCCCGCATCCTCACCGATCCTCCCCGCACCCTCTCTGATCCTCCCCGATCCTCCCCGCATCCTCCCTTATCCTCCCCGCATCCTCCCCGGTCCTCCCGGATCCTCCCCAGTCCTCCGCGCATCGCCCCCGGTCCTCCCCGATCCTACATGGCCCCCTCCGCATCCCCCCCCGGTCCTCCCCGCATCCTTCCCGGTCCTCCCCGCATCCTCCCCGGTCCTCCCCGCATCCTGCCCGATTCTCCCCGCATCCTCCCCGGTCCTCCCCGCATCCTCCCCGATCCTCCCCGCATCCTCCCCGGTCCTCCCCGCACCCTCCCCGGTCCTCGCCGCATCCTCCCCGGTCCTCCCCGCATCCTCCCCGGTCCTCCCCGCATCCTCCCCGGTCCTCCCCGCATCCTCACCGATCCTCCCCGCATCCTCCCCGCATCCTCCCCGCATCCTCCCCGATCCTCCCCGCATCCTCCCTGATCCTCCCCGCATCCTCCCCGGTCCTCCCGGATCCTCCCCGGTCCTCCCCGCATCGCCCCCGGTCCACCGCGATCCTACATGGCCCCCTCCGCATCCCCCCCCCGGTCCTCCCCGCATCTTTCCCGGTCCTCCCCGCATCCTCCCCGGTCCTCCCCGCATCCTCCCCGGTCCTCCCCGCATCCTCTTCGGTCCTCCCCGCATCCTCCCCGGTCCGCCCCGCATCCTCCCCGGTCCTCCCCGCACCCTCCCCGGTCCTCCCCGCATCCTCCCCGATCCTCCCCGCATCCTCCCTGATCCTCCCCGCATCCTCCCCGGTCGTCCCAGATCCTCCCCGGTCCTCCCCGCACCCCCCCCAGTCATCCCCGATCCTACCCGGCCCCCTCCGCATCCCCCCCGGTCCTCCCCGCATTCTTCCCGGTCCTCCCCGCATCCTCCCCGGTCCTCCCCGCATCCTCCCCGGTCCTCCCCGCATCCTCCTCGGTCCTCCCCGCATTCTGCCCGGTCCTCCCGCATCCTCCCCGGTCCTCCCCGCATCCTCCCCGGTCCTCCCCGCATTCTCCCCGGTCCTCCCCGCATCCTCCCTGGTCCTCCCCGCATCCTCCCCGGTCCTCCCCGCATCCTCCCCGGTCCTCGCCGCATCCTTCCTGATCCTCCCCGCATCCTCCCTCGTCCTCCCCGCATCCTTCCCGATCCTCCCCGCATCCTTCCTGATCCTCCCCGCATCCTCCCTCGTCCTCCCTGCATCCTTCCCGACCCCCCCCGCATCCTCCCCGGTCCTCCCCGCATCCTCCCCGGTCCTCCCCGCATCCTCCCCGGTCCTGCCCGCATCTTCCCCGGTCCTCCCCGCATCCTCCCCCGTCCTCCCCGCATCCTTCCTGATCCTCCCCGCATCATCCCTCGTCCTCCCCGCATCCTCCCCGATCCTCCCCGCATCCTCCCCGGTCCTCCCCGCATCCTCCCCGGTCCTCCCCGCATCCTCCCCGGTCCTCCCCGCATCCTCCCCGGTCCCCCCCGATCCTACCCGGCCCCCTCCGAATCCCCCCCGGTCCTCCCCGCATCCTCCCCGGTCCTCCCCGCATCCTCCTCGGTCCTCCCCGCATCCTCCCCGGTCCTCCCCGCATCCTCCCCGGTCCTCCCGCATCCTCCCCGTTCCTCCCCGCATCCTCCCCGATCCTCCCCGCATCCTCTCTGATCCTCCCCGCATCCTCCCCGATCCTCCCCGCATCCTCCCTGATCCTCCCCGCATCATCCCCGGTCCTCGCGGATCCTCCCCGGTCCTCCCCGCATCCCCGCCGGTCCTCCCCGATCCTACCCGGCCCCCTCCGCATCCCCCCCAGTCCTCCCCGCATCCTTCCCGGTCCTCCCCGCATCCTCCCCGGTCCTCCCCGCATCCTCCCTGGTCCTCCCCGCATCCTCCTCGGTCCTCCCCGCATCCTCCCCGGTCCTCCACGCATCCTCCCCGGTCCTCCCGCATCCTCCCCGGTCCTCCCCGCATCCTCCCTGGTCCTCCCCGCATCCTCCCCGATCCTCCCCGCATCCTCCCCGATCCTCCCCGCATCCTCCCCGGTCCTCCCCGCACCCTCCCCGGTCCTCCCCGCATCCTTCCTGATCCTCCCCACATCCTCCCTCGTCCTCCCCGCATCCTTCCCGATCCTCCCCGCATCCTCCCCGGTCCTCCCCGCATGCTCCCTGGTCCTCCCCGCATCCTCCCGGGTCCTCCCCGCATCCTCCCCGATCCTCCCCGCATCCTCCCCGGTCCTCCCCGCATCCTCCCCGGTTCTCCCTGCATCCTCCCCGGTCCTCCCCGGATCCTCCCCGGTCCTCCCCGCATCCTTCCCGGTCCTCCCCGCATCCTCCCCGGTCCTCCCCGCATCCTCCCCGGTCCTCCCCGCATCCTCCCCGGTCCTCCCCGCATCCTCCCCGATCCTCCTCGCATCCTCTCTGATCCTCCCCGCATCCTCCCCGGTCCTCCCCGCATCCTCCCCGCATCCTCCCCGATCCTCCCCGTACCCTCCCCGGTCCTCCCCGCATCCTCCCCGCATCCTCCCCGATCCTCCCTGCATCCTCCCCGATCCTCCCCGCACCCTCCCGGGTCCTCCCCGCATCCTCCCCGATCCTCCCCGCATCCTCCGCGATCCTCCGTGAATCCTCCCCGGTCCTCCCCGCATCCTCCCCTGTCCTCCCCGCATCCTCCCCGGTCCTCCCCGCATCCTCCCCAATTCTCCCCGCATCCTCCCCGGTCCTCGCCGCATCCTCCCCGGTCCTCCCCGCATCCTCCCCGGTCCTCCCCGCATCCTCCCCGGTCCTCCCTGCATCCTCACCGATCCTCCCCGCATCCTCTCTGATCCTCCCCGATCCTCCGCACATCCTCCTTGATCCTCCCCGCATCCTCCCCGGTCCTCCCGGATCCTCCCCGGTCCTCCCCGCATCGCCCCCAGTTCTCCCCGATCCTGCATGGCCCCCTCCGCATCCCCCCCGTTCCTCCCCGCATCCTTCCCGGTCCTCCCCGCATCCTTCCAGGTCCTGCCCGCATCCTCCCCGGTCCTCCCCGCATCCTCCCCGATCCTCCCCGCATCCTCCCCGGTCCTTCCCGCACCCACCCCGGTCCTCGCCGCATCCTCCCCGGTCCTGCCCGCATCCTCCCCGGTCCTCCCCGCATCCTCCCCGGTCCTCCCCGCATCCTCACCGATCCTCCCCGCATCCTCTCTGATCCTCCCCGATCCTCCCCGCATCCTCCCTGATCCTCCCGGATCGTCCCCGGTCCTCCGCGGATCGCCCCCGGTCCTCCCTGATCCTACATGGCCCCCTCCGCATCCCCCCCCGGTCCTCCCCGCATCCTTCCCGGTCCTCCCCGCATCCTCCCCGGTCCTGCCCGCATCCTCCCCGGTCCTCCCCGCAACCTCCCCGATTCTCCCCGCATCCTCCCCGGTCCTCCCCGCATCCTCCCCGATCCTGCCCGCATCCTCCCCGGCCCTCCCCGCATCCTCCCCGGTCCTCCCCGCATCCTCCCCGGTCCTCCCCGCATCCTCCCCGGTCCTCCCCGCATCCTCCCCGATCCTCCTCGCATCCTCTCTGATCCTCCCCGCATCCTCCCCGGTCCTCCCCGCATCCTCCCCGCATCCTCCCCGATCCTCCCCGTACCCTCCCCGGTCCTCCCCGCATCCTCCCCGCATCCTCCCCGATCCTCCCTGCATCCTCCCCGATCCTCCCCGCACCCTCCCGGGTCCTCCCCGCATCCTCCCCGATCCTCCCCGCATCCTCCGCGATCCTCCGTGAATCCTCCCCGGTCCTCCCCGCATCCTCCCCTGTCCTCCCCGCATCCTCCCCGGTCCTCCCCGCATCCTCCCCAATTCTCCCCGCATCCTCCCCGGTCCTCGCCGCATCCTCCCCGGTCCTCCCCGCATCCTCCCCGGTCCTCCCCGCATCCTCCCCGGTCCTCCCTGCATCCTCACCGATCCTCCCCGCATCCTCTCTGATCCTCCCCGATCCTCCGCACATCCTCCTTGATCCTCCCCGCATCCTCCCCGGTCCTCCCGGATCCTCCCCGGTCCTCCCCGCATCGCCCCCAGTTCTCCCCGATCCTGCATGGCCCCCTCCGCATCCCCCCCGTTCCTCCCCGCATCCTTCCCGGTCCTCCCCGCATCCTTCCAGGTCCTGCCCGCATCCTCCCCGGTCCTCCCCGCATCCTCCCCGATCCTCCCCGCATCCTCCCCGGTCCTTCCCGCACCCACCCCGGTCCTCGCCGCATCCTCCCCGGTCCTGCCCGCATCCTCCCCGGTCCTCCCCGCATCCTCCCCGGTCCTCCCCGCATCCTCACCGATCCTCCCCGCATCCTCTCTGATCCTCCCCGATCCTCCCCGCATCCTCCCTGATCCTCCCGGATCCTCCCCGGTCCTCCGCGCATCGCCCCCGGTCCTCCCTGATCCTACATGGCCCCCTCCGCATCCCCCCCCGGTCCTCCCCGCATCCTTCCCGGTCCTCCCCGCATCCTCCCCGGTCCTGCCCGCATCCTCCCCGGTCCTCCCCGCAACCTCCCCGATTCTCCCCGCATCCTCCCCGGTCCTCCCCGCATCCTCCCCGATCCTGCCCGCATCCTCCCCGGCCCTCCCCGCACCCTCCCCGGTCCTCTCCGCATCCTCCCCGGTCCTCCCCGTATCCTCCCCGGTCCTCCCCGCATCCTCCCCGGTCCTCGCCGCATCCTCACCGATCCTCCCCGCATCCTCACTGATCCTCCCCGCATCCTCCCCGATCCTCCCCGCATCCTCCGTGATCCTCCCCGCATCCTCCCCGGTCCTCCCGGATCCTCCCCGGTCCTCCCCGCATCGCCCCCGGTCCACCGCGATCCTACATTGCCCCCTCCGCATCCCCCCCCGGTCCTCCCCGCATCCTTCCCGGTCCTCCCCGCATCCTCCCCGGTCCTGCCCGCATCCTCCCCGGTCCTCCCCGCATCCTCTTTGGTCCTCCCCGCATCCTCCCCGGTCCGCCCCGCATCCTCCACGGTCCTCTCGCATCCTCCCCGGTCCTCCCCGCATCCTCCCCGGTCCTCCCCGCATCCTCCCCAGTCCTCCCTGCATCCTCCCCGGTCCTCCCCGCATCCTCCCCGGTCCTCCCCGCATCCTTCCTGATCCTCCCCGCATCCTCCCTCGTCCTCCCCGCATCCTCCCCGGTCCTCCCCGCATCCTCTTCGGGTCTGGGTCTGGGTCTGGGTCTGGGTGTCGCCTTTTTGGGGAGACGCCACCTCTGCCCCCCTACCGTGGCCTTGCACCTGCACGCATCAGTATTGGCCTACCCACCTTCAACAGCCAGAGCCTAGGCCAGACCCTGACTGCTGGTGCGGCTGATACCTCTCTCCACCCAGTGTGTTCCTCCGAGGCTTCGTGCCCTCCCGTACTCCTTCTACGGGGCCCTTTGCGGCTTGTGTGCTCCTCTTTGTGCGGGTTCTGGTTTGGTGCGCTCTAGGGGCTTCCTCCCTCCCGGGTTCCGTCCGGGGATGATGTTGTGGCTGTTGTGCTCCTCCGCATCTCTTTTTGCGGGATTGCCTCGGGAGCACTCTAGGGGCTTCCCCCCTCCCGGGCTCCATCCGGGGATGGTGTTGTGGTTGTTGCGCTCCTCCGCTTCTCTTTTTGCGGGATTGCCTTGAGAGCACTCTAGGGGCTTCCCCCCTCCCGGGCTCCATCCGGGGATGCTGTTGTGGTTGTTGCGCTCCTCCGCTTCTCTTTTTGCGGGATGGCCTTGAGAGCACTCTAGGGGCTTCCCCCGTCCCGGGCTCCATCCGGGGATGATGTTGTGGTTGTTGCGCTCCTTCGCTTCTCTTTTTGCGGGATTGCCTTGAGAGCACTCTAGGGGCTTCCCCCCTCCCGGGCTCCATCCGGGGATGCTGCTGTGGTTGTTGCGCTCCTCCGCTTCTCTTTTTGCGGGATTGCCTTGAGAGGACTCTAGGGGCTTCCCCCCTCCCGGGCTCCATCCGGGGATGATGTTGTGGTTGTTGCGCTCCTCCGCTTCTCTTTTTGCGGGATTGCCTTGAGAGCACTCTAGGGGCTTCCCCCCTCCCGTGCTCCATCCGGGGATGATGTTGTTGTTGTTGCGCTCCTTCGCTTCTCTTTTTGCGGGATTGCCTTGAGAGCACTCTAGGGGCTTCCCCCCTCCCGGGCTCCATCCGGGGATGATGTTGTGGTTGTTGCGCTCGTCCGCTTCTCTTTTTGCGGGATTGCCTTGAGAGGACTCTAGGGGCTTCTCCCCTCCCGGGCTCCTTCCGGGGATGATGTTGTGGTTGTTGCGCTCCTCCGCTTCTCTTTTTGCGGGATTGCCTTGAGAGAACTCTAAGGGCTTCTCCCCTCCCGGGCTCCTTCCGGAGATCCTTGCTCTGATACCGGGTGGAGAGGAATTGGAGATAGCTTCCGGCTGCGTGCATTCGGGGTGCCGGTAGGGACGGAGAACATCCTCTTCGGCCCTCCCCGCATCCTCCCCGGTCCGCCCCGCATCCTCCCCGGTCCTCCCGCATCCTCCCCGGTCCTCCCCGCATCCTCCCCGGTCCTCCCCGCATCCTCCGCGGTCCTCCCCGCATCCTCCCCGGTCCTCCCCGCATCCTCCCCGATCCTCCCCGCATCCTCCCCGGTCCTCCCCGCATCCTCCCCGGTCCTCCCCGCATCCTCCCCCATCCTCCCCGGATCCTCCCCGGTCCTCCCCGCATACTCCCTGATCCTCCCCGCATCCTCCCCGATCCTCCCCGCATCCTCCCCGATCATCCCCGCATCCCCCCCGGTCCTCCCCGCATCCTCCCCGATCATCCCCGCATCGCCCCCGGTCCTCCCCACATCCTCCCCGGTCCTCCCCGCATCCTCCGCGGTCCTCCCCGCATCCTCCCGGATCCTCCCCGCATCCTCCCCGATCCTCCCCGCATCCTCCCCGATCCTCCCCGCAACCTCCCCGATCCTCCCCGCATCCTCCCCGATCCTCCCTGCACACTCCCCGGTCCTCCCCGCATCCTCCCCGGTCCTCCCCGCATCCTCCCCAGTCCTCCCCGCATCCTCCCCGATTCAGCCCGCATCCTCCTCAGTCCCCCCCGCATCCTCCCCGATACTCCCAGCATCCTCCCCGGTCCTCCTCGCATCCTCCCCGGTCCTCCCCGCATCTTCCCCGATCCTCCCCGCATTCTCCCCGGTCCTCCCCGCATCCTCCCCGGTCCTCCCCGCATCCTCCCCGATCCTCCCCGCATCCTCCGCGATCCTCCCCGCACCCTCCCCGGTCCTCCCGGCATCCTCCCCGGTCCTCCCCGCATCCTCTCTGATCCTCCCCGCATCCGCATCCTCCGCGGTCCTCCCCGCATCCTCACCGGTCCTCCCCGCATCCTCCCTGGTCCTCCCCGCATCCTCCCCGGTCCTCCCGGATCCTCCCCGGTCCTCCCCGCACCCCCCCCAGTCATCCCCGATCCTACCCGGCCCCCTCCGCACCCCCCCCGGTCCTCCCCGCATTCTTCCCGGTCCTCCGCGCATCCTCCCCGGTCCTCCCCGCATCCTCCCCGGTCCTCCCCGCATCCTCCTCGGTCCTCCCCGCATTCTGCCCGGTCCTCCCCGCATCCTCCCCGGTCCTCCCGCATCCTCCCCGGTCCTCCCCGCATCCTCCCCGGTCCTCCCCGCATCCTCCCCGGTCCTCGCCGCATCCTTCCTGATCCTCCCCGCATCCTCCCTCGTCCTCCCCGCATCCTTCCCGATCCTCCCCGCATCCTTCCTGATCCTCCCCACATCCTCCCTCGTCCTCCCCGCATCCTTCCCGATCCCCCCAGCATCCTCCCCGGTCCTCCCCGCATCCTCCCCGGTCCTCCCCGCATCCTCCGCGGTCCTGCCCGCATCCTCCCCGGTCCTCCCCGCATCCTCCCCGGTCCTCCCCGCATCCTTTTTGATCCTCCCCGCATCCTCCCTGGTCCTCCCCGCATCCTCCCCGGTCCTCCCCGCATCCTCCCCCATCCTCCCCGGATCCTCCCCGGTCCTCCCCGCATACTCCCCGATCCTCCCCGCATCCTCCCCGATCATCCCCGCATCCCCCCCGGTCCTCCCCGCATCCTCCCCGGTCCTCCCCGCATCCTCCCCGGTCCACCCCGCATCCTCCCCGGTCCTCCGCGCATCCTCCCCGATCCTCTTCGCATCCTCCCCAGTCCTCCCCGCATCCTCCCCGGTCCTTCCCGCATCCTCCCCGGATCCTCCCCGGTCCTCCGCGCATCCTCCGCGGTCCTCCCCGCATCCTCCCCGGTCCTCCCCGCATCCTTCCTGATCCTCCCCGCATCCTCCCTGGTCCTCCCCGCATCCTCCCCGGTCCTCCCCGCATCCTCCCCCATCCTCCCCGGATCCTCCCTGGTCCTCCCCGCATACTCCCCGATCCTCCCCGCATCCTCCCCGATCATCCCCGCATCCCCCCCGGTCCTCCCCGCATCCTCCCCTGTCCTCCCCGCATCCTCCCCGATCCTCCCCGCATCCTCCCCGATCATCCCCGCATCCCCCCCGGTCCTCCCCGCATCCTCCGCGGTCCTCCCCGCATCCTCCGTGGTCCTCCCCGCATCCTCCGCGGTCCTCCCCGCATCCTCCCCGGTCCTCCCCGCATCCTCCCCAATCCTCCCCGCATCCTCCCCGATCCTCCCTGCACACTCCCCGGTCCACCCCTGCATCCTCCCCGGTCCTCCCCGCATCCTCCCCAGTCCTCCCCGCATCCTCCCTGATTCAGCCCGCATCCTCCTCAGTCCTCCCCGCATCCTCCCCGATCCTCCCCGCATCCTCCACGGTCCTCCCCGCACCCTCCCCGGTCCTCCCCGCATCCTCCCCGGTCCTCCCCGCATCCTCCCCGATCCTCCCCGCATCCTCCCCGGTCCTCCCCGCATCCTCCCCGATACTCCCAGCATCCTCCCCGATCCTCCCTGCATCCTCCCTGGTCCTCCCCGCACCCTCCCCGGTCGTCCATGCATCTTCCCCGATCCTCCCCGCATTCTCCCCGGTCCTCCCCGCATCCTCATCCTCCCCGATCCTCCCCGCATCCTCCCCGGTCCTCCCCGCATCCTCCCCGATCCTCCCCGCATCCTCCCCGATCCTCCCCGCATCCTCCCCGGTCCTCCCCGCATCCTCCCCGGTCCTCCCCGCATCCTCCCCAACCCTCTTCGCATCCTCCGCGATCCTCCCTGCATCCTCCCCGATCCTCCCCGGCATCCTCCCCGGTCCTCCCCGCATCCTCTCTGATCCTCCCCGCATCCGCATCCTCCCCGGTCCTCCCCGCATCCTCCCCGATCCTCCCCGCATCCTCTCTGATCCTCCCCGCATCCTCCCCGATCCTCCCCGCATCCTCCCCGGTCCTCGCCGCATCCTCCCCGGTCCTCCCGGATCCTCCCCGGTCCTCCCCGCACCCCCCCCAGTCATCCCCGATCCTACCCGGCCCCCTCCGCATCCCCCCCGGTCCTCCCCGCATTCTTCCCGGTCCTCCCCGCATCCTCCCCGGTCCTCCCCGCATCCTCCCCGGTCCTCCCCGCATCCTCCTCGGTCCTCCCCGCATTCTGCCCGGTCCTCCCCGCATCCTCCCCGGTCCTCCCGCATCCTCCCCGGTCCTCCCCGCATCCTCCCCGGTCCTCCCCGCATTCTCCCCGGTCCTCCCCGCATCCTCCCCGGTCCTCCCTGCATCCTCCCCGGTCCTCCCCGCATCCTCCCCGGTCCTCGCCGCATCCTTCTTGATCCTCCCCGCATCCCTCCTCGTCCTCCCCGCATCCTTCCCGATCCTCCCCGCATCCTTCCTGATCCTCCCCGCATCCTCCCTCGTCCTCCCCGCATCCTTCCCGATCCCCCCCGCATCCTCCCCGGTCCTCCCCGCATCCTCCCCGGTCCTCCCCGCATCCTCCCCGGTCCTGCCCGCATCCTCCCCGCTCCTCCCTGCATCCTCCCCGGTCCTCCCCGCATCCTTCCTGATCCTCCCCGCATCCTCCCTCGTCCTCCCCGCATCCTCCCCGATCCTACCCGCATCCTCCCCGGTCCTCCCCGCATCCTCCCTGGTCCTCCCCGCATCCTCCCCGGTCCTCCCCGCATCCTCCCCGATCCTCCCCGCATCCTCCCCGGTCCTCCCCGCATCCTTCCTTATCCTCCCCGCATCCTCCCTCGTCCTCCCCGCATCCTCCCCGGTCCTCCCCGCATCCTCCCCGGTCCTCCCCGCATCCTCCCCGGTCCTCCCCGCATCCTCCCCGGTCCTCCCCGCATCCTCCGCGATCGTCCGTGTATCCCCCCTGATCCTCCCCGCATCCTCCCCGGTCCTCCCCGCACCCTCCCCGATCCTCCCCGCATCCTCCCTGATCCTCCCCGCATCCCCCCCGGTCCTCCCGGATCCTCCCCGGTCCTCCCCGCACCCCCCCCAGTCATCCCCGATCCTACCCGGCCCCCTCCGCATCCCCCCCGGTCCTCCCCGCATTCTTCCCGGTCCTCCCCGCATCCTCCCCGGTCCTCCCCGCATCCTCCCCGGTCCTCCCCGCATCCTCCTCGGTCCTCCCCGCATTCTGCCCGGTCCTCCCCGCATCCTCCCCGGTCCTCCCGCATCCTCCCCGGTCCTCCCCGCATCCTCCCGGGTCCTCCCCGCATTCTCCCCGGTCCTCCCCGCATCCTCCCCGGTCCTCCCCGCATCCTCCCCGGTCCTCCCTGCATCCTCCCCGGTCCTCCCCGCATCCTTCCTGATCCTCCCCGCATCCTCCCTCGTCCTCCCCGCATCCTTCCCGATCCTCCCCGCATCCTTCCTGATCCTCCCCGCATCCTCCCTCGTCCTCCCCGCATCCTTCCCGATCCCCCCCGCATCCTCCCCGGTCCTCCCCGCATCCTCCCCGGTCCTCCCCGCATCCTCCCCGGTCCTGCCCGCATCCTCCCCGCTCCTCCCCGCATCCTCCCCGGTCCTTCCCGCATCCTTGGTGATCCTCGCCGCATCCTCCCTCGTCCTCCCCGCATCCTCCCCGATCCTCCCCGCATCCTCCCCGGTCCTCCCCGCATCCTCCCTGGTCCTCCCCGCATCCTCCCCGGTCCTCCCCGCATCCTCCCCGATCCTCCCCGCATCCTCCCCGGTCCTCCCCGCATCCTCTCCGATCCTCCCCGCATCCTTCCCGATCCTCCCCGCATCCTCCCCGGTCCTCCCCGCATCCTCCCCGGTCCCCCCCGATCCTACCCGGCCCCCTCCGCATCCCCCCCGGTCCTCCCCGGTCCTCCCCGCATCCTCCCCGGTCCTCCCCGCATACTCCTCGGTCCTCCCCGCATCCTCCCCGGTCCTCCCCGCATCCTCCCCGGTCCTCCCGCATCCTCCCCGGTCCTCCCCGCATCCTCCCCGGTCCTCCCCGCATCCTCCCCGGTCCTCCCCGCATCCTCCCCGGTCCTCCCCGCATTCTCCCCGCATCCTCCTCGGTCCTCCCCGCATCCTCCCCGGTCCTCCCCGCATCCTCCCCGGTCCTCCCGCATCCTCCCCGGTCCTCCCCGCATCCTCCCCGGTCCTCCCCGCATCCTCCCCGATCCTCCCCGCATCCTCCCCGGTCCTCCCCGCATCCTCCCCGGTCGTCCCCGCATCCTTCCTGATCCTCCCTGCATCCTCCCTCGTCCTCCCAGCATCCTTCCCGATCCTCCCCGCATGCTCCCCGGTCCTCCCCGCATCCTCCCCGGTCCTCCCCGCATCCTCCCCGGTCCTCCCCGCATCCTCCCCGGTCCTCCCGCATCCTCCCCGGTCCTCCCCGCATCCTCCCCGGTCCTCCCCGCATCCTCCCCGATCCTCCCCGCATCCTCCCCGGTCCTCCCCGCATCCTCCCCGGTCGTCCCCGCATCCTTCCTGATCCTCCCTGCATCCTCCCTCGTCCTCCCAGCATCCTTCCCGATCCTCCCCGCATGCTCCCCGGTCCTCCCCGCATCCTCCCCGGTCCTCCCCGGTCCTCCCCGCATCCTCCCCGGTCCTCCCCGCATTCTCCCCGCATCCTCCTCGGTCCTCCCCGCATCCTCCCCGGTCCTCCCCGCATCCTCCCCGGTCCTCCCGCATCCTCCCCGGTCCTCCCCGCATCCTCCCCGGTCCTCCCCGCATCCTCCCCGATCCTCCCCGCATCCTCCCCGGTCCTCCCCGCATCCTCCCCGGTCGTCCCCGCATCCTTCCTGATCCTCCCTGCATCCTCCCTCGTCCTCCCAGCATCCTTCCCGATCCTCCCCGCATCCTCCCCGGTCCTCCCCGCATCCTTCTTGATCCTCCCCGCATCCTCCCTCGTCCTCCCCGCATCCTTCCCGATCCTCCCCGCATCCTCCCCGGTCCTCCCCGCGTCCTTCCCGGTCCTCCCCGCATCCTCCCCGATCCTCCCCGCATCCTCCCCGGTCCTCCCCACATCCTCCCCGATCCTCCCCGCATCCTCCCCGGTCCTCCCCGCATCCTCCCCGGTCCTCCCCACATCCTCCCCGATCCTCCCCGCATCCTCCTTGATCCTCCCCGCATCCTCCCCGGTCCTCCCCGCATCCTCCCCGGTCCTCCCCGGTCCTCCCCGCGTCCTCCCCGATCCTCCTCGCATCATCACCGATCCTCCCCGCATCCTCCCCGGTCCTCCCCGCATCCTCCCCGATCCTCCCCGCATCCTCCGCGTTCCTCCCTGCATCCTCCCCGGTCCTCCCCGCACCCTCCCCGGTCCTCCCCGCATCCTCCTCGGTCCTCCCCGCATCCTTCCCGATCCCCCCCGCATCCTCCCCGGTCCTACCCGCATCCTCCCCGGTCCTCCCCGCATCCTCCCCGGTCCTGCCCGCATCCTCCCCCCATCCTCCCCGGTCCTCCCCGCATCCTTCCTGATCCTCCCCGCATCCTCCCTCGTCCTCCCCGCATCCTCCCCGATCCTCCCCGCATCCTCCCCGGTCCTCCCCGCATCCTCCCCGGTCCTCCCCGCATCCTCCCCGGTCCTCCCCGCATCCTCCCGGATCCTCCCCGCATCCTCCCCGGTCCTCCCCGCATCCTCCCCGATCCTCCCCGCATCCTTCCCGATCCTCCCCGCATCCTCCCCGGTCCTACCCGCATCCTCCCCGGTCCCCCCCGATCCTACCCGGCCACCTCCGCATCCCCCCCGGTCCTCCCCGCATTCTTCCCGGTCCTCCCTGGCCCCCTCCGCATCCTCCCCGGTCCTCCCCGCATCCTCCTCGGTCCTCCCCGCATCCTCCCCGGTCCTCCCCGCATCCTCACCGATCCTCCCCGCATCCTCTCTGATCCTCCCCGCATCCTCCCCGGTCCTCCCCGCATCCTCCCCGGTCGTCCCCGCATTCTTCTTGATCCTCCCTGCATCCTCCCTCGTCCTCCCAGCATCCATCCCGATCCTCCCCGCATGCTCACCGGTCCTCCCCGCATCCTCCCCGGTCCTCCCCGCATCCTCCCCGGTCCTCCCCGCATCCTCCCCGGTCCTCCCCGCATCCTTCTTGATCCTCCCCGCATCCTCCCTCGTCGTCCCCGCATCCTTCCCGACCCTCCCCGCATCCTCCCCGGTCCTCCCCGCATCCTCCCCGGTCCTCCCCGCATCCTCCGCGGTCCTCCCCGCATCCTCCCCGGTCCTCCCCGCATCCTCCCCGGTCCTCCCCGCATCCTCCCCGATCCTCCTCGCATCCTCTTTGATCCTCCCCGCATCCTCCCCGGTCCTCCCCGCATCCTCCCCGGTCCTCCCCGGTCCTCCCCGCGTCCTCCCCGATCCTCCTCGCATCATCACCGATCCTCCCCGCATCCTCCCCGGTCCTCCCCGCATCCTCCCCGATCCTCCCCGCATCCTCCGCGTTCCTCCCTGCATCCTCCCCGGTCCTCCCCGCATCCTCCCCGGTCCTCCCCGCATCCTCCTCGGTCCTCCCCGCATCCTTCCCGATCCCCCCCGCATCCTCCCCGGTCCTACCCGCATCCTCCCCGGTCCTCCCCGCATCCTCCCCGGTCCTGCCCGCATCCTCCCCCCATCCTCCCCGGTCCTCCCCGCATCCTTCCTGATCCTCCCCGCATCCTCCCTCGTCCTCCCCGCATCCTCCCCGATCCTCCCCGCATCCTCCCCGGTCCTCCCCGCATCCTCCCCGGTCCTCCCCGCATCCTCCCCGGTCCTCCCCGCATCCTCCCGGATCCTCCCCGCATCCTCCCCGGTCCTCCCCGCATCCTCCCCGATCCTCCCCGCATCCTTCCCGATCCTCCCCGCATCCTCCCCGGTCCTACCCGCATCCTCCCCGGTCCCCCCCGATCCTACCCGGCCACCTCCGCATCCCCCCCGGTCCTCCCCGCATTCTTCCCGGTCCTCCCTGGCCCCCTCCGCATCCTCCCCGGTCCTCCCCGCATCCTCCTCGGTCCTCCCCGCATCCTCCCCGGTCCTCCCCGCATCCTCACCGATCCTCCCCGCATCCTCTCTGATCCTCCCCGCATCCTCCCCGGTCCTCCCCGCATCCTCCCCGGTCGTCCCCGCATTCTTCTTGATCCTCCCTGCATCCTCCCTCGTCCTCCCAGCATCCATCCTGATCCTCCCCGCATGCTCACCGGTCCTCCCCGCATCCTCCCCGGTCCTCCCCGCATCCTCCCCGGTCCTCCCCGCATCCTCCCCGGTCCTCCCCGCATCCTTCTTGATCCTCCCCGCATCCTCCCTCGTCGTCCCCGCATCCTTCCCGACCCTCCCCGCATCCTCCCCGGTCCTCCCCGCATCCTCCCCGGTCCTCCCCGCATCCTCCGCGGTCCTCCCCGCATCCTCCCCGGTCCTCCCCGCATCCTCCCCGGTCCTCCCCGCATCCTCCCCGATCCTCCTCGCATCCTCTCTAATCCTCCCCGCATCCTCCCCGGTCCTCCCCGCATCCTCCCCGGTCCTCCCCGGTCCTCCCCGCATCCTCCCCGATCCTCCCCGCGTCCTCCCCGATCCTCCTTGCATCATCACCGATCCTCCCCGCATCCTCCCCGGAACTCCCCGCATCCTCCCCGATCCTCCCCGCATCCTCCGCGTTCCTCCCTGCATCCTCCCCGGTCCTCCCCGCATCCTCCCCGGTCCTCCCCGCATCCTCCTCGGTCCTCCCCGCATTCTGCCCGGTCCTCCCCGCATCCTCCCCGGTCCTCCCCGCATCCTCCCCGGTTCTCCCCGCATCCTCCTCGGTCCTCCCCGCATTCTCCCCGGTCCTCCCCGCATCCTCCCCGGTCCTCCCCGCATCCTCCCCGGTCCTCGCTGCATCCTTCCTGATCCTCCCCGCATCCTTCCCGATCTTCCCCGCATCCTTCCTGATCCTCCCCGCATCCTCCCTCGTCCTGCCCGCATCCTTCCCGATCCCCCCCGCATCCTCCCCGGTCCTCCCCGCATCCTCCCCGGTCCTCCCCGCATCCTCCCCGGTCCTGCCCGCATCCTCCCCGGTCCTCCCCGCATCCTTCCTGATCCTCCCCGCATCCTCCCTCGTCCTGCCCGCATCCTTCCCGATCCCCCCCGCATCCTCCCCGGTCCTCCCCGCATCCTCCCCGGTCCTCCCCGCATCCTCCCCGGTCCTGCCCGCATCCTCCCCGGTCCTCCCCGCATCCTCCCCGGTCCTCCCCGCATCCTTCCTGATCCTCCCCGCATCCTCCCTCGTCCTCCCCGCATCCTCCCCGATCCTCGCCGCATCCTCCCCGCATCCTCCCCGGTCCTCCCCGCATCCTCCCCGATCCTCCCGGCATCCTCCCCGGTCCTCCCCGCATCCTCCCCGGTCCTCCCCGCATCCTCCCCGGTCCTCCCCGCATCCTCCCCGGTCCTCCCCGCTTCCTTTCCGATCCTCCTCGCATCCTCTCTGATCCTCCCCGCATCCTCCCCGGTCCTCCCCGCATCCTCCCCGGTCCTCCCCGGTCCTCCCCGCATCCTCCCCGATCCTCCCCGCGTCCTCCCCGATCCTCCCTGCATCATCACCGATCCTCCCCGCATCCTCCCCGGTCCTCCCCGCATCCTCCCCGATCCTCCCCGCATCCTCCCCGGTCCTCCCTGCATCCTCCCCGGTCCTCCCCGCATCCTCCCCGGTCCTCCCCGCATCCTCCCCCGTCCTCCCCGCATCCTCCCCGTCCTCCCCGCATCCTCCCCATTTCTCCCCGGATCCTCCCCGGTCCTCCCCGCATCCTCCCCGATCCTCCCCGCATCCTCCCCGGTCCTCCCTGCACCCTCCCCGGTCCTCCCCGCATCGTCCCCGGTCCTCCCCACATCCTCCCCTGTCCTCCCCGCATCCTCACTGATCCTCTCTCATCCTCCCCGCATCCTCACCGATCCTCCCCGCATCCTCCCTGATCCTCCCCGCATCCTTCCTGGTCCTCCCGGATCCTCCCCGGTCCTCCCCGCATCCCCCCCGGTCCTCCCCGATC
Organism: Eutreptiella sp. 'Long Island Sound 2002'; assembly: GCA_964036045.1. Taxonomy (NCBI): domain Eukaryota; phylum Euglenozoa; class Euglenophyceae; order Eutreptiales; family Eutreptiaceae; genus Eutreptiella; species Eutreptiella sp. 'Long Island Sound 2002'. The sequence continues at coordinate 9,471,217 of OZ038395.1, forward strand.
CTACATGGCCCCCTCCGCAACCCCCCCGGTCCTCCCCGCATCCTTCCCGGTCCTCCCCGCATCCTCCCCGGTCCTCCCCGCATCCTCCCCGATCCTCCCCGCAACCCCCCCGGTCCTCCCCGCATCCTTCCCGGTCCTCCCCGCATCCTCCCCGGTCCTCCCCGCACCCTCCCCGGTCCTCCCCGCATCCTCCCCGGTCCTCCCCGCATCCTTCCTGATCCTCCCCGCATCCTCCCTCGTCCTCCCCGCATCCTTCCCGATCCTCCCCGCATCCTCCCCGGTCCTCCCCGCATCCTCCCGGGTCCTCCCCGCATCCTCCCCGGTCCTCCCCGCATCCTCCCCGATCCTCCCCGGTCCTGCCCGCATCCTCCCAAGTCCTCCCCGAATCCTCCCGGGTCCTCCCCGCATGCTTCCTGATCCTCCCCGCATCCTCCCTCGTCCTCCCCGCATCCTTCCCGATCCTCCCCGCATCCTCCCCGGTCCTCCCCGCATCCTCCCGGGTCCTCCCCGCATCCTCCCCGATCCTCCCCGCATCCTCCCCGGTCCTCCCCGCATCCTCCCCGATCCTCCCCGCATCCTCCCCAGTCCTCCCCGCATCCTCCCCGGTCCTCCCCACATCCTCCCCGATCCTCCCCGCATCCTCCTTGATCCTCCCCGCATCCTCCCCGGTCCTCCCCGCATCCTGCGTGGTCCTCCCCGCATCCTCCCCGATCCTCCCCGCATCCTCCCCGGTCCTCCCCGCATCCTCCCCGGTCCTCCCCACATCCTCCCCGATCCTCCCCGCATCCTCCTTGATCCTCCCCGGTCCTCCCCGCATCCTCCCCGATCCTCCCCGCATCCCCCCCGGTCCTCCCCGCATCCTCCCCGGTCCTCCCCGCACCCTCCCCGGTCCTCCCCGCATCCTCCCCGGTCCTCCCCGCATCCTTCCTGATCCTCCCCGCATCCTCCCTCGTCCTCCCCGCATCCTTCCCGATCCTCCCCGCATCCTCCCCGGTCCTCCCCGCATCCTCCCGGGTCCTCCCCGCATCCTCCCCGGTCCTCCCCGCATCCTCCCCGATCCTCCCCGGTCCTCCCCGCATCCTCCCCGGTCCTCCCCGCATCCTCCCCGGTCCTCCCCGCATGCTTCCTGATCCTCCCCGCATCCTCCCTCGTCCTCCCCGCATCCTTCCCGATCCTCCCCGCATCCTCCCCGGTCCTCCCCGCATCCTCCCGGGTCCTCCCCGCATCCTCCCCGATCCTCCCCGCATCCTCCCCGGTCCTCCCCGCATCCTCCCCGGTCCTCCGCACATCCTCCCCGATCCTCCCCGCATCCTCCTTGATCCTCTCCGCATCCTCCCCGGTCCTCCCCGCATCCTGCGTGGTCCTCCCCGCATCCTCCCCGGTCCTCCCCGCATCCTCCCCGGTCCTCCCCGCATCCTCCCCGATCCTCCTCGCATCCTCTCTGATCCTCCCCGCATCCTCCCCGGTCCTCCCCGCATCCTCCCCGATCCTCCCCGCATCCTCGCCGCTCCTCCCCGCATCCTCCCCGGTCCTCCCCACATCCTCCCCGATCCTCCCCGCATCCTCCTTGATCCTCCCCGCATCCTCCCCGATCCTCCCCGCATCCTCCCCGGTCCTCCCCACATCCTCCCCGGTCCTCCCCGATCCTCCCCGCATCCTCCTTGATCCTCCCCGCATCCTCCCCGGTTCTCCCCGCATCCTCCGCGGTCCTCCCCGCATCCTCCCCGGTCCTCCCCGCATCCTCCCCGGTCCTCCCCGCATCCTCCCCGATCCTCCTCGCATCCTCTCTGATCCTCCCCGCATCCTCCCCGGTCCTCCCCGCATCCTCCCCGGTCCTCCCCGGTCCTCCCCGCATCCTCCCCGATCCTCCCTGCGTCCTCCCCGATCCTCCCTGCATCATCACCGATCCTCCCCGCATCCTCCCCGGTCCTCCCCGCATCCTCCCCGATCCTCCCCGCATCCTCCGCGTTCCTCCCTGCATCCTCCCCGGTCCTCCCCGCATCCTCCCCGGTCCTCCCCGCATCCTCCCCGGTCCTCCCCGCATCCTCCCCGGTCCTCCCCGCATCCTCCCCGTCCTCCCCGCATCCTCCCCGATTCTCCCCGCATCCTCCCCGGTCCTCCCCGCATCCTCCCCGATCCTCCCCGCATCCTCCCCGGTCCTCCCTGCACCCTCCCCGGTCCTCCCCGCATCGTCCCCGGTCCTCCCCACATGCTCCCCGGTCCTCCCCGCATCCTCACCGATCCTCTCTGATCCTCCCCGCATCCTCCCTGATCCTCCCCGCATCCTCCCTGATGCTCCCCGCATCCTCCCCGGTCCTCCCGGATCCTCCCCGGTCCTCCCCGCATCCCCCCCGGTCCTCCCCGATCCTACATGGCCCCCTCCGCATCCCCCCCGGTCCTCCCCGCATCCTTCCCGGTCCTCCCCGCATCCTCCCCGGTCCTCCCCGGATCCTTCCTGATCCTCCCCGCATCCTCCCTCGTCCTCCCCACATCCTTCCCGATCCTCCCCGCATCCTCCCCGGTCCTCCCCGCATCCTCCCGGGTCCTCCCCGCATCCTCCCCGGTCCTCCCCGCATCCTCCCCGATCCTCCCCGCATCCTCCCCGGTCCTCCCCGCATCCTCCCCGATCCTCCCCGCACCCTCCCAGGTCCTCCCCGCATCCTCCCCGGTCATCCCCGCATCCTCCCCGATCCTCCCCGCATCCTCCCTGATTCTCCCCGCATCCTCCCCGGTCCTCCCTGCATCCTCTGCGGTCCTCCCCGCATCCTCCCCGGTCCTCCGCGCATCCTCCCCGGTCCTCCCCGCATCCTCTCTGATCCTCCTCGCATCCTCTCTGATCCTCCCCGCATCCTCCCCGGCCCTCCCCGGTCCTCCCCGCATCCTCCCCGATCCTCCCCGCATCCTCCCCGATCCTCCCCGCATCATCACCGATCCTCCCCGCATCCTCCCCGGTCCTCCCCGCATCCACCCCGATCCTCCCCGCATCCTCCGCGTTCCTCCCTGCATCCTCCCCGGTCCTCCCCGCATCCTCCCCGGTCCTCCCCGCATCCTCCCCCGTCCTCCCCACATCCTCCCCCTCCTCCCCGCATCCTCCCCGATTCTCCCCGCATCCTCCCCGGTCCTCCCCGCATCCTCACCAATCCTCCCCGAATCCTCTCTGATCCTCCCCGCATCCTCCCCGATCCTCCCTGCATCCTCCCTTATCCTCCCCGCATCCTCCCCGGTCCTCCCGGATCTTCCCCGGACCTCCCCGCAGCCCCCACGGTCCTCCCCGATCCTACATGGCTCCCTCCCCATCCCCCCCGGTCCTCCCCACATCCTTCCCGATCCTCCCCGCATCCTCCCCGGTCCTCCCCGCATCCTCCCCGGTCCTCCCCGCATCCTCCCCGATCCTCCCCGCATCCTCCCCGGTCCTCCCCGAATCCTCCCAGGTCCTCCCCGCATCCTCCCCGATTCTCCCCGCATCCTCCCCGCATCCTCCCCGCATCCTCCCCGGTCCTCCCCGCATCCTCCCCGGTCCTCCCCGCATCCTCCCCGGTCCTCCCCGCATCCTCCCCGGTCCTCCCCGCATCCTCCCCGGTCCTCCCCGCATCCTCCCCGGTCCTCCCCGCATCCTTCCTGATCCTCCCTCGTCCTCCCCGCATCATTCCGGATCCTCCCCGCATCCTCCCTGGTCCTCCCCGCATCCTCCCCGGTCCTCCCCGCATCCTCCCCGGTCCTCCCCGCATCCTCCCCCATCCTCCCCGGATCCTGCCCGGTCCTCCCCGCATCCTCCCCGATCCTCCCTTATACTCCCCGATCCTCCCCGCATCCTCCCCGGTCCTCCCCGCGTCCTCCCCGGTCCTCCCCGCATCCTCCGCGGTCCTCCCCGCATCCTCCCCGGGCCACCCCGCATCCTTCCTGGTCCTCCCCGCATTCTCCCCGATCCTCCCCGCATCCTCCCCGATCCTCCCCGCATCCTCCGCGGTCCTCCCCGCATCGTCCCCGCATCCTCCCCGGTCCTCCCCGCATCCTCCCCGGTCCTCCCCGCATCCTCCCCGGTCCTCCCCGCATCCTCCCCGATCCTCCCCGCATCCTCCCCGGTCCTCCCCGCATCCTCCCCGATCCTCCCCGCATCCTCTCCGATCCTTGCTGCATCCTCCCCGGTCCTCCCCGCATCCTCCCCGGTCCTCCCCGCATCCTCTCCGGTCCTCCCCGCATCCTCCCCGATCCTCCTCGCATCCTCTCTGATCCTCCCCGCATCCTCCCCGATTCTCCCCGGTCCTCCCCGCATCCTCCCCGATCCTCCCCGCATCCTCCCCGGTCCTCCCCGCATCCTGCCCGGTCTCCCCACATCCTCCCCCGTCCTCCCCGCATCCTCCCCGTCCTCCCCGCATCCTCCCCGATTCTCCCCGCATCCTCCCCGGTCCTCCCCGCATCCTCCCCGGTCCTCCCCGCATCCTCCCCGGTCCTCCCTGCACCCTCCCCGGTCCTCCCCGTATCCTCCCCGATCCTCCTCGCATCCTCTCTGATCCTCCCCGCATCCTCCGCGGTCCTCCCCGCATCCTCCCCGCATCCTCCCCGGTCCTCCCCGCATCCTCCCCGGTCCTCCCCGCATCCTCCCCGGTCCTCCCCGCATCCTCCCCGGTCCTCCCCGCATCCTCCCCGGTCCTCCCCGCATCCTCACCGATCCTCCCCGCATCCTCTCTGATCCTCCCCGCATCCTCCCCGATCATCCCCGCATCCTCCCTGATCCTCCCCGCATCCTCCCCGGTCCTCCCGGATCCTCCCCGGTCCTCCCGGATCCTCCCCGGTCCTCCCCGCATCCCCCCCGGTCCTCCCCGATCCTACATGGCCCCCTCCGCATCCTCCACGGTCCTCCCCGCATCCTCCCCGGTCCTCACTGCATCCTCCCCGATCCTCCCCGCATCCTCCGCGGTCCTCCCCGCATCCTCCCCGGTCCTCCCCGCATCCTTCCTGATCCTCCCCGCATCCTCCCTCGTCCTCCCCGCATCCTTCCCGATCCTCCCCGCATCCTCCCCGGTCCTCCCCGCATCCTCCCCGGTCCTCCCCGCATCCTCCCCGATCCTCCCCGCATCCTCCCCGGTCCTCCCCGCATCCTCCCCGATCCTCCCTGCATCCTCCCCGATCCTCCCCGCATCCTCCCCGGTCCTCCCCGCATCCTCCCCGATCCTCCCTGCATCCTCCCCGGTCCTCCCCGCATCCTCCCCGGTCCTCCCCGCATCCTCCCCGATCCTCCCCGCAACCTCCCCGGTCCTCCCCGCATCCTCCCCGGTCCTCCCCGCATCCTCCGCGGTCCTCCCCGCATCCTCCCCGTTCCTCCGCGCATCCTCCCCGATCCTCCCCGCATCCTCCCCGATCCTCCTCACATCCTCTCTGATCCTCCCCGCATCCTCCCCGGTCCTCCCCGCATCCTCCCCGGTCCTCCCCGGTCCTCCCCGCATCCTCCCCGATCCTCCCTGCATCATCACTGATCCTCCCCGCATCCTCCCCGGTCCTCCCCGCATCCTCCCCGATCCAGCCCGCATCCTCCGCGTTCCTCCCTGCATCCTCCCCGGTCCTCCCCGCATCCTCCCCGGTCCTCCCCGCATCCTCCCCCGTCCCCCCCGCCGCCTCCCCGTCCTCCCCGCATCCTCCCCGATCCTCCCCGCATCCTCCCCGGTCCTCCCCGCATCCTCCCCGATCCTCCCTGCATGCTCCCCGGTCCTCCCCGCCGCCTCCCCGTCCTCCCCGCATCCTCCCCGATCCTCCCCGCATCCTCCCCGGTCCTCCCCGCATCCTCCCCGATCCTCCCTGCATGCTCCCCGGTCCTCCCCGCATACTCCCCGGTCCTCCCTGCATCCTCCCCGGTCCTCCCCGCATCCTCCCCGGTCCTCACCGCATCCTCCCCGGTCCTCCCCGCATCCTCACCGATCCTCCCCGCATCCTCTCTGATCCTCCCCGCATCCTCCCCGATCCTCCCCGCATCCTCCCTTATCCTCCCCGCATCCTCCCCGGTCCTCCCGGATCCTCCCCGCATCCCCCCCGGTCCTCCCCGATCCTCCCCGCATCCTCCCCGGTCCTCCCCGCATCCTTCCTGATCCTCCCTCGTCCTCCCCGCATCATTCCCGATCCTCCCCGCATCCTGCCCGGTCCTCCCCGCATCCTCCCCGGTCCTCCCCGTATCCTCCCCGATCCTCCTCGCATCCTCTCTGATCCTCCCCGCATCCTCCGCGGTCCTCCCCGCATCCTCCCCGCATCCTCCCCGGTCCTCCCCGCATCCTCCCCGGTCCTCCCCGCATCCTCCCCGGTCCTCCCCGCATCCTCCCCGGTCCTCCCCGCATCCTCCCCGGTCCTCCCCGCATCCTCCCCAATCCTCCCCGCATCCTCTCCGAACCTTGCTGCATCCTCCCCGGTCCTCCCCGCATCCTCCCCGGTCCTCCCCGCATCCTCCCCGGTCCTCCCCGCATCCTCCCCGATTCTCCCCGCATCCTCCCCGGTCCTCCCCGCATCCTCCCCGATCCTCCCCGCATCCTCCCCGGTCCTCCCCGCACCCTCCCCGGTCCTTCCCGCATCCTCCCCGGTCCTCCCCGCATCCTCCCCGGTCCTCCCCGCATCCTCCTCGGTCCTCCCCGCATCCTCCCCGGTCCCCCCCGCATCCTCCCCGGTCCTCCCCGCATCCTTCCTGAACCTCCCCGCATCCTCCCCGGTCCTCCCCGCATCCTTCCCGGTCCTCCCCGCATCCTCCCTGGTCCTCCCCGCATCCTCCCCGATCCTCCCCGGATCCTCCCCGGTCCTCCCCGCATCCTCCCCGATCCTCCCTGCATCCTCCCCGATCCTCCCCGCATCCTCCCCGGTCCTCCCCGCATTGTCGGCGGTCCTCCCCGCATCCTCCCCGGTCCTCCCCGCATTCTCCCCGGTCCTCCCCGCATCCTCCCCGGTCCTCCCCGCATCCTCCCCGGTCCTCCCCGCATCCTCCCCGGTCCTCCCCGCATCCCCCCCGGTCCTCCCCGCATCCTCCCCGGTCCTGCCCGCATCCTCCCTGATCCTGCCCGCATCCTCCCCGGTCCTCCCCGCATTCTCCCCGGTCCTCCCCGCAACCTCCCCGATCCTCCCCGGATCCTCTCCGGTCCTCCCCGATCCTCCCCGCATTCTCCCCGCATCCTCCCCGGTCCTCCCCGCATCCTCCCCGGTCCTCCCCGCATCCTCCCCGGTCCTCCCCGCATCCTCCCCTGTCCTTCCCGCATCCTCCCCGATCCCCGCGCATCCTCTCTGATCCTCCCCGCATCCTCCCCGATCCTCCCCGCATCCTCCCCGATCCTCCCTGCATCCTCCCCGGTCCTCCCCGCGTCCTCCCCGGTCCCCCCCGCATCCTCCCCGATCCTCCCCGCATCCTCTCTAATCCTCCCCGCATCCTCCCTGGTCCTCCCCGCATCCTCCCCGATCCTCCCCGCATCCTCTCTGATCCTCCCCGCATCCTCCCCGATCCTCCCCGCATCCTCCCCGATCCCCCCCGCATCCTCCCCTGTCCTCCCCGCATCCTGTCCGATCCTCCCCGCATCCTCCCCGATCCTTCCTGCATCCTCCCCGGTCCTCCCCGCATCCTCCCCGGTCCTCCCCGCATCCTCGCCGATCCTCCCCGCATCCTCTCCGATCCTCCCCGCATCCTCCCTCATCCTCCCCGCATATTCTCCGATCCTCCCCGCATCCTCCGCGATCCTGCCCACATCCTCCCCGGTCCTCCCCGCATCCTCCCCGATCCTCCCTGCATCCTCCCCGATCCTCCCCGCATCCTCCCCGATCCTCCCCGCATCGTCCCCGGTCCTCCGCGCATCCTCTGCGGTCGTCCCCGCATCCTGCCCGGTCCTCCCCGCATCCTCCCCGGTCCTCCCCGCATCCTCCCCGATCCTCCCCGCATCCTCTCTGATCCTCCCCGCATCCTCCGTGGTCCTCCCCGCATCCTCTCTGATCCTCCCGGCATCCTCCCTGATCGTCCCCGCATATTCCCCGATCCTCCCCGCATCCTCCCCGATCCTCCCCGCATCCTCCCCGATTCTCCCCGCATCCTCTCTGATCCTCCCTGCATCCTCCGTGGTCCACCCCGCATCCTCTCCGATCCTCCCCGCATCCTCCCCGATCCTCCCCGCATATTCCCCGGTCCTCCCCGCATCCTCCCCGATCCTCCCCGGATCCTCCGCGATCCTGCCCGCATCCTCCCCGATCCTCCCCGCATCCTCCCCGCATCCTCCCCAGTCCTCCCCGCATCCTCCCCGGGCCTCCCCGCATCCTCCCCGATCCTCCCCGCATCCTCCCCGGTCCTCCCCGCATCCTCCCCAGTCCTCCCCGCATCCTCCCCGGTCCTCCCCGGATCCTGCCCGGTCCTCCCCGCATCCTCCCCGGTCCTCCCCCCATCCTCCCGGATCCTCCCAGCATCCTCCCCGGTCCTCACCGCATCCGCCCCGATCCTCCCCGCATCCTCCCTGGTCCTCCCCGCATCCTCCCCGGTCCTCCCCGCATCCTCCCCGGTCCTCCCCGCATCCTCCCCGGTCCTCCCCGCATCCTCCCCGGTCGTCCCCGCATCCTCCCCGATCCTCCCCGCATCCTCCCCGGTCCTCCCCGCATCCTCCCCGGTCCTCCGCGCATCCTCCCCGGTCCTCCCCGCATCCTCCCCGGTCCTCCCCGATCCTGCCCGCAACCTCTCTGATCCTCCCCGCGTCTTCCCTGGTCCTCCCCGCATCCTGTCCGATCCTCCCCGCATCCTCCCCGATCCTCCCCGCATCCTCCCCTGGCCTCCCCGCATCCTCTGCGATCGTCCCCGCATCCTCCCCGGTCCTCCCCGCATCCTCCCCGGTCCTCCCCGCATCCTCCCCGATCCTCCCTGCATCCTCCCCGATGCTCCCCGCATCCTCCCCGATCCTCCCCGCATATTCACCGATCCTCCCCGCATCCTCCCCGCATACCCCCCGATCCTCCCCGCATCCTTCCCGATCCTCCCCGCATCCTCCCCGATCCCCCCCTGCATCCTCCCCGATCGTCCCCGCATCCTCCCCGATCCTCCCCGCATCCTCCCCGCATCCTCCCCGGTCTTCCCCGCATCCTCCCCGGTCCGCCCCGCATCCTCCCCGGTCCTCGCCGCATCCTCCAGGGTCCTCCCCCCATCCTCCTTGATCCTCCCAGCATCCTCCCCGGTCCTCCCCGATCCTCCCCGCATCCTCCCTGATCCTCCCCGCACCCTCCCCGGTCCTCCCCGCATCCTCCCCGGTCTTCCCCGCATCCTCCCCGGTCCGCCCCGCATCCTCCCCGGTCCTCCCCGCATCCTCCCCGGTCCTCCCCGCATCCTCCCCGGTCCTCCCCGCATCCTCCCCGATCCTCCCCGCATCCTCCTCTGACCTCCCCGCATCCTCCCCGGTCCTCCCCGCATCCTCCCCGGTCCTCCCCGCATCCTCCCCGGTCCTCCCCGCATCCTGCCCGGTCCTCCCCGCATCCTCCCCGGTCCTCCCCGCATCCTCCCCGATCCTCCCCGCAACCTCCCCGGTCCTCCCCGCATCCTCCCCGGTTTTCCCCGCATCCTCCCCGGTCCTCCCCGCATCCTCCCCGCATCCTCCCCGGTCCTCCCCGCATCCTCCCCGGTCCTCCCCGCATCCTCCCCGATCCTCCCCGCATCCTCCCTGATCCTCCCCGCATCCTCCCCGGTCCTCCCCGCATCCTCCGCGGTCCTCCCCGCATCCTCCCCGTTCCTCCGCGCATCCTCCCCGATCCTCCCCGCATCCTCCCCGATCCTCCTCACATCCTCATCCTCCCCGATCCTCCCCGATGCACCCCGATCCTCCCCGGTCCTCCCCGCATCCTCCCCGATCCTCCCCGCATCCTCCCCGATCCTCCCCACATCCTCCCCGGGCCTCCCTGCATCCTCCCCAGTCCTCCCCACATCCTCCCCGGTCCTCCCCGCATCCTCCCAGATCCTCCCCGCATCCCCCCCGGTCCTCCCCACATCCTCCCCGATCCTCCCCGTATCCTCCTGGGTCCTCCCCGCCCCCTCCCCGGTCCTTCCGGCATCCTCCCCGGTCCTCCCCGCATCCTCTGCGGTCCTCCCTGCATCCTCTCTGATCTTCCCCACATCCTCCCCGGTCCTCCCCGCATCCTCCCCGATCCTGCCCGCATCCTCCCCGATCCTCGCCGCATCCTCCCCGGTCCTCCCCGCATCCTCCCCGGTCCTCCCCGCATCCTCCCCGATTCTCCCCGCATCCTCTCCGCATCCCCCCCGGTCCTCCCAGCATGCTTCCTGGTCCTCCCCGCATCCTCCCCGATTCTCCCCGCATCCTCCCCGGTCCTCCCCGCATCCTCCCCGGTCCTCCCCGCATCCTCCCCGGTCCTCCCCGGATCCTCCCCGGTCTTCCCCGCATCCTCCCTGGTCCTCCCCCCTTCCTTGCGGATCCTCCCAGCATCCTCCCTGGTCCTCCCCGCATCCTCCCCGATTCTCCCCGCATCCTCTCCGCATCCCCCCCGGTCCTCCCAGCATGCTTCCTGGTCCTGCCCGCATCCTCCCCGATTCTCCCCGCATCCTCCCCGGTCCTCCCCGCATCCTCCCCGGTCCTCCCCGATCCTGCCCGCATCCTCTCTGATCCTCCCCGCATCCTCCCCGATCCTCCCCACATCCTCCCCGGTCCTCCCTGCATTCTCCCCGGTCCTCCCCGCATCCTCCCCGGTCCTCCCCCCATCCTCCCGGATCCTCCCCGCATCCTCCCCGGTCCTCCCCGCATCCTCCCCGATCCTCCCCGTATCCTCCCCGGTCCTCCCCGCACCCTCCCCGGTCCTTCCCGCATACTCACCGATTCTCCCCGCATCCTCCCCGGTCCTCCCCGCATCCTCCCCGATTCTCCCCGCATCCTCCCCGGTCCTCCCCGCATCCTCCCTGGTCCTCCCCGCATCCTCCCCGATCCTCCCCGCATCCTCCCCGGTCCTCCCCGCATCCTCCCCGGTCCTCCTTGCATCCTCCCCGGTCCTCCCCGCATCCTCCCCGATCCTCCCCGCATCCTCCTGGGTCCTCCCCGCATCCTCCGCGGTCCTCCCCGCATCCTCCCCGGTCCTCCCCGCACCCTCCCCGGTCCTCCCCGCATCCTCCCCGGTCCTCCCGGCATCCTCACCGATCCTCCCCGCATATTCTCCGATCCTCCCCGCATCCTCCCCGATCATCGCCGCATCCTCCGCAATCCTCCCCGCATCCTCCCCGATCCTCCCCGCATCCTCCCCGATCCTCCCCGCATCCTCCCCGATCCTCCCCGCATCCTCTCGGATCATCCCCGCATCCTCCCCCGGACTCCGCGCATCCTCCCCGGTCCTCGCCGCATCCTCCCCGGTCCTCCCCGCATCCTCCCCGGTCCTCCCCGCATCCTCCCCGTTCCTCCCCGCATCCTCCCCGGTCCTCCCCGCATCCTCCTCGATCGTCCCTGCATCCTCCCCGATCCTCCCCACATCCTCCTCGGTCCTCCCTACATCCTCCCCGGTCCTCCCCGCATCCTCCGCGGTCCTCCCCGCATCCTCCCAGATCCTCCCCGCATCCTCCCCGGTCCTCCCCGCATCCTCCCAGGTCGTCCCCGCCCCCTCCCCGGTCCTTCCCGCATCCTCCCCGGTCCTCCCCGCATCCTCTGCGGTCCTCCCTGCATCCTCTCTGATCCTCCCCGCATCCTCCCCGGTCCTCCCCGCATCCCCCCCGGTCCTCCCCGCATCCTCCCCGCATCCTCCTCGGTCCTCCCCGCATCCTCCCCGGTCCTCCCCGCATCCCCCCCGGTACTCCCCCCATCCTCCCCGATCCTCCCAGCATCCTCCCTGGTCCTCCCCGCATCGTCCCCGATTCTCCCCGCATCCTCCCCGGTCCTCCCCGCATCCTCCCCGGTCCTCCCCGCATCCTCCCCAGTCCTCCCCGCATCCTCCCCGGTCCTCCCCGCATCCTCCCCGGTCCTCCCCGCATCCTCCCCGGTCCTCCCCCCATCCTCCCCGATCCTCCAGGCATCCTCCCCAGTCCTCCCCGCATCCTCCCCGATCCTCCCCGCATCCTCCCCGGTCCTCCCTGCATCCTCCGCGGTCCTCCCCGCATCCTCCCCGGTCCTCCCCGCATCCTCCCCGATTCTCCCCGCATCTTCCCCGGTCCTCCCCGCATCCTCCCCGGTCCTCCCCGCATCCTCCCCGGTCCTCTCCGCATCCTCCCCGGTCCTCCCCGCATCCTCCCCGATCCTCCCCGCATCCTCCCCGGTCGTCCCCGCATCCTCCCCGGTCCTCCCCACATCCTCCCCGGTCCTCCCCGCGTCCTCCCCGGTCCCCCCCGCATCCTCCCCGGTCCTCCCCGCATCCTCCCCGGTCCTCCCCGCATCCTCCCCGGTTCTCCCCGCATCCTCATCCTCCCCGATCCTCCCCGCATCCTCCCCGATCCTCCCCGCATCTTCCCCGGTCCTCCCCGCATCCTCCCCGATCCTCCCCGCATCCTCCCCGATCCTCCCCGCATCCTCCCCGGTCCTCCCTGCATCCTCCCCGGTCCTCCCCGCATCCTCCCCGGTCCTCCCCGCATCCTCCCAGATCCTCCCCGCATCCACCCCGGTCCTCCCCGCATCCTCCCCGATCCTCCCCGCATCCTCTCTGATCCTCCCCGCATCCTCCCCGGTCCTCCCCGCATCCTCCCCGATCCTCCCCGCATCCTACCGGCTCCTCCCCGCATCCTCCCCGGTCCTCCCCGCATCCTCCCCGATCCTCCCGGCATCCTACCCGATCCTGCCCGCATCCTCCCCGATCCTCCCCGCATCCCCCCCGGTCCTCCCCGCATCCTCCCCGGTCCTCCCCGCATCCTCCCCGATTCTCCCCGCATCGTCCCCGCATCCTCCCCGGTCCTCGCCGCATCCTCCCCGGTCCTCCCTGCATCCTCCCCGATCCTCCCCGCATCCTCCCCGATGCTCCCCGCATCCTCCCCGATCCTCCCCGCATCCTCCCCGGTCCTCCCCGCATCCTCCCCGATCCTCCCGGCATCCTCCCCGGTCCTCCCCGCATCCCCCTCGGTCCTCCCCGCATCCTCCCTGCATCATCCCCGGTCCTCCCCGCATCCTCCCCGGTCCTCCCCGCATCCTCCCCGATTCTCCCCGCATCCTCTCTGATCGTCTCCGCATCCTCCCCGATCCTGCTCGCATCCTCCCGGATCCTCCCCGCACCCTCCCCGGTCCTCCCCGATCCTCCCCGGGACTCCCCGCATCCCCTCCGGTCCTCCCCGCATCCTCCCCGGTCCTCCCCGCATCCTCCCCGGTCCTCCCCGCATCCTCCCCGGTCCTCCTCGATCCTACCCGGCCCCCTCCGCATCCCCCTCGGTCCTCCCCGCATCCTCCCCGGTCCTCCCCGCATCCTCCCCGGTCCTCCCCGCATCCTCCCCGGTCCTCCCTGCATCCTCCCCGGTCCTCCCCGCATCCTCCCCGGTCATCCCCGCATCCTCCCCGATCCTCCCCGCAACCTCCCCGGTCCTCCCCGCATCCTCCCCGGTCCTCCAAGCATCCTCCCCGGTCCTCCCCGCATCCTCCCCAGTCCTCCCCGCATCCTCCCCGGTCCTCCCCGCATCCTCCCCGGTCCTCCCCGCATCCTCCCCGGTCCTACCCGCATCCTCCCCGGTCCTCCCCGCATCCTCCCCGGTCCCCCCCGCATCCTCCCCGGTCCCCCCCGCATCCTCCCAGGTCCTCCCGGCATCCTGCCCGATCCTTCCCGCATCCTCCCCGGTCCTCCCCGCATCCTCATCCTCCCCGATCCTCCCCGCATCCTCCCCGATCCTCCCCGCATCCTCCCCGGTCCTCCTCGCATCCTCCCCGATCCTCCCCGCATTCTCCCCGGTCCTCCCTGCATCCTCCCCGGTCCTCCCCGCATCCTCCCAGGTCCTCCCCGCATCCTCCGAGATCCTCCCCGCATCCTCCCCGGTCCTCCCCGCATCCTCCCCGGTCCTCCGCGCATCCTGCCCGGTCCTCCCCGCATCCTCTGCGGTCCTCCCTGCATCCTCTCTGATCCTCCCCGCATCCTCCCCGGTCCTCCCCGCATCCTCCCCAATCCTCCCCGCCTCCTCCCCGATCCTCCCCGCATACTCCTCGCTCCTGCCCGCATCCTCCCCGCTCCTCCCCGCATGCTCCCCGATCCCCCCCGCATCCTACCCGATCCTCCCCGCATCCTCCCCGATCCTCCCCGCATCCTCCCCGATCCTGCCCGCATCCTCCCCGATCCTCCCCGCATCCTCCCCGGTCCTACCCGCATCCTCCCCGGTCCTCCCCGCATCCTCCCCGATTCTCCCCGCATCCTCCCCGCATCCTCCCCGCATGCTCCCCGGTCCTCCCCGCATCCTCCCCGGTCCTCCCCGCATCCTCTCTGATCCTCCCCGCATCCTCCCCGGTCCTCCCCGCATCCTCCCCGATCCTCCCCGCATCCTCCCCGGTCCTCCCCGCATCCTCCCCGATCCTCCCCGCATCCTCCCCGGTCCTCCCCGCACCTGCCCCGGTCCTCCCCGCATCCTCCCCGCATCCTCCCCGCATCCTCCCCGATCCTCCCCGCATCCTCCCCGGTCCTCCCCGCATCCTCCCCGGTCCTCCCCGCATCATCCCCGATCCTCCCCGCATCCTCTCTGATCCTCTCCGCATCATCCCCGATCCTCTCCGCATCCTCCCTGATCCTCCCGGCACCCTCCCCGATCCTCCCCGCATCCTCCCGGATCCTCCCCGCATACCCCCCGGTCCTCCCCTATCCTACCCGGCCCCCTCCGCATCCCCCCCGGTCCACCCCGCATCCTCCCTGGTCCTCCCCGCATCTGGGCTGACAGGGCTTACCATCGGGCAGACCCATGCCCAATGTCTTGTGCAGCGACCTCATGGTGATAGCAGGCCAGAGATGGATATCGATGGTTGGATCAATTTCAACCCAGACCTGCACACCTGGAGGCTTTATGAAAGAGGGGAGATTTCCAGGGGGCTGGTCAGGGTACGTCCATAGATTTAGATGAGCAGAAAAATTCTGGCAGCTGGCGAAAATCCCAAAAACTCTTTTTTTTAATTTGATTTAGAATGAAGGGGGTCACCCCCTGCCGAAATGAAAATACAGGCAACACCCTGTGGCTGGGTTCAAATTCATCGGGTGTTTCAAGCCTTAGTCAGTGGGCGTCTCGATTCTTTACTAGGGAACCCGTTCATGACGCATTTCTCCCGTTTGAAATTCAGTGCCAGTGATACAATGTAAATTTGGATTCAAAGGGTAAGTAGCCCCTGTCGAAGAATCCGGCGATGTTAGAACATGGCGACTCGGAGTTCAAAGGTGATCCATGGCTGAACCCCCAATGTCGGGCTCCCTTTGGTCTTTCAGCAGACCCAGTATACCAGGGGGATAAGAAAGAGCTCAAAGGTAATTGCAAACGAACGACGTGGAGAATTGCGACCGATGTCGAGTGAGAAGTTCGTGATGAGCAACACACCCGGCCACCCACCCACGAGTACATGCCTTCCTTGTAGCAGCCTGTGTACCACGTGGAGACGCCGATGACGGTCGTGAGCACGCCCGCGAGCACGTGCTGCAGCGTCCCAATGAGCGCGCGCTCGACGTACTGCGGCCCGAGGGCCCACGGCTTGACGCAGCAGAATGGGAACGGGTGCGTCCAAGTGCTGCTCTTTGCTTGCGTGCCGCCAGCGACGGGCTCACCGGGCCGCCGACGTACGCGAGCCAGAAGCGTCGGTACCATCATCAATGTCCTAATTTTTTTTTTGGTGCAGACCAAGATGAGCTGGCGTACCCTGCTCACTGTATGGTACTCGAGACAACCTCTCGGAATCAAGGTTCAGAGCTGTCCAGTGCTACGATGATCCCACAAATGACGGTGGTAGCGGATCTGAAACGTAGTGAGGATTAGCTGAGTCTGAAACCAGGTTATGTGTGCCTCATGTACACCAGTCTTTGTGCCTCATGCACACTGGGAAGCCTACGGGTGCGGCAGTCTCCCACTGCATAAGCCATCATCAATGTCCTAATAGTGTATCTACGCAGCGCCCACTGCAGCAACTGCTTCACGTGCTGGACCTCCAACGCTGCCGAGACCACATACGCGACCGCCACACACCCGCAGCTAATCTACCACGCCCACGGGCTGGACGGCCACGGCGGATCGCTACCCATTTCCAAAACAAAGAAGGGGGCATCTGTAGCACGATGGTACCCATGGCGAGCGCGCCGTACCGCATCGGGAACAAAGCGCAGTGCTCTCGCCGCTCGCGCACTGCCGGCCACACTGCCACGGTGGTCCGCTTTCCCGCCCGGGTCCAAGGTCCAAACTGCACGTACAGCGCTGCCCGCACCTGTGGCGCCGGCATCAACATATTAGAGCGTTTTGTTGCCCCCCCCCCCCCCTTGCGAGAGCAACACCAAAGTCCCAAAACTTGACGGAAACAACACCTACCGTTGCTCTGACAAGGGGGCGTATTTATAAAGGGCAAGGTAGGACATGGTTCCTAAATTTGCGGAAACAACACCTACCAGTTACTAGAGCAGTACCTACCAGAGCCAGCGGAGAGGGACGCAGCCCCGCGCGCAACAACGCACCGCGAGCCGCGCGCCACGCCGTCACACGGCAAGAAGAACGAGACCAACAGCGCGCGACCGCGGCTCAGCGCGCACGACCGACCGGCGACGACACGCGCGCACCACTGACACCGCCGAGCGCGCTCCGCCCCGCCCGCCACGCACAGACACCCACAGCAGCCACAGTCACGTGCCAAACGCCACAGCCATCCTGCCAGCTCTTTCCCCTACAGACCTCATGGCTCACCCATTCACCCAGCTGTCCCAGGACGAGCAGCGGGAGCAGCTCAGCTGTGCTGATGCTTGGCCCCTGCTCTCCCTATCGTACAACCCAGCCGCAAAGCGCCTCCTGATTGCCGCTCGCCACCACGCTGGCCGCACCGACGTCTTTGACATTGACTTGAACGTGTCCGCCCTCTCCGCCTCAGTGATGTTATGGTGGTGGAGCATCACGCGGCAACTCCTCCCGACCGAGCAGAGCCTTCTCGAGGAGCACCTGCCGGGATCGTGGCTCTCCTATCGGTCTGCCCTCGAGCTCCTCGTCGACTGGGCCGCAGGTGCTACGGAAGCACATCGCCATGAACTAGTTCGAGAGGCCGCCCAGCACTGCACCCCATTCGGCGACGGCCCGGTCAGAGGCATCGACTTCAGGACGCTGCTTGAGACGCTGTCCCACATCCGCCCCATCAAGCGAGTCATCCTCCGGGTACCCCTGCTCCACTGGCTCTCCCAGTGGGCAGCGCGACACACGGCCAGCCCCTTACGCTGCCCCCAGATCCAAGCCATCAACGACGGGGCACACGGCCCCGGGGGAGCACCAGTCCTTCGGCCTTCCCCTTGCCCCGTCAGCGCCCAAACCTGGTATCAGGAGTTGCGCTCCCGCGAGCGCGACGGCTCCATCACCTTCCCCACCGTCCTCACCGTGCTCGCGGCCGCCGAGGCCAAAGCCAAGTCCGCTACCATCCCCGCCGCCGCCCCCCGGCCCCCACAGGCCCCCCCACAAGCCCCGGCACTGGCCGCACCCGGCAGCACCCTCCCCACGTGGGAGCAGTTCCTGGAGCAAGCCCCGCACACCAACTCCCAGGACATCCTCTCTCTCTTGGACGGCTTGGCGTCCGTCCCCGACGCCTCGGCCTCCCACGTCGCCGGCGCCGTCCTGATCATCATCAAAGATCTACACCTCCCCCCCAAAGCCTCCCAGCTCCTCAACCTAGCGACCACGGCGGCGCTCCTGGTCCCCGCCGTCAAGAATGCCTGGCTGCTATGTCCTGAAGCCAACAAGCACCGGCTACGCCCCGAACTGGAGAGGCTGTGCTCCACAGTCTCCGCGAAATTCGGCTCCTCCCTGAACGTGACCGCCAAGAACACAGCCCTACAAGCCATCCAACCTCACATCTCAGCGAATGCGACGCGCCCAGCGATCAACTGGTCTTCCGTGGCCCTGCAGCTGGCCTCCACCCCGTCCTTTCCACTCACGGCCTACACAGCCCTCCACAACGTCGTAGACGCAGCCTCTTTCCGCCAGGGAATAAACCAACTGTGCCAACCGACGTGCCTCTGCACGGCCGCCGACTACCAGCAGCTGCAGGAGAGGGTCAAGCAACTATTGCCCCTGGTCCACGAAGCAGCGAGCTATGACTGGTTCCTGGCAGGTATGTCTGCCCCCCCCGTCGGCCCCTCCGCGGCCCTCCCTGCCCCCGCAGCCCCAATAACAGCGTCTGGCGCCCCCTACCTCCCCGCCGTGGCCCCAGCCCTCCAGCTCCCGTCCGCGGCCCTCCTCCCCCCAACCCAACCACCACCACCCCGCACCTCAGCTCCCAGCACCGTCCGTGTAACCGGCCTCCAGAGCGGAAACCAGGAGGCCATGACCGCCGCACTCACGCTCACCCTGGGGACCCCGGTCTACGTCACAGCCGCCGACGGTCGCCGCGGGTGGGGAATAGCGGTGGTACCACCCTCCGTACACGCCTCCCTGTTTGCCGCTCACCACAAGCGCCTCCTCCAGCACCCTGACGGTTGGGAACTCACCCTAACCTGCAGGAACGAAACTACAGGTGAGCCCTGGAGGGTCGGTAGCAGCTCCCTGACCGACCCCCCCTCTCAGCGTCCTGACGCAGCCCGCCCCCACAAGCGAGTCCGCATGGAGCCCCCCCCCTCCCCTAGCCGACGCTCCCCCCGTCTCCAGGAGCAGGCCCGCCACGGACACGCGGGCCCACGCTCCGGTCGCGCCGTCCGAGGGTCCCTCTGGACAGGCCACCAAGAGCGACGCTGACTGATGCTCCCGGACTACCTCCCCTCCGCCGCTTGTCCGGACAGCGCTTCCCTTGCGGTCGCCCAGGCCCTGGCAGCCGACTTCTCCCCCGGCAAGGCGGCCGGCGTTTCAGAGCGACTCCGGGCCCTGTCCGGGTCCCCACGCCAGCCCCAGTCTGGTACTCCCCAGCCCCCAGCCCGGCACCCCCCATCCGCCCCCTGGGACCCCCTACCCCCCGACGACCACTCACCGGTGGGCTGCCTGCACTGCGGCGCCATGCTCCCCCGGGCGAGCCTCCCCACCTGCCCAGCGTGCCTTCACACAGGCTTCCTCCTGCTACAGCGCATCCCCTCGCTCCCTCTGCCGCCCGACCTACTCGACCTCCTCCCCTCCATCCCCCACTACGCTCCGCACGTCCCCCCTGCAGCCATCCTCGCGTCCCTCCCCCTGATCGCTGACTGGCTACAACAGTTCCCGACCCCCGTCGAACCGACCGCATTCCGGACCACACCTCCGCTCCCGGTCGGCTCTTCTTGGACTAGCTTTTGGTCCCTCGACTACGCTACGGACTGGACCACCGCCTCCTCAGCCCCCCCCCCCCCCTCTTCTACTGGCGTCACCCCAGTGCGGGCGGCCCTTGGGCGCTGGGCCCGGACCTGCCTGAGGTCCCCACCGTCTGCTCCACACCCTGCGCCACTTGCGGCCGCCCAACACCCCACGAAGCCGCCGTCGACCACCCCTCCAGCCCCGCCCACATCTTCCCCGGCCTCTTCTGCGTGCACCCCCGGAGGCACGCACCCCTCTGCACCCGTGCCCTGGCCCCCCGCTGCACCCTATCGTTTCTGGGCCAGAGCCTGGACGGCGCTGTTCCTGTACATGTCCTCCCCTGGTCCTCCCTCTGCGCCCCGCTACTGCCGCAGCTCCTACTCCCCCCCCCACCGTACCTGCGGGCGCTTCCCCCGCCAGCCCCTTCAGCTACCGAGCTTGTTCAGCCCACCGCCCTCACGTTCATGACCCACAATTGGGGCGGCATCGTCCTCCAGACTGCTCTGGCGCGCCTCTGGGTCGAGGCGCTTGACCCCGACATCCTGTGCTGGCACGAGCTCTGGGACAAGGAGTCAGCGCGGAAAGCAGTGCCCCCCGCGTACGAAACCCTATGGAGCACGGCCGACGGAGCAGGAACAGGCTTCCTGATCGCCTGGAAAAGAACGCTGCGCCAGCGCCCGGAAGAAGCCACGCTGGTATTTCATGGCGACCACTGGATCGCCGCCCTTCTCCCGTTGTGGCACGTCGGCCGCCTTCTGGTCCTCGATGTACACCTCCACCCCAAAATCCCCTACCGAGAGTGGCTACAGCAGGTTCGCCGCATGGAGCAACTCCGTCGGGACCCTCCTACACCTACCTCGCCGGAGACCTCAATGCCACAGACGCCCCAGGTACCCCCCTCACCGCCTCCCTCTCCCAGTCCGGCCCGCTCAGGGACTACCTCCGAGTCCTTCCCCCAGGCACCACCACCAACCACACCCTCGTCAAAGGCACTCCCCGCGCCACCGCCATAGACCACGTCTTCATCCATGGCCCAGTAGCAGAAGCCCGTCACCAGCTGCTGTCGTCCCGCAGCTCCCACGCCGTCATAATCGTCACCGTCACCCTCCTCACCAGATCAGCGGACGCCTGGGCCTAGCGCAAGTTCCGGTGGCGTCGGGCCAACCCGTCGGACATGGACGCCATGGGGGCTGCCATGGACCTCGTCTAGGGCTAGCTCGCCTTCACTCCAGCCCTCCCCGACGACTACGTCGCCTCTCCCCACGAATTGGCATCCCAGCTCATCCCCCGTCCCCCGGATACACGCCAACTCGTGCACCGCCTCGCCCAGCGACATTTCCCTCTCAGCCCGGGCCAGTTGGACCAACAACTCGCCGATCTCCGAGAAGCGGCCGAAGCTCGAGGCTTCCAGAACCGCCTGGACGTGCTACGCTCAGCCTCCATCACGTCAGCCACGAGGGCCGCTTTGCACCTCCCCTCCCCCCCCTGGAGCCGTTCAGCGGCATCCTCCCCCGTCCCGAGGCCGTCCTTCCCACGAGAGACGCCCGCCTCGCCGAGATCCGCCGGCAGTCCTCGGCGCAAACTTGCAACCGGCACCTGCAACTGGACCACGAGTACTTTGCCACCCACTGTGACCTATCTCAGTGGACTCCCCTTCGCCTCCCATCCCAGGAGCTTCCCACAGCACTCCTGATGGCCCTCCTACGGGCAGGCCTTCACCCCGATCACCCAGACTCACCTCAGATCTACCTCCGCGGCCTCAACTCCACCCCGCTGCTGACGCCGGAGTCCCTGGCCCACAGGCGACTCGGGAAGCGAACCCTGGCAGTCTCCTCAGACAACATCACGCGCTCCCTGCTTTTCCGAGCAGGTGGCGGCGTCCAGCTGGGCCTGCACCACTCCCTACTCCAAGCAGAAGCGGGCACCCCCACGGTTCTCAATGAGACTGTACGGTACGGCATCTACAAGGGCCGCCCCAGCAAACCCCTTCCTCGCCACCTTGCGCGCTCTTTCCGCCCGGTGGACGTGGAGTCCGCGGCGTCCGGCACACTGTCCGGCATTGCCGCCGACCGTCTCGCCGCCAATATGGAGGTGTCAGGTTCGTACACACCCGTCGTGTTCTCGTATCGCACGGGTCTGAGCTCCGCCTTCATGGTCCTGGTAGGTCGGGCGGCGACCTACAGCAGTCCCCTGGAGCACGGCTCGTGCGCAATCTGCGACTGGGACGAGTCCGACGCCTACCTGCGGGTCGTTCGCGAGTTCACACATCACCTCCTCCACTGCCTGCCTCACGTGTGGGACTACTCGCGCTGGGCCCACGACTTTTACAGCCGCCTGATCATCCGCGTGATCACGCGGGAGGGTTTTGCCCCCCCTTTCTCGACGGGGGAAGGCGGGAACCAGGGCGACGCCTTCGCAGCCCTGCATTACCAGACCCCGAGCCACGTTCTCACCCTCTCCCTCCCGGTCGACTGGTCAGTGTCGCTCCCCCTCCGCCTCCCGGGACACCACGTCGACGTCCCAGCGACCACTCTGGTGTACAGCGACGACAGACGCTTTCTGGCCCCCACGCTCCAGGAGGTGATGGCCATGGCCGACGCCAGCCGCGACGCCTCCCGCAGGGCTGGCAGGATCGTACACCCCGACAAGCTCGAGTACTTCCTCGCCCGTCTGGGGCACAGCGGCATCACCCTGGAGCGCAGCCCCGTCCCCGACTCCGAGATGTACACCAGTACCTCGCCACCAGAGCTCGTAGGTATCCCTCTTCTCCCCGAACTGCCTCTTCATCGGGCAGCCAACAAGGCCCTCTCGGCGCTTCGTGGAGTACACAAGTCCACCGCCCGCGGCCCCACATCCCCGGTCCTGCGCCTCCGTTCCTTGCACTCTTTCGGGCTGTCGGTCCTTGACTACGTAGCCAGCGGGGTCCTGTTCCCCCCAGACTCCCTGCGCCCACACCAGCGGGTCGTGGGCGACGTTCACTCCGCTGCATTTCGCCTTCCCCCGTGGGTCCACCGCTCCCTCCTACGCCTTCCCCTGGCCGCAGGGGGCTTCGGCTCCCCCGACGTGACGCTTCGCGCCCACCCGCGCCTGCTCACCACCTACCTGCGAACGTCCTGGAGCACCAACCTCCTTGCGATAGCGGCGTCCCACCTTCACCTCTCGCTTCCCCCTCGAGCAGGCTGGCTCCCCGAGGGACCACACCTACGCCAGCTTCTCCTACCCCAGGGGGTCGCGCTACACACCTGCCCCTCGCCCGCACTACAAGACGTTCTCTTCCACACCTCGGGCGACGTCACTCTCCTCCGCACCATGCGCCACGTCATAGCAGCCACCGACGGCAGCCAATCAGGCCACCAGCTTGGAGCCGGGGTTGTCCTGTGGCATCCTTCCACCGGCATATTCTACCGTCAATGGTTCGGGGTCCTGTCCAGCTCCGGCCACTCCACTGACGCGGAGTGGTTGGCCAAGATCGCGCTCTACTACCTCCTGGGGGGGTGGAAGGGCGTCGCGCTCCTCGCAACCGACTCCACGGCGGCCCTGTCCGCCAACCTCACGCAGTCCCCACGCAACGGCACCCTGCTCCTCCTCCCCTTTCGTGCCGCCCTCGTGCAGTTGCGGGCTCGGGTCCAGGAGGTATGGCTACCGGCCCACCACGACTCCGGCTCGCACACCCTCCTCGCCTCGCTCAACGCCGAGGCAGATCGCCTGGCTGACGAAGGCGCCAAAGGGGCGCGCGCCTTCACCGTGCCCTGGCTTCCCCTCTTCCCCGGGCGGGTCCTCGCAACCCATCACGGCCGCCTTATCCTCGACCCTCGAAAATCGGCAGCGGCAGTCGCCCACCAGCACAACACAGCCAACTACATCAAGCATTTCCCGCCACCCGACCCCACGTGGTCCTCCACTCTTCTCATCGACGCCATCGACGACGCCGCCCTCGAACCCCGTGCAGTACACACTACCATGCTGCACCGCCTGCTCGCAGCCCAGCTCCACCCCCCAGGGTATGGTGGGGTGTTGTGCCCCTACTGCCACCTAGCGTCTCCCGACATCACCGTCCACCTACTACGCCGCTGCCCCCCGTTCTTCCTTCAGTACCTCTCCTTGTCTTGGCGCCTCCTTCGCCACCCACAGGTTTTCCCCCTCATTTCCGCTTCAGCAGGGTCCTCCACCCTCCAACAGGGGGCCATCCTGGACACCCCGACCCTCCCGGTTGGGCTGACTTGGGGCGTCCTACCCCCCCCCCCCCCGCCCAGACCCCTCCCTATCCCCTCGCCAGCTGCTCCTCAACCTGGACAGCTCCTGGAAGGTGGTCAGCGATGATCCTCGACGCCCCCCCCTCGTACACGCCCAGCGCACAGCGTTAGCGGCCGACCACCACGCCGCCCTCGCCCAGCACCCCCCCTCCCTGCGCCAAGCACTCGAGACAGTCCCCGCCCTATGGACCCCAGCCCCTTCCCCGCTTCCCGCGCCCGTCCTCGCCCCCCGTGACGCCGCCACCCTCAGCCTGCGCGACAGTGTCGTGCTCGGGTGGCTCCTTCGACGCTGCCGCTCCTGGCAGCTGAGCACCAACGCTATCCCCTGCATCCCCCTTCCGCCGGCAGCTCCCCCACAGTCCACGATGGCCTGGGTCGTCAACGCCCTCGGCGTCTCCCCTCCAGAGGCCGTCCGCATGGCCGTCGCCGCCCGGGAGGACAGCAGCCTGGTGATTCTGGCGCGAGCCTGTGATCTCCCGGCTATCCAGGCGCGCCTATTGGAAACACTAAGCCCCCTCGCCCTGCCTGACGGACTCACTGTAGGACGCGCCATTGGCGCTCCTTTGGACATGCAAGAATGGCCCGAAGAGTGAACGCACACGCTCCCCTGCACGTCCTGCCCGCTTGCTTTGCCCGGCCCGCGACGCGATGGCAGACCGACACGCGTCTGCAAGTGTGCAGCAGGAACCGCCCTGGGGGCCGACACACAGCCACGAAATGACCCCCAGGACACAGACCCGCCATCACGCGACACCGCTAGGCCCCTTTTCTTTTGGTGAAACGAGATGGGGCAAGGCGTGAAGAGGTGGCGCTTCATGGACCCCGGCGTGCCTTGCCCGCTGCCGCCTCACCGACCCCGACTCGGCAGGCACACCAAGCACGCCACCGCCGCAGCGCAGGTACACCCCCACCGCCCCTCCCACACCGAACGCGGACCCCCCCCCCCCCTGAAACCGGCAAGTGTCAGCCCCCGGTGGCGCGGGGTGCTGCCACGGGCCGCCCGCTTCGACCCGACTGGGCGGGACCGAGTAAGCCGCCCTATGGCGGTTGGGAGCCCCTCGTTTTCTGGGTCCCCCTCCAGCTGTGCTGGTGCCTCGGGCGGGTCGACCTGAAACCTGAAACCTCTCCCAACCCTCTCCTACCCTCTCCCAACCCTCTCCCACCCTCTCCCAACCCTCTCCCACCCTCTCCCAACCCTCTCCTAACCCTCTCCCAACCCTCTCCCACCCTCTCCCTACCCTCTCCCACCCGCTCCCAACCCTCTCCCACCCTCTCCCACCCTCTCCCAACCCTCTCCCACCCTCTCCCACCCTCTCCCAACCCCCTGCCACCCTCTCCCTACCCTCTCCCACCCCCCTGCCACCCTCTCCCTACCCTCTCCCACCCTCTCCCAACCGTCTCCCACCCGCTCCCAGCCCTCTCCCACCATCTCCCAACCCTCTCCCACCCTCTCCGAAACCTCTCCCAACCCTCTCCCACCATCTCCCAACCCTCTCCTACCCTCTCCCAACCCTCTCCCACTCTCTCCCAACCCTCTCCCACCCTCTCCCAACCCTCTCCCAACCCTCCCCGACCCTCTCCCAAACCTCTCCCACCCTCTCCCAACCCTCTCCCACCCTCTCCCAACCCTCTCCCACAGTCTCGCAACCGTCTCCCAGCCTCTCCCAAGCCTCTCCCACCCTGTCCCACCCTCTCCCAACCCTCTCCCACCCTCTCCCAACCCTCTCCCACCCTCTCCCAACCCTCTCCCATAATCTCCCAACCCTCTCCTGCCCTCTCCCAACCCTCTCCCACCCTCTCCCAACCCACTCCCACCCTCTCCCAACCCTCTCCGACCCTCTCCCATCCCTCTTCTACCCTCTCCCAACCCTCTCCCACCCTCTCCCAACCCTCTTCCACCCTCTCCCTACCCTCTCCCACCCTCTCCCAACCCTCTCCCACCCTCTCCCAACCCTCTCCCACCCTCTCCCAACCCTCTCCCACCCTCTCCCAACCCTCTCCCACCATCTCCCAACCCTCTCCCACCCTCTCCCAACCCTCTCCCACCCTCTCCCAACCCTCTCCGACCCTCCCCCAACCCTCTCCCACCCTCTCCCAACCCTCTCCCACCCTCTCCCAACCCTCTCCCACCATCTCCCAACCCTCTCCCAACCCTCTCCCACCATCTCCCGACCCTCTCCCACCCTCTCCGAAACCTCTCCCAACCCTCTCCCACCATCTACCAACCCTCTCCTACCCTCTCGCAACCCTCTCCCAACCTCTCCCAACCCTCTCCGACCCTCTGCCAACCCTCTCCCACCCTCTCCCAACCCTCTTCTACCCTCTCCCAACACTCTCCCACCCTCCCCCAACCCTCTTCCACCCTCTCCCAACTCTCTCCTGGCCTCTTCCAACCCTCTCCCACCCTCTCCCAACCCTCTCCCACACTCTCCCAACCGTCTCCCAACCTCTCCCAACCCTCTCCCACCCTCTCCCAACCCTCTCCGACCCTCTCCCATCCCTCTTCTACCCTCTCCCAACCCTCTCACACCCTCTCCCAACCCTCTTCCACCCTCTCCCAACCGTCTGCCACCCTCTCCCAACCCTCTCCGACCCTCTCCCATCCCTCTTCTACCCTCTCCCAACCCTCTCCCACCCTCTCCCAACCCTCTTCCAACCCCTCTCAACCGTCTGCCACCCTCTCCCTACCCTCTCCCACCCTCTCCCAACCCTCTCCGACCCTCTCCCAACCGTCTCCCAACCTCTCCCAACTCTCTCCCACCCTCTCCCAACCCTCTTCAACCCTCTCCCAACCGTCTGCCACCCTCTCCCAACCATCTCCCACCCTCTCCCAACCCTCTCCCACCCTCTCCGAAACCTCTCCCAACCCTCTCCCACCATCTCCCAACCCTCTCCTACCCTCTCCCAACCCTCTCCCACCCTCTCCCAACCCTCTCCCACCCTCTGCCAACCCTCTCCCACCCTCTCCCAACCCTCTTCTACCCTCTCCCAACCCTCTCCCACCATCCCCCAACCCTCTCCCACCCTATCCCAACCCTCTCCCACCCTATCCCAACCCTCTCCGACCCTCTCCCATCCCTCTTCTACCCTCTCCCAACCCTCTCCCACCCTCTCCCAACCCTCTCCCACCATCTGCCAACCCTCCCCCACCCTCTCCCAACACCCTTCCACCCTCTACCAACCGTCTGCCACCCTCTCCCCACCCTCTCCCAACCCTCTCCCACCCTCTCCCAACCCTCTCCCACCCTCTCCCAACCCTCTCCCACCCTCCCCCAACCCTCTTCCACCCTCTCCCAACTCTCTCCCGGCCTCTTCCAACCCTCTCCCACCCAGTCCCAACCCTCTCCCACACTCTCCCAACCCTCTCCCACCCTCTCCCAACCCTCTCCGACCCTCTCCCACAGTCTCCCAACCGTCTCCCACCCTCTCCCAACCCTCTCCCACCCTCTCCCAACCCTCTTCCACCCTCTCCCAACCGTCTGCCACCTTCTCCCTACCCTCTCCCACCCTCTCCCAACCCTCTCCCACACTCTCCCAACCGTCTCCCACCCTCTCCCAACCCTCTCCCACCCTCCAGCGGAGGTTCCCCAGCGCGAAGAGGCCGCCTGGGTTTTGCCATGGGAGGTAGCTCGCCTCCCAAAACACACGAAACCGCATGCCCCCCCCCCCCCCCAGGGACAGCCAGCAAGAACCTCCGGGGGCGAGAGTTGGGACCCTCCCCCATGCGCCCTGGGCCATGAACCGACATGAGCCCCGTAAGAAACAGCCTCTGCTGGCCTGTGGCCATGCACAACTGAGCCAGCCCCGGGGGGAACCAGCCTGAACGGCCCCCCGGCGCGCCCCCCCCCGACAGCGCGGGGCCAAAAACCTGTGGTGAGGCCCTCGCGCACACGCTGGCCCGGGCCCCAATAACCTCCTGGTGAGGAGCCCGGCGCCTGGGGGGGTCGCCAAAAGCCTGTGGTGAGGCGCCCCCCCCCCCCTCCTGCGCAGCCCCAGTCTGTGCCCCTGCACAGCCCCAGTCTGCGCCCCTGCGCAGCCCCGGTCTGCACGCATGCGCAGCCCCAGTCTGCGCCCCTGCGCAGCCCCAGTCTGCGCCCCTGCGCAGCCCCAGTCTGCGCTCCTGCGCAGCCCCAGTCTGCGCCCATGCGCAGCCCCGGACTGCGCACCTGCGCAGCCCCAGTCTGCGCCCATGCGCAGCCCCAGTCTGCGCAGGGGCGCAGCCCCAGTCTGCGCTCCTGCACAGCCCCAGTCTGCGTATTGGGGCCCTCGCGCACACGCTGGCCCGGGCCCCAATAACCTCCTGGTGAGGAGCCCGGCGCCTGGGGGGGTCGCCAAAAGCCTGTGGTGAGGCGCCCCCCCCCCCCTCCTGCGCAGCCCCAGTCTGCGCTCCTGCGCAGCCCCAGTCTGCGCCCATGCGCAGCCCCTGTCTGCGCCCATGCGCAGCCCCAGTCTGCGCCCCTGCGCAGCCCCAGTCTGCGCCCCTGCGCAGCCGCAGTCTGCGCCCATGCGCAGCCCCAGTCTGCGCCCATGCGCAGCCCCAGTCTGCGCCCATGCGCATCCCCAGTCTGCGCCCCTGCGCTGCCCCAGTCTGCGCCCCTGCGCAGCCCCAGTCTGCGCCCCTGCGCAGCCCCAGTCTGCGCCCCTGCGCAGCCCCAGTCTGCGCCCATGCGCAGCCCCGGACTGCGCACCTGCGCAGCCCCAGTCTGCGCCCATGCGCAGCCCCAGTCTGCGCCCCTGCGCAGCCCCAGTCTGCGCTCCTGCACAGCCCCAGTCTGCGTATTGGGGCCCTCGCGCACACGCTGGCCCGGGCCCCAATAACCTCCTGGTGAGGAGCCTGGCGCCTGGGGGGGTCGCCAAAAGCCTGTGGTGAGGCGCCCCCCCCCCCCTCCTGCGCAGCCCCAGTCTGCGCTCGTGCGCAGCCCCAGTCTGCGCCCATGCGCAGCCCCTGTCTGCGCCCATGTGCAGCCCCAGTCTGCGCCCCTGCGCAGCCCCAGTCTGCGCCCCTGCGCAGCCCCAGTCTGCGCCCATGCGCAGCCACAGTCTGCTCCCCTGCGCAGCCCCAGTCTGCGCCCCTGCGCAGCCCCAGTCTGCGCCCATGCGCAGCCCCAGTCTGCGCCCATGCGCATCCCCAGTCTGCGCCCCTGCGCTGCCCCAGTCTGCGCCCCTGCGCTGCCCCAGTCTGCGCTCCTGCGCAGCCCCAGTCTGCGCCCCTGCGCAGCCCCAGACTGCGCCCCTGTGCAGCCCCAGTCTGCGCCCCTGCGCAGCCCCAGTCTGCGCCCATGCGCAGCCCCAGTCTGCGCCCCTGCGCAGCCCCAGTCTGCGCCCCTGCGCAGCCCCAGCCTGCGCTCCTGCGCAGCCCCAGTCTGCGCCCATGCGCAGCCACAGTCTGCTCCCCTGCGCAGCCCCAGTCTGCGCCCCTGCGCAGCCCCAGTCTGCGCCCATGCGCAGCCCCAGTCTGCGCCCATGCGCATCCCCAGTCTGCGCCCCTGCGCTGCCCCAGTCTGCGCCCCTGCGCTGCCCCAGTCTGCGCTCCTGCGCAGCCCCAGTCTGCGCCCCTGCGCAGCCCCAGACTGCGCCCCTGTGCAGCCCCAGTCTGCGCCCCTGCGCAGCCCCAGTCTGCGCCCATGCGCAGCCCCAGTCTGCGCCCCTGCGCAGCCCCAGTCTGCGCCCCTGCGCAGCCCCAGCCTGCGCTCCTGCGCAGCCCCAGTCTGCGCCCCTGCGCAGCCCCAGTCTGCGCTCATGCGCAGCCCCAGTCTGCGCCAATGCGCAGCCCCAGTCTGCGCCCCTGCGCAGCCCCAGTCTGCGCCCCTGCGCAGCCCCAGTCTGCGCCCCTGCGCAGCCCCAGTCTGCGCCCCTGCGCAGCCCCAGTCTGCGCCCCTGCGCAGCCCCAGTCTGCGCCCCTGCACAGCCCCAGCCTGCGCTCCTGCGCAGCCCCAGTCTGCGCCCCTGCGCAGCCCCAGTCTGCGCTCAATTTCAGCCCCAGTCTGCGCCAATGCGCAGCCCCAGTCTGCGCCCCTGCGCAGCCCCAGTCTGCGCCCCTGCGCGGCCCCAGTCTGCGCCCCTGCGCGGCCCCAGTCTGCGCCCCTGCGCAGCCCCAGTCAGCGCCCATGCGCGGCCCCAGTCTGCGCCCCTGCGCAGCCCCAGTCTGCGCCCCTGCGCAGCCCCAGTCTGCGCCCCTGCGCAGCCCCAGTCTGCGTGCATGCGCAGCCCCAGTCTGCGCCCCTGCGCAGCCCCAGTCTGCGCCCCTGCGCAGCCCCAGTCTGCGCGCCTGCGCAGCCCCAGTCTGCGCCCCTGCGCAGCCCCAGTCTGCGCCCCTGCACAGCCCCAGTCTGCGCCCCTGCGCAGCCCCAGTGTGCGCCCCTGCGCAGCCCCAGTCTGCGCCCACGCGCAGCCCCAGTCTGCGCCCCTGCGCAGTCCCAGTCTGCGCCCCTGCGCAGCCCCAGTCTGCGCCCATGCGCAGCCCCAGTTTGCGCCCCTGCGCAGCCCCAGTCTGCGCCCCTGCGCAGCCCCAGTCTGCGCCCATGCGCAGCCCCAGTCTGTGCCCCTGCGCAGCCCCAGACTGCGCCCCTGCGCAGCCGCAGTCTGCGCTCCTGCGCAGCCCCAGTCTGCGCCCCTGCGCAGCCCCAGTCTGCGCCCATGCGCAGCCCCAGTCCGCGCCCCTGCGCAGCCCCAGACTGCGCCCATGCGCAGCCCCAGTCTGCGCCCCGGCGCAGCCCCAGTCTGCGCCCCTGCGCAGCCCCAGTCTGCGCCCATGCGCAGCCCCAGTCTGCGCCCCTGCGCAGCCCCAGTCTGCGCCCATGCGCAGCCCCAGTCAGCGCCCCTGCGCAGCCCCAGTCTGCGCCCATGCGCAGCCCCAGTCTGCGCCCATGCGCAGCCCTAGTCTGCGCCCCTGCGCAGCCCCAGTCTGCGCCCCTGCGCAGCCCCAGTCCGCGCCCCTGCACAGCCCCAGTCCGCGCCCCTGCGCAGCCCCAGTCTGCGCGCATGCCCAGCCCCAGTCTGCGCCCCTGCGCAGCCCCAGTCTGCGCCCCTGCGCAGCCCCAGTCCGCGCCCCTGCGCAGCCCCAGTCCGCGCCCCTGCGCAGCCCCAGTCTGCGCTCCTGCGCAGCCCCAGTCTGCACCCACGCGCAGCCCCAGTCTGCGCTCCTGCGCAGCCCCAGTCGGCGCTCCTGCGCAACCCCAGTCGGCGCCCACGCGCAGCCCCAGTCTGCGCCCCTGCGCAGCCCCAGTCTGCGCCCATGCGCAGCCCCAGTCTGCGCCCATGCGCAGCCCCAGTCTGCGCCCCTGCGCAGCCCCAGTCTGCGCCCCTGCGCGGCCCCAGTCTGCGCCCCTGCGCAGCCCCAGTCTGCGCCCCTGCGCAGCCCCAGTCTGCGCCCCTGCGCAGCCCCAGTCTGCGCTCCTGCGCAGCCCCAGTCTGCACCCACGCGCAGCCCCAGTCTGCGCCCCTGCGCAGCCCCAGTCTGCGCCCCTGCGCAGCCCCAGTCTGCGCCCAAGCGCAGCCCCAGTCTGCGCCCATGCGCAGCCCCAGTCCGCGCCCCTGCGCAGCCCCAGACTGCGCCCATGCGCAGCCCCAGTCTGCGCCCCGGCGCAGCCCCAGTCTGCGCCCCTGCGCAGCCCCAGTCTGCGCCCATGCGCAGCCCCAGTCTGCGCCCCTGCGCAGCCCCAGTCTGCGCCCATGCGCAGCCCCAGTCAGCGCCCCTGCGCAGCCCCAGTCTGCGCCCATGCGCAGCCCCAGTCTGCGCCCATGCGCAGCCCTAGTCTGCGCCCCTGCGCAGCCCCAGTCTGCGCCCCTGCGCAGCCCCAGTCCGCGCCCCTGCACAGCCCCAGTCCGCGCCCCTGCGCAGCCCCAGTCTGCGCTCCTGCGCAACCCCAGTCGGCGCCCACGCGCAGCCCCAGTCTGCGCCCTTGCGCAGCCCCAGTCTGCGCCCCTGCGCAGCCCCAGTCTGCGCCCGTGCGCAGCCCCAGTCTGCGCCCCTGCGCAGCCCCAGTCTGCGCGCCTGCGCAGCCCCAGTCTGCGCCCATGCGCAGCCCCAGTCTGCGCCCCTGCGCAGCCCCAGACTGCGCCCCTGCGCAGCCGCAGTCTGCGCTCCTGCGCAGCCCCAGTCTGCGCCCCTGCGCAGCCCCGGTCTGCGCCCCTGCGCAGCCCCGGTCTGCGCCCCTGCGCAGCCCCAGTCTGCGCCCCTGCACAGCCCCAGTCTGGCCCATGCGCAGCCGCAGTCTGCGCTCCTGCGCGGCCCCAGTCTGCGCCCATGCGCAGCCCCAGTCTGCGCCCCTGCGCAGCCCCAGTCTGCGCCCCTGCGCAGCCCCAGTCTGCGCCCCTGCGCAGCCCCAGTCTGCGCCCCTGCGCCGCCCCAGTCTGCGCCCCTGCGCAGCCCCAGTCCGCGCCCCTGCGCAGCCCCAGTCTGCGCTCCTGTGCAGCCCCAGTCTGCGCTCCTGCGCAGTCCCAGTCTGCGCCCCTGCGCGGCACCAGTCCGCGCCCCTGCGCAGCCCCAGTCCGCGCCCCTGCGCAGCCCCAGTCTGCGCCCCTGCGCAGCCCCAGTCCGCGCCCCTGCGCAGCCCCAGTCTGCGCCCATGCGCAGCCCCAGTCTGCGCCCCTGCGCAGCCCCAGTCTGCGCCCATGCGCAGCCCCAGTCTGCGCCCATGCGCGGCCCCAGTCTGCGCCCCTGCGCAGCCCCAGTCTGCGCCCCTGCGCGGCCCCAGTCTGCGCCCCTGCGCAGCCCCAGTCTGCGCCCTTGCGCAGCCCCAGTCTGCGCCCCTGCGCAGCCCCAGTCTGCGCCCCTGCGCAGCCCCAGTATGCGCCCCTGCGCAGCCCCAGTCTGCGCCCCTGCGCAGCCCCAGTCTGCGCCCATGCGCAACCCCAGTCTGCGCCCCTGCGCAGCCCCAGTCTGCGCGCATGCGCAGCCCCAGTCTGCGCCCCTGCGCAGCCCCAGTCTGCGCCCCTGCGCAGCCCCAGTCTGCGCCCATGCGCAGCCCCAGTCCGCGCCCCTGCGCAGCCCCTTGCCTTGACTGGCACCCCCGAGACGCGACCCACTCAACGCGCGGGGAACCCAACCCGACCCCCAATCCAGCGGAGCCCCCCCCCCCCCATACACCCAAAACCACGGCAGGTGTCAGCCCCTGGTGGCGCAGGGTGCGGGCATGGGCCGCCCGCTTCGACCCACCCTGGCGGGACCGAGTAAGCCGCCATGTGGCGGTTGGGTGTCCCACATTTTCAGGGAACCCCTCCGGCTGTGTCGGAGCCTCGGGCGGGTCAACCAGATACCAGATACCAGATACCTCTCCCACCCTCTCCCAACCCTCTCCGACCCTCTCCCATCCCTCTTCTACCCTCTCCCAACCCTCTCCCACCCTCTCCCAACCCTCTTCCACCCTCTCCCAACCGTCTGCCACCCTCTCCCAACCGTCTCCCACCCTCTCCCAACCCTCTCCCACCCTCTCCCAACCCTCTCCGACCCTCTCCCATCCCTCTTCTACCCTCTCCCAACCCTCTCCCAACCCTCTTCCCCCCTCTCCCAACCCTCTCCCACCCTCTCCCAACCCTCTCCCACCATCTCCCAACCCTCTCCCACCCTCTCCCAACCCTCTCCCACCATCTCCCAACCCTCTCCCACCCTCTCCGAAACCTCTCCCAACCCTCTCCCACCATCTCCCAACCCTCTCCTACCCTCTCCCAACCCTCTCCCACCCTCTCCCAACCCTCTCCCACCCTCTGCCAACCCTCTCCCACCCTCTCCCAACCCTCTCCCACCATCTCCCAACCCTCTCCCATCCTCTCCCAACCCTCTCCGACCCTCTCCCATCCCTCTTCTACCCTCTCCCAACCCTCTCCCACCCTCTCCCAACCCTCTTCCACCCTCTCCCAACTGTCTGCCACCCTCTCCCAACCGTCTCCCACCCTCTCCCAACCCTCTCCCACACTCTCCCAACCGTCTCCCGACCTCTCCCAACCCTCTCCCACCCTCTCCCAACCCTCTCCGACCCTCTCCCATCCCTCTTCTACCATCTCCCAACCCTCTCCCACCCTCTCCCAACCCTCTTCCAGCCTCTCCCAACCGTCTGCCACCCTCTCCCTAGCCTCTCCCACCCTCTCCCAACCCTCTCCCACCCTCTCCCAACCCTCTCCCACCCTCTCCCAACCCTCTCCCACCCTCTCCCAACCCTGTCCCACCATCTCCCCACCCTCTCCCACCCTCTCCGAAACCTCTCCGAAACCTCTCCCACCATCTCCCAACCCTCTCCTACCCTCTCCCAACCCTCTCCCACCCTCTCCCAACCCTCTCCCACCCTCTGCCAACCCTCTCCCACCCTCTCCCAACCCTCTTCTACCCTCTCCAGACCGTCTCCCACCCTCCCCCAACCCTCTTCCACCCTCTCCCAACTCTCTCCCGGCCTCTTCCAACCCTCTCCCACCCTCTCCCAACCCTCTCCCACACTCTCCCAACCGTCTCCCACCCTCTCCCAACCCTCTCCCACCCTCTCCCAACCCTCTCCGACCCTCTCCCATCCCTCTTCTACCCTCTCCCAACCCTCTCCCACCCTCTCCCAACCCTCTTCCACCCTCTCCCAACCGTCTGCCACCCTCTCCCTACCCTCTCCCACCCTCTCCCAACCCTCTCCCACCCTCTCCCAACCCTCTCCCACCCTCTCCCAACCCTCTTCCACCCTCTCCCAACCCTCTCCCACACTCTCCCTACCCTCTCCCACCCTCTCCCAACCCTCTCCCACCCTCTCCCAACCCTCTCCCACCCTCTCCCAACCCTCTCCCACCCTCTCCCAACCCTCTCCCACCATCTCCCAACCCTCTCCCCCCTCTCCGAAACCTCTCCCAACCCTCTCCCACCATCTCCCAACCCTCTCCTACCCTCTCCCAACCCTCTCCCACCCTCTCTCTACCCTCTCCCACCCTCTCCCAACCCTCTCCCACCCTCTCCCAACCCTCTCCCACCCTCTCCCAACCCTCTCCCACCCTCCCCCAACCCTCTTCCACCCTCTCCCAACTCTCTCCCGGCCTCTTCCAACCCTCTCCCACCCTCTCCCAACCCTCTCCCACACTCTCCCAACCCTCTCCCACCCTCTCCCAACCCTCTCCCAGCCTCTCCCAACCCTCTCCGACCCTCTCCCATCCCTCTTCTACCCTCTCCCAACCCTCTCCCACCCTCTCCCAACCCTCATCCACCCTCTCCCAACTCTCTCCCGGCCTCTTCCAACCCTCTCCCACCATATCCCAACCCTCTCCCACACTCTCCCAACCGTCTCCCACCCTCTCCCAACCGTCTCCCACACTCTCCCAACCGTCTCCCACCCTCTCCCAACCCCCTCCCACCCTCTCCCAACCCTCTCCGACCCTCTCCCAACCCTCTTCTACCCTCTCCCAACCCCCTCCCACCCTCTCCCAACCCTCTCCC
This sequence comes from Eutreptiella sp. 'Long Island Sound 2002', assembly GCA_964036045.1. Taxonomy (NCBI): domain Eukaryota; phylum Euglenozoa; class Euglenophyceae; order Eutreptiales; family Eutreptiaceae; genus Eutreptiella; species Eutreptiella sp. 'Long Island Sound 2002'. Next base: position 9,506,216 of record OZ038395.1, read on the forward strand.
ACCCTCTCCCAACCCCCTTCCACCCTCTACCAACCGTCTGCCACCCTCTCCCTACCCTCTCCCACCCTCTCCCAACCCTCTCCCACCCTCTCCCAACCCTCTCCCACCCTCTCCCAACCCTCTCCCACCCTCTCCCAACCCTCTCCCACCCTCTCCCACCCTCTCCCAACCCTCTCCCACACGCTCCCAACCGTCTCCCACCCTCTCCCAACCGTCTCCCACACTCTCCCAACCGTCTCCCACCCTCTCCCAACCCTCTCCCACCCTCTCCCAACCCTCTCCAACCCTCTCCCAACCCTCTTCTACCCTCTCCCAACCCCCTCCCACCCTCTCCCAACCCTCTCCCACCCTCTCCCAACCCCCTTCCACCCTCTACCAACCGTCTGCCACCCTCTCCCTACCCTCTCCCACCCTCTCCCAACCCTCTCCCACCCTCTCCCAACCCTCTCCCAACCCTCTCCCACCCTCTCCCAACCCTCTCCCAACCCTCTCCCACCCTCTCCCAACCCTCTCCCACACTCTCCCAACCGTCTCCCAACCTCTCCCAACTCTCTCCCACCCTCTCCCAACCCTCTCCCACCCTCTCCCAACCCTCTCCCACCCTCTCCCAACCCCCTTCCACCCTCTACCAACCCTCTCCCACCCTCTTCCAACCCTCTCCCACCCTCTCCCAACCCTCTCCCACCCTCTCCCAACCCTCTCCTACCCTCTCCCAACCTCTCCCAACCCTCCCCTACCCTCTCCCAACCCTCTCCCACCCTCTCCCAACACTCTCCCATCATCTCCCACCCTCTCCAAACCCTCTGCCACCCTCTCCCTACCCTCTCCCAGCCCTCTCCCACCCTCTCCCAACCCTCTTCCACCCTCTCCCAACCCTCTCCCACCCTCTCCCAACCCTCTCCCAACCCTCTACCACCGTCTCGCAACCCTCTCCCAACCCTCTCCCACCCTCTCCCAACCCTCTTCCTCCCTCTGCCAACCCTCTCCCACCATCTCCCACCCTCTTCCAACCCTCTCCCACCCTCTCCCAACCCTCTCCCACCCTCTCCCAACCCTCTCCGACCCTCTCCCAACCCTCTCCCACCCTCTCCCAACCCTCTCCCACCCTCTCCCAACCCTCTCCCACCATCTCCCAGCCCTCTCCTACCCTCTCCCAACCCTCTCCCACCCTCTCCCAACCCTCTCCCACCCTCTCCCAACCCTCTTTGACCCTCTTCCAACCCACTTCTACCCTCTCCCAACCCTCTCCCAACCCTCTCCCAAACCTGTCCCACCATCTCCCAACCGTCTTCCACCCTCTCCCAACCCTCTCCCGGCCTCTTCCAACCCTCTCCCACCCTCTCCCAACCCCCTCCCACCCTCTCCCAACCCTCTCCCAACCCTCTCCCACCCTCTCCCAATCCTCTCCCACCCTCTCCCAACCTCTCCCAAACCTCCCCTACCCTCTCCCAGCCCTCCCCCACCCTCTCCCAACCCTCTCCCACCATCTCCCACCCTCTCCCAACCCTCTGCCACCCTCTCCCACCCTCTCCCAACCCTCTCCAACCCTGTCCCAGCCCTCTCCCACCCTCTCCCAACCCTCTCCCACCCTCTCCCAACCTTCTACCACCCTCTCGCAACCCTCTCCCAGCCTCTCCCAACCCTCTCCCACCCTCTTCCCACCCTTTCCCATCCTCTCCCAACCCTCCCCCAACCCTCTCCCACCCTCTCCCAAGCCTCACCCACCCTCTCTCAACCCTCTGCCACCCTCTCCCTACCCTAATCAAGACTGAATATTGGCACCGAGCTGGTGGGGGAGGGAACATCAGCTATGACTGGTGAGGGACATCAAGGATGATTCACACATTGATGGCTCTTGACAAAGTGAAATTAGCTTGCAAGTGAACCCCATCCCCACGAGGTCTACTTTCAAGGGTTTTTGGACTTCTGAGGTGCCAAAATGCCCCAAAATGGGCTCAAAATGGGCACATTTCACCCGTTTGTGCACCCCAAATGGTCTAGGATGAGGCTTGGAAAAATGCGTTTTGGACCCATTTTTGACCCATTTTTGGTCCCAAAACACCCCATTTTCAAGGCATTTGGGAATTTTCGGAGGACCAAAATGGGCCACCACAAGCTCAAAACGGTCCAAAAACACTTGTTTTGCGTCCAAAAACACTTGTTTTGCGTCGCACATGGTCTAACATAATTCTTGAGAAAAGTCATCTTTTTGCCCGTACTGGACCCTGTTGACCCATTTGGGCACCCACCTGTTTGGGCTTCAGCTTGCAGCTTGCTGCAGCCTAGTGGGCCTACGTATTGGGGTCTAGGCGTCCGTTTGGGCAATTCTGAGGGGTGGAAACCACAAAAAATGGGGGGTTGCGGGTGGAGTAGGTGCCCTCGGAATCGTATTTTGAGCCATGTAGCCAAAGATATGGCCTATTCTTGGTTTGTGGCTGTCGGCATTTGAAGCTTCTTCGGGCCTTTTTGGGGCGTTTGCGGGACATATCATGGAGTTAGAGGGCCGCAAAGAGCTCGTTGACACGGGGAAGTCAAGCCGCACGTGAAGTGTACCCACCGTTTCCGTTCGTTTGGTTGTTTTGAAGATGTTCCAGGGCTTTTTTGGCCCAAAAATGGCTGTTTTTGGCCCTAAACTGCAGTTTTTGAAACTGAGGTCCGCCACTTGCGAATCCCGTTCCCGGCCGCCACCGTTGAGTTTTTTGCTCAAACTTTGTGTGATTGTACTTCACACCCAGGGGGGGGGGGTTCTCAGAAATCGGATATCATGCTTAAAACCCGCCCCAGAGCCAAATTTAAAAAAGGGGGGGGTTTTGGGGGGGGGTTTAAGGGGGTTTTTCGCCGCGCGGGGGTATTGTCCGCGGAAACGGCCCCCCGGCCCCCCAAAACCCCCCCCCAACGAAGAACATAGTGTCGGGCACCTCCGAACAGTTGGGTATGCGGCCCAGGTGTGATCCGACAATTCGCACCGCCCCTACCAACGTCTATGGTAGGGTTTCATCGGCTTGGGTATTTCCGGCCGTGGGTACCAGAAACCTCGGGACTGTGGGTCTCTGAGGTGGTCATGGGGTTCGCAGTACACCATGGGGTTAGAATTGCAGCATGGGGGTTGACCCGCGTCAAGGTCCGTCATGGGGTTCGGAATGCATCATGGGGTTAGAAATACACCATGGGGTGAGAAATGCGGCAAGGGGAGGGCCTAAAAGAAGGGGTGTGTGTGTGTGTGGCTATACTGGTCGGCCGACGCAACTCGGGAGGCCCTTAAGGCTATGGCTGGCCAGGCCTCCCTCCCCGCGCCATTGTGTGGGCCTTCCAGTCCTAGTGTGCATGCAACTACAAGGGAAGGAGAGGGAGAGCGAGGAGGTGTAGGGGGTGGGGGGGGTATCCGTTTGTGACGTGTGTGTGTGTGTGTGTGTGTGTGCATGTAGCTCCGCCTACTTCTTCCGCCCTGACGTCTTCACCGTGCAACGCTTCTTCGCATTTTGCTTGGTAGCGCTGATGGGCCGCTTTGTGCCCTTGCCAGGAACGGCTTTCTTTTGCGGCACAACTTCCACCCCGGAAGAAGAGGTGGAAGAGGAAGAAGATGAGGAAGAAGAGGAGCTATTGCCATCCTCGGAAGTTGCGGCACTCTCGTTACCGCTAGATGAATCGTTATCTGCGGAAGACCTAGATTCCACAGAGCTTGCATCCTCCTCCGGTTTCGAGTCCCAATCGGAGCGTCCAAGAGAGGCTTCAGAGAAGGACGCACTCTCGTTGTCCACCGCCTTTGCCACTTTCAAAGTGATCTTGGGCTTCATCACCATGGGGATTTTTTTGGCTCGCCCCTTTTTTTTCTCATCGTCCTGCCCAACTACAACCGATTCCGTCAAATCAACGGTGTTGGGTGGCACGGTTGGATGGCACCGAGCCAAGTGAGTTTTGATGTTTAAAACCCACGGGGTGGCACTGCACCCGGGAAAAGGACATTCACGGGGCATGTTTTCTTTTTTGCGCGTGGCCTTTGCGAGCTTCAATGGGCCCACACACGGGCATGTGCTACTGATTTTCTTGCCCACAATACTTGTGGTACGCGTGCCTGTTGTGCGTCCACCAAAACCACAAGATTCGGTCTCACCATGCATCCTTGGGTCCGTTACCACCTCTCCTTTCTGCAAGTGCACTGCCACATGATGACGCATCCTTGCCAAAGCAACGGCCACTCCCCGCCGCTTCAGAGCGGGGGGCAAAATCAGAAGTGGCCCACAAGTGGGCAAAGTGGCTACCTCACCCCTGCCGTATCGGGGATCCCCGCCGCTTCAGAGCGGGGGGCAAAGTCAGAAGTGGCCCGCAACTGGGCAAAGTGGCTACCTCACCCCTGCCGTATCGGGGATCCCCGCCGCTGCACAGCGGGGGGCAAAATCAGAAGTGGCCCACAAGTGGGCAAATTGGCTACCTCACCCCTGCCGTATCGGGGAGCCCCACCGCTTCACAGCGGGGGGCAAAATCAGAAGTGGCCCACAAGTGGGCAAAGTGGCTACCTCACCCCTGCGGTATCGGGGATCCCCACCGCTGCAGAGCGGGGGGCAAAATCAGAAGTGGCCCACAAGTGGGCAAAGTGGCTACCTCATCCCTGCCGTATCGGGGATCCCCACCGCTGCAGAGCGGGGGGCAAAATCAGAAGTGGCCCACAAGTGGGCAAAGTGGCTACCTCACCCCTGCCGTATCGGGGAGCCCCACCGCTTCAGAGCGGGGGGCAAAATCAGAAGTGGCCCACAAGTGGGCAAAGTGGCTACCCCACCCCTGCCGTATCGGGGAGCCCCACCGCTTCAGAGCGGGGGGCAAAATCAGAAGTGGCCCACAAGTGGGCAAAGTGGCTACCCCACCCCTGCCGTATCGGGGATCCCCACCGCTTCAGAACGGGGGGCAAAATCAGAAGTGGCCCACAAGTGGGCAAAGTGGCTACCTCACCCCTGCCGTATCGGGGATCCCCAGCACTTCAAAGCGGGGGGCAAAATCAGAAGTGGCCCACAGGTGGGCAAAGTGGCTACCTCACCCCTGCCGTATCGGGGATCCCCACCGCTGCAGAGCGGGGGGCAAAATCAGAAGTGGCCCACAAGTGGGCAAAGTGGCTACCTCACCCCTGCCGTATCAGGGATCCCCACCACTTCAAAGCGGGGGGCAAAATCAGAAATGTCGAAAAAAAGGGCGGAAATGCAACGTCACCCTTGCATTGTGGGGGTTCCCTAGCTAAGGGGACAAAATCAAAAGTGGCTGAATTGGGCAAAACTCTGGATGTGGAGTCAAAAAGAACAACACCAGAAAAAAAAATCGCACAAATGATGTGTGTGCGTCGAAAAACACCCTTAAAACCCCCCCTCGGACCATTTTGAAAAAAGGGGGGGGTTGTTCAAAACCCCCCACGGTATCGGATTTCTCAGAACTCCCCCCCCCCCCCCTGTTCACACCCATAGGTATCATCCACCAAAATTTCAGCCGAATCTGAAGCACCATGACGGAAATCTGATTTTCTCCCATTTCGCGCGTGCTGCTGCTTGCTTGCTGCTTGCTGCTTGCTTGCTGCTAAACCTGGTAGGTCCACCCTAGAAACTAAAAAGGGTTCTAAAACCAAGACTGGTTCCACCAGCTCGGTGACCCTAACCCTAACCCCACCCTCTCCCAACCCTCTCCCACCCTCTCCCAGCCCTCTCCCACCCTCTCCCAACCCTCTCCCACCCTCTCCCAACCCTCTCCCACCCTTTCCCAACCCTCTCCCACCCTCTCCCAACCATCTCCCACCCTCTCCCAACCCTCTCCCACCCTCTCTCAACCCTGTCCCACCGTCTCGCAACCCTGTCCCACCCTCTCCCAACCGTCTCCAACCATCTCCCTACTCTCTCCTACCCTCTCCCAACCCTCTCCCACCCTCTCCCAACCCCCTCTGACCCTCTCCCAACCCTCTTCTACCCTCTCCCAACCCTCTGCCACCCTCTCCCAACCCTCTCCCACCCTCTCAGAACTGCCTTCCACCCTCTACCAACCCTCTCCCAGTCTCTTCGGACCCTCTCCCAGCCTCTTCCAACCCTCTCCCACCCTCTCCCACGCTCTCCCAACCCTCTCCAACCCTCTGCCAAACCTCTCCCACCCTCTCCCAACCCTCTCCCATCCTCTCCCAACCTCTCCCAACCCTCTGCCACCCTCTCCCTACTCTCTCCTAGCCCTGTCCCACCCTCTCCCAACCCTGTCCCACCCTCTCCCAACCCTCTCCCACCCTCTCCCAACCCACTCCCAAACCTCTACCACCGTCTCGCAACCCTCTCCCAACCCTCTCCCACCCTCTCCCACCCTCTCCCAACCCTCTCCCTTCCTCTTCCAACCCTCTCCCAACCCTCTCCAAATCCTCTCACAACCCTGTCTCAACCCTCTCCCACCCTCTCCCAACCCTCTCCCACCCTCTCCCAACCCTCTCCCACCCTCTCCCAACCCTCTCCCACCCTCTCCCAGCCCTCTCCCACCCTCTCCCAACCCTTTCCCACCCTTTCCCAACCCTCTCCCACCCTCTCCCAACCCTCTCCCACCCTCTCCCAACCCTCTCCCACCATCGCCCTGACCGCATCCTCCCCGGTCCTCACCGCATCCTCCCCGGTCCTCCCCGCATCCTCCCCGGTCCTCCCCACATCCCACCCGATCCTCCCCGCATCCTCCCCGGTCCTCCCCGCATCCTCCCCGCATCCCCCCGATCCTCCCCGTATCCTCCACGATCCTCCCCGGTCCTCCCCGCATCCTCCCCAGTCCTCCCCGCATCCTCCCCGGTCCTCCCCGCATCCTCCCCTGTCCACCCTGCATTCTCCCCGATCCTCGCCGCATCCTCCCCGGTCCTCCCCGCATTATCCCCGGTCCTCCACGAATCCTCCCCGGTCCTCCCCGCATCCTCCCCGGTCCTCCCCGCATCCCCCCCGATCGTCCCCGCATCCTCCCCGGTGCTACCCGCATCCTCCCCGGTCCTGACCGCATCCTCCCCGGTCCTCCCCGCATCCTCCCCGGTCCTCCCCTGTCCACCCCGCATTCTCCCCGATCCTCGCCGCATCCTCCCCGGTCCTCCCCGCATCATCCCTGGTCCTCCACGAATCCTCCCCGGTCCTCCCCGCATCCTCCCCGATCCTCCCCGCATCCTCCCCGATCCTCCCCGCATCCTCCTCGATCCTCCCCGCATCCTCCCCGCTCCTCCCCGCATCCTCCCCGGTCCTCCCCGCATTCTCCCCGATCCTCCCCGTATCCTCCCCGCATCATCCCCGCATCCTCCCCGCATCCTCCCCGATCCTCCCCGCATCCTCCCCGGTCCTCCCCGCATCCTCCCCGGTCCTCCCCGCACCCTCCCCGATCCTCCCCCCATCCTCCCTGGTCCTCCCCGCATCCTCCCCGGTCCTCCCCCCATCCTCGCCGATCCTCCCCGCATCCTCCCCGGTTCCTCGCCCCATCCTCTCCGATCCTCCCCGAATCCTCCCTGATCCTCCCCGCATCCTCCCGGATCCTCCCCGCATCCCCCCCGGTCCTCCCCGATCCTCCCCGCATCCTCCTCGGTCCTCCCCGCATCCTCCCCGATCCTCCCCGCATCCTCCCCGGTCCTGACCGCATCCTCCCCGGTCCTCCCCGCATCATCCCCGGGCCTCCCCGCATCCTCCCCGATCCTGCCCGCATCCTCATTGATCCTCCCCGCATCCTCCCCGGTCCTTCCCGCATCCTCCCTGGTCCTCCCCGCATCCTCCCCGGTCCTCCCCGCATCCTCCCCGGTCCTCCCCGCACCCTCCCCGATCCTCCCCCCATCCTCCCTGGTCCTCCCCGCATCCTCCCCGGTCCTCCCCGCATCCTCCCCGGTCCTCCCCGCATCCTCCCCGATCCTCCCCGTATCCTCCCCGCATCCTCCCCGATCCTCCCCGCATCATCCCCGGTCCCCCCCGCATCCTCCCCGGTTCCTCGCCCCATCCTCTCCGATCCTCCCCGAATCCTCCCCGATCCTCCCCGCATCCTCCCGGATCCTCCCGGCATCCCCCCCGGTCCTCCCCGCATCCTCCCCGGTCCTGACCGCATCCTCCCCGGTCCTCCCCGCATCCTCCCCGATCCTCCCCGCATCCTCCCCGATCCTCCCCGCATCCTCCCCGGTGCTCCCCGCATCCTCCCCGATCCTCCCCGCATCCTCCCCGGTCCTGACCGCATCCTCCCCGGTCCTCCCCGCATCCTCCCCGATCCTCCCCGCATCCTCCCCGATCCTCCCCGCATCATCCCCGGGCCTCCCCGCATCCTCCCCGATCCTGCCCGCATCCTCATCGATCCTCCCCGCATCCTCCCCGGTCCTCCCTGCATCCTCCCCGGTCCTCCCCGCATCCTCCCCGGTCCTCCCTGCATCCTCCCCGATCCTCCCCGCATCCTCCCCGGTCCTCCCCGCATCCTCCCCGATCCTCCCCGCATCCTCCCCGGTCCTCCCCGCATTCTCCCCGATCCTCCCCGCTTCCTCCCAGCATCATCCCCGTTCCTCCCCGCATCTTCCCCGGTTGCTCCCCGCATCCTCCGCGATCCTCCCCGCATCCTCGCCGATCCTCCCCGGTCCTCCCCGGATCCTCCCCGATCCTCCCCGCATCCTCCCCGGTCCTCCCCGCATCCTCCCCGATCCTCCCCGCATCCTCCCCGATCCTCCCCGCATCCTCCCCGCTCCTCCCCGCATCCTCCCCGGTCCTCCCCACATCCTCCCCGGTCCTCCCCGCATCCTCCCCTATCTTCCCTGCATCCTCCCCGGTCCTCCCCGCATCCTCCCCGGTCCTCCCCGCATTCTCCCTGATCCTCCCCGCATCCTCCCCGCATCATCCCCGGTTCTTCCTCGCATCCTCCCCGGTTCCTCCCCGCATCCTCCCCGATCCTCCCCCCATCCTCGCCGATCCTCCCCGCATCCTCCCCGATCCTCACCACATCCTCCCCGATCCTCCCCGCATCATCCCCGGTCCTCCCCGCATCCTCCCCGGTTCCTCCCCGCATCCTCCCCGATCCTCCCCGCATCCTCCCCGATCCTCCCCGCATCCTCCCCGGTCCTCCCCGCATCCTCCCCGATCCTCCCCGCATCCTCCCGGATCCTCCCCGCATCCCCTCCGGTCCTCCCCGATCCTCCCCGCATCCTCCCCGGTCTTCCCCGCACCCTCCCTGGTCCTCCCCGCATCCTCCCCGGTCCTCCCCGCATCCCCCAGATCCTCCCCAATCCTCCCCGGTCCTGACCGCATCCCCCCAATCCTCCCCGCATCCTCCCCGCATCCTCCCCGATCCTGCCCGCATCCTCCCCGGTCCTCCCCGCATCCTCCCCGCTCCTCCCCGCATCCTCCCCGGTCCTCCCCGCATCCTCCCCGGTCCTCCCCGAATCCTCCCCGATCCTCCCCGCATCCTCCCCGGTCCTCCCCGCATCCTCCCCGGTCCTCCCCGCATCCTCCCCGCATCCTCCCCGGTCCTCCCCGCATCCTCCCCGGTTCCTCCCCGGTTCCTCCCCGATCCTCCCCCCATCCTCGCCGATCCTCCCCGCATCCTCCCCGATCCTCCCCACATCCTCCCCGTTCCTCCCCGCATCCTCCGCGATCCTCCCCGCATCCTCCCCGATCCTCCCCGCATCCTCCTCGGTCCTGCCCGCATCCTCCCCGATCCTCCCCGCATCCTCCCGGATCCTCCCCGCATCCGCCCCGTTCCTCCCCGATCCTCCCCGCATCCTCCCCGGTCCTCCCCGCATCCTCCCCGGTCCTCCCAGCATCTTCCCAGGTCCTCCCCGCATCCTCCCCGATCCTCCCCGCATCCCCCCCGGTCCTCCCCGCATCCTCCCCTATCTTCCCTGCATCCTCCCCCGTCCTCCCCGCATCCTCCCCGGTCCTCCCCGCATTCTCCCCGGTCCTCCCCACATCCTCCCCTATCTTCCCTGCATCCTCCCCGGTCCTCCCCGAATCCTCCCCGGTCCTCCCCGCATTCTCCCCGATCCTCCCCGCATCCTCCCCGCATCATCCCCGGTCCTCCCCGCATCCTCCCCGGTTCCTCCCCGCATCCTCCCCGATCCTCCCCCCATCCTCGCCGATCCTCCCCGCATCCTCCCCGATCCTCACCACATCCTCCCCGATCCTCCCCGCATCATCCCCGGTCCTCCCCGCATCCTCCCCGGTTCCTCGCCGCATCCTCCCCGATCCTCCCCGCATCCTCCCCGATCCTCCCCGCATCCTCCCCGGTCCTCCCCGCATCCTCCCCGATCCTCCCCGCATCCTCCCGGATCCTCCCCGCATCCCCTCCGGTCCTCCCCGATCCTCCCCGCATCCTCCCCGGTCCTCCCCACATCCTCCCCGATCCTCCCCGCATCCTCCCCGATCCTTCCCGCATCCTCCGCGGTCCTCCCCGATCCTCCCCGCATCCTCCCCGGTCCTCCCCGCATCCTCCCAGGTCCTCCCCGCATCCTCCCGGATCCTCCCCGCATCCTCCCTGGTCCTCCCCGCACCCTCCCTGGTCCTCCCCGCATCCTCCCCGGTCCTCCCCGCATCCCCCAGATCCTCCCCAATCCTCCCCGGTCCCGACCGCATCCCCCCAATCCTCCCCGCATCCTCCCCGGTCCTCCCCGCATCCTCCCCGATCCTCCCCGCATCCTCCCCGATCCTCCCCGCATCCTCCCCGATCCTCACCACATCCTCCCCGATCCTCCCCGCATCATCCCCGGTCCTCCCCGCATCCTCCCCGGTTCCTCGCCGCATCCTCCCCGATCCTCCCCGCATCCTCCCCGATCCTCCCCGCATCCTCCCCGGTCCTCCCCGCATCCTCCCCGATCCTCCCCGCATCCTCCCGGATCCTCCCCGCATCCCCTCCGGTCCTCCCCGATCCTCCCCGCATCCTCCCCGGTCCTCCCCACATCCTCCCCGATCCTCCCCGCATCCTCCCCGATCCTTCCCGCATCCTCCGCGGTCCTCCCCGATCCTCCCCGCATCCTCCCCGGTCCTCCCCGCATCCTCCCAGGTCCTCCCCGCATCCTCCCGGATCCTCCCCGCATCCTCCCTGGTCCTCCCCGCACCCTCCCTGGTCCTCCCCGCATCCTCCCCGGTCCTCCCCGCATCCCCCAGATCCTCCCCAATCCTCCCCGGTCCCGACCGCATCCCCCCAATCCTCCCCGCATCCTCCCCGGTCCTCCCCGCATCCTCCCCGATCCTCCCCGCATCCTCCCCGATCCTCCCCGCATCCTCCCCGCTCCTCCCCGCATCCTCCACGCTCCTCCCCGCATCCTCCCCGGTCCTCCCCGCATCCTCCCCGGTCCTCCCCGAATCCTCCCCGATCCTCCCCGCATCCTCCCCGGTGCTCCCCGCATCCTCCCCGGTCCTCCCCGCATTCTCCCCTATCCTCCCCGCATCCTCCCCGCATCCTCCCCGGTCCTCCCCGCATCCTCCCCGGTTCCTCCCCGGTTCCTCCCCGATCCTCCCCCCATCCTCGCCGATCCTCCCCGCATCCTCCCCGATCCTCCCCACATCCTCCCCGTTCCTCCCCGCATCATCCCCGGTCCTCCCCACATCCTCCCCGGTTCCTCGCCGCATCCTCCCCGCATCCTCCCCGATCCTCCCCGCATCCTCCTCAGTCCTGCCCGCATCCTCCCTGATCCTCCCCGCATCCTCCCGGATCCTCCCCGCATCCGCCCCGATCCTCCCTGATCCTCCCCGCATCCTCACCGGTCCTCCCCGCATCCTCCCCGGTCCTCCCCGCATCCTCCCGGATCCTCCCCGCATCCCCCCCGGTCCTCCCCGATCCTCCCCGCATCCTCCCCGGTCCTCCCCGCATCCTCCCCGATCCTCCCCGCATCCTCCCCGATCCTCCCCGCATCCTCCCCGGTCCTCCCCGCATCCTCCCAGGTCCTCCCCGCATCCTCCCGGATCCTCCCCGCATCCTCCCCGGTCCTCCCCGCACCCTCCCCGGTCCTCCCCGCATCCTCCCCGGTCCTCCCCGCATCCCCCCGATCCTCCCCGATCCTCCCCGGTCCTGACCGCATCCCCCCGATCCTCCCCGATCCTCCCCAATCCTGACCGCATCCCCCCGATCCTCCCCGGTCCTCCCCGCATCCTCCCCGATCCTCCCCGATGCTCCCCGGTCCTGCCCGCATCCTCCCGGGTCCTCCCCGCATCCTCCCAGGTGCTCCCCACATCCTCCCCGGTCCTCCCCGGTCCTCCCCGGTCCTCCCCGGTCCTCCCCGGTCCTCCCCGCATCCTCCCCGATCCTCCCCGATCCTCCCCGGTCCTCCCCGCATCCCCCCCGGTCCTCCCCGATCCTCCCCGGTCCTCCCCGCATCCCCCCCGGTCCTCCCCGCATCCTCCGCGGTCCTCCCCGCATCCTCCCCGGTCCTCCCCGCGTCCTCCCTGATCCTCCCCGATCCTCCCCGGTCCTCCCCGCATCCCCCCCGGTCCTCCCCGATCCTCCCCGGTCCTCCCCGCATCCCCCCCGATCCTCCCCACATCCTCCCCGATCCTCCCCGCATCCCCCCGATCCTCCCCAGTCCTCCCCGGTCCTCCCCGCGTCCTCCCTGATCCTCCCCGATCCTCCCCGGTCCTCCCCGCATCCCCCACGGTCCTCCCCGATCCTCCCCGGTCCTCCCCGCATCCCCCCCGATCCTCCCCGCATCCTCCTCGATCCGGCCCGCATCCTCCCCGGTCCTCCCCGCACCCTCCCCGGTCCTCCCCGCATCCCCCCGATCCTCCCCGCATCCTCCCCGATCCTCCCCGCATCCTCCCCGATCCTTCCCGCCTCCTCCCCGCTCCTCCCCGCATCCTCCCCGGTCCTCCCCGCATCCTCCCCGGTCCTCCCCGCATTCTCCCCTATCCTCCCCGCATCCTCCCCGCATCATCCCCGGTCCTCCCCGCATCCTCTCCGGTCCTCCCCACATCCTCCCCGATCCTCCCCGCATCCTCCCCGGCCCTCCCCGCATCCTCCCCGGTCCTCCCCGCATTCTCCCCTATCCTCCCCGCATCATCCCCGGTCCTCCCCGCATCCTCCCCGGTTCCTCCCCGGTTCCTCCGCGGTCCTCCCCGCATCCTCCCCGCATCCTCCCCGCATCCTCCCCGCATCCTCCCCGCATCCTCCCCGGTCCTCCCCGCATCCTCCCCGGTCCTCCCCGCATCCTCCCCGCATCCTCCCCGCATCCTCCCCGGTCCTCCCCGCATCTGCCCCGCATCCTGCCTGCATCCTCCCCGCATCCTCCCCGCATCCTCCCCGATACTCCCCGCATCCTCCCCGGTCCTCCCCGCATCCTGCCTGGTCCTCCCCGCATCCTCCCCGATCCTCCCCGCATCCTCCCCGGTCCTCCCCGCATCCTCCCCGATCCTCCCTGCATCCTGCCCGGTCCGCCCCGCATCCTGCCCGATCCTCCCCGCATCCTCCCCGCTCTTCCCCGCATCCTCCCTGCTCCTCCCCGCATCCTCCCCGATCCTCCCCGCATCCTCCCCGGTCCTCCCCGCTTCCTCCCCGATCCTCCCCGCATCCTCCCCGATCCTCCCCGCATCCTCCCCGGTCCTCCCCGCATCCTCCCCGGTCCTCCCCGCATCCTCGCCGGTCCTCCCCGATCCTCCCCGGTCCTCCCCGCATCCTCCCCGGTCCTCCCCGCATCCTCCCGGGTCCTCCCCGCATCCTCCCCGATCCTCCCCGCATCCTCCTCGGTCCTCCCCGCATCCTCCCCGATCCTCCCCGCATCCTCCCCGGTCCTCCCCGCATCCTCCCCGATCCTCCGCGCATCCTCCCCGGTCCTCCCCGCATCCTCCCCGCATCCTCCCCGCATCCTCCCCGCATCCTCCCCGCATCCTCCCCGGTCCTCCCCGCATCCTCCCCGGTCCTCCCCGCATCCTCCCCGCATCCTCCCCGCATCCTCCCCGCATCCTCCCCGGTCCTCCCCGCATCCGCCCCGCATCCTCTCTGCATCCTCCCCGCATCCTCCCCGCATCCTACCCGATCCTCCCCGCATCCTCCCCGGTCCTCCCCGATCATCCCCGGTCCTCCCCTTATCCCCCCCGATCCTCCCCGGTCCTTCCCGGTCCTCCCCGCATCCCCCCCGATCCTCCCTGCATCCTCCCCGGTCCTCCCCGCATCCTCCCTGGTCCTGGCCGCATCCGCCCCGATCCTCCCCGCATCCTCCCCGCATCCTCCCCGCATCCTCCCCGGTCCTCCCCGCATCCTCCCCGCATCCTCCCCGCATCCTCCCCGCATCCTCCCCGGTCCTCCCCGCATCTGCCCCGCATCCTGGGTCTGGGTCTGGGTCTGGGTGTCGCCTTTTCCGGGGAGACGCCCCCTCTGCCCCCTTACCCTTGTGTGCACCTGCTTCCCACATCCTTCCCGCATCCGCCCCGATCCTCCCCGCATCCTCCCCGCATCCTCCCCGCATCCTCCCCGGTCCTCCCCACATCCTCCTTGCATCCTGCCCGCATCCTCCCCGATCCTCCCCGCATCCTCCCCGGTCCTCCCCGCATCCTGCCTGGTCCTCCCCGCATCCTCCCCGATCCTCCCCGCATCCTCCCCGGTCCTCCCCGCATCCTCCCCGATCCTCCCCGCATCCTGCCCGGTCCTCCCCGCATCCTCCCCGATCCTCCCCGCATCCTCCCCGCTCCTCCCCGCATCCTCCCTGCTCCTCCCCGCTTCCTCCCCGATCCTCCCCGCATCCTCCCTGGTCCCCCCCGCTTCCTCCCCGATCCTCCCCGCATCCTCCCCGGTCCTCCCCGCTTCCTCCCCGATCCTCCCCGCATCCTCCCCGATCCTCCCCGCATCCTCCCCGGTCCTCCCCGCATCCTCCCCGGTCCTCCCCGCATCCTCGCCGGTCCTCCACGATCCTCCCCGGTCCTCCCCGCATCCTCCCCGGTCCTCCCCGCATCCTCCCCGATCCTCCCCGCATCCTGCCCGGTCCTTCCCGCATCCTCCCCGATCCTCCCCGCATCCTCCCCGGTCCTCCCCGCTTCCTCCCCGATCCTCCCCGCATCCTCCCCGATCCTCCCCGCATCCTCCCCGGTCCTCCCCGCATCCTCCCCGGTCCTCCCCGCATCCTCGCCGTTCCTCCACGATCCTCCCCGGTCCTCCCCGCATCCTCCCGGGTCCTCCCCGCATCCTCCCCGATCCTCCCCGCATCCTCCTCGGTCCTCCCCGCATCCTCCCCGCATCCTCCCCGGTCCTCCCCGCATCCTCCCCGATGCTCCGCGCATCCTCCCCGGTCCTCCCCGCATCCTCCCCGCATCCTCCCCGCATCCTCCCCGGTCCTCCCCGCATCCGCCCCGCATCCTCTCTGCATCCTCCCCGCATCCTCCCCGCATCCTACCCGATCCTCCCCGCATCCTCCCCGGTCCTCCCCGATCATCCCCGGTCCTCCCCGCATCCCCCCCGATCCTCCCCGGTCCTTCCCGGTCCTCCCCGCATCCCCCCCGATCCTCCCTGCATCCTCCCCGGTCCTCCCCGCATCCTCCCTGGTCCTGCCCGCATCCGCCCCGATCCTCCCCGCATCCTCCCCGCATCCTCCCCGCATCCTACCCGATCCTCCCCGCATCCTCCCCGGTCCTCCCCGATCATCCCCGGTCCTCCCCGCATCGCCCCCGATCCTCCCCGGTCCTCCCCGCATCCCCCCCGATCCTCCCTGCATCCTCCCCGGTCCTCCCCGCATCCTCCCTGGTCCTGCCCGCATCCGCCCCGATCCTCCCCGCATCCTCCCCGGTCCTCCCCGCATCCTCCCCGATCCTCCCCGCATCCTCCCCGGTCCTCCCCGCATCCTCCCCGGTCCTCCCCGCATCCTCCCCGCATCCTCCCTGCATCCTCCCCGGTCCTCCCCGCATCCCCCCGATCCTCCCCAGTCCTCCCCGGTCCTGACCGCATCCCCCCGATCCTCCCCGCATCCCCCCCGGTCCTCCCCGCATCCTCCCCGATCTTCCCCGCATCCTCCCCGATCCTCCCCGCATCCTCCCCGCTCCTCCCCGCATCCTCCCCGGTCCTCCCCGCATCCTCCCCGGTCCTCCCCGCATTCTCCCCTATCCTCCCCGCATCCTCCCCGCATCATCCCCGGTCCTCCCCGCATCCTCCCCGGTCCTCCCCACATCCTCCCCGATCCTCCCCGCATCCTCCCCGGTCCTCCCCGCATCCTCCCCGGTCCTCCCCGCATTCTCCCCTATCCTCCCCGCATCCTCCCCGCATCATCCCCGGTTCCTCCCCGGTTCCTCCCCGATCCTCCCCCCATCCTCGCCGATCCTCCCTGCATCCTCCCCGATCCTCCCCGCATCCCCCCCGATCCTCCCCGCATCCTCCCCGGTCCTCCCCGCCTCCCTCCCGATCCTCCCCGCATCCTCCCCGGTCCTCCCCGCATCCTCCCCGATCCTCTGCGCATCCTCCCCGGTCCTCCCCGCATCCTCCCCGCATCCTCCCCGCATTCTCCCCGCATCCTCCCCGCATCCTCCCCGCATCCTCCCCGCATCCTCCCCGGTCCTCCCCGCATCCTCCCCGGTCCTCCCCGCATCCTCCCCGCATCCTCCCCGCATCCTCCCCGCATCCTCCCCGGTCCTCCCCGCATCTGCCCCGCATCCTCCCTGCATCCTCCCCGCATCCTCCCCGCATCCTCCCCGATCCTCCCCGCATCCTCCCCGGTCCTCCCCGCATCCTGCCTGGTCCTCCCCGCATCCTCCCCGATCCTCCCCGCATCCTCCCCGGTCCTCCCCGCATCCTCCCCGATCCTCCCCGCATCCTCCCCGCTCCTGCCCGCATCCTCCCTGCTCCTCCCCGCTTCCTCCCCGATCCTCCCCGCATCCTCCCTGGTCCCCCCCGCTTCCTCCCCGATCCTCCCCGCATCCTCCCCGGTCCTCCCCGCTTCCTCCCCGATCCTCCCCGCATCCTCCCCGATCCTCCCCGCATCCTCCCCGGTCCTCCCCGCATCCTCCCCGGTCCTCCCCGCATCCTCCCGGATCCTCCCCGCATCCTCCCCAGTCCTCCCCGCATCCTCCCGGGTCCTCCCCGCATCCTCCCCGATCCTCCCCGCATCCTCCCCGGTCCTCCCAGCATCCTCCCCGGTCCTCCCCGCATCCGCCCGCATCCTCCCGGATCCTCCCCGCATCCTCCCCGGTCCTCCCCGCATCCTCCCCGATCCTCCCCGCATCCTCCCCGCATCCTCCCCGATCCTCCCCGCATCCTCCCCGGTCCTCCCCGCATCCGCCCCGCATCCTCTCTGCATCCTCCCCGCATCCTCCCCGCATCCTACCCGATCCTCCCCGCATCCTCCCCGGTCCTCCCCGATCATCCCCGGTCCTCCCCGCATCCCCCCCGATCCTCCCCGGTCCTTCCCGGTCCTCCCCGCATCCCCCCCGATCCTCCCTGCATCCTCCCCGGTCCTCCCCGCATCCTCCCTGGTCCTGCCCGCATCCGCCCCGATCCTCCCCGCATCCTCCCCGCATCCTCCCCGCATCCTACCCGATCCTCCCCGCATCCTCCCCGGTCCTCCCCGATCATCCCCGGTCCTCCCCGCATCGCCCCCGATCCTCCCCGGTCCTCCCCGCATCCCCCCCGATCCTCCCTGCATCCTCCCCGGTCCTCCCCGCATCCTCCCTGGTCCTGCCCGCATCCGCCCCGATCCTCCCCGCATCCTCCCCGGTCCTCCCCGCATCCTCCCCGATCCTCCCCGCATCCTCCCCGGTCCTCCCCGCATCCTCCCCGGTCCTCCCCGCATCCTCCCCGCATCCTCCCTGCATCCTCCCCGGTCCTCCCCGCATCCCCCCGATCCTCCCCAGTCCTCCCCGGTCCTGACCGCATCCCCCCGATCCTCCCCGCATCCCCCCCGGTCCTCCCCGCATCCTCCCCGATCCTCCCCGCATCCTCCCTGATCCTCCCCGCATCCTCCCCGCTCCTCCCCGCATCCTCCCCGGTCCTCCCCGCATCCTCCCCGGTCCTCCCCGCATTCTCCCCTATCCTCCCCGCATCCTCCCCGCATCATCCCCGGTCCTCCCCGCATCCTCCCCGGTCCTCCCCACATCCTCCCCGATCCTCCCCGCATCCTCCCCGGTCCTCCCCGCATCCTCCCCGGTCCTCCCCGCATTCTCCCCTATCCTCCCCGCATCCTCCCCGCATCATCCCCGGTTCCTCCCCGGTTCCTCCCCGATCCTCCCCCCATCCTCGCCGATCCTCCCTGCATCCTCCCCGATCCTCCCCGCATCCCCCCCGATCCTCCCCGCATCCTCCCCGGTCCTCCCCGCCTCCCTCCCGATCCTCCCCGCATCCTCCCCGGTCCTCCCCGCATCCTCCCCGATCCTCTGCGCATCCTCCCCGGTCCTCCCCGCATCCTCCCCGCATCCTCCCCGCATTCTCCCCGCATCCTCCCCGCATCCTCCCCGCATCCTCCCCGCATCCTCCCCGGTCCTCCCCGCATCCTCCCCGGTCCTCCCCGCATCCTCCCCGCATCCTCCCCGCATCCTCCCCGCATCCTCCCCGGTCCTCCCCGCATCTGCCCCGCATCCTCCCTGCATCCTCCCCGCATCCTCCCTGCATCCTCCCCGATCCTCCCCGCATCCTCCCCGGTCCTCCCCGCATCCTGCCTGGTCCTCCCCGCATCCTCCCCGATCCTCCCCGCATCCTCCCCGGTCCTCCCCGCATCCTCCCCGATCCTCCCCGCATCCTCCCCGCTCCTGCCCGCATCCTCCCTGCTCCTCCCCGCTTCCTCCCCGATCCTCCCCGCATCCTCCCTGGTCCCCCCCGCTTCCTCCCCGATCCTCCCCGCATCCTCCCCGGTCCTCCCCGCTTCCTCCCCGATCCTCCCCGCATCCTCCCCGATCCTCCCCGCATCCTCCCCGGTCCTCCCCGCATCCTCCCCGGTCCTCCCCGCATCCTCCCGGATCCTCCCCGCATCCTCCCCAGTCCTCCCCGCATCCTCCCGGGTCCTCCCCGCATCCTCCCCGATCCTCCCCGCATCCTCCCCGGTCCTCCCAGCATCCTCCCCGGTCCTCCCCGCATCCTCCCGCATCCTCCCGGATCCTCCCCGCATCCTCCCCGGTCCTCCCCGCATCCTCCCCGATCCTCCCCGCATCCTCCCCGCATCCTCCCCGATCCTCCCCGCATCCTCCCCGGTCCTCCCCGCATCCTCCCCGCATCCTCCCCGCATCCTCCCCGCATGCTCCCCGGTCCTCCCCGCATCCTCCCCGCATCCTCCCCGCATCCTCCCCGGTCCTCCCCGCATCCGCCCCGCATCCTCCCCGCATCCTCCCCGCATCCTCCCCGCATCCTCCTTGATCCTCCCCGCATCATCCCCGGTCCTCCCCGCATCCTCCCGGTGCCTCCCCGCATCCTCCGCGGTCCTCCCCGATCCTCCCTGGTCCTCCCCGGTCCTCCCCGCATCCCCCCCGATCCTCCCTGCATCCTCCCCGGTCCTCCCCGCATCCTCCCCGGTCCTCCCCAGTCATCCCCGCATCCCCCCCGATCCTCCCTGCATCCTCCCCGGTCCTCCCCGCATCCTCCCTGGTCCTGCCCGCATCCGCCCCGATCCTCCCCGCATCCTCCCCGGTCCTCCCCGCATCCTCCCCGGTCCTCCCCGCATCCTCCCCGGTCCTCCCCGCATCCTCCCCGCATCCTCCCTGCATCCTCCCCGGATCCTCCCCGCTCCTCCCCGCATCCTCCCCGGTCCTCCCCGCATCCTCCCCGGTCCTCCCCGCATCCCCCCCGGTCCTCCCCGGTCCTCCCCGCATCCTCCCCGATCCTCCCCGCATCCTGCCCGGTCCTCCCCGCATCCTCCCCGATCCTCCCCGCATCCTCCCCGCTCCTCCCCGCATCCTCCCTGCTCCTCCCCGCTTCCTCCCCGATCCTCCTCGCATCCTCCCTGGTCCTCCCCGCTTCCTCCCCGATCCTCCCCGCATCCTCCCCGGTCCTCCCCGCTTCCTCCCCGATCCTCCCCGCATCCTCCCCATTCCTCTCCGCATCCTCCCCGGTCCTCCCCGCATCCTCCCCGGTCCTCCCCGCATCCTCGCCGGTCCTCCCCGATCCTCCCCGGTCCTCCCCGCATCCTCCCGGGTCCTCCCCGCATCCTCCCCGATCCTCCCCGCATCCTCCCCGCATCCTCCCCGATCCTCCCCGCATCCTCCCCGGTCCTCCCCGCATCCTCCCCGATCCTCCCCGCATCCTCCCCGGTCCTCCCCGCATCCTCCCCGATCCTCCCCGCATCCTCCCCGGTCCTCCCCGCATCCTCCCCGGTCCTCCCCGCATCCTCCCCGCATCCTCCCTGCATCCTCCCCGCATCCTCCCCGCTCCTCCCCACATCCTCCCCGGTCCTCCCCGCATCCTCCCCGGTCCTCCCCGCATCCCCCCCGGTCCTCCCCGGTCCTCCCCGCATCCTCCCCGATCCTCCCCGCATCCTCCCCGGTCCTCCCCGCATCCTCCCCGGTCCTCCCCGCATCCCCCCCGGTCCTCCCCGGTCCTCCCCGCATCCTCCCCGATCCTCCCCGCATCCTCCCCGGTCCTCCCCGCATCCTCCCCGGTCCTCCCCGCATCCTCCCCGCTCCTCCCCGCATCCTTCCCGGTCCTCCCCGCACACTCCCCGATCCTCCCCGCATCCTCCCCGGTCCTCCCCGCATCCGCCCCGGTCCTCCCCGCATCCTCCCCGGTCCTCCACGCATCCTCCCCGCATCCTCCCCGATCCTCCCCGCATCCTCCCTGGTCCTCCCCGCTTCCTCCCCGATCCTCCCCGCATCCTCCCCGATCCTCCCCGCATCCTCGCCGGTCCTCCCCGCATCCTCCCCGATCCTCCCCGCATCCTCCCCATTCCTCTCCGCATCCTCCCCGGTCCTCCCCGCATCCTCCCCGGTCCTCCCCGCATCCTCGCCGGTCCTCCCCGATCCTCCCCGGTCCTCCCCGCATCCTCCCGGGTCCTCCCCGCATCCTCCCCGATCCTCCCCGCATCCTCCCCGCATCCTCCCCGATCCTCCCCGCATCCTCCACGGTCCTCCCCGCATCCTCCCCGATCCTCCGCGCATCCTCCCCGGTCCTCCCCGCATCCTCCCCGATCCTCCCCGCATCCTCCCCGGTCCTCCCCGCATCCTCCCCGGTCCTCCCCGCATCCTCCCCGCATCCTCCCTGCATCCTCCCCGCATCCTCCCCGCTCCTCCCCACATCCTCCCCGGTCCTCCCCGCATCCTCCCCGGTCCTCCCCGCATCCCCCCCGGTCCTCCCCGGTCCTCCCCGCATCCTCCCCGATCCTCCCCGCATCCTCCCCGGTCCTCCCCGCATCCTCCCCGGTCCTCCCCGCATCCCCCCCGGTCCTCCCCGGTCCTCCCCGCATCCTCCCCGATCCTCCCCGCATCCTCCCCGGTCCTCCCCGCATCCTCCCCGGTCCTCCCCGCATCCTCCCCGCTCCTCCCCGCATCCTTCCCGGTCCTCCCCGCACACTCCCCGATCCTCCCCGCATCCTCCCCGGTCCTCCCCGCATCCGCCCCGGTCCTCCCCGCATCCTCCCTGGTCCTCCACGCATCCTCCCCGCATCCTCCCCGATCCTCCCCGCATCCTCCCTGGTCCTCCCCGCTTCCTCCCCGATCCTCCCCGCATCCTCCCCGATCCTCCCCGCATCCTCGCCGGTCCTCCCCGATCATACCCGCATCCTCCCCGCATCCTCCCCGGTTCTCCCCGCATCCTCCCCGCTCCTCCCCGCATCCGCCCCGATCCTCCCCGCATCCTCCCCGGTCCTCCCCGCATCCTCCCCGGTCCTCCCCGCTTCCTCCCCGATCCTCCCCGCATCGTCCCCGGTCCTCCCCGCTTCATCCCCGATCCTCCCCGCATCCTCCCCGATCCTCCCCACATCCTCCCCGGTCCTCCCCGATCCTCCCAGCATCCTCCCCGGTCCTCCCCGCATCCTCCCGGATCCTCCCCGCATCCTCCCCGGTCCTCCTTGCATCCTCCCCGATCCTCCCCGCATCCTCCCCGATCCTCCCCGCATCCTCCCCGCATCCTCCCGGGTCCTCCCCGATCCTCCCCGCATCCTCCCCGGTCCTCCCCGCATCCTCCCCGGTCCTCCCCGCATCCTCCCGGAGCCTCCCCGCATCCTCCCCGGTCCTCCCCAATCCTCCCTGGTCCTCCCCGGTCCTCCCCGCATCCTCCCCGATCCTCCCCGCATCCTCCCCGGTCCTCCTTGCATCCTCCCCGATCCTCCCCGCATCCTCCCCGATCCTCCCCGCATCCTCCCCGCATCCTCCCGGGTCCTCCCCGATCCTCCCCGCATCCTCCCCGGTCCTCCCCGCATCCTCCCCGGTCCTCCCCGCATCCTCCCGGATCCTCCCCGCATCCTCCCCGGTCCTACCCGCATCCTCCCGGGTCCTCCCCGCATCCTCCCCGCATCCTCCCCGCATCCTCCCCGATCCTCCCCGCATCATCCCCGGTCCTCCCCGCATCCTCCCGGAGCCTCCCCGCATCCTCCCCGGTCCTCCCCAATCCTCCCTGGTCCTCCCCGGTCCTCCCCGCATCCCCCCCGATCCTCCCTGCATCCTCCCCGGTCCTCCCCGCATCCTCCCTGGTCCTCCCCGGTCATCCCCGCATCCCCCCCGATCCTCCCTGCATCCTCCCCGGTCCTCCCCGCATCCTCCCCGGTCCTCCCCGCATCCTCCCCGGTCCTCCCTGCATCCTCCCCGCATCCTCCCAGCATCCTCCCCGGATCCTCCCCGCTCCTCCCCGCATCCTCCCCGGTCCTCCCTGCATCCTCCCCGGTCCTCCCCGCATCCCCCCCGGTCCTCCCCGGTCCTCCCCGCATCCTCCCCGATCCTCGCCGCATCCTGCCCGGTCCTCCCCGCATCCTCCCCGATCCTCCCCGCATCCTCCCCGCTCCTCCCCGCATCCTCCCCGCATCCTCCCCGCTTCCTCCCCGATCCTCCCCGCATCCTCCCTGGTCCTCCCCGCTTCCTCCCCGATCCTCCCCGCATCCTCCCCGGTCCTCCCCGCATCCTCGCCGGTCCTCCCCGATCCTCCCCGGTCCTCCCCGCATCCTCCCGGGTCCTCCCCGCATCCTCCCCGATCCTCCCCGCATCCTCCCCGGTCCTCCCCGATCCTCCCCGCATCCTCCCTGGTCCTCCCCGCATCCTCCCCGATCCTCCGCGCATCCTCCCCGGTCCTCCCCGCATCCTCCCCGCATCCTCCCCGCATCCTCCCCGGTCCTCCCCGCATCCTCCCCGGTCCTCCCCGCATCCTCCCCGATCCTCCCCGCATCCTCCCCGCATCCTCCCCGTATCCTCCCCGCATCCTCCCCGATCCTCCCCGCATCCGCCCCGCATCCTCCCTGCATCCTCCCCGCATCCTCCCCGCATCCTCCCCGATCCTCCCCGCATCCTCCCCGGTCCTCCCCGATCCTCCCCGGTCCTCCCCGCATCCCCCCAGATCCTCCCCGGTCCTCCCCGGTCCTCCCCGCATCCCCCCCGATCCTCCCCGCATCCTCCCCGGTCCTCCCCGCATCCTCCCCGGTCCTCCACGCATCCCCCCCGATCCTCCCTGCATCCTCCACGGTCCTCCCCGCATCCTCCCCGATCCTCCCCGCATCCTCCCCGGTCCTCCCCGCATCCTCCCCGGTCCTCCCCGCATCCTCCCCGATCCTCCCCGCATCCTTCCTGGTCCTCCCCGCATCCTCTCCGATCCTCCCCGCATCCTCCCCGGTCCTCCCCGCATTCTCCCCGAACCTCCCCGCATCCTCCCCGATCCTCCCCGCATCCTCCCCGGTCCTCCCCGCATCCTCCCCGGTCCTCCCCGCATCCTCCCCGATCCTCCCCGCATCCTTCCTGGTCCTCCCCGCATCCTCTCCGATCCTCCCCGCATCCTCCCCGGTCCTCCCCGCATCCTCCCCGGTCCTCCCTGCATCCTCCCCGCATCCTGCCCGCTCCTCCCCGCATCCTGCCCGCTCCTCCCCGCATCCTCCCTGGTCCTCCCCGCATCCTCCCCGGTCCTCCCCGCATCCCCCCCGGTCCTCCCCGGTCCTCCCCGCATCCTCCCCGATCCTCCCCGCATCCTCGCCGGTCCTCCCCGCATCCTCCCCGGTCCTCCCCGCATCCTCCCCGCTCCTCCCTGCATCCTCCCTGCTCCTCCCCGCATCCTCCCCGGTCTTCCCCGCATCCTCCCCGGTCCTCCCTGCTTCCTCCCCGATCCTCCCCGCATCCTCCCCCGTCCTCCCCGCTTCCTCCCCGATCCTCCCCGCATCCTCCCCGATCCTCCCCGCATCCTCGCCGGTCCTCCTCGATCCTCCCCGCATCCTCCCCGCATCCTCCCCGGTTCTCCCCGCATCCTCCCCGCTCCTCCCCGCATCCTCCCTGCTCCTCCCCGCATCCTCCCCGGTCCTCCCCGCATCCTCCCCGGTCCTCCCCGCTTCCTCCCCGATCCTCCCCGCATCCTCCCCGGTCCTCCCCGCTTCATCCCCGATCCTCCCCGCATCCTCCCCGATCCTCCCCGCATCCTCCCCGGTCCTCCCCGATCCTCCCCGCATCCTCCCCGGTCCTCCCCGCATCCTCCCGGATCCTCCCCGCATCCTCCCCGGTCCTCCCCGCATCCTCCCCGATCCTCCCCGCATCCTCCCCGGTGCTCCCCGCATCCTCCCCGGTCCTCCCCGATCCTCCCCGGTCCTCCCCGCATCCCCCCCGATCCTCCCCGCATCCTCCCGGGTCCTCCCCGCATCCTCCCCGATCCTCCCCGCATCCTCCCCGGTCCTCCCCGCATCCTCCCCGGTCCTCCCCGCATCCTCCCGGATCCTCCCCGCATCCTCCCCGGTCCTCCCCGATCCTCCCCGCATCCTCCCCGGTCCTCCCCGCATCCTCCCCGCATCCTCCCCGCATCCTCCCCGCATCCTCCCCGCATCCTCCCCGGTCCTCCCCGCATCCTCCCCGCATCCTCCCCGCATCCTCCCCGGTCCTCCCCGCATCCGCCCCGCATCCTCCCCGCATCCTCCCCGCATCCTCCCCGCATCCTCCCCGATCCTCCCCGCATCATCCCCGGTCCTCCCCGCATCCTCCCCGAGCCTCCCCGCATCCTCCCCGGTCCTCCCCGATCCTCCCCGGTCCTCCCCGGTCCTGCCCGCATCCCCCCCGATCCTCCCTGCATCCTCCCCGGCCCTCCCCGCATCCTCCCCGGTCCTCCCCGGTCCTCCCCGCATCACCCCCGATCCTCCCTGCATCCTCCCCGGTCCTCCCCGCATCCTCCCTGGTCCTGCCCGCATCCGCCCCGATCCTCCCCGCATCCTCCCCGGTCCTCCCCGCATCCTCCCCGTTCCTCCCCGCATCCTCCCCGGTCCTCCCCGCATCCTCCCCGCATCCTCCCTGCATCCACCCCGCATCCTCCCCGCTCCTCCCCGCATCCTCCCCGCATCCTCCCTGCATCCACCCCGCATCCTCCCTGCTCCTCCCCGCATCCTCCCCGATCCTCCCCGCATCCTCCCCGATCCTCCCCGCATCCTCGCCGGTCCTCCTCGATCCTCCCCGCATCCTCCCCGCATCCTCCCCGGTTCTCCCCGCATCCTCCCCGCTCCTCCCCGCATCCTCCCTGCTCCTCCCCGCATCCTCCCCGGTCCTCCCCGCATCCTCCCCGGTCCTCCCCGCTTCCTCCCCGATCCTCCCCGCATCCTCCCCAGTCCTCCCCGCTTCATCCCCGATCTTCCCCGCATCCTCCCCGATCCTCCCCGCATCCTCCCCGGTCCTCCCCGATCCTCCCCGCATCCTCCCCGGTCCTCCCCGCATCCTCCCGGATCCTCCCCGCATCCTCCCCGGTCCTCCCCGCATCCTCCCCGATCCTCCCCGCATCCTCCCCGGTCCTCCCCGCATCCTCCCCGGTCCTCCCCGATCCTCCCCGGTCCTCCCCGCATCCCCCCCGATCCTCCCCGCATCCTCCCGGGTCCTCCCCGCATCCTCCCCGATCCTCCCCGCATCCTCCCCGGTCCTCCCCGCATCCTCCCCGGTCCTCCCCGCATCCTCCCGGATCCTCCCCGCATCCTCCCCGGTCCTCCCCGCATCCTCCCGGGTCCTCCCCGCATCCTCCCCGATCCTCCCCGCATCCTCCCCGGTCCTCCCAGCATCCTCCCCGGTCCTCCCCCCATCCTCCCGGATCCTCCCCGGTCCTCCCCGATCCTCCCCGGTCCTCCCCGCATCCCCCCCGATCCTCCCCGCATCCTCCCGGGTCCTCCCCGCATCCTCCCCGATCCTCCCCGCATCCTCCCCGGTCCTCCCCGCATCCTCCCCGGTCCTCCCCGCATCCTCCCGGATCCTCCCCGCATCCTCCCCGGTCCTCCCCGATCCTCCCCGCATCCTCCCCGGTCCTCCCCGCATCCTCCCCGCATCCTCCCCGCATCCTCCCCGCATCCTCCCCGCATCCTCCCCGGTCCTCCCCGCATCCTCCCCGCATCCTCCCCGCATCCTCCCCGGTCCTCCCCGCATCCGCCCCGCATCCTCCCCGCATCCTCCCCGCATCCTCCCCGCATCCTCCCCGATCCTCCCCGCATCGTCCCCGGTCCTCCCCGCATCCTCCCCGAGCCTCCCCGCATCCTCCCCGGTCCTCCCCGATCCTCCCCGGTCCTCCCCGGTCCTCCCCGCATCCCCCCCGATCCTCCCCGCATCCTCCCGGGTCCTCCCCGCATCCTCCCCGATCCTCCCCGCATCCTCCCCGGTCCTCCCAGCATCCTCCCCGGTCCTCCCCCCATCCTCCCGCATCCTCCCCGGTCCTCCCCGATCCTCCCCGGTCCTCCCCGCATCCCCCCCGATCCTCCCCGCATCCTCCCGGGTCCTCCCCGCATCCTCCCCGATCCTCCCCGCATCCTCCCCGGTCCTCCCCGCATCCTCCCCGCATCCTCCCCGCATCCTCCCCGCATCCTCCCCGGTCCTCCCCGCATCCTCCCCGCATCCTCCCCGCATCCTCCCCGGTCCTCCCCGCATCCGCCCCGCATCCTCCCCGCATCCTCCCCGCATCCTCCCCGCATCCTCCCCGATCCTCCCCGCATCATCCCCGGTCCTCCCCGCATCCTCCCCGAGCCTCCCCGCATCCTCCCCGGTCCTCCCCGATCCTCCCCGGTCCTCCCCGGTCCTCCCCGCATCCCCCCCGATCCTCCCTGCATCCTCCCCGGCCCTCCCCGCATCCTCCCCGGTCCTCCCCGGTCCTCCCCGCATCCCCCCCGATCCTCCCTGCATCCTCCCCGGTCCTCCCCGCATCCTCCCTGGTCCTGCCCGCATCCGCCCCGATCCTCCCCGCATCCTCCCCGGTCCTCCCCGCATCCTCCCCGGTCCTCCCCGCATCCTCCCCGGTCCTCCCCGCATCCTCCCCGCATCCTCCCTGCATCCACCCCGCATCCTCCCCGCTCCTCCCCGCATCCTCCCCGCATCCTCCCTGCATCCACCCCGCATCCTCCCTGCTCCTCCCCGCATCCTCCCCGATCCTCCCCGCATCCTCCCCGATCCTCCCCGCATCCTCGCCGGTCCTCCTCGATCCTCCCCGCATCCTCCCCGCATCCTCCCCGGTTCTCCCCGCATCCTCCCCGCTCCTCCCCGCATCCTCCCTGCTCCTCCCCGCATCCTCCCCGGTCCTCCCCGCATCCTCCCCGGTCCTCCCCGCTTCCTCCCCGATCCTCCCCGCATCCTCCCCAGTCCTCCCCGCTTCATCCCCGATCTTCCCCGCATCCTCCCCGATCCTCCCCGCATCCTCCCCGGTCCTCCCCGATCCTCCCCGCATCCTCCCCGGTCCTCCCCGCATCCTCCCGGATCCTCCCCGCATCCTCCCCGGTCCTCCCCGCATCCTCCCCGATCCTCCCCGCATCCTCCCCGGTCCTCCCCGCATCCTCCCCGGTCCTCCCCGATCCTCCCCGGTCCTCCCCGCATCCCCCCCGATCCTCCCCGCATCCTCCCGGGTCCTCCCCGCATCCTCCCCGATCCCCCCCGCATCCTCCCCGGTCCTCCCCGCATCCTCCCCGGTCCTCCCCGCATCCTCCCGGATCCTCCCCGCATCCTCCCCGGTCCTCCCCGCATCCTCCCGGGTCCTCCCCGCATCCTCCCCGATCCTCCCCGCATCCTCCCCGGTCCTCCCAGCATCCTCCCCGGTCCTCCCCCCATCCTCCCGGATCCTCCCCGCATCCTCCCCGGTCCTCCCCGCATCCTCCCCGAACCTCCCCGCATCCTCCCCGGTCCTCCCCGATCCTCCCCGCATCCTCCCCGGTCCTCCCCGCATCCTCCCCGCATCCTCCCCGCATCCTCCCCGCATCCTCCCCGGTCCTCCCCGCATCCTCCCCGCATCCTCCCCGCATCCTCCCCGCATCCTCCCCGGTCCTCCCCGCATCCGCCCCGCATCCTCCCCGCATCCTCTCCGCATCCTCCCCGCATCCTCCCCGCATCATCCCCGGTCCTCCCCGCATCCTCCCCGAGCCTCCCCGCATCCTCCCCGGTCCTCCCCGATCCTCCCCGGTCCTCCCCGGTCCTCCCCGCATCCCCCCCGATCCTCCCTGCATCCTCCCCGGCCCTCCCCGCATCCTCCCCGGTCCTCCCCGGTCCTCCCCGCATCCCCCCCGATCCTCCCTGCATCCTCCCCGGTCCTCCCCGCATCCTCCCTGGTCCTGCCCGCATCCGCCCCGATCCTCCCCGCATCCTCCCCGGTCCTCCCCGCATCCTCCCCGGTCCTCCCTGCATCCTCCCCGGTCCTCCCCGCATCCTCCCAGCATCCTCCGTGCATCCACCCCGCATCCTCCCCGCTCCTCCCCGCATCCTCCCCGGTCCTCCCCGCATTCTCCCCGGTCCTCCCCGCATCCCCCCCGGTCCTCCCCGGTCCTCCCCGCATCCTCCCCGATCCTCCCCGCATCCTCCCCGGTCCTCCCCGCATCCTCCCCGGTCCTCCCCGCATCCTCCCCGGTCCTCCCCGCATCCTCCTTGCTCCTCCCCGCATCCTCCCCGATCCTCCCCGCATCCTCCCCGGTCCTCCCCGCTTCCTCCCCGATCCTCCCCGCATCCTCCCCGATCCTCCCCGCATCCTCGCCGGTCCTCGCCGGTCCTCCCCGCATCCTCCCCGCATCCTCCCTGGTCCTCCCCGCATCCTCCCCGATCCTCCCCGCATCCTCCCCGGTCCTCCCCGCATCCCCCCCGATCCTCCCCGGTCCTCCCCGGTCCTCCCCGCATCCCCCCCGATCCTCCCTGCATCCTCCCCGGTCCTCCCCGCATCCTCCCTGGTCCTGCCCGCATCCGCCCCGAGCCTCCCCGCATCCTCCCCGGTCCTCCCCGCATCCTCCCCGATCCTCCCCGCATCCTCCCCGGTCCTCCCCGCATCCTCCCCGATCCTCCCCGCATCCTCACCGGTCCTCCCCGCATCCTCCCCGATCCTCCCCGCATCCTCCCCGGTCCTCCGCGCATCCTCCCCGCATCCTCCCCGCATCCTCCCCGCATCCTCCCCGCATCCTCCCCGGTCCTCCCCGCATCCTCCCCGGTCCTCCCCGCATCCTCCCCGCATCCTCCCCGCATCCTCCCCGCATCCTCCCCGGTCCTCCCCGCATCCTCCCCGCATCCTCCCCGCATCCTCCCCGCATCCTCCCCGCATCCCCCCCGATCCTCCCCGCATCCTCCCCGGTCCTCCCCGCATCCTCCCCGATCCTCCCCGCATCCTCCCCGGTGCTCCCCGCATCCTCCCCGGTCCCTCCCGCATCCTCCCCGGTGCTCCCCGCATCCTCCCCGGTCCCTCCCGCATCCTCCCCGGTCCTCCCCACATCCCCCCCGATCCTCCCTGCATCCTCCCCGGTCCTCCCCGCATCCTCCATGGGCCTGCCCGCATCCGCCCCGATCCTCCCCGCATCCTCCCGGGTCCTCCCCGCATCCTCCCCGATCCTCCCCGCATTCTCCCTGGTCCTCCCCGCATCCTCCCCGGTCCTCCCCGCATCCCCCCCGCATCCTCCCTGCTCCTCCCCGCTTCCTCCCCGATCCTCCCCGCATCCTCCCCGAACCTCCCCGCATCCTCGCCGGTCCTCCCCGATCCTCCCCGCATCCTCCCCGCATCCTCCCCGGTCCTCCCCGCATCCCCCCCGCATCCTCCCTGCTCCTCCCCGCTTCCTCCCCGATCCTCCCCGCATCCTCCCCGAACCTCCCCGCATCCTCGCCGGCCCTCCCCGATCCTCCCCGCATCCTCCCCGCATCCTCCCCGGTCCTCCCCGCATCCCCCCCGATCCTCCCCGGTCCTCCCCGGTCCTCCCCGCATCCCCCCCGATCCTCCCTGCATCCGCCCCGAGCCTCCCCGCATCCTCCCGGGTCCTCCCCGCATCCTCCCCGATCCTCCCCGCATCCTCCCCGGTCCTCCCCGCATCCTCCCCGATCCTCCCCGCATCCTCCCCGGTCCTCCCCGCATCCTCCCCGATCCTCCCCGCATCCTCCCCGGTCCTCCGCGCATCCTCCCCGCATCCTCCCCGCATCCTCCCCGCATCCTCCCCGCATCCTCCCCGGTCCTCCCCGCATCCTCCCCGGTCCTCCCCGCATCCTCCCCGCATCCTCCCCGCATCCTCCCCGCATCCTCCCCGGTCCTCCCCGCATCCTCCCCGCATCCTCCCCGCTCCTCCCCGCATCCTCCCTGCTCCTCCCCGCATCCTCCCCGGTCCTCCCCGCATCTTCCCCGGTCCTCCCCGCATCCTCCCCGATCCTCCCCGCATCCTCCCCGGTCCTCCCCGCATCCTCCCCGGTCCTCCCCGCATCCTCCCCGCATCCTCCCCGCATCCTCCCCGGTCCTCCCCGCATCCTCCCCGGTCCTCCCCACATCCTCCCCGCATCCTCCCCGCATCCTCCCCGCATCCTCCCCGGTCCTCCCCGCATCCTCCCCGCATCCTCCCCGCATTCTCCCCGCATCCTCCCCGCATCCTCCCCGGTCCACCCTGCATCCTCCCCGGTCCTCCCCGCATCCCCCCCGCATCCTCCCCGCATCCTCCCCGGTACTCCCTGCATCCCCCCCAGGCCACCCCGGTCCTCCCCGGTCCGCCCCGCATCCCCCCCGGTCCTCCCCGCATCCTCCCCGGTCCTCCCTGGTCCTCCCCGGTCATCCCCGCATCCCCCCCGGTCCTCCCCGCATCCTCCCCGGTTCCTCGCCGCATCCTCCCCGATCCTCCCCGCATCCTCCCCGTATCCTCCCCGATCCTCCCCGCATCCTCCCCGGTCCCCCCTGCATCCTCCCCGATCCTCCCCGCACCCCCCCCCCGGTCCTCCCCGGTCCTCCCCGGTCATCCCCGCATCCCCCCCGATCCTCCCCGCATCCGCCCCGGTCCTCCCCGCATCCTCCCCGGTTTATCCCTGCATCCTCCCCGATCCTCCCCGCATCCTCCCCGATCCTCCCCGCATCCTCCCCGGTCCTCCCCGCATCCTCCCCGTTCCTCCCCGCATCCTCCCCGGTCCTCCCCGCATCCTCCCCGGTCCTCCCCGCATCGTCCCCGATCCTCCCCGCATCCTCCCCGTTCCTCCCCGCATCCTCCCCGATCCTCCCCGCATCCTCCCCGATCCTCCCCGCATCATCCCCGGTCCTCCCCGCATCCTCCCCGATCCTCCCCGCATCCTGCCCGATCCTCCCCGCATCCCCCCCGGTCCTCCCCGCATCGTCCCCGATCCTCCCCGCATCCTCCCCGGTCCTCCCTGCATTCTCCCCGGTCCTCCCCGCATCCTCCCCGATCCTCCCCGCATCCTCCCCGATCCTCCCCGCATCCTCCCCGGTCCTCCCCGCATCCTCCCCGCTCCTCCCCGCATCATCCCCGCATCCTCCCCGGTCCTCCCCGCATCCTCCCCGATCCTCCCCGCATCCTCCCCGGTCCTCCCCGCATCCTCCCCGATCCTCCCCGCATCCTCCCCGGTCCTCCGCGCATCCTCCCCGCATCCTCCCCGCATCCTCCCCGCATCCTCCCCGCATCCTCCCCGGTCCTCCCCGCATCCTCCCCGGTCCTCCCCGCATCCTCCCCGCATCCTCCCCGCATCCTCCCCGCATCCTCCCCGGTCCTCCCCGCATCCTCCCCGCATCCTCCCCGCTCCTCCCCGCATCCTCCCTGCTCCTCCCCGCATCCTCCCCGGTCCTCCCCGCATCCTCCCCGGTCCTCCCCGCATCCTCCCCGATCCTCCCCGCATCCTCCCCGGTCCTCCCCGCATCCTCCCCGGTCCTCCCCGCATGCTCCCCGCATGCTCCCCGCATCCTCCCCGGTCCTCCCCGCATCCTCCCTGGTCCTCCCCACATCCTCCCCGCATCCTCCCCGCATCCTCCCCGCATCCTCCCCGCATTCTCCCCGCATCCTCCCCGCATCCTCCCCGGTCCACCCTGCATCCTCCCCGGTCCTCCCCGCATCCCCCCCGCATCCCCCCCGCATCCTCCCCGGTACTCCCTGCATCCCCCCCAGGCCACCCCGGTCCTCCCCGGTCCGCCCCGCATCCCCCCCGGTCCTCCCCGCATCCTCCCCGGTCCTCCCTGGTCCTCCCCGGTCATCCCCGCATCCCCCCCGGTCCTCCCCGCATCCTCCCCGGTTCCTCGCCGCATCCTCCCCGATCCTCCCCGCATCCTCCCCGTATCCTCCCCGATCCTCCCCCCATCCTCCCCGGTCCCCCCTGCATCATCCCCGATCCTCCCCGCACCCCCCCCGGTCCTCCCCGGTCCTCCCCGGTCATCCCCGCATCCCCCCCGATCCTCCCCGCATCCGCCCCGGTCCTCCCCGCATCCTCCCCGGTTTATCCCTGCATCCTCCCCGATCCTCCCCGCATCCTCCCCGATCCTCCCCGCATCCTCCCCGGTCCTCCCCGCATCCTCCCCGTTCCTCCCCGCATCCTCCCCGGTCCTCCCCGCATCCTCCCCGGTCCTCCCCGCATCGTCCCCGATCCTCCCCGCATCCTCCCCGTTCCTCCCCGCATCCTCCCCGATCCTCCCCGCATCCTGCCCGATCCTCCCCGCATCATCCCCGGTCCTCCCCGCATCCTCCCCGATCCTCCCCGCATCCTGCCCGATCCTCCCCGCATCCCCCCCGGTCCTCCCCGCATCGTCCCCGATCCTCCCCGCATCCTCCCCGGTCCTCCCTGCATTCTCCCCGGTCCTCCCCGCATCCTCCCCGATCCTCCCCGCATCCTCCCCGATCCTCCCCGCATCCTCCCCGGTCCTCCCCGCATCCTCCCCGCTCCTCCCCGCATCCTCCCCGCATCCTCCCCGGTCCTCCCCGCATCCTCCCCGATCCTCCCTGCATCCTCCCCGGTCCTCCCCGCATCCTCCCCGGTCCTCCCCGCATCCTCCCCGCATCATCCCCGGTTCCTCGCCGCATCCTCCCCGATCCTCCCCGCATCCTCCCCGGTTCCTCGCCGCATCCTCCCCGATCCTCCCCGCATCCTCCCCGCTCCTCCCCGCATCCTCCCCGGTCCACCCCGCATCCTCCCCGATCCTCCCCGCATCCTCCCCGATTCTCCCCGCATCCTCCCCGATCCTCCCCGCACCCCCCCCCGGTCCTCCCCAATACTCCCCGCATCCTCCCCGGACCTCCCCGCATCCTCCCCGGTCCTCCCCGCATCCTCCCCGGTCCTCCCCGATCCCTCCCCGCATCCTCCCCGGTCCTCCCCGCATCCTCCCCGATCCTCCCCGCATCCTCCCCGACCCTCCCCGCATCCTTCCCGATTCTCCCCGCATCCTCCCCGATCCTCCCCGCACCCCCCCCGGTCCTCCCCAATACTCCCCGCATCCTCCCCGGACCTCCCCGCATCCTCCCCGGTCCTCCCCGCATCCTCCCCGCGTCCTCCCTGATCCCTCCCCGCATCCTCCCTGGTCCTCCCCGCATCCTCCCCGATCCTCCCCGCATCCTCCCCGGTCCTCCCCGCATCCCCACCGATCCTCCCCGCATCCTCCCCGATCCTCCCCGCATCCTCCCCGGTCCTCCCTGCATTCTCCCCGGTCCTCCCCGCATCCTCCCCGATCCTCCCCGCATCCTCCCCGATCCTCCCCGCATCCTCCCCGGTCCTCCCCGCATCCTCCCCGCTCCTCCCCGCATCCTCCCCGGTCCTCCCCGCATCCTCCCCGGTCCTCCCCGCATCCTCCCCGATCCTCCCTGCATCCTCCCCGGTCCTCCCCGGTCCTCCCCGCATCCTCCCCGCATCATCCCCGGTTCCTCGCCGCATCCTCCCCGATCCTCCCCGCATCCTCCCCGGTTCCTCGGCGCATCCTCCCCGATCCTCCCCGCATCCTCCCCGATCCTCCCCGCATCCTCCCCGGTCCACCCCGCATCCTCCCCGATCCTCCCCGCATTCTCCCCGATTCTCCCCGCATCCTCCCCGATCCTCCCCGCACCCCCCCCGGTCCTCCCCAATACTCCCCGCATCCTCCCCGCATCCTCCCCGGTCCTCCCCGCATCCTCCCCGGTTCTCCCCGATCCCTCCCCGCATCCTCCCCGGTCCTCCCCGCATCCTCCCCGATCCTCCCCGCATCCTCCCCGACCCTCCCCGCATCCTCCCCGGGCCTCCCAGCATCCTCCCCGATCCTCCCCGCATCCTCCCCGCATCCTCCCCGCATCCTCCCCGCATCCTCCCCGCATCCTCCCCGGTCCTCCCCGCATCCTCCCCGGTCCTCCCCGCATCCTCCCCGCATCCTCCCCGCATCCTCCCCGCATCCTCCCCGGTCCTCCCCGCATCCTCCCCGCATCCTCCCCGCTCCTCCCCGCATCCTCCCTGCTCCTCCCCGCATCCTCCCCGGTCCTCCCCGCATCCTCCCCGGTCCTCCCCGCATCCTCCCCGATCCTCCCCGCATCCTCCCCGGTCCTCCCCGCATCCTCCCCGGTCCTCCCCGCATCCTCCCCGCATCCTCCCCGCATCCTCCCCGGTCCTCCCCGCATCCTCCCCGGTCCTCCCCACATCCTCCCCGCATCCTCCCCGCATCCTCCCCGCATCCTCCCCGGTCCTCCCCGCATCCTCCCCGCATCCTCCCCGCATTCTCCCCGCATCCTCCCCGCATCCTCCCCGGTCCTCCCTGCATCCTCCCCGGTCCTCCCCGCATCCCCCCCGCATCCTCCCCGCATCCTCCCCGGTACTCCCTGCATCCCCCCCAGGCCACCCCGGTCCTCCCCGGTCCGCCCCGCATCCCCCCCGGTCCTCCCCGCATCCTCCCCGGTCCTCCCTGGTCCTCCCCGGTCATCCCCGCATCCCCCCCGGTCCTCCCCGCATCCTCCCCGGTTCCTCGCCGCATCCTCCCCGATCCTCCCCGCATCCTCCCCGTATCCTCCCCGATCCTCCCCGCATCCTCCCCGGTCCCCCCTGCATCCTCCCCGATCCTCCCCGCACCCCCCCCGGTCCTCCCCGGTCCTCCCCGGTCATCCCCGCATCCCCCCCGATCCTCCCCGCATCCGCCCCGGTCCTCCCCGCATCCTCCCAGGTTTATCCCTGCATCCTCCCCGATCCTCCCCGCATCCTCCCCGATCCTCCCCGCATCCTCCCCGGTCCTCCCCGCATCCTCCCCGTTCCTCCCCGCATCCTCCCCGGTCCTCCCCGCATCCTCCCCGGTCCTCCCCGCATCGTCCCCGATCCTCCCCGCATCCTCCCCGTTCCTCCCCGCATCCTCCCCGATCCTCCCCGCATCCTCCCCGATCCTCCCCGCATCATCCCCGGTCCTCCCCGCATCCTCCCCGCATTCTTCCCGGTCCTCCCCGATCCTCCCCGCATCCCCCCCGGTCCTCCCCGCATCGTCCCCGATCCTCCCCGCATCCTCCCCGGTCCTCCCTGCATTCTCCCCGGTCCTCCCCGCATCCTCCCCGATCCTCCCCGCATCCTCCCCGATCCTCCTCGCATCCTCCCCGGTCCTCCCCGCATCCTCCCCGCTCCTCCCCGCATCCTCCCCGCATCCTCCCCGGTCCTCCCCGCATCCTCCCCGATCCTCCCTGCATCCTCCCCGGTCCTCCCCGCATCCTCCCCGGTCCTCCCCGCATCCTCCCCGCATCATCCCCGGTTCCTCGCCGCATCCTCCCCGATCATCCCCGCATCCTCCCCGGTTCCTCGCCGCATCCTCCCCGATCCTCCCCGCATCCTCCCCGATCCTCCCCGCATCCTCCCCGGTCCACCCCGCATCCTCCCCGATCCTCCCCGCATCCTCCCCGATTCTCCCCGCATGCTCCCCGATCCTCCCCGCACCCCCCCCGGTCCTCCCCAATACTCCCCGCATCCTCCCCGGACCTCCCCGCATCCTCCCCGGTCCTCCCCGCATCCTCCCCGGTCCTCCCCGATCCCTCCCCGCATCCTCCCCGGTCCTCCCCGCATCCTCCCCGATCCTCCCCGCATCCTCCCCGACCCTCCCCGCATCCTTCCCGATCCTCCCCGCATCCTCCCCGATCCTCCCCGCATCCTCCCCGATCCTCCCCGCATCCTCCCCGGTCCTCCCCGCATCCTCACCGATCCTCCCCGCATCCTCCCCGATCCTCCCCGCATCCTCCCCGGTCCTCCCTGCATTCTCCCCGGTCCTCCCCGCATCCTCCCCGATCCTCCCCGCATCCTCCCCGATCCTCCCCGCATCCTCCCCGGTCCTCCCCGCATCCTCCCCGCTCCTCCCCGCATCCTCCCCGGTCCTCCCCGCATCCTCCCCGGTCCTCCCCGCATCCTCCCCGATCCTCCCTGCATCCTCCCCGGTCCTCCCCGCATCCTCCCCGGTCCTCCCCGCATCCTCCCCGCATCATCCCCGGTTCCTCGCCGCATCCTCCCCGATCCTCCCCGCATCCTCCCCGGTTCCTCGCCGCATCCTCCCCGATCCTCCCCGCATCCTCCCCGATTTTGTGGCCGCCTTCCTGGCGGGATCAGTGCCCCGCCTAGCCCTTCGACGGGTCTACGCGCTGCGCCTCTTGGACCGCCGTCACCCACCAGCAGCCCTAACCGCGTTGCGCTGTCCGTTCTGTGACGGCGTGGTCGAGGACTTGGTGGTGCACTTGCGAGCTGCCTGCTGGCACTACCTGGGCTTCGTGGTCTCCGCGTTGGGGGCGGTGTGCTGGCTGGACGGAGTTCGCCGACAAGTTCAAGGGCCCGCCCAGCACCCAGCGTACTGGGTTGCCGTACCCGACGGCGTCGTGGGTCTGTGGGACCCCCTACACCCGGGCGTGGCAGCCCCTCCTGAGCGGCACGCCCTTGTATCCATGACGGCGGAGATATTTGGAGCAGACGAAGAGGACAAGGCGATGGTCACAGAGCTACTGCACGTGCTAAGCCGCCCGGTGATGCAGCTAAGCCACTTGCTGTGGCGGGCTACGGCTGTCGACCATGCGGTTAATGCGGGGTGCGAGCGACGCCCCGGCGCTTTAACGTACCGGCAGTCAGCACTGCTTGGGATGGTGGTCCGCGTGCTGCCCCGTTGTGAGCTGGCGCCGGACACCCTGTCTGCCCTGCCCCTGCCCCCGCCCCGTAGCCTTGGCCCCGGCAGTGGCTGCCTTGTGGTAGT
This sequence comes from Eutreptiella sp. 'Long Island Sound 2002', assembly GCA_964036045.1. Lineage (NCBI taxonomy): Eukaryota > Euglenozoa > Euglenophyceae > Eutreptiales > Eutreptiaceae > Eutreptiella > Eutreptiella sp. 'Long Island Sound 2002'. The sequence continues at coordinate 9,543,581 of OZ038395.1, forward strand.
CGCCTTCGAAGCCGACGACACGTGTTTCCTGTGGCGCGCGCTGCAGCAGCACCTACCACCAGTATGGCTGCTGACCCCAGCCCTGGCGCCAGCCCTGCGTGCGCAGTGGCCAGCGGATCTATATGTCCACCAGTTAAGCCCGGATGCAGTGTTGCTCTGGGAGCCAGGCACCCAGCTGGAGTACTGGAGGCTATAAAGACGCACCTCGACAGAGGGGCAGAGGTCCCTGCAGCATGCGCTGTCACACCGCCCTTCCAGCCTGATGCCGGCCCTGCATGCGCAGGGACCCGCGACTCGCTACTCGACACGACCAGAGAACGCCCGGATGCTGTGCAGTGCATGTCGTGCTTGCAGATCAGCGTCCCAGGCCCGCCAGCGTCCCAGCACTGTGCAGTGCATGGGCAGGCGGTAGACAGCCCACAGCCCCCTCCGGCCCGCGCCGTGTGGCGTCCGGCCGATGGCAGCGGGGAACTGGGGGTCGGGGGGGGGGGGGGACCGAGGGGGAGACGAGAGCGACGCGATGGACGATTCGCCCGCCGCGGTGTGGCGACGTCCAGCCCAGCCTGGCCGGGGCAGCCGTATCCGGTGCGTCCGGTGGAATCGGTTCCAGGCACTCAGACACCAGACACCAGACACACCTCCCCGATTCTCCCCGCATCCTCCCCGGTCCTCCCCGCATCCTCCCCGATCCTCCCCATATCCTCCCCGGTCCTCCCCGCATCCTCCCCGGTCCTCCCCGCATCCTCCCCGTTCCTGACCGCATCCCCCCGATCCTCTCCGCATCCTCCCCGGTCCGCCCCGCATCCTCCCCGATCCTCCCCGCATCCTCCCCGGTCCTCCCCGCATCCCCCCCGGTCCTCCCCGCATCCTCCCGCGTCCTCCCCGCATCCTCCCCGATCCTCCCCGCATCCTCCCCGATCCTCCCCGCATCCTCCCCGGTCCTCCCCGCATCCTCCCCGGTCCTCCCCGCATCCTTCCCGGTCCTCCCCGCATCCCCCCCGGTCCTCCCCGCATCCTCCCCGGTCCTCCCCGCATCCCCCCCGGTCCTCCCTGCATCCTCCCCAGTCCGCCCCGCATCCTCCCCAATCCTCCCCGCATCCTCCCCGATCGTCCCCGCATCCTCCCCGGTCCTCCCCGCATCCTCCCCGGTCCTCCCCGCATTCTCCCCGATCCTCCCTGCATCCTCCCCGCCTCCTCCCCGGTCCTCCCCGCATCCTCCCAGGTCCTCCCCGCATCCTGCCCGATCCTCCCCACATCCTCCCCGGTCCTCCCCGCATCCTCGCCGGTCCCCCCAGCATCCTCCCCGTTCCTGACCGCATCCCCCCGATCCTCTCCGCATCCTCCCCGGTCCTCCCCGCATCCTCCCCGATCCTCCCTGCATCCTCCCCGGTCCTCCCCGCATCCCCCCCGGTCCTCCCCGCATCCTCCCCCGTCCTCCCCGCATCCTCCCCGGTCCTCCCCGCATCATCCCCGGTCCTCCCCGCATCATCCCCGGACCTACCCGCATCCTCCCCGATCCTCCCCGCATCCTCCCCGATCCTGCCCGCATCCTCCACGATCCTCCCCGCATCCTCCCAGGTCCTCCCCGCATCCTCCCCGGTCCGCCCCGCATCCTCCCCGATCATCCCCGCATCCTCCCCGGTCCTCCCCGCATCCTCCCCGGTCCTCCTCGCATCCTCCCCGATCCTCCCCGCACCCCCCCCTGCCTCGTCCCCGATCCTCCCCACATCCTCCCCGATCCTCCCCGCATCCTCCCCGGTCCTCCCCGCATCCTCCCCGCATCCTCCCCGCATCTTCCCCGCAACCTCCCCGCATCCTCCCCGATCGTCCCCGCATCCTCCCCGATCCTCCCCGCATCCTCCCCGGTCCACCCCGCATCCCCCCCGGTCCTCCCCGATCCTCCCCGGTCCTCCCCGTATCCCCCCCGGTCCTCCCCGCATCCTCCCCGGTTCCTCCCCGCATCCTCCCCGATCCTCCCCGATCCTCCCCGATCCTCCCCGCATCCTCCCCGGTCCTCCCCGCATCCTCCCCGATCCTCCCCACATCCTCCCCGGTTCCTCCCCGCATCCTCCCCGATCCTCCCCGCATCCTCCCCGATCCTCCCCGCATCCTCCCCGGTCCTCCCTGCATCCCCCCCGGTCCTCCCCGCATCCTCCCCCGTCTTCCCCGCATCCTCCCCGGTCCTCCCCGCATCATGCCCGGTCCTCCCCGCATCCTCCCCGATCCTCCCCGCATCCTCCCCGATCCTGCCCGCATCCTCCCCGATCCTCCCCGCATCCTCCCAGGTCCTCCCCGCATCCTCCCCGGTTCTCCCCGCATCCTTCCCGGTCCGCCCCGCATCATCCCCGATCATCCCCGCATCCTCCCCGCATCCTCCCCGGTCCTCCCCGCATTCTCCCCGATCCTCCCCGCATCCTCCCCGCCTCGTCCCCGGACCCCCCCGCATCCTCCCCGGTTCCTCCCCGCATCCTTCCCGATCCTCCCCGCATCCTCCCCGATCCTCCCCGATCCTCCCCGCATCCTCCCCGCATCCTCCCCGGTCCTCCCCGCATCCTCCCCGATCCTCCCCGCATCCTCCCCGGTCCTCCCCGCATCCCCCCCGATCCTCCCGGGTCCTCCCCGGTCCTCCCCGCATCCCCCCGGATCCTCCCTGCATCCGCCCCGAGCCTCCCCGCATCCTCCCGGGTCCTCCCCGCATCCTCCCCGATCCTCCCCGCATCCTCCCCGGTCCTCCCCGCATCCTCCCCGATCCTCCCCGCATCCTCCCCGGTCCTCCCCGCATCCTCCCCGATCCTCCCCGCATCATCCCTGGTCCTCCGCGCATCCTCCCCGCATCCTCCCCGCATCCTCCCCGCATCCTCCCTGGTCCTCCCGGCATCCTCCCCGGTCCTCCCCGCATCCTCCCCGCATCCTCACCGCATCCTCCCCGCATCCTCCCCGGTCCCCCCCGCATCCTCCCCGCATCCTCCCCGCTCCTCCCCGCATCCACCCTGCTCCTCCCCGCATCCTCCCCGGTCCTCCCCGCATCCTCCCCGGTCCTCCCCGCATCCTCCCCGATCCTCCCCGCATCCTCCCCGGTCCTCCCCGCATCCTCCCCGCATCCTCCCCGCATCCTCCCCGCATCCTCCCCGCATCCTCTCCGGTCCTCCCCGCATCCTCCCCGGTCCTCCCCACATCCTCCCCGCATCCTCCCCGCATCCTCCCCGCATCCTCCCCGGTCCTCCTCGCATCCTCCCCGCATCCTCCCCGCATTCTCCCCGCATCCTCCCCGCATCCTCCCCGGTCCTCCCTGCATCCTCCCCGGTCCTCCCCGCATCCCCCCCGCATCCCCCCCGCATCCTCCCCGGTCCTCCTCGCATCCTCCCCGATCCTCCCCGCATCCTCCCCGCCTCGTCCCCGGTCCTCCCCACATCCTCCCCGCATCCTCCCCGGTTCCTCCCCGATCCTCCCCACATCCTCCCCGATCCTCCCCGCATCCTCCCCGGTCCTCCCCGCATCCTCCCCGCATCCTCCCCGCATCTTCCCCGCAACCTCCCCGCATCCTCCCCGATCGTCCCCGCATCCTCCCCGATCCTCCCCGCATCCTCCCCGGTCCACCCTGCATCCCCCCCGGTCCTCCCCGGTCCTCCCCGTATCCCCCCCGGTCCTCCCCGCATCCTCCCCGGTTCCTCCCCGCATCCTCCCCGATCCTCCCCGATCCTCCCCGATCCTCCCCGCATCCTCCCCGGTCCTCCCCGCATCCTCCCCGATCCTCCCCACATCCTCCCCGGTTCCTCCCCGCATCCTCCCCGATCCTCCCCGCATCCTCCCCGATCCTCCCCACATCCTCCCCGGTCCTCCCTGCATCCCCCCCGGTCCTCCCCGCATCCTCCCCCGTCTTCCCCGCATCCTCCCCGGTCCTCCCCGCATCATGCCCGGTCCTCCCCGCATCCTCCCCGATCCTCCCCGCATCCTCCCCGATCCTGCCCGCATCCTCCCCGATCCTCCCCGCATCCTCCCAGGTCCTCCCCGCATCCTCCCCGGTCCTCCCCGCATCCTTCCCGGTCCGCCCCGCATCATCCCCGATCATCCCCGCATCCTCCCCGCATCCTCCCCGGTCCTCCCCGCATTCTCCCCGATCCTCCCCGCATCCTCCCCGCCTCGTCCCCGGACCCCCCCGCATCCTCCCCGTTTCCTCCCCGCATCCTTCCCGATCCTCCCCGCATCCTCCCCGATCCTCCCCGATCCTCCCCGCATCCTCCCCGCATCCTCCCCGGTCCTCCCCGCATCCTCCCCGATCCTCCCTGCATCCTCCCCGGTCCTCCCCGCATCCCCCCCGATCCTCCCCGGTCCTCCCCGGTCCTCCCCGCATCCCCCCCGATCCTCCCTGCATCCGCCCCGAGCCTCCCCGCATCCTCCCGGGTCCTCCCCGCATCCTCCCCGATCCTCCCCGCATCCTCCCCGGTCCTCCCCGCATCCTCCCCGATCCTCCCCGCATCCTCCCCGGTCCTCCCCGCATCCTCCCCGATCCTCCCCGCATCCTCCCTGGTCCTCCGCGCATCCTCCGCGCATCCTCCCCGCATCCTCCCCGCATCCTCCCCGGTCCTCCCGGCATCCTCCCCGGTCCTCCCCGCATCCTCCCCGCATCCTCCCCGCATCCTCCCCGCATCCGCCCCGGTCCTCCCCGCATCCTCCCCGCATCCTCCCCGCTCCTCCCCGCATCCTCCCTGCTCCTCCCCGCATCCTCCCCGGTCCTCCCCGCATCCTCCCCGGTCCTCCCCGCATCCTCCCCGATCCTCCCCGCATCCTCTCCGGTCCTCCCCGCATCCTCCCCGGTCCTCCCCACATCCTCCCCGCATCCTCCCCGCATCCTCCCCGCATCCTCCCCGGTCCTCCCCGCATCCTCCCCGCATCCTCCCCGCATCCTCTCCGGTCCTCCCCGCATCCTCCCCGGTCCTCCCCACATCCTCCCCGCATCCTCCCCGCATCCTCCCCGCATCCTCCCCGGTCCTCCCCGCATCCTCCCCGCATCCTCCCCGCATTCTCCCCGCATCCTCCCCGCATCCTCCCCGGTCCTCCCTGCATCCTCCCCGGTCCTCCCCGCATCCCCCCCGCATCCCCCCCGCATCCTCCCCGGTACTCCCTGCATCCCCCCCAGGCCACCCCGGTCCTCCCCGGTCCGCCCCGCATCCCCCCCGGTCCTCCCCGCATCCTCCCCGGTCCTCCCTGGTCCTCCCCGGTCATCCCCGCATCCCCCCCGGTCCTCCCCGCATCCTCCCCGGTTCCTCGCCGCATCCTCCCCGATCCTCCCCACATCCTCCCCGCATCCTCCTCGATCCTCCCCGCATCCTCCCCGGTCCCCCCTGCATCCTCCCCGATCCTCCCCGCATCCCCCCCGATCCTCCCCGCATCCGCCCCGGTCCTCCCCGCATCCTCCCCGGTTTATCCCTGCATCCTCCCCGATCCTCCCCGCATCCTCCCCGATCCTCCCCGCATCCTCCCCGGTCCTCCCCGCATCCTCCCCGTTCCTCCCCGCATCCTCCCCGGTCCTCCCCGCATCCTCCCCGGTCCTCCCCGCATCGTCCCCGATCCTCCCCGCATCCTCCCCAATCCTCCCCGCATCCTCCCCGGTCCCCCCCGCGTCCTCCCCGGTTCCTCGCCGCATCCTCCCCGATCCTCCCCGCATCCTCCCCGATCCTCCCCGCATCATCCCCGGTCCTCCCCGCATCCTCCCCAATCCTCCCCGCATCCTGCCCGATCCTCCCCGCATCCCCCCCGGTCCTCCCCGCATCCTCCCCGATCCTCCCCGCATCCTCCCCGGTCCTCCCTGCATTCTCCCCGGTCCTCCCCGCATCCTCCCCGATCCTCCCCGCATCCTCCCCGATCCTCCCCGCATCCTCCCCGGTCCTCCCCGCATCCTCCCCGCTCCTCCCCGCATCCTCCCCGCATCCTCCCCGGTCCTCCCCGCATCCTCCCCGATCCTCCCTGCATCCTCCCCGGTCCTCCCCGCATCCTCCCCGGTCCTCCCCGCATCCTCCCCGCATCATCCCCGGTTCCTCGCCGCATCCTCCCCGATCCTCCCCGCATCCTCCCCGGTTCCTCGCCGCATCCTCCCCGATCCTCCCCGCATCCTCCCCGATCCTCCCCGCATCCTCCCCGGTCCACCCCGCATCCTCCCCGATCCTCCCCGCATCCTCCCCGATTCTCCCCGCATCCTCCCCGATCCTCCCCGCACCCCCCCCCGGTCCTCCCCAATACTCCCCGCATCCTCCCCGGTCCTCCCCGCATCCTCCCCGGTCCTCCCCGCATCCTCCCCGGTCCTCCCCGATCCCTCCCCGCATCCTCCCCGGTCCTCCCCGCATCCTCCCCGATCCTCCCCACATCCTCCCCGACCCTCCCCGCTTCCTTCCCGATCCTCCCCGCATCCTCCCCGATCCTCCCCGCATCCTCCCCGATCCTCCCTGCATCCCCGGTCCTCCCCGCATCCTCCCCGATCCTCCCCGCATCCTCCCGGATCCTCCCCGCATCCTCCCCGGTCCTCCCTGCATTCTCCCCGGTCCTCCCCGCATCCTCCCCGATCCTCCCCGCATCCTCCCCGATCCTCCCCGCATCCTCCCCGGTCCTCCCCGCATCCTCCCCGCTCCTCCCCGCATCCTCCCTTGTCCTCCCCGCATCCTCCCCGGTCCTCCCCGCATCCTCCCCGATCCTCCCTGCATCCTCCCCGGTCCTCCCCGCATCCTCCCCGGTCCTCCCCGCATCCTCCCCGCATCATCCCCGGTTCCTCGCCGCATCCTCCCCGATCCTCCCCGCATCCTCCCCGGTTCCTCGCCGCATCCTCCCCGATCCTCCCCGCATCCTCCCCGATCCTCCCCGCATCCTCCCCGGTCCACCCCGCATCCTCCCCGATCCTCCCTGCATTCTCCCCGATTCTCCCCGCATCCTCCCCGATCCTCCCCGCACCCCCCCCGGTCCTCCCCAATACTCCCCGCATCCTCCCCGGTCCTCCCCGCATCCTCCCCGGTCCTCCCCGCATGCTCCCCGGTTCTCCCCGATCCCTCCCCGCATCCTCCCCGCATCCTCCCCGATCCTCCCCGCATCCTCCCCGGTTCCTCGCCGCATCCTCCCCGATCCTCCCCGCATCCTCCCCGATCCTCCCCGCATCCTCCCCGGTCCACCCCGCATCCTCCCCGATCCTCCCCGCATCCTCCCCCATTCTCCCCGCATCCTCCCCGATCCTCCCCGCACCCCCCCCGGTCCTCCCCAATACTCCCCGCATCCTCCCCGGTCCTCCCCGCATCCTCCCCGGTCCTCCCCGCATCCTCCCCGGTCCTCCCCGATCCCTCCCCGCATCCTCCCCGGTCCTCCCCGCATCCTCCCCGATCCTCCCCGCATCCTCCCCGACCCTCCCCGCTTCCTTCCCGATCCTCCCCGCATCCTCCCCGATCCTCCCCGCATCCTCCCCGATCCTCCCTGCATCCCCGGTCCTCCCCGCATCCTCCCCGATCCTCCCCGCATCCTCCCGGATCCTCCCCGCATCCTCCCCGGTCCTCCCTGCATTCTCCCCGGTCCTCCCCGCATCCTCCCCGATCCTCCCCGCATCCTCCCCGATCCTCCCCGCATCCTCCCCGGTCCTCCCCGCATCCTCCCCGCTCCTCCCCGCATCCTCCCCGGTCCTCCCCGCATCCTCCCCGGTCCTCCCCGCATCCTCCCCGATCCTCCCTGCATCCTCCCCGGTCCTCCCCGCATCCTCCCCGGTCCTCCCCGCATCCTCCCCGCATCATCCCCGGTTCCTCGCCGCATCCTCCCCGATCCTCCCCGCATCCTCCCCGGTTCCTCGCCGCATCCTCCCCGATCCTCCCCGCATCCTCCCCGATCCTCCCCGCATCCTCCCCGGTCCACCCCGCATCCTCCCCGATCCTCCCTGCATTCTCCCCGATTCTCCCCGCATCCTCCCCGATCCTCCCCGCACCCCCCCCGGTCCTCCCCAATACTCCCCGCATCCTCCCCGGTCCTCCCCGCATCCTCCCCGGTCCTCCCCGCATGCTCCCCGGTTCTCCCCGATCCCTCCCCGCATCCTCCCCGCATCCTCCCCGATCCTCCCCGCATCCTCCCCGATCCTCCCCGCATCCTCCCCGACCCTCCCCGCATCCTCCCCGGGCCTCCCCGCATCCTCCCCGATCCTCCCCGCATCCTCCCTGGTTCCTCCCCGCATCCTCCCCGATCCTCCCCGATCCTCCCCGATCCTCCCCGCATCCTCCCCGGTCCTCCCCGCATCCTCCCCGATCCTCCCCGCATCCTGCCCGGTCCTCCCCGCATCCTCCCCGATCCTCCCCGCATCCTGCCCGGTCCACCCCGCATCCCCCCCGGTCCTCCCCGATCCTCCCCGGTCCTCCCCGTATCCCCCCCGGTCCTCCCCGCATCCTCCCCGGTCCTCCCCGCATCCTCCCCGATCCTCCCCGCATCCTCCCCGGTCCTCCCCGCATCCTCCCCGGTCCTCCCCGCATACTTCCCGGTCCTCCCCGCATCCCCCCCGGTCCTCCCCGCATCCTCCCCGGTCCTCCCCGCATCCCCCCCGGTCCTCCCTGCATCCTCCCCGGTCCACCCCGCATCCTGCCCGATCCTCCCCGCATCCTCCCCGATCCTCCCTGCATCCTCGCCGGTCCTCCCCGCATCCTCCCCGGTCCTCCCCGCATCCTTCCTGGTCCTCCCCGCATCCTCCCCGATCTTCCCCGCATCCTCCCCGATCCTCCCTGCATCCTCCCCGGTCCTCCCCGCATCCTCCCCCGTCCTATCCGCATCCTCCCCGATCCTCCCCGCATCCTCCCCGGTCCTCCCTGCATCCTCCCTGGTCCTCCCCGCGTCCTCCCCGCATCCTCCCCGCATCCTCCCCGCATCCTCCCCGCATCCTCCCCGATCCTCCCCGCATCCTCCCCGATCCTCCCCGCATCCTCTCCCGTCCTCCCCGCATCTCCCCGATACTCCCCGCATCCTCCCCGGTCCTCCCCGCATCCTCCTCGGTCCTCCCTGTATCCTCCCCGGTCCTCCCCGCATCCTCCCCGATCCTCCCCGCATCCTCCCCGATCCTCCCCGCACCTCTCTGATCCTCCCTGCATCCTCCCCCATCCTCCCCGCATCCTCCCCGATCCTCCCCGCATCCTCCCCGGTCCTCCCCGCATCCTCCCCGCTCCTCCGTGCATCCTCCCCGGTCCTCCCCGCATCCTCCCCGGTCCTCCCCGCATTCTCCCCGATCCTCCCCGCATCCTCTCTGATACTCCCCGCATCCTCCCCGATCCTCCCCGCATTCTCCCCGGTCCTCCCCGCATCCTCCCCGGTCCTCCCCGGATCCTCCCTGATCCTCCCCGCATCCTCCCCGGTCCTCCCCGCATCCTCCCCGGTCCTCCCCGCATCCTCCCCGATCCTCCCCGCATCCTCCCCGGTCCTCTCCGCATCCTCCCCGATCCTCCCCGCATCCTCCCCGGTCCTCCCCGCATCCTCCCCGGTCCTCCCCGCATCCTCGCCGGTCCTCCCCGCATCCTCCCCGATCCTCCCCGCATCCTCCCCGATCCTCTGCGCATCCTCCCCGGTCCTCCCCGCATCATCCTTGGTCCTCCCCACATCCTCCCCGATCCTCCCCGCATCCTCCCCGATCCTCCCCGCATCCTCCCCGATCCTCCCGGCATCCTCTCCCGTCCTCCCCGCATCTCCCCGATGCTCCCCGCATCCTCCCCGGTCCTCCCCGCATCCTCCCCGAACCTCCCCGCATCCTCTCTGATCCTCCCTGCATCCTCCCTGATCCTCCCCGGTCCTCCCTGCATCCTCCCCGGTCCTCCCCGCATCCTCCCCGGTCCTCCCCGCATTCTCCCCGATCCTCCCCGCATCCTCTCTGATCCTCCCCGCATCCTCCCCGATCCTCCCCGCATTCTCCACGATCCTCCCCGCATCCTCCCCGATTCTCCCCGCACCCTCCCCGGTCCTCCCCGCATTCTCCACGATCTTCCCCGCATCCTCCCCGATCCTCCCCGCACCCTCCCCGGTCCTCCCCGCATCCTCCCCGGTCCTCCCCGGATCCTCCCTGATCCTCCCCGCATCCTCCCCGGTCCTCCCCGCATCCTCCCCGGTCCTCCCCGCATCCTCCCCGATCCTCCCCGCATCCTCCCCGGTCCTCTCCGCATCCTCCCCGGTCCTCCCCGCATCCTCCCCGATCCTCCCCGCATCCTCCCCGGTCCTCCCCGCATCCTCCCCGATCCTCTCCGCATCCTCCCGGGTCCTCCCCGCATCATCCTTGGTCCTCCCCACATCCTCCCCGATCCTCCCCGCATCCTCGCCGATCCTCCCCGCATCCTCCCCGGTCCTCTCCGCATCCTCCCCGATCCTCCCCGCATCCTCCCCCGGTCCTCCCCGCATCCCCCCCGGTCCCCCCTGCATCCTCCCCGGTCCACCCCGCATCCTCCCCGATCCTCCCGGCATCCTCCCCGATCCTCCCTGCATCCTCGCCGGTCCTCCCCGCATCCTCCCCGGTCCTCCCCGCATCCTTCCCGGTCCTCCCCGCATCCTCCCCGATCCTCCCCGCATCCTCCCCGATCCTCCCTGCATCCTCCCCGATCCTCCCCGCATCCTCCCCGATCCTCCCCGCATCCTCCCCCGTCCTATCCGCATCCTCCCCCGTCCTATCCGCATCCTCCCCGATCCTCCCCGCATCCTTCCCGGTCCTCCCTGCATCCTCCCCGGTCCTCCCCGCATCCTCCCCGCATCCTCCCCGCATCCTCCCCGCATCCTCCCCGCATCCTCTCCCGTCCTCCCCGCATCCTCCCCGATCCTCCCCGCATCTTCCCCGGTCCTCCCCGCATCCTCCTCGGTCCTCCCTGTATCCTCCCCGGTCCTCCCCGCATCCTCCCCGATCCTCCCCGCATCCTCCCCGATCCTCCCCGCGTCCTCTCTGATCCTCCCTGCATCCACCCCGATCCTCCCTGCATCCTCCGCGGTCCTCCCCGCATCCTCCCCGGTACTCCGTGCATCCTCCCCGGTCCTCGCCGCATCCTCCCCGATCCTCCCCGCATCCTCTCTGATCCTCCCCGCATCCTCTCCGATCCTTCCCGCATTCTCCACGATCCTCCCCGCTTCCTCCCCGATCCTCCCCGCACCCTCCCCGGTCCTCCCCGCATCCTTCCCGCATCCTCCCCGCATCCTCCCCGGTCCTCCCCGGATCCTCCCTGATGCTCCCCGCATCCTCCCCGGTCCTCCCCGCATCCTCCCCGGTCCTCCCCGCATCCTCCCCGCATCCTCCCCGCATCCTCCCCGCATCCTCCCCGCATCCTCTCCCGTCCTCCCCGCATCCTCCCCGATCCTCCCCGCATCTTCCCCGGTCCTCCCCGCATCCTCCTCGGTCCTCCCTGTATCCTCCCCGGTCCTCCCCGCATCCTCCCCGATCCTCCCCGCATCCTCCCCGATCCTCCCCGCGTCCTCTCTGATCCTCCCTGCATCCACCCCGATCCTCCCTACATCCTCCGCGGTCCTCCCCGCATCCTCCCCGGTACTCCGTGCATCCTCCCCGGTCCTCGCCGCATCCTCCCCGATCCTCCCCGCATCCTCTCTGATCCTCCCCGCATCCTCTCTGATCCTTCCCGCATTCTCCACGATCCTCCCCGCTTCCTCCCCGATCCTCCCCGCACCCTCCCCGGTCCTCCCCGCATCCTTCCCGCATCCTCCCCGCATCCTCCCCGGTCCTCCCCGGATCCTCCCTGATGCTCCCCGCATCCTCCCCGGTCCTCCCCGCATCCTCCCCGGTCCTCCCCGCATCCTCCCCGATCCTCCCCGCATCCTCCCCGGTCCTCTCCGCACCCTCCCCGATCCTACCCGCATCCTCCCCGGTCCTCCCCGCATCCTCCCCGATCCTCCCCGCATCCTCGCCGGTCCTCCCCGCATCCTCCCCGATCCTCCCGGCATCCTCCCCGGTCCGCTCCGCATCCTCCCCGGTCCTCCCCGCATCATCCTTGGTCCTCCCCGCATCCTCCCCGATCCTCCCCGCATCCTCGCCGATCCTCCCCGCATCCTCCCCGGTCCTCCCCGCATCCACCCCGGTCCTCCCCGCATCCTCCCCGGTCCTCCCGGCATCCCCCCCGGTCCTCCCTGCATCCTCCCCGGTCCACCCCGCATCCTCCCCGATCCTCCTCTTATCCTCCCCGATCCTCCCTGCACCCTCGCCGGTCCTCCCCGCATCCTCCCCGGTCCTCCCCGCATCCTTCCCGGTCCTCCCCGCATCCGCCCCGATCCTCCCCGCATCCTCCCCGATCCTCCCTGCATCCTCCTCGGTCCTCCCCGCATCCTCCCCGATCCTCCCCGCATCCTCCCCCGTCCTATCCGCATCCTCCCCGATCCTCCCCGCATCCTCCCCGGTCCTCCCTGCATCCTCCCCGGTCCTCCCCGCGTCCTCCCCGCATCCTCCCCGGTCCTCCCCGCATCCTCCCCGCATCCTCCCCGCATCTTCCCCGCATCCTCCCCGCATCCTCCCCGATCGTCCCCGCATCCTCCCCGGTTCCTCCCCGCATCCTCCCCGGTCCACCCCGCATCCCCCCCGGTCCTCCCCGATCCTCCCCGGTTCTCCCCGTATCCCCCCCGGTCCTCCCCGCATCCTCCCCGGTCCTCCCCGCATCCTCCCCGATCCTCCTCGCATCCTCCCCGGTCCTCCCCGCATCCTCCCCGGTCCTCCCCGCGTCCTTCCCGGTCCTCCCCGCATCCCCCCCGGTCCTCCCTGCATCCTGCCCGATCCTCCCCGCATCCTCCCCGATTCCTCCCTGCATCCTCGCCGGTCCTCCCCGCATCCTCCCCGGTCCTCCCCGCATCCTCCCCGATCTTCCCCGCATCCTCCCGGATCCTCCCTGCATCCTCCCCGGTCCTCCCCGCATCCTCCCCCGTCCTATCCGCATCCTCCCCGATCCTCCCCGCATCCTCCCCGGTCCTCCCTGCATCCTCCCCGGTCCTCCCCGCATCCTCCCCGAATCCTCCCCGCATCCTCCCCGCATCCTCCCCGCATCCTCTCCCGTCCTCCCCGCATCTCCCCGATCCTGCCTGCATCCTCCCCGGTCCTCCCCGCATCCTCCCTGAATCCTCCCCGCATCCTCCCCGCATCCTCCCCGCATCCTCTCCCGTCCTCCCCGCATCTCCCCGATCCTCCCCGCATCCTCCCCGGTCCTCCCCGCATCCTCCTCGGTCCTCCCTGTATCCTCCCCGGTCCTCCCCGCATCCTCCCCGGTCCTCCCCGCATCCTCCCCGATCCTCCCCGCATCCTCTCTGATCCTCCCTGCATCCTCCCCGATCCTCCCCGCATCCTCCCCGATCCTCCCCGCATCCTCCCCGGTCCTCCCCGCATCCTCCCCGCTCCTCCGTGCATCCTCCCCGGTCCTCCCCGCATCCTCCCCGGTCCTCCCCGCATTCTCCCCGATCCTCCCCGCATCCTCTCTGATCCTCCCCGCATCCTCCCCGATCCTCCCCGCATTCTCCACGATCCTCCCCGCATCCTCCCCGATCCTCCCCGCACCCTCCCCGGTCCTCCCCGCATCCTCCCCGGTCCTCCCCGCATCCTCCCTGATCCTCCCCGCATCCTCCCCGGTCCTCCCCGCATCCTCCCCGGTCCTCCCCGCATCCTCCCCGATCCTCCCCGCATCCTCCCCGGTCCTCTCCGCATCCTCCCCGATCCTCCCCGCATCCTCCCCGGTCCTCCCCGCATCCTCCCCGATCCTCCCCACATCCTCGCCGGTCCTCCCCGCATCCTCCCCGATCCTCCCCGCATCCTCCCCGATCCTCTCCGCATCCTCCCCGGTCCTCCCCGCATCATCCTTGGTCCTCCCCACATCCTCCCCGATCCTCCCCGCATCCTCCCCGATCCTCCCCGCATCCTCCCCGATCCTCCCCGCATCCTCTCCCGTCCTCCCCGCATCTCCCCGATCCTCCCCGCATCCTCCCCGGTCCTCCCCGCATCCTCCTCGGTCCTCCCTGTATCCTCCCCGGTCCTCCCCGCATCCTCCCCGATCCTCCCCGCATCCTCCCCGATCCTCCCCGCATCCTCTCTGATCCTCCCTGCATCCTCCCCGATCCTCCCCGCATCCTCCCCAATCCTCCCCGCATCCTCCCCGGTCCTCCCCGCATCCTCCCCGCTCCTCCGTGCATCCTCCCCGGTCCTCCCCGCATCCTCCCCGGTCCTCCCCGCATTCTCCCCGATCCTCCCCGCATCCTCTCTGATCCTCCCCGCATCCTCCCCGATCCTCCCCGCATTCTCCACGATCCTCCCCGCATCCTCCCCGATCCTCCCGGCACCCTCCCCGGTCCTCCCCGCATTCTCCACGATCCTCCCCGCATCCTCCCCGATCCTCCCCGCACCCTCCCCGGTCCTCCCCGCATCCTCCCCGGTCCTCCCCGGATCCTCCCTGATCCTCCCCGCATCCTCCCCGGTCCTCCCCGCATCCTCCCCGGTCCTCCCCGCATCCTCCCCGGTTCTCCCCGCATCCTCCCCGATCCTCTCCGCATCCTCCCCGGTCCTCCCCGCATCATCCTTGGTCCTCCCCACATCCTCCCCGATCCTCCCCGCATCCTCGCCGATCCTCCCCGCATCCTCCCCGGTCCTCTCCGCATCCTCCCCGATCCTCCCCGCATCCTCCCCCGGTCCTCCCCGCATCCTCCCCGGTCCTCCCCGCATCCTCCCCGGTCCTCCCCGCATCCTTCCCGGTCCTCCCCGCATCCTCCCCGATCCTCCCCACATCCTCCCCGATCCTCCCTGCATCCTCCCCGGTCCTCCCCGCATCCTCCCCGATCCTCCCCGCATCCTCCCCCGTCCTATCCGCATCCTCCCCCGTCCTATCCGCATCCTCCCCGAGCCTCCCCGCATCCTCCCCGGTCCTCCCCGGTCCTCCCCGCATCCTCCCCGCATCCTCCCCGCATCCTCCCCGCATCCTCCCCGCATCCTCTCCCGTCCTCCCCGCATCCTCCCCGATCCTCCCCGCATCCTCCCCGGTCCGCCCCGCATCCTCCTCGGTCCTCCCTGTATCCTCCCCGGTCCTCCCCGCATCCTCCCCGATCCTCCCCGCATCCTCCCCCATCCTCCCCGCGTCCTCTCTGATCCTCCCTGCATCCTCCCCGATCCTCCCCGCATCCTCCCCGATCCTCCCCGCATCCTCCCCGGTCCTCCCCGCATCCTCCCCGATCCTCCCCGCATCCTCGCCGGTCCTCCCCGCATCCTCCCCGATCCTCCCCGCATCCTCACCGGTCCGCTCCGCATCCTCCCCGGTCCTCCCCGCATCATCCTTGGTCCTCCCCGCATCCTCCCCGGTCCTCCCCGCATCCTTCCCGGTCCTCCCCGCATCCTCCCCGATCCTCCCCGCATCCTCCCCGATCCTCCCTGCATCCTCCCCGGTCCTCCCCGCATCCTCGCCGGTCCTCCCCGCATCCTCCCCGGTCCTCCCCGCATCCTTCCCGGTCCTCCCCGCATCCTCCCCGATCCTCCCCGCATCCTCCCCGATCCTCCCTGCATCCTCCCCGGTCCTCCCCGCATCCTCCCCGATCCTCCCCGCATCCTCCCCCGTCCTCCCCGCATCCTCCCCGATCCTCCCCGCATCCTCCCCGGTCCGCCCCGCATCCTCCTCGGTCCTCCCTGTATCCTCCCCGGTCCTCCCCGCATCCTCCCCGATCCTCCCCGCATCCTCCCCCATCCTCCCCGCGTCCTCTCTGATCCTCCCTGCATCCTCCCCGATCCTCCCCGCATCCTCCCCGATCCTCCCCGCATCCTCCCCGGTCCTCCCCGCATCCTCCCCGGTCCTCCGTGCATCCTCCCCGGTCCTCCCCGCATCCTCCCCGATCCTCCCCGCATCCTCTCTGATCCTCCCCGCATCCTCTCCGATCCTCCCCGCATTCTCCACGATCCTCCCCGCATCCTCCCCGATCCTCCCCGCACCCTCCCCGGTCCTCCCCGCATCCTCCCTGGTCCTCCCCGGATCCTCCCTGATGCTCCCCGCATTCTCCCCGGTCCTCCCCGCATCCTCCCCGGTCCTCCCCGCATCCTCCCCGATCCTCCCCGCATCCTCCCCGGTCCTCTCCGCATCCTCCCCGCCCCTGCCCGCATCCTCCCCGGTCCTCCCCGCATCCTCCCCGATCCTCCCCGCATCCTCGCCGGTCCTCCCCGCATCCTCCCCGATCCTCCCCGCATCCTCACCGGTCCGCTCCGCATCCTCCCCGGTCCTCCCCGCATCATCCTTGGTCCTCCCCGCATCCTCCCCGATCCTCCCCGCATCCTCGCCGATCCTCCCCGCATCCTCCCCGGTCCTCCCCGCATCCACCCCGGTCCTCCCCGCATCCTCCCCGGTCCTCCCCGCATCCCCCCCGGTCCTCCCTGCATCCTCCCCGGTCCACCCCGCATCCTCCCCGATCCTCCCCGCATCCTCCCCGATCCTCCCTGCATCCTCGCCGGTCCTCCCCGCATCCTCCCCGGTCCTCCCCGCATCCTTCCCGGTCCTCCCCGCATCCTCCCCGATCCTCCCCGCATCCTCCCCGATCCTCCCTGCATCCTCCCCGGTCCTCCCCGCATCCTCCCCGATCCTCCCCGCATCCTCCCCCGTCCTATCCGCATCCTCCCCGATCCTCCCCGCATCCTCCCCGGTCCTCCCTGCATCCTCCCCGGTCCTCCCCGCATCCTCCCCGCATCCTCCCCGCATCCTCCCCACATCCTCCCCGATCCTCCCCGCATCCTCCTCGGTCCTCCCCGCATCCTCCCCGGTCCTCCCCGCATCCTCCCCGATGCTCCCCGCATCCACCCCGGTCCTCCCCGCATCCTCCCCGAGCCTCCGCGCATCCTCTCTGATCCTCCCTGCATCCTCCCCAATCCTCCCCGCATCCTCCCCGATCCTCCCCGCATCCTCCCCGGTCCTCCCCGCATCCACCCCGGTCCTCCCCGCATCCTCCCCGGTCCTCCCCGCATCCCCCCCGGTCCTCCCTGCATCCTCCCCGGTCCACCCCGCATCCTCCCCGATCCTCCCCGCATCCTCCCCGATCCTCCCTGCATCCTCGCCGGTCCTCCCCGCATCCTCCCCGGTCCTCCCCGCACCCTTCCCGGTCCTCCCCGCATCCTCCCCGATCCTCCCCGCATCCTCCCCGATCCTCCCTGCATCCTCCCCGGTCCTCCCCGCATCCTCCCCGATCCTCCCCGCATCCTCCCCCGTCCTATCCGCATCCTCCCCGATCCTCCCCGCATCCTCCCCGGTCCTCCCTGCATCCTCCCCGGTCCTCCCCGCATCCTCCCCGCATCCTCCCCGCATCCTCCCCACATCCTCCCCGATCCTCCCCGCATCCTCCTCGGTCCTCCCTGTATCCTCCCCGGTCCTCCCCGCATCCTCCCCGATGCTCCCCGCATCCACCCCGGTCCTCCCCGCATCCTCCCCGAGCCTCCGCGCATCCTCTCTGATCCTCCCTGCATCCTCCCCAATCCTCCCCGCATCCTCCCCGATCCTCCCCGCATCCTCCCCGATCCTCCCCGCATCCTCCCCGGTCCTCCGTGCATCCTCCCCGGTCCTCCCCGCATCCTCCCCGGTCCTCCCCGCATCCTCCCCGCATCCTCTCTGATCCTCCCCGCATCCTCCCCGATCCTCCCCGCATTCTCCACGATCCTTCCCGCATCCTCCCCGATCCTCCCCGCACCCTCCCCGGTCCTCCCCGCATCCTCCCCGGTCCTCCCCGCATCCTCCCTGATCCTCCCCGCATCCTCCCCGGTCCTCCCCGCATCCTCCCCGGTCCTCCCCGCATCCTCCCCGATCCTCCCCGCATCCTCCCCGGTCCTCTCCGCATCCTCCCCGATCCTCCCCACATCCTCCCCGGTCCTCCCCGCATCCTCCCCGGTCCTCCCCGCATCCTCCCCGTTCCTGACCGCATCCCCCCGATCCTCTCCGCATCCTCCCCGGTCCTCCCCGCATCCTCCCCGATCCTCCCCGCATCCTCCCCGGTCCTCCCCGCATCCCCCCCGGTCCTCCCCGCATCCTCCCCCGTCCTCCCCGCATCCTCCCCGGTCCTCCCCGCATCCCCCCCGGTCCGCCCCGCATCCTCCCCGATCATCCCCGCATCCTCCCCGGTCCTCCCCGCATCCTCCCCGGTTCTCCCCGCATTCTCCCCGATCCTCCCCGCATCCTCCCCGCATCGTCCCCGGTCCTCCCCGCATCCTCCCCAGTTCCTCCCCGCATCCTTCCCGATTCTCCCAGCATCCTCCCCGATCCTCCCCGCATCCTCCCCGGTCCTCCCCGCATCCTCCCCGCATCTTCCCCGCATCCTCCCCGCATCCTCCCCGATCGTCCCCGCTTCCTCCCCGATCCTCCCCGCATCCTCCCCGGTCCTCCCCGCATCCCCCCCGGTCCTCCCCGATCCTCCCCGGTCCTCCCCGTATCCCCCCCGATCCTCCCCGCATCCTCCCCGGTCCTCCCCGCATCCTCCCCGATCCTCCCCGCATCCTCCCCGGTCCTCCCCGCATCCTCCCCGGTCCTCCCCGCATCCTTCCCGGTCCTCCCCGCATCCCCCCCGGTCCTCCCCGCATCCTCCCCGGTCCTCCCCGCATCATCCCCGATCCTCCCCGCATCCTCCCCGATCCTCCCCGCATCCTCCCCGGTCCTGCCTGGCTCCTTCCCGGTCCACCCCGCATCATCCCCGATCCTCCCCGCATCCTCCCCGATCCTCCCCGCATCCTCCCCGGTCCTCCCCGCATCCTCCCCGGTCCTCCCCGCATCCTTCCCGGTCCTCCCCGCATCCCCCCCGGTCCTCCCCGCATCCTCCCCGGTCCTCCCCGCATCATCCCCGATCCTCCCCGCATCCTCCCCGATCCTCCCCGCATCCTCCCCGGTCCTGCCTGGCTCCTCGCCGGTCCACCCCGCATCATCCCCGATCCTCCCCGCATCCTCCCCGATCCTCCCTGCATCCTCGCCGGTCCTCCCCGCATCCTCCCCGGTCCTCCCCGCATCCTTCCCGGTCCCCCCCGCATCCACCCCGATCCTCCCCGCATCCTCCCCGATCCTCCCTGCATCCTCCCCAGTCCTCCCCGCATCCTCCCCGATCCTCCCCGCATCCTCCCCCGTCCTATCCGCATCCTCCCCGATCCTCCCCGCATCCTCCCCGGTCCTCGCTGCATTCTCCCCGGTCCTCCCCGCATCCTCCCCGCATCCTCCCCGCATCCTCCCCGCATCCTCCCCCGTCCTCCCCGATCCTCCCCGCATCCTCCCCGGTCCACCCCGCATCCCCCCCGGTCCTCCCCGATCCTCCCCGGTCCTCCCCGTATCCCCCCCTGGTCCTCCCCGCATCCTCCCCGGTCCTCCCCGCATCCTCCCTGATCCTCCCCGCATCTTCCCCGCATCCTCCCCGCATCCTCCCCGATCGTCCCCGCATCCTCCCCGATCCTCCCCGCATCCTCCCCGGTCCACCCCGCATCCCCCCCGGTCCTCCCCGATCCTCCCCGGTCCTCCCCGTATCCCCCCCCTGGTCCTCCCCGCATCCTCCCCGATCCTCCCCGCATCCTCCCCGGTCCTCCCCGCATCCTCCCCGGTCCTCCCCGCATCCTCCCCGGTCCTCCCCGCATCCTCCCCGGTCCTCCCCGCATCCCCCCCGGTCCTCCCTGCATCCTCCCCGGTCCACCCCGCATCCTCCCCGATCCTCGCTGCATCCTCGCCGGTCCTCCCCGCATCCTCCCCGGTCCTCCCCGCATCCTTCCCGGTCCTCCCCGCATCCTCCCCGATCCTCCCCGCATCCTCTCCGATCCTCCCTGCATCCTCCCCGGTCCTCCCCGCATCCTCCCCGATCCTCCCCGCATCCTCCCCCGTCCTATGTGCATCCTCCCCGATCCTTCCCGCATCCTCCCGGGTCCTCCCTGCATCCAGCCCGATCCTCCCCGCATCCTCACCGATCCTCCCCGCATCCTCCCCGATCCTCCCCGCATCTTCCCCGCATCCTCCCTGCATCCTCCCCGATCGTCCCCGCATCCTCCCCGATCCTCCCCACATCCTCCCCGGTCCACCCCGCATCCCCCCCGGTCCTCCCCGATCCTCCCCGGTCCTCCCCGTATACCCCCTGGTCCTCCCCGCATCCTCCCCGGTCCTCCCCGCATCCTCCCCGATCCTCCCCGCATCCTCCCTGGTCCTCCCCGCATTCTCCCCGATCCTCCCCGCATCTTCCCCGCATCCTCCCCGCATCCTCCCCGATCGTCCCCGCATCCTCCCCGATCCTCCCCGCATCCTCCCCGGTCCACCCCGCATCCCCCCCGGTCCTCCCCGATCCTCCCCGCATCCTCCACGCATCCTTCCCGGTCCTCCCCGCATCCCCCCCGGTCCTCCCTGCATCCACCCCGGTCCGCCCCGCATCCTCCCCGATCCTCCCCGCATCCTCGCCTGTCCTCCCCGCATCCTCCCCGGTCCTCCCCGCATCCTTCCCGGTCCTCCCCGCATCCTCCCCGATCCTCCCCGCATCCTCCCTGATCCTCCCTGCATCCTCCCCGGTCCCCCCCTGCATCCTCCCCGATCCTCCCCGCATCCTCCCCCGTCCTATCCGCATCCTCCCCGATCCTCCCCGCATCCTCCCCGGTCCTCCCTGCATCCTCCCCGGTCCTCCCCGTATCCTCCCCGCATCCTCCCCGCATCCTCCCCGCATCCTCCCCGATCCTCCCCGCATCCTCCCCGATCCTCCCCGCATCCTCTCCCGTCCTCCCCGCATCCTCCCCGATCCTCCCCGGTCCTCCCCGCATCCTCCTCGGTCCTCCCTGTATCCTCCCCGGTCCTCCCCGCATCCTGCCCGATCCTCCCCGCATCCTCCCCGCATCCTCTCTGATCCTCCCTGCATCCTCCCCGATCCCCCCCGCATCCTCCCCGATCCTCCCCGCATCCTCCCCGGTCCTCCCCGCATCCTCCCCGGTCCTCCGTGCATCCTCCCCGGTCCTCCCCGCATCCTCCCCGGTCCTCCCCGCATCCTCTCCGATCCTCCCCGCATCCTCTCTGATCCTCCCCGGATCCTCCCTGATCCTCCACGATCCTCCCCGCATCCTCCCCGATCCTCCCCGCACCCTCCCCGGTCCTCCCCGCATCCTCCCCGGTCCTCCCCGGATCCTCCCTAATCCTCCCCGCATCCTCGCCGGTCCTCCCCGCATCCTCCCCGATCCTCCCCGCATCCTCCCCGATCCTCCCCGCATCCTCCCCGGTCCTCCCCGCATCCTCCCCGATCCTCCCCGCATCCACGCCAGTCCTCCCCGCATCCTCCCCGATCCTCCCCGCATCCTCCCCGGTCCTCTCCGCATCCTCCCCGGTCCTCCCCGCATCCTCCCTGATCCTCCCCGCATCTTCCCCGCATCCTCCCCGCATCCTCCCCGATCGTCCCCGCATCCTCCCCGATCCTCCCCGCATCCCCCCCGGTCCTCCCCGATCCTCCCCGGTCCTCCCCGTATCCTCCCCGGTCCTCCCCGCATCCTCCCCGGTCCTCCCCGCATCCCCCCCGATCCTCCCCGCATCCTCCCCGGTCCACCCCGCATCCTCCCCGATCCTCCCTGCATCCTCGCCGGTCCTCCCCGCATCCTCCCCGGTCCTCCCCGCATCGTTCCCGGTCCTCCCCGCATCCTCCCCGATCCTCCCCGCATCCTCCCCGATCCTCCCCGCATCTTCCCCGCATCCTCCCCGCATCCTCCCCGATCGTCCCCGCATCCTCCCCGATCCTCCCCGCATCCTCCCCGGTCCACCCCGCATCCCCCCCGGTCCTCCCCGATCCTCCCCGGTCCTCCCCGTATCCCCCCTGGTCCTCCCCGCATCCTCCCCGGTCCTCCCCGCATCCTCCCCGATCCTCCCCGCATCCTCCCTGGTCCTCCCCGCATCCTCCCCGGTCCTCCCCGCATCCTTCCCGGTCCTCCCCGCATCCCCCCCGGTCCTCCCTGCATCCTCCCCGGTCCACCCCGCATCCTCCCCGATCCTCCCCGCATCCTCGCCTGTCCTCCCCGCATCCTCCCCGGTCCTCCCCGCATCCTTCCCGGTCCTCCCCGCATCCTCCCCGATCCTCCCCGCATCCTCCCTGATCCTCCCTTCATCCTCTCCGGTCCTCCCCGCATCCTCCCCGATCCTCCCCGCATCCTCCCCCGTCCTATCCGCATCCTCCCCGATCCTCCCCGCATCCTCCCCGGTCCTCCCTGCATCCTCCCCGGTCCTCCCCGTATCCTCCCCGCATCCTCCCCGCATCCTCCCCGCATCCTCCCCGATCCTCCCCGCATCCTCCCCGATCCTCCCCGCATCCTCTCCCGTCCTCCCCGCATCCTCCCCGATCCTCCCCGGTCCTCCCCGCATCCTCCTCGGTCCTCCCTGTATCCTCCCCGGTCCTCCCCGCATCCTCCCCGATCCTCCCCGCATCCTCCCCGCATCCTCTCTGATCCTCCCTGCATCCTCCACGATCCTCCCCGCATCCTCCCTGATCCTCCCCGCATCCTCCCCGGTCCTCCCCGCATCCTCCCCGGTCCTCCGTGCATCCTCGCCGGTCCTCCCCGCATCCTCCCCGGTCCTCCCCGCATCCTCTCCGATCCTCCCCGCATCCTCTCTGATCCTCCCCGCATCCTCCCTGATCCTCCCCGGATCCTCCCTGATCCTCCACGATCCTCCCTGCATCCTCCCCGATCCTCCCCGCACCCTCCCCGGTCCTCCCCGCATCCTCCCCGGTCCTCCCCGGATCCTCCCTGATCCTCCCCGCATCCTCGCCGGTCCTCCCCGCATCCTCCCCGATCCTCCCCGCATCCTCCCTGATCCTCCCCGCATCCTCCCCGGTCCTTCCCGCATCCTCCCCGATCCTCCCCGCATCCTCGCCGGTCCTCCCCGCATCCTCCCCGATCCTCCCCGCATCCTCCCCGGTCCTCGCCGCATCCTCCCCGGTCCTCCCCGCATCATCCTTGGTCCTCCCCGCATCCTCCTCGATCCTCCCCGCATCCTCGCCGATCCTCCCCGCATCCTCCCCGGTCCTCCCCGCATCCCCCCCGGTCCTCCCCGCATCCTCCCCGGTCCTCCCCGCATCCCCCCCGGTCCTTCCTGGTCCTCCCCGGTCCACCCCGCATCCTCCCCGATCCTCCCCGCATCCTCGCCGATCCTCCCTGCATCCTCGCCGGTCCTCCCCGCATCCTCCCCGCTCCTCCCCGCATCCTTCCCGGTCCTCCCCGCATCCTCCCCGATCCTCCCCGCATCCTCCCCGGTCCTCCCCGCATCCTCCCCGGTCCTCCCCGCATCCCCCCCGGTCCTTCCTGGTCCTCCCCGGTCCACCCCGCATCCTCCCCGATCCTCCCCGCATCCTCCCCGATCCTCCCCGCATCCTCCCCGATCCTCCCCGCATCCTCCCCCGTCCTATCCGCATCCTCCCCGATGCTCCCCGCATCCTCCCCAGTCCTCCTTGCATCCTCCCCGGTCCTCCCCGCATCCTCCCCGCATCCTCCCCGCATCCTCCCCGATCCTCCCCGCATCCTCCCCGATCCTCCCCGCATCCTCTCCCGTCCTCCCCGCATCCTCCCCGATCCTCCCCGCATCCTCCCCGGTCCTCCCCGCATCCTCCTCGGTCCTCCCTGTATCCTCCCCGGTCCTCCCCGCATCCTCCCCGATCCTCCCCGCATCCGTCCCGGTCCTCCCCGCATCCTCCCCGATCCTCCGCACATCCTCTCTGATCCTCCCTGCATCCTCCACGATCCTCCCCGCATCCTCCCCGATCCTCCCCGCATCCTCCCCGGTCCTCCCCGCATCCTCCCCGGTCCTCTGTGCATCCTCCCCGGTCCTCCCCGCATCCTCCCCGGTCCTCCCCGCATCCTCCCCGATCCTCCCCGCATCCTCTCTGATCCTCCCCGCTCCTCCCCGCATCCTTCCCGGTCCGCCCCGCATCCTCCCCGATCCTCCCCGCATCCTCCCCGGTCCTCCCCGCATCCTCCCCGGTCCTCCCCGCATCCCCCCCGGTCCTTCCTGGTCCTCCCCGGTCCACCCCGCATCCTCCCCGATCCTCCCCGCATCCTCCCCGATCCTCCCCGCATCCTCCCCGATCCTCCCCGCATCCTCCCCCGTCCTATCCGCATCCTCCCCGATGCTCCCCGCATCCTCCCCAGTCCTCCTTGCATCCTCCCCGGTCCTCCCCGCATCCTCCCCGCATCCTCCCCGCATCCTCCCCGATCCTCCCCGCATCCTCCCCGATCCTCCCCGCATCCTCTCCCGTCCTCCCCGCATCCTCCCCGATCCTCCCCGCATCCTCCCCGGTCCTCCCCGCATCCTCCTCGGTCCTCCCTGTATCCTCCCCGGTCCTCCCCGCATCCTCCCCGATCCTCCCCGCATCCGTCCCGGTCCTCCCCGCATCCTCCCCGATCCTCCGCACATCCTCTCTGATCCTCCCTGCATCCTCCACGATCCTCCCCGCATCCTCCCCGATCCTCCCCGCATCCTCCCCGGTCCTCCCCGCATCCTCCCCGGTCCTCTGTGCATCCTCCCCGGTCCTCCCCGCATCCTCCCCGGTCCTCCCCGCATCCTCCCCGATCCTCCCCGCATCCTCTCTGATCCTCCCCGCATCCTCCCCGATCCTCCCCGCATTCTCCACGATCCTCCCCGCATCCCAGGTCCTCCCCGCATCCTCCCTGATCCTCCCCGCATCCTCCCCGGTCCTCCCCGCATCCTCCCCGGTCCTCCCCGCATCCTCCCCGATCCTCCCCGCATCCTCCCCGGTCCTCTCCGCATCCTCCCCGATCCTCCCCGCATCCTCCCCGGTCCTCCCCGCATCCTCCCCGATCCTCCCCGCATCCTCGCCGGTCCTCCCCGCATCCTCCCCGATCCTCCCCGCATCCTCCCCGGTCCTCCCCGCATCCTCCCCGATCCTCCCCCTATCCTCCCCGGTCCTCTCCGCATCCTCCCCGGTCCTCCCCGCATCCTCACCGATCCTCCCCGCATCCTCCGCGGTCCTCCCCGCATCCCCCCCGGTCCTCCCCGATCCTCCCCAGTCCTCCCCGTATCCCCCCCGGTCCTCCCCGCATCCTCCCCGGTCCTCCCCGCATCCTCCCCGATCCTCCCCGCATCCTCCCCGGTCCTCCCCGCATCCTCCCCGGTCCTCCCCGCATCCTCCCCGATCCTCCCCGCATCCTCCCCGGTCCTCTCCGCATCCTCCCCGATCCTCCCCGCATCCTCCCCGGTCCTCCCCGCATCCTCCCCGATCCTCCCCGCATCCTCGCCGGTCCTCCCCGCATCCTCCCCGATCCTCCCCGCATCCTCCCCGGTCCTCCCCGCATCCTCCCCGGTCCTCCCCGCATCCTCCCCGATCCCCGCCACCATTCAGCTACAGGTGGGCTGCTATCTCCAACGCTGACGATCCCCTTTACCTTCAGAAACGAAGGCGGTCTCTGCTGCCACGACCGCCCTGACGACGCCCTCTGCTGTGCCCTTTGCTCATAGAACGTTTGGCCTGCAGAGATCACAATGCAGCATGCAGGTCCTGCAAATACGCTCGAACATGCTCGGCTACGATCGTCCCCTGCAGAGCCCTTTCCTTGCGAGCTAGCACCACTACCGACCACCCTGCGTACCACAACTCGCACACCAAGGCCATCCCCCGCCAGCCCTGAACCCACTGTCGTTGTGTCGGTTGGACGGGCCCGGAATGCAACAGCACAACCAACTAGGCTGGCACCGCAGACCCCGGTGTAGCTACCGGCAGCACCATGGGAGGTCGCGGCCACAGGCATACTGCATTGACCAAGTCGGCGCCATACTCGGGGGGCTAATCCAGAGGCCCCCCTCATCACTCTCATACGCACAGCTCAACTGCCTGTCGAGGCTCAGCAGCGCATCGAGCAGCTCCTGCAGGATCCACGATGCCTCCGCATGACCACCTTCTCGACGGAGCCCTGCCATACCCTGGTACCCTATCTGTGACACGGCTGGCAGACCTACGTATCGGCGCACTGCCTGCGTACACCACGGGACCCTAGCCCACATATGCCTCGCCACCAAGCTCAGCACATCAGCTGCCAGCGCTACCGCGGACGTCTTCACCATGCCGTGCAGAGCACTCATGCACTCCACACTCGGGACTGACGCATGAAACAACGGCCACGTTGCAGCACCTCGCGGTGCCTCTATTGTGTCCGCCAACCTGGGCTCTGTCCACACCAGCATCACTCCACCTGGTCCCATCGTATTTTCCAGCCACAGGCCTCTCCACACTCTGGCTATCACGACAGCGTGTCGCAGGTGTCGGCGCAGGGCTTGCAGCACCGCCCCCAACAAGGTTAAGGTGTTCAGGCGCAGGCGCGGGCAGCGCACCGCTTTATGCTGGAGCGGGCAGCCAATCGGAAGCCCACACTGTGGGCATACTTCTTCCTCTGCGCTGTCAAAGTACAGCTCGCACGTCTCCTTGTAGAATGCCGACAGCAAAGCCGCCGCTTGATCTTGTGGGTGGTAGAGGCATGACCTGCGCCACCACGTGTGTATTCCCGCATGCACTTGGGTCTTCATGATGTGCCGACAGGGTTGCACTGGAACTGTGGTTTTTTGGATCACGTGCGGCATGTGCTTCAGCGCATCCTTGACCGCGCGCTTCACTTTGAGGATGAGGACGCCCCGCTTTGTGAGCACCAGCGTGGCGCCGTTGTCCCACACTCGCGGCCACCTCCAAGGGTTACCCAACCGGCGTTGCTGCTCAGCCCTGGATGCATCATCAACAACCCGGTTGAGCCGGGAGGGACCTCCTTCCGACCCGTGTCATGCTGGGCCGGCACCCAGAACACTTGGCAGGGCACTTGGCTCCGGCATTCGACATACGTCGCCACCACTCGGTCTCACAGGTCCCAGGCCCGGAACGACAGCCCCTCGTTGGCCAACTTCTCCACTGCTTGCTTGTTATCGGCGCCGGCCAGCAATTGCTCTACGGCGTGGCTGATTTGTCCCAGACGCGCTCGCAAAGCATTGACGACGGCAGTGGCTTCCGACAGCATTGTGCCCGCATACATCACCCGCATCCAAGCCCGGAACAAGGCTACTATATGGCCCATAGGTGTGGCAACACACGCTGCGAACCCCCACACTTCTTGGTCCTCGCTGCCACTGACGTCAGCCACGATGATGAGCGTGCGCACCCCCAGGATATCGTTGGCTGAGAAAGTCGCCTCCCACGCATCTGCGTCCTGCTCGTACCTCAACTCCGGGGACCAGCTGTGCCGCTGACACCACTCTGCGAATAAGACATAGTCATTGCCCATGGGGGTCTGTTGCTGCAGCCCCTTGCAGTGCTGCACAATCAAGGACTGCGTCGTCTCACGGACATAGCGGTGTCGGGAGTTTGCTGCACGCATCAGCTCCTCATTCCCCAGCTCCCACAGCTTGTGGTAGGGGTCACTCAAGCGTAGACCTCGGCTATGTAGCAGAAATTGACGGGGCGTCTTGGGCGGCAGGATCACCACTTTTCTCAGCACCCTGCACAGGATGCTCAGCACAAAAGCCCCTTCCCCGCTTGCCAGCGGCCGCATTAGATCTCGCGGCGAGTGGACCATCCGCTTGTAACACCAGCTCACTAGCAGCACTCCTTCAGCAATGGGCAAGAGCAGTGGCAATGACGGCGTGCGCAGCCGCAGCTTGCGCTGCAGCCCATAGGATTGCCTGCGCAGCGCGACAACATCTGCTGGACTGGTGCTCAGGAGGTTTGCGTTGCTGCCCAGGACCTTCACGTAAATGTCTTCTGTGGCCGAATGGACTACCTTGGGATGCACGTTGACACTGGACCGGACCAGGCGCACCTGCCCCTGCGCTCCAGACAAATGCAGCAGGCCAAATTTGTGAGGATTGACTGCCGCGTTCATGGCCTTGAGAACGGGCATGACCTGCTCCACCGCCCGCTGCAGCTCCGCCGGAGAGGAGGCCCACAAGGTAGTGTCATCCACCGTGGCCTGCGCCTTGATGGCCACTTGCGCTCCCCACAGTAAGGTGAGCAAGACCCCGCGGCATCTCTCGTTTATTCCCCGGCACAACAACAGGCTATTCCAAACATAGAAAAACGGATCCATGCCGCCACCTGGCACCACCCCGCGCAGGACCAACCCCAAGGCCGTTTGGATCAATACCTGGAGTCTCCTATACTGTACCATTTGTTGCTCGTAAGATTTGCGGTAAGGCAAGTGCAGCGCCTGGAACACCTCACATGGCAGGTGTCCCATGTCCTGCCTTAGGAACTCCTGGACATTTTGCAGCACCCGAAGACCGCCCCACTGTAGCAGGCCCGTCGCAAGGCCGTCGACAGTAGTTGTCAGGCTGGTCTGTGTCGCTACTGCCGCTGTGACTTCTCCTATGCTGGACTGGTACCTCACCGTGTCCATCACTGCCCCTGCGCTCTCTTCATGGAGCTGCTGCCGGCCGGCGGTCAGGACGCGATCCCCATGGTCCTGTGACGCAGGCCCACTGGCACCCATCCACGACGGCCACACCCCTTGATTGATGTTGAGGTTCTTCTTCTGGGCCTCTTGCACGATTACCCGCAGCATTGCCTCTCCCCTCACAACCGCATCCTCCCCGCTCCTCCCCCCATCCTCCCCGATCCTCCCCGCATCCTCCCCGATCCTCCGTGCATCCTCCCCGGTCCGCCCCGCATCCTCCCCGATCCTCCCCGCATCCTCCCCCGTCCTCTCCGCATCCTCCCTGATCCTCCCCGCATCCTCCCCGGTCCTCCCCGCACCCTCCCCGGTCCTCCCCGCATCCTTCCCGCATCCTCCCCGCATCCTCCCCGATCCTCCCCGCATCCTCCCCCGTCCTCTCCGCATCCTCCCTGATCCTCCCCGCATCGTCCCCGGTCCTCCCCGCGCCCTCCCCGGTCCTCCCCGCATCCTCCCCGCATCCTCCCCGCATCCTCCCCGATCCTCCCCGCATCCTCCCCGATCCTCCTCGCATCCTCTCCGGTCCTCCCCGCATCCTCCGCGGTCCTCCCCGCATCCTCCCCGCATCCTGCCCGATCCTCCCCGCATCGTCCCCGGTCCTCCCCGCATCCTCCCCGATCCTCCCCGCATCCTCTCTGATCCTCCCTGCATCCTCCCCGATCCTCCTCGCATCCTCTCCGGTCCTCCCCGCATCCTCCCCGATCCTCCCCGCATCCTCCCCGGTCCTCCCTGCATCCTCCCCGGTCCTCCCCGCATCCTCCCTGGTCCTCCCCGCATCCTGCCCGATCCTCCCTGCATCCTCCCCGGTGCTCCCCGCATCCTCCCCGATCCTCCCCGCATCCTCTCTGATCCTCCCTGCATCCTCCCCGATCCTCCCCACATCCTCCCCGATCCTCCCCGCATCCTCCCCGGTCCTCGCCGCATCCTCCCCGGTCCTCCCTACATCCTCCCCGGTCCTCCCCGCATCCTCCCCGGTCCTCCCCGCATCCTCCCCGATCCTGCCCGCATCCCATCTGATCCTCCCCGCATCCTCCCCGATCCTCCCCGCATCCTCCCCGCATCCTCCCTGATCCTCGCCGCACCCTCCCCGGTACTCTCCGGAATCCTCCCCGGTCCTCCATGCATCCTCCCCGATCCTCCCCGCATCCTCCCCGGTCCTCCCCGCATCCTCCCCCATCCTCCCCGCATCCTCCCCGGTCCTCTCTGCATCCTCCCCGATCCTCCCCGCATCCTCCCCGGTCCTCCCCGCATCCTCCCCGCATCCTCCCCGCATCTTCCCCGTATCCTCCCCGCATCCTGCCCGCATCCTCTCTGATCCTCCCCGCATCCTCCACGATCCTCCCCGCCTCCTCCCCGCATCCTCCCCGATCCTCCCCGCACCCTCCCCGGTCCTCTCCGCATCCTCCCCGGTCCTCCCCGCATCCTCCCCGATCCTCCCCGCATCCTCCCCGATCCTCCCCGCATCCTCCCCGGTCCTCCCTACATCCTCCCCGGTCCTCCCCGCATCCTCCCCGGTCCTCCCCGCATCCTCCCCGATCCTGCCCGCATCCTCTCTGATCCTCCCCGCATCCTCGACGATCCTCCCCGCCTCCTCCCCGCATCCTCCCCGATCCTCGCCGCACCCTCCCCGGTACTCTCCGGAATCCTCCCCGGTCCTCGATGCATCCTCCCCGATCCTCCCCGCATCCGCCCCGGTCCTCCCCGCATCCTCCCCCATCCTCCCCGCATCCTCCCCGGTCCTCTCCGCATCCTCCCCGATCCTCCCCGCATCCTCCCCGGTCCTCCCCGCATCCTCTCCGCATGCTCCCCGCATCTTCCCCGCATCCTCCCCGCATCCTGCCCGCATCCTCTCTGATACTCCCCGAATCCTCCATGATCCTCCCCGCATCCTCCCCGCCTCGTCCCCGCATCCTCCCCGATCCCCCCCGCACCCTCCCCGGTCCTCTCCGCATCCTCCCCGGTTCTCCCCGCATCCTCCCCGATCCTCCCCGCATCCTCCCCGGTCCTCCCCGCATCCTCCTTGGTCCTCCCCGCATCCTCCCCGATCCTCCCCGCACCCTCGCCGATCCTTCCCGCATCCTCCCCGGTCCTCCCCGCGTCCCCCCCCGGTTCTCCCCGATCCTCCCCGGTCCTCCCGGCATCCTCCCCGGTCCTCCCCGCATCCTCCCCGGTCCACCCCGCATCCTCCCCGATCCTCCCCGCATCCTTCCTGGTCCTCCCCGCATCCTTCCTGGTCCTCCCCGCATCCCCCTCGGTCCTCCCCGCATCCTCCCCGGTCCTCCCCGCATCCCCCCTGCTCCTCGCTGCATCCTCCCCGGTCCTCCCTGCATCCTCCCCGATCCTCCCCGCATCCTCCCCGATCCTCCCCGCATCCTCCCCGGTCCTCCCCCCATCCTCCCCGATCCTCCCCGCATCCTCCCCGATCCTCCCCGCATCCTCCCCGCATCCTGCCCGCATCCTCCCCCGTCCTCTCCGCATCCTCCCTGATCCTCCCCGCACCTTCCCCGGTCCTCCCCGCGTCCTCCCCGCATCCTCCCCGCATCCTCCCCGCATCCTCCCCGATCGTCCCCGCATCCTCCCCGATCCTCCCCGCATCATCTCCGGTCCTCCCCGCATCCTCCCCGATCCTCCCCGCATCCTCCCCGCATCCTCCCCGCATCCTCCCCGATCCTCCCCGCATCCTGCCCGATCCTCCCTGCATCCTCTCCGGTCCTCCCCGCATCCTCCCCGATCCTCCCTGCATCCTCCCCGGTCCTCCCTGCATCCTCCCCGGTCCTCCCCGCATCCTCCATGGTCCTCCCCGCATCCTCCCCGATCCTCCCCGCATCCTCCCCGGTCCTCCCCGCATCCTCCCCGATCCTCCCCGCATCCTCCTCAGTCCTCCCCGCATCCTCCCGGCATCCTCCCCGCATCCTCCCCGCATCCTCCCCGCATCCTCCCCGCATCCTCCCCGATCCTCCCCGCATCCTCCCCGGTCCTCGCCGCATCCTCCCCGGTCCTCGCCGCATCCTCCCCGGTCCTCCCTGCATCCTCCCCGGTCCTCCCCGCATCCTCCCCGGTCCTTCCCGCATCCTTCCCGGTCCTCCCCGCATCCCCCCCGGACCTCCCAGCATCCTCCTCGGTCCTCCCCGCATCCCCCCTGGTCCTCCCTGCATCCTCCCCGGTCCTCCCCGCATCCTCCCCGGTCCTCCCCGCATCCTCCCCGATCCTCCTTGCATCCTCTCCGCTCCTCCCCACATCCTCCCCGATCCTCCCCGAATCCTCCCCGCATCCTCCCCCGTCCTCTCCGCATCCTCCCTGATCCTCCCCGCATCGTCCCCAGTCCTCCCCGCACCCTCCCCGGTCCTCCCCGCATCCTCCCCGCATCCTCCCCGCATCCTCCCCGATCCTCCCCGCATCCTCCCTGATCCTCCTGGCATCCTCTCCGGTCCTCCCCGCATCCTCCCCGATCCTCCCCGCAGCCTCCCCGGTCCTCCCCGCATCCTCCCCGATCCTCCCCGCATCCTCTCTGATCCTCCCCGCATCCTCCCCGGTACTCTCCGCATCCTCCCCGGTCCTCCATGCATCCTCCCCGGTACTCTCCGCATCCTCCCCGGTCCTCCCCGCATCCTCCCCGATCCTCCCCGCATCATCTCTGATCCTCCCCACATCCTCCCCGATCCTCCCCGCATCCTCCCCGGTCCTCGCCGCATCCTCCCCGGTCCTCCCTACATCCTCCCCGGTCCTCCCCGCATCCTCCCCGGTCCTCCCCGCATCCTCCCCGATCCTGCCCGCATCCCATCTGATCCTCCCCGCATCCTCCCCGATCCTCCCCGCATCCTCCCCGCATCCTCCCTGATCCTCGCCGCACCCTCCCCGGTACTCTCCGGAATCCTCCCCGGTCCTCCATGCATCCTCCCCGATCCTCCCCGCATCCTCCCCGGTCCTCCCCGCATCCTCCCCCATCCTCCCCGCATCCTCCCCGGTCCTCTCTGCATCCTCCCCGATCCTCCCCGCATCCTCCCCGGTCCTCCCCGCATCCTCCCCGCATCCTCCCCGCATCTTCCCCGTATCCTCCCCGCATCCTGCCCGCATCCTCTCTGATCCTCCCCGCATCCTCCACGATCCTCCCCGCCTCCTCCCCGCATCCTCCCCGATCCTCCCCGCACCCTCCCCGGTCCTCTCCGCATCCTCCCCGGTCCTCCCCGCATCCTCCCCGATCCTCCCCGCATCCTCCCCGATCCTCCCCGCATCCTCCCCGGTCCTCCCTACATCCTCCCCGGTCCTCCCCGCATCCTCCCCGGTCCTCCCCGCATCCTCCCCGATCCTGCCCGCATCCTCTCTGATCCTCCCCGCATCCTCGACGATCCTCCCCGCCTCCTCCCCGCATCCTCCCCGATCCTCGCCGCACCCTCCCCGGTACTCTCCGGAATCCTCCCCGGTCCTCGATGCATCCTCCCCGATCCTCCCCGCATCCGCCCCGGTCCTCCCCGCATCCTCCCCCATCCTCCCCGCATCCTCCCCGGTCCTCTCCGCATCCTCCCCGATCCTCCCCGCATCCTCCCCGGTCCTCCCCGCATCCTCTCCGCATGCTCCCCGCATCTTCCCCGCATCCTCCCCGCATCCTGCCCGCATCCTCTCTGATACTCCCCGAATCCTCCATGATCCTCCCCGCATCCTCCCCGCCTCGTCCCCGCATCCTCCCCGATCCCCCCCGCACCCTCCCCGGTCCTCTCCGCATCCTCCCCGGTTCTCCCCGCATCCTCCCCGATCCTCCCCGCATCCTCCCCGGTCCTCCCCGCATCCTCCTTGGTCCTCCCCGCATCCTCCCCGATCCTCCCCGCACCCTCGCCGATCCTTCCCGCATCCTCCCCGGTCCTCCCCGCGTCCCCCCCCGGTTCTCCCCGATCCTCCCCGGTCCTCCCGGCATCCTCCCCGGTCCTCCCCGCATCCTCCCCGGTCCACCCCGCATCCTCCCCGATCCTCCCCGCATCCTTCCTGGTCCTCCCCGCATCCTTCCTGGTCCTCCCCGCATCCCCCTCGGTCCTCCCCGCATCCTCCCCGGTCCTCCCCGCATCCCCCCTGATCCTCGCTGCATCCTCCCCGGTCCTCCCTGCATCCTCCCCGATCCTCCCCGCATCCTCCCCGATCCTCCCCGCATCCTCCCCGGTCCTCCCCCCATCCTCCCCGATCCTCCCCGCATCCTCCCCGATCCTCCCCGCATCCTCCCCGCATCCTGCCCGCATCCTCCCCCGTCCTCTCCGCATCCTCCCTGATCCTCCCCGCACCTTCCCCGGTCCTCCCCGCGTCCTCCCCGCATCCTCCCCGCATCCTCCCCGCATCCTCCCCGATCGTCCCCGCATCCTCCCCGATCCTCCCCGCATCATCTCCGGTCCTCCCCGCATCCTCCCCGATCCTCCCCGCATCCTCCCCGCATCCTCCCCGCATCCTCCCCGATCCTCCCCGCATCCTGCCCGATCCTCCCTGCATCCTCTCCGGTCCTCCCCGCATCCTCCCCGATCCTCCCTGCATCCTCCCCGGTCCTCCCTGCATCCTCCCCGGTCCTCCCCGCATCCTCCATGGTCCTCCCCGCATCCTCCCCGATCCTCCCCGCATCCTCCCCGGTCCTCCCCGCATCCTCCCCGATCCTCCCCGCATCCTCCTCAGTCCTCCCCGCATCCTCCCGGCATCCTCCCCGCATCCTCCCCGCATCCTCCCCGCATCCTCCCCGCATCCTCCCCGATCCTCCCCGCATCCTCCCCGGTCCTCGCCGCATCCTCCCCGGTCCTCGCCGCATCCTCCCCGGTCCTCCCTGCATCCTCCCCGGTCCTCCCCGCATCCTCCCCGGTCCTTCCCGCATCCTTCCCGGTCCTCCCCGCATCCCCCCCGGACCTCCCAGCATCCTCCTCGGTCCTCCCCGCATCCCCCCTGGTCCTCCCTGCATCCTCCCCGGTCCTCCCCGCATCCTCCCCGGTCCTCCCCGCATCCTCCCCGATCCTCCTTGCATCCTCTCCGCTCCTCCCAACATCCTCCCCGATCCTCCCCGAATCCTCCCCGCATCCTCCCCCGTCCTCTCCGCATCCTCCCTGATCCTCCCCGCATCGTCCCCAGTCCTCCCCGCACCCTCCCCGGTCCTCCCCGCATCCTCCCCGCATCCTCCCCGCATCCTCCCCGATCCTCCCCGCATCCTCCCTGATCCTCCTGGCATCCTCTCCGGTCCTCCCCGCATCCTCCCCGATCCTCCCCGCAGCCTCCCCGGTCCTCCCCGCATCCTCCCCGATCCTCCCCGCATCCTCTCTGATCCTCCCCGCATCCTCCCCGGTACTCTCCGCATCCTCCCCGGTCCTCCATGCATCCTCCCCGGTACTCTCCGCATCCTCCCCGGTCCTCCCCGCATCCTCCCCGATCCTCCCCGCATCATCTCTGATCCTCCCCGCATCCTCCCCGGTACTCTCCGCATCCTCCCCGGTCCTCCATGCATCCTCCCCGATCCTCCCCGCATCCTCCCCGGTCCTCCCCGCATCCTCCCCCATCCTCCCCGCATCCTCCCCGGTCCTCTCCGCATCCTCCCCCATCCTCCCCGCATCCTCCCCGGTCCTCCCCGCATCCTCCGCGGTCCTCCCCGCATCCTCCCCGCATCCTCATCCTCCCCGCATCCTCCCCACATCCTGCCCGCATCATCTCTGATCCTCCCCGCATCCTCCACGATCCTCCCCGAATCCTCCCCGCATCCTCCCCGCATCCTCCCCGATCCTCCCCGCACCCTCCCCGGTCCTCTCCGCATCCTCCCCGGTCCTCCCTGCATCCTCCCCGATCCTCCCCGCATCATCCCCGGTCCTCCCCGCATCCTCCCCCATCCTCCCCGCATCCTCTCTGATCCTCCCTACATCCTCCCCGATCCTCCCCGCATCCTCCCCGATCCTCCCCGCATCCTCCCTGGTCCTCGCCGCATCCTCCCCGGTCCTCCCTGCATCCTCCCCGGTCCTCCCCGCATCCTCCCCGGTCCTTCCCGCATCCTTCCCGGTCCTCCCCGCATCCCCCCCGGTCCTCCCCGCATCCTCCCCGGTCCTCCCCGCATCCCCCCTGGTCCTCCCTGCATCCTCCCCAGTCCTCCCCGCACCCTCCCCGATCCTCCCCGCATCCTCCCCGATCCTCCCCGCATCCTCCCCGCTCCTCCCCGATCCTCCCCGCATCCTCCCTGCATCCTCCCCGCATCCTCCCCGCATCCTCCCCGATCCTCCCCGCATCC
The DNA here is from genome assembly GCA_964036045.1 of Eutreptiella sp. 'Long Island Sound 2002'. Classification (NCBI taxonomy): domain Eukaryota; phylum Euglenozoa; class Euglenophyceae; order Eutreptiales; family Eutreptiaceae; genus Eutreptiella; species Eutreptiella sp. 'Long Island Sound 2002'. Next base: position 9,579,190 of record OZ038395.1, read on the forward strand.
TCCCCCGTCCTCTCCGCATCCTTCTTGATCCTCCCCGCATCGTCCCCGGTCCTCCCCGCACCCTCCCCGGTCCTCCCCGCATCCTCCCCGCATCCTCCCCGCATCCTCCCCGCATCCTCCCCGATCCTCCTGGCATCCTCTCCGGTCCTCCCCGCATCCTCCCCGATCCTCCCCGCATCCTCCCCGGTCCTCCCTGCATCCTCCCCGGTCCTCGCCGCATCCTCCCTGGTCCTCCCCGCATCCTCCCCGATCCTCCCCGCATCCTCCCCGGTCCTCCCCGCATCCTCCCCGATCCTCCCCGCATCCTCTCTGATCCTCCCCGCATCCTCCCCGGTCCTCGCCGCATCCTCCCCGGTCCTCCCTACATCCTCCCCGATCCTCCCCGCATCCTCCCCGGTCCTCGCCGCATCCCCCCCGGTCCTCCCTACATCCTCCCCGGTCCTCCCCGCATCCTCCCCGGTCCTCCCCGCATCCTCCCCGATCCTGCCCGCATCCTCTCTGATCCTCCCCGCATCCTCCACGATCCTCCCCGCATCCTCCCCGCATCCTCCCCGATCCTCCCCGCACCCTCCCCGGTACTCTCCGCATCCTCCCCGGTCCTCCATGCATCCTCCCCGATCCTCCCCGCATCCTCCCCGGTCCTCCCCGCATCCTCCCCCATCCTCCCCGCATCCTCCCCGGTCCTCTCCGCATCCTCCCCGATCCTCCCCGCATCCTCCCCGGTCCTCCCCGCATCCTCCGCGGTCCTCCCCGCATCCTCCCCGCATCCTCATCCTCTCCGCATCCTCCCCGCATCCTGCCCGCATCCTCTCTGATCCTCCCCGCATCCTCCACGATCCTCCCCGAATCCTCGCCGCATCCTCCCCGCATCCTCCCCGATCCTCCCCGCACCCTCCCCGGTCCTCTCCGCATCCTCCCCGGTCCTCCCTGCATCCTCCCCGATCCTCCCCGCATCCTCCCCGGTCCTCCCCGCATCCTCCCCCATCCTCCCCGCATCCTCCCCGGTCCTCTCCGCATCCTCCCCGACCCTCCCCGCATCCTCCCAAATCCTCCCCGCATCCTCCGCGGTCCTCCTCGCATCCTCCCCGCATCCTCCCCGATCCTCCCCGCATCCTCCCGGTCCTCCCCGTATCCTCCCCGATCCTCCCCGCATCCTCCCCGATCCTCCCCGGTCCTTCCCGCTCCCCCCCGCATCCTCCCCGCATCCTCCCCGATCCTCCCCGAATCCTCCCCGATCCTCCCCGGTCCTCCCCGCGTCCTCCCCGCATCCTCCCCGAATCCTCCCCGATCCTCCCCGCATCCTCCCCGATCCTCCCCGGATTCTCCCCGATCCTCCCCGCATCATCCCCGATCCTCCCCGCATCCTCACCGGTCCTCCCTGCATCCGCCCCGCTCCTCCCCGCATCCTCCTCGATCCTCCGCGCATCCTCCCCGATCCTCCCCGCATCCTCCCCTGTCCTCCCCGCATCCTCCCCGATCCTCCCTGCATCCTCCCCGGTCCTCCCCGCATCCTCACCGATCCTCCCGGGATCCTCCCCGATCCTCCCCGCATCCTCCCCGGTCCTCCCCGCATTCTCCCCGGTCCTCCCCGCATCCTCCCCGCTGCCTCCCCGCATCCTCCCCGATCCTCCCCGCATCCTCCCCGGTCCTCCCCGCATCCTCCCCGATCCTCCCCGCATCCTCCTCGGTCCTGACCGCACCCCCCCAATCCTCCCCGATTCCTCCCCGCATCCCCCCCGATCCTCCCCGCATCCTCCCTGGTCCTCCCCGCATCCTCCCTTATCCTCCCCGCATCCTCCCCGGTCCTCCCCGCATCCTCCCCGATCCTCCTTGCATCCTCGCCGGTCCTCCCCGCATCCTCCCCGGTCCTCCCCGCATCCTCCCCGGTTCTCCCCGCATCCTCCCCGATCCTCCCCGCATCCTCCCCGATCCTCCCCGCATCCTCCCCGGTCCTTCCCGCATCCTCCCCGATCCACCCCGCATCCTCCCCGATCCTCCCCGCATCCTCCCCGGCCCCCCTCCATCCTCCCCGTTCCTCCCCGCATCCTCCCCGATCCTCCCCGCATCCTCCTCGGTCCTGACCGCATCCCCCCGATCCTCCCCGCATCCTCCCCGATCCTCCCCGCATCCTCCCCGTTCCTCCCCGCATCCTCGCCGATCCTCCCCGCATCCTCCCCGATCCTCCCCGCATCCTCCCTGATCCTCCCCGCATCTTCCCCGGTCCTCCCCGCATCCTCCCTGATCCTCCCCGCATCCTCCCCGGTCCTGCCCGCATCCTCCCCGATCCTGCCCGCATCCTCCCCGATCCTCCCCGCATCCTCCCCGTTCCTCCCCGCATCCTCCCCGATCCTCCCCGCATCCTCCCCGATCCTCCCCGCATCCTCCCTGATCCTCCCCGCATCCTCCCCAGTCCTCCCCGCATCCTCCCTGATCCTCCCCGCATCCTCCCCGGTCCTGCCCGCATCCTCCCCGCATCCTCCCCGGTCCTCCCCGCATCCTCCCCGGTCCTCCCCGCATCCTCCCCGATTCTCCCCCTATCCTCCCCATACTCCCCGGGTCCTCCCCGCATCCTCCCCGATCCTCCCCGCAGCCTCCCCGATCCTCCCCGCATCCTCCCCGATCCTCCCCGCATCCTCCCCGGTCCTCCTCGCATCCTCCCCGGTCCTCCCCGCATCCTCCCTTATCCTCCCCGCATCCTCCCCGGTCCTCCCCGCATCCTCCCCGATCCTCCTTGCATCCTCGCCGGTCCTCCCCGCATCCTCCCCGGTCCTCCCCGCATCCTCCCCGGTTCTCCCCGATCCTCCCCGCATCCTCCCCGATCCTCCCCGCATCCTCCCCGGTCCTTCCCGCATCCTCCCCGATCCACCCCGCATCCTCCCCGATCCTCCCCGCATCCTCCCCGTTCCTCCCCGCATCCTCCCCGATCCTCCCCGCATCCTCCCCGATCCTCCCCGCATCCTCCCCGGTCCTCCCCGCATCCTCCCCGGTCCTCCCCGCATCCTCCCTGATCCTCCCCGCATCCTCCCCGGTCCTGCCCGCATCCTCCCCGATCCTGCCCGCATCCTCCCCGATCCTCCCCGCATCCTCCCCGATCCTCCCCGCATCCTCCCCGATCCTCCCCGCATCCTCCCCGATCCTCCCCGCATCCTCCCTGATCCTCCCCGCATCCTCCCCAGTCCTCCCCGCATCCTCCCTGATCCTCCCCGCATCCTCCCCGGTCCTGCCCGCATCCTCCCCGCATCCTCCCCGGTCCTCCCCGCATCCTCCCCGGTCCTCCCCGCATCCTCCCCGATTCTCCCCCTATCCTCCCCATACTCCCCGGGTCCTCCCCGCATCCTCCCCGATCCTCCCCGCAGCCTCCCCGATACTCCCCGCATCCTCCCCGATCCTCCCCGCATCCTCCCCGGTCCTCCTCGCATCCTCCCCGGTCCTCCCCGCATCCTCCCTTATCCTCCCCGGTCCTCCCCGCATCCTCCCCGATCCTCCTTGCATCCTCGCCGGTCCTCCCCGCATCCTCCCCGGTCCTCCCCGCATCCTCCCCGGTTCTCCCCGCATCCTCCCTGGTCCTCCCCGCATCCTCCCCGATCCTCCCCGCATCCTCCCCGGTCCTTCCCGCATCCTCCCCGATCCACCCCGCATCCTCCCCGATCCTCCCCGCATCCTCCCCGGCCCCCCTCCATCCTCCCCGTTCCTCCCCGCATCCTCCCCGATCCTCCACGGATCCTCCTCGGTCCTGACCGCATCCCCCCGATCCTCCCCGCATCCTCCCCGATCCTCCCCGCATCCTCCCCGTTCCTCCCCGCATCCTCCGCGATCCTCCCCGCATCCTCCCCGATCCTCCCCGCATCCTCCCTGATCCTCCCCGCATCCTCCCCGGTCCTCCCCGCATCCTCCCTGATCCTCCCCGCATCCTCCCCGGTCCTGCCCGCATCCTCCCCGATCCTGCCTGCATCCTCCCCGATCCTCCCCGCATCCTCCCCGTTCCTCTCCGCATCCTCCCCGATCCTCCCCGCATCCTCCCCGATCCTCCCCGCATCCTCCCTGATCCTCCCCGCATCCTCCCCGGTCCTCCCCGCATCCTCCCTGATCCTCCCCGCATCCTCCCCGGTCCTGCCCGCATCCTCCCCGCATCCTCCCCAGTCCTCCCCGCATCCTCCCCGGTCCTCCCCGCATCCTCGCCGATTCTCCCCCTATCCTCCCCATACTCCCCGGGTCCTCCCCGCATCCTCCCCGATCCTCCCCGCAGCCTCCCCGATCCTCCCCGCATCCTCCCCGATCCTCCCCGCATCCTCCCCGGTCCTCCTCGCATCCTCCCCGGTCCTCCCCGCATCCTCCCCGATCCTCCCCGCAGCCTACCCGATCCTCCTGGCATCCTCCCCGGTCCTCCCCGCATCCTCCCCGATCCTCCCCGAATCCTCCCCGATCCTCCCCGCATTCTCCCCGATCCTCCCCGCATCCTCCCCGATCCTCCCCGCATCCTCCCTGGTCCTCCCCACATCCTCCCCGCTCCTCCCCGCATCCTCCCGGATCCTCCGCGCATCCTTCCCGATCCTCCCCGCATCCTTCCTGGTCCTCCCCGCATCCTCCCCGATCCTCCCCGCATCCTCCCCTGCATCCTCCCCGCATCCTCCTCGATCCTCCCTGCATCCTCCCCGGTCCCCTCACCGATCCTCCCGGGATCCTCCCCGGTCCTCCCCGCATCCTCTCCGCTTCTCCCCGCATCCTCCCCGGTCCTCCCCGCATCCTCCCCGATCCTCCCCGCATCCTCCCCGATCCTCCCCGGATTCTCCCCGATCCTCCCCGCATCATCCCCGATCCTTCCCGCATCCTCACCCGTCCTCCCTGCATCCGCCCCGCTCCTCCCCGCATCCTCCTCGATCCTCCGCGCATCCTCCCCGATCCTCCCTGCATCCTCCCCTGTCCTCCCCGCATCCTCCTCGATCCTCCCTGCATCCTCCCCGGTCCTCCCCGCATCCTCACCGATCCTCCCGGGATCCTCCCCGATCCTCCCCGCATCCTCCCCGGTCCTCCCCGCATTCTCCCCGGTCCTCCCCGCATCCTCCCCGCTGCCTCCCCGCATCCTCCCCGATCCTCCCCGCATCCTCCCCGGTCCTCCCCGCATCCTCCCCGATCCTCCCCGCATCCTCCTCGGTCCTGACCGCACCCCCCCGATCCTCCCCGATTCCTCCCCGCATCCCCCCCGATCCTCCCCGCATCCTCCCTGGTCCTCCCCGCATCCTCCCTTATCCTCCCCGCATCCTCCCCGGTCCTCCTTGCATCCTCGCCGGTCCTCCCCGCATCCTCCCCGGTCCTCCCCGCATCCTCCGCGGTTCTCCCCGCATCCTCCCCGATCCTCCCCGCATCCTCCCCGATCCTCCCCGCATCCTCCCCGATCCTCCCCGCATCATCCCCGATCCTTCCCGCATCCTCACCCGTCCTCCCTGCATCCGCCCCGCTCCTCCCCGCATCCTCCTCGATCCTCCGCGCATCCTCCCCGATCCTCCCTGCATCCTCCCCTGTCCTCCCCGCATCCTCCTCGATCCTCCCTGCATCCTCCCCGGTCCTCCCCGCATCCTCACCGATCCTCCCGGGATCCTCCCCGATCCTCCCCGCATCCTCCCCGGTCCTCCCCGCATTCTCCCCGGTCCTCCCCGCATCCTCCCCGCTGCCTCCCCGCATCCTCCCCGATCCTCCCCGCATCCTCCCCGGTCCTCCCCGCATCCTCCCCGATCCTCCCCGCATCCTCCTCGGTCCTGACCGCACCCCCCCGATCCTCCCCGATTCCTCCCCGCATCCCCCCCGATCCTCCCCGCATCCTCCCTGGTCCTCCCCGCATCCTCCCTTATCCTCCCCGCATCCTCCCCGGTCCTCCTTGCATCCTCGCCGGTCCTCCCCGCATCCTCCCCGGTCCTCCCCGCATCCTCCGCGGTTCTCCCCGCATCCTCCCCGATCCTCCCCGCATCCTCCCCGATCCTCCCCGCATCCTCCCCGGTCCTTCCCGCATCCTCCCCGAGCCACCCCGCATCCTCCCCGATCCTCCCCGCATCCTCCCCGGCCCCCCTCCATCCTCCCCGTTCCTCCCCGCATCCTCCCCGATCCTCCCCGCATCCTCCTCGGTCCTGACCGCATCCCCCCGATCCTCCCCGCATCCTCCCCGATCCTCCCCGCATCCTCCCCGTTCCTCCCCGCATCCTCCCCGATCCTCCCCGCATCCTCCCCGATCCTCCCCGCATCCTCCCTGATCCTCCCCGCATCCTCCCCGGTCCTCCCCGCATCCTCCCTTATCCTCCCCGCATCCTCCCCGGTCCTGCCCGCATCCTCCCCGATCCTGCCCGCATCCTCCCCGATCCTCCCCGCATCCTCCCCGTTCCTCCCCGCATCCTCCCCGATCCTCCCCGCATCCTCCCCGATCCTCCCCGCATCCTCCCTGATCCTCCCCGCATCCTCCCCAGTCCTCCCCGCATCCTCCCTGATCCTCCCCGCATCCTCCCCGGTCCTCCCCGCATCCTCCTCGATCCTCCGCGCATCCTCCCCGATCCTCCCTGCATCCTCCCCTGTCCTCCCCGCATCCTCCTCGATCCTCCCTGCATCCTCCCCGGTCCTCCCCGCATCCTCACCGATCCTCCCGGGATCCTCCCCGATCCTCCCCGCATCCTCCCCGGTCCTCCCCGCATTCTCCCCGGTCCTCCCCGCATCCTCCCCGCTGCCTCCCCGCATCCTCCCCGATCCTCCCCGCATCCTCCCCGGTCCTCCCCGCATCCTCCCCGATCCTCCCCGCATCCTCCTCGGTCCTGACCGCACCCCCCCGATCCTCCCCGATTACTCCCCGCATCCCCCCCGATCCTCCCCGCATCCTCCCTGGTCCTCCCCGCATCCTCCCTTATCCTCCCCGCATCCTCCCCGGTCCTCCTTGCATCCTCGCCGGTCCTCCCCGCATCCTCCCCGGTCCTCCCCGCATCCCCCGCGGTTCTCCCCGCATCCTCCCCGATCCTCCCCGCATCCTCCCCGATCCTCCCCGCATCCTCCCCGGTCCTTCCCGCATCCTCCCCGGTCCTCCCCGCATCCTCCCCGGTTCTCCCCGCATCCTCCCCGATCCTCCCCGCATCCTCCCCGTTCCTCCCCGCATCCTCCCCGATCCTCCCCGCATCCTCCTCGGTCCTGACCGCATCCCCCCGATCCTCCCCGCATCCTCCCCGATCCTCCCCGCATCCTCCCCGTTCCTCCCCGCATCCTCCCCGATCCTCCCCGCATCCTCCCCGATCCTCCCCGCATCCTCCCTGATCCTCCCCGCATCCTCCCCGGTCCTCCCCGCATCCTCCCTGATCCTCCCCGCATCCTCCCCGGTCCTGCCCGCATCCTCCCCGATCCTGCCCGCATCCTCCCCGATCCTCCCCGCATCCTCCCCGTTCCTCTCCGCATCCTCCCCGATCCTCCCCGCATCCTCCCCGATCCTCCCCGCATCCTCCCTGATCCTCCCCGCATCCTCCCCGGTCCTCCCCGCATCCTCCCTGATCCTCCCCGCATCCTCCCCGCATCCTCCCCGGTCCTCCCCGCATCCTCCCCGGTCCTCCCCGCATCCTCCCCGATTCTCCCCCTATCCTCCCCATACTCCCCGGGTCCTCCCCGCATCCTCCCCGATCCTCCCCGCAGCCTCCCCGATCCTCCCCGCATCCTCCCCGATCCTGCCCGCATCCTCCCCGGTCCTCCTCGCATCCTCCCCGGTCCTCCCCGCATCTTCCCCGATCCTCCCCGCAGCCTACCCGATCCTCCTGGCATCCTCCCCGGTCCTCCCCGCATCCTCCCCGATCCTCCCCGAATCCTCCCCGATCCTCCCCGCATTCTCCCCGATCCTCCCCGCATCCTCCCCGATCCTCCCCGCATCCTCCCTGGTCCTCCCCACATCCTCCCCGCTCCTCCCCGCATCCTCCCGGATCCTCCGCGCATCCTTCCCGATCCTCCCCGCATCCTTCCTGGTCCTCCCCGCATCCTCCCCGATCCTCCCCGCATCCTCCCCTGCATCCTCCCCGCATCCTCCTCGATCCTCCCTGCATCCTCCCCGGTCCCCTCACCGATCCTCCCGGGATCCTCCCCGGTCCTCCCCGCATCCTCTCCGCTTCTGCCCGCATCCTCCCCGGTCCTCCCCGCATCCTCCCCGGTCCTCCCCGCATCCTCCCCGGTCCTCCCCGCATCCTCCCCGGTCCTCCCCGCATCCTCCCCGCCGCCTCCCCGCATCCTCCCCGATCCTCCCCGCATCCTCCCCGGTCCTTCCCGCATCCTCCCGTGTCCTCCCCGCATCTTCCTCGATCCTCCCCGCATCCTCCCCGGTTCTCCCCGCATCCACACCGATCCTCCCGGCATCCTCCCCGGTCCTCCCCGCATCCTCCCCAATCCTCCCCGCATCCTCCTCGATCCTCCGTGCATCCTCTCCGGTCCTCCCCGCATCCTCCCCGCCGCCTCCCCGCATCCTCCCCGATCCTCCCCGCATCCTCCCCGGTCCTTCCCGCATCCTCCCGTGTCCTCCCCGCATCCTCCTCGATCCTCCCCGCATCCTCCCCGGTCCTCCCCGCATCCACACCGATCCTCCCGGCATCCTCCCCGGTCCTCCCCGCATCCTCCCCAATCCTCCCCGCATCCTCCTCGATCCTCCGTGCATCCTCCCCGGTCCTCCCCGCATCCTCACCGATCCTCCCGGGATCCTCCCCGATCCTCCCCGCATCCTCCCTGGTCCTTCCCGCATCCTCCCCGGTCCTCCCTGCATCCTCCCCGGTCCTCCCCGCATCCTCCCTGGTCCTCCCCGCATCCTCCCCGCCGCCTCCCTGCATCCTCCCCGATCCTCCCCGCATCCTCCCCGGTCCTCTCCGCATCCTCCCCGATCCTCCCCGCATCCTCCTCGGTCCTGACCGCACCCCCCCGATCCTCCCCGATCCTCCCCGCATCCTCCCCGATCCTCGCCGCATCCTCCCCGATCTTCCCCGCATCCTCCCTTATCCTCCCCGCATCCTCCCCGGTCCTCCCCGCATCCTCCCCGATCCTCCCTGCATCCTCGCCGGTCCTCCCCGCATCCTCCCCGATCCTGACCGCATCCTCTCCGGTCCTCCCTGCATCCTCCCCGCATCCTCCCCGATCCTGACCGCATCCTCCTCGATCCTCCCCGGGTCCTCCCCGCATCCTCCCCGATCCTCCTCGCATCCTCCCCACATCCTCCCCGCATCCTCCCCGGTCCCCCCCGAATCCTCCCCGGTCCTCCCCGCATCGTCCCCGATCCTCCCCGCATCCTCCCTGATCCTCCCCGTACCTGACTGCATCCTCTCCAGTCCTCCCCGCATCCTCCCCGATCCTCCCCGCATCCTCCCTGATCCTCCCCGCATCCTCCCCGATCCTCCCCGAATCCTCCCCGATCCTCCCCGCATTCTCCCCGATCCTCCCCGCATCCTCCCCGATCCTCCCCGCATCCTCCCTGGTCCTCCCCACATCCTCCCCGCTCCTCCCCGCATCCTCCCGGATCCTCCGCGCATCCTTCCCGATCCTCCCCGCATCCTTCCTGGTCCTCCCCGCATCCTCCCCGATCCTCCCCGCATCCTCCCCTGCATCCTCCCCGCATCCTCCTCGATCCTCCCTGCATCCTCCCCGGTCCCCTCACCGATCCTCCCGGGATCCTCCCCGGTCCTCCCCGCATCCTCTCCGCTTCTCCCCGCATCCTCCCCGGTCCTCCCCGCATCCTCCCCGGTCCTCCCCGCATCCTCCCCGGTCCTCCCCGCATCCTCCCCGGTCCTCCCCGCATCCTCCCCGCCGCCTCCCCGCATCCTCCCCGATCCTCCCCGCATTCTCCCCGGTCCTTCCCGCATCCTCCCGTGTCCTCCCCGCATCCTCCTCGATCCTCCCCGCATCCTCCCCGGTCCTCCCCGCATCCACACCGATCCTCCCGGCATCCTCCCCGGTCCTCCCCGCATCCTCCCCAATCCTCCCCGCATCCTCCTCGATCCTCCGTGCATCCTCTCCGGTCCTCCCCGCATCCTCCCCGCCGCGTCCCCGCATCCTCCCCGATCCTCCCCGCATCCTCCCCGGTCCTTCCCGCATCCTCCCGTGTCCTCCCCGCATCCTCCTCGATCCTCCCCGCATCCTCCCCGGTCCTCCCCGCATCCACACCGATCCTCCCGGCATCCTCCCCGGTCCTCCCCGCATCCTCCCCAATCCTCCCCGCATCCTCCTCGATCCTCCGTGCATCCTCCCCGGTCCTCCCCGCATCCTCACCGATCCTCCCGGGATCCTCCCCGATCCTCCCCGCATCCTCCCTGGTCCTTCCCGCATCCTCCCCGGTCCTCCCTGCATCCTCCCCGGTCCTCCCCGCATCCTCCCTGGTCCTCCCCGCATCCTCCCCGCCGCCTCCCCGCATCCTCCCCGATCCTCCCCGCATCCTCCCCGGTCCTCTCCGCATCCTCCCCGATCCTCCCCGCATCCTCCTCGGTCCTGACCGCACCCCCCCGATCCTCCCCGATCCTCCCCGCATCCTCCCCGATCCTCGCCGCATCCTCCCCGATCTTCCCCGCATCCTCCCTTATCCTCCCCGCATCCTCCCCGGTCCTCCCCGCATCCTCCCCGATCCTCCCTGCATCCTCGCCGGTCCTCCCCGCATCCTCCCCGATCCTGACCGCATCCTCTCCGGTCCTCCCTGCATCCTCCCCGCATCCTCCCCGATCCTGACCGCATCCTCCCCGATCCTCCCCGGGTCCTCCCCGCATCCTCCCCGATCCTCCTCGCATCCTCCCCGCATCCTCCCCGCATCCTCCCCGGTCCCCCCCGAATCCTCCCCGGTCCTCCCCGCATCGTCCCCGATCCTCCCCGCATCCTCCCTGATCCTCCCCGTACCTGACTGCATCCTCTCCAGTCCTCCCCGCATCCTCCCCGATCCTCCCCGCATCCTCCCTGATCCTCCCCGCATCCTCCCCGATCCTCCCCGCATCCTCCCCGATCCTCCCCGCATGCTCCCGGTCCCCCCCGCATCCTCTCCGGTCCTCGCCGCATCCTCCCCGATCCTCCCCGCATCCTCCCCGGTCCTCCATCCTCCCCGCACCCGCCCCGATCCTCCCCGCATCCTCCCCGGTTCTCCGCGCATCCTCCCCGATCCGCCTCGCATCCTCCCCGCATACTCCCCGGTCCTTCCCGCATCCTCCCCGATCCTCCCCGCATCCTCCCCGATCCTCCCCGCATCCTCCCCGATCCTCCCCGCATCGTTCCCGGTCCTCCCCGCATCCTCCCCGATCCTGCCCGCATCCTCCCTGATCCCCCCCGCATCCTCCCCGATTCTCCCCGCATCCTCCCCGGTTCTCCGAGCATCCTCCCCGATCCTCCCTGTATCCTCCCCGGTCCTCCCCGCATCCTCCCCGGTCCTCCCCGCATCCTGCCCGATCCTCCTTGCATCCTCCACGATCCTCCCCGCATTCTCCCCGATCGTCCCCGCATCCTCCCCGGTCCTCCCCGCATCCCCCCCGGTCCTCCCCGATCCTCCCCGGTCCTCCCCGCATCCCCCCCGATCCTCCCCGCAACCTTCCAGGTCCTCCCCGCATTCTCCCCGATCGTCCCCGCATCCTCCCCGGTCCTCCCCGCATCCTCCCCGATCCTCCCCGAGTGCTCCCCGGTCCTCCCCGCATCTTCCCCGCATCCTCCCCCATCCTCCCCGCATCCTCCCCGGTCCTCCCCCCCGATCCTCCCCGCATCCTCCCCGATCCTCCCCGCATCCTCCCCGATCCTGACCGCATCCCCCCGATCCTCCCCGCATCCTCCCCGATCCTCCCCACATCCTCCCCGCATCCTCCCCGAGAGGGTCGGAGAGGGTTGGGAGTGTGTTGGGAGAGGGTGGGAGAGGGTTGGGAGAGGGTGGGAGAGGGATGGGAGAGGGTGGGAGAGGGTTGGGAGAGGGTGGGAGAGGGTAGGGAGAGGGTGCCAGAGGGTTGGGAGAGGCTTGGGAGAGGCTGGGAGACGGTTGCGAGACGGGGAGGACCGGGGAGGATGCGGGGAGGATCGGGGAGGATGCGGGGAGGATCGAAGATGCGGGGAGGATCGGGGAGGATGCGGGGAGGACCGGGGAGGATGCGGGGAGGACCGGGGAGGATGCGGGGAGGATCGGGGAGGATGCGGGGAGGATCGGGGAGGATGCGGGGAGGACCAAGGAGGATGCGGGGAGGATCGGGGAGGATCAGGGAGGATGCGGGGAGGATCGGGGAGGACGCGGGCAGGACCGGGGAGGATGCGGGGAGGATCGGGGAGGATGCAGGGAGGACCGGGGAGGATGCAGAGAGGACCGCGGAGGATGCGGGGAGGATCGGGGAGGATGCGGGAAGGATCGGGGAGGATGCGGGGAGGATCGGGGGAGGATCGGGGAGGATGGGGGGAGGACCGGGGAGGATGCGGGAAGGATCGGGGAGGATGCGGGGAGTATCGGGGAGGATGCGGGGAGGATCGGGGAGGATGCGGGGAGGACCGGGGAGGATGCGGGGAGGATCGGGGAGGATGCGGGGAGGATCGGGGAGGATGCGGGGAGGACCGGGGAGGGTTGGGGTAGGGTTGGGAGAGGGTTCGGAGAGGGTAGGAGAGGGTAGGCAGAGGGTAGGAGAGGGTTGGGAGATGGTGGGAGAGGGTTGGGAGAGGGTGGGAGAGGGTTGGGAGAGGGTGGGTGAGGGTTGGGAGAGGGTGGGAGAGGGTTGGGGGAGGGTGGGGGAGGGTTGGGAGAGGGTAGGAGAGGGTTGCGAGACGGTGGGAGAGGGTTGGCAGAGGGTGGGAGAGGGTTGGGAGAGGGTGGGAGATGCTTGGGAGAGGGTGGGAGAGGGTTGGGAGAGGGTGGGAGAGGGTTGGGAGAGGGTCGGGAGAGGGTGGGAGAGGGCTGGGAGGGGTCGGGAGAGGGTTGGGAGAGGGTGGGAGAGGGTAGGGAGAGGGTGGCAGAGGGTTGGGAGAGGGTGGGAGAGGCTTGGGAGAGGCTGGGAGACGATTGCGAGACGGGGAGGACCGGGGAGGATGCGGGGAGGATCGGGGAGGATGCGGGGATGATCGGGGAGGATGCGGGGAGGACCGGGAAGGATGCGGGGAGGATCGCGGAGGATGCGGGGAGGATCGGGGAGGATGCAGGGAGGCTCAGGGAGGATGCGGGGAGGACGGGGAGGATGCAGGGAGGATCGGGGAGGATCGGGGAGGATGCGGAGAGGATCAGGGAGGATGCGGGGAGGATCAGGGAGAATGCAGGGAGGACCGGGGAAGATGCAGGGAGGACCGGGGAGGATGCGGGGAGGACCGGGGAGGATCAGGGGGGATGCGGGGAGGATCGGGGACGATGCGGGAAGGATCGGGGAGGATACAGGGAGGATCGGGGAGGATGCGGGAAGGATTTGGGAGGATGTGGGGAGGAGCGGGGAGGATGCGGGGAGGACCGGGGAAGATGCGTGGAGGATGCGGGGAGGACCGGGGAGGATCGGGGAGGACCGGGGAGGATGCGGGGAGGATCGGGGAGGATGCGGGGAGGATCGGGGAGGATGCGGCGACGATCGGGGATGATGCGGGGAGGATCGGGCAGGATGCGGGAAGGATCGGGGAGTATGCGGGGAGGATTCGGGAGGATGCGGGGAGGACCGGGGAGGATGCGGGGAGGATCGGGGAGGATGCGGGGAGGACCGGGGAGGATGCGGGGAAGATCGGGGAGGATACGGGGAGGATCGGGGAGGATGCGAAGAGGATGGGCTAGGATGCGGGAAGGATCGGGGAGGATGCGGGCGGGATCGGGGAGGGTGCGGGGAGGACCGGGGAAGATGCGGGGAGGATCGGAGAGGATGCGGGGAGGACCGGGGAGGATGCGGGGAGGATCGGAGAGGATGCAGGGAGGACCGGGGAGGATGCGGGGAGGACCGGGGAGGATGCAGGGAGGATCGGGGAGGATCGGGGAGGATGCGGAGAGGATCGGGGAGGATGCGGGGAGGATCAGGGAGAATGCGGGGAGGACCGAGGAAGATGCGGGGAGGATCGGGGAGGATGCGGGGAGGACCGGGGAGGATGCGGGGAGGATCGGGGAGGATACGGGGAGGACCGGGGAGGATGCGGGGAGGATCGGGGAGGATGCGGGGAGGACCGGGGAGGATGCGGGGAGGATCGGGGAGGATGCGGGAAGGACCGGGGAGGATGCGGGGAGGACCGGGGAGGATGCAGGGAGGATCGGGGAGGATGCGGGGAGGATCAGAGAGGATGCGGGGAGGATCGGGGAGGATGCGGGGAGGATCGGGTGAGGATGCGGGAAGGATCGGGGAGGATGCGGGGAGGACCAGGGATGATGCGGGGAGGACCGGAGAGGATGCAGGGAGGATGCGGGGAGGACGCGGGGAGGATCGGAGAGGATGCGGGGAGGATCAGGGAGGATGCGGGGAGGATGCCGGGAGGATCGCGGAGGATGCGGGGAGGACCGGGGAGGATCGGGGAGGATCGGGGAGGATGTGGGGAGGATCGGAGGGATGCGGGGAGGATCAGAGAGGATGTGGGGAGGATGCGGGGAGGACCGGCGAGGATGCGGGGACGACCGGGGAGGATGCGGGGAGGATCGGGGAGGATGCGGGGAGGATCCGGAACGATGCGGGGAGGATCAGAGAGGATGCAGGGAGGATCGAGGAGGATGCGGGGAGGATCGGGGGGGATGCGTGGAGGACCGGGGAGGATGCGGGGAGGACCGGGGAGGATGCGGGGAGGATCGGGGAGGATCGGGGAGGATGCGGAGAGGATCGGGGAGGATGCGGGGAGGATCAGGGAGAATGCGGGGAGGACCGAGGAAGATGCAGGGAGGACCGGGGAGGATGAGGGGAGGTCCGGGGATGATCAGGGGCGATGCGGGGAGGATCAGGGACGATGCGGGAAGGATCGGGGAGGATACAGGGAGGATCGGGGAGGATGCGGGAATGATCTGGGAGGATGCGGGGAGGACCGGGGAGGATGCAGGGAGGACCGGGGAGGATGCGGGGAGGACCGGGGATGATGCGGGGAGGACCGGGGAGGATGCGGGGAGGACCGGGGAGGATGCGGGGAGGACCGGGGAGGATGCCCGGAGGACCGGGGAGGATGCGGGGAGGACCGGGGAGGATGCGGGGAGGATCGGGGAGGATGCGGGGAGGACCGGGGAGGATGCGGGGAGGATCGGGGAGGATGCGGGGAGGACCGGGGAGGATGCGGGGAGGATCGGGGAGGATGCGGGGAGGACCGGGGAAGAGGCGGGGAGGATCGGGGAGGATGGGGGGAGGATCGGGGAGGATGGGGGGAGGACCGGGGAGGATGCGGGGAGGACCGGGGAGGATGCGGGGAGGACCGGAGGGGATGCGGGGAGGACCGGGGAGGATGCGGGGAGGACTGGGGAGGATGCGGGGAGGACCGGGGAGGATGCAGGGAGGATCGGGGAGGATGCGGGGAGGATCAGAGAGGATGCGGGGAGGATCGGGGAGGATGCGGGGAGGATCGGGTGAGGATGCGGGAAGGATCGGGGAGGATGCGGGGAGGACCAGGGATGATGCGGGGAGGACCGGGGAGGATGCAGGGAGGATGCCGGGAGGATGCGGGGAGGACGCGGGGAGGATCGGAGAGGATGCGGGGAGGATCAGGGAGGATGCCGGGAGGATCGCGGAGGATGCGGGGAGGACCGGGGAGGATCGGGGAGGATCGGGGAGGATGCGGGGAGGATCCGGAAGGATGCGGGGAGGATCAGAGAGGATGCAGGGAGGATCGCGGAGGATGCGGGGAGGATCGGGGAGGATGCGTGGAGGACCGGGGAGGATGCGGGGAGGATCAGAGAGGATGCGGGGAGGATCGGGGAGGATGCGGGGAGGATCGGGTGAGGATGCGGGAAGGATCGGGGAGGATGCGGGGAGGACCAGGGATGATGCGGGGAGGACCGGGGAGGATGCAGGGAGGATGCCGGGAGGATGCGGGGAGGACGCGGGGAGGATCGGAGAGGATGCGGGGAGGATCAGGGAGGATGCCGGGAGGATCGCGGAGGATGCGGGGAGGACCGGGGAGGATCGGGGAGGATCGGGGAGGATGCGGGGAGGATCCGGAAGGATGCGGGGAGGATCAGAGAGGATGCAGGGAGGATCGCGGAGGATGCGGGGAGGATCGGGGAGGATGCGTGGAGGACCGGGGAGGATGCGGGGAGGACCGGGGAGGATGCGGGGAGGATCGGGGAGGATCGGGGAGGATGCGGAGAGGATCGGGGAGGATGCGGGGAGGATCAGGGAGAATGTGGGGAGGACCGAGGAAGATGCAGGGAGGACCGGGGAGGAGGGGAGGACCGGGGATGATCAGGGGCGATGCGGGGAGGATCAGGGACGATGCGGGAAGGATCGGGGAGGATACAGGGAGGATCGGGGAGGATGCGGGAAGGATCTGGGAGGATGCGGGGAGGGCCGGGGAGGATGCGCGGAGGACCGGGGAGGATCGGGGAGGATCGGGGAGGATGCGGAGAGGATCGGGGAGGATGCGGGGAGGATCAGGGAGAATGCGGGGAGGACCGAGGAAGATGCAGGGAGGACCGGGGAGGATGAGGGGAGGTCCGGGGATGATCAGGGGCGATGCGGGGAGGATCAGGGACGATGCGGGAAGGATCGGGGAGGATACAGGGAGGATCGGGGAGGATGCGGGAATGATCTGGGAGGATGCGGGGAGGACCGGGGAGGATGCAGGGAGGACCGGGGAGGATGCGGGGAGGACCGGGGATGATGCGGGGAGGACCGGGGAGGATGCGGGGAGGACCGGGGAGGATGCGGGGAGGACCGGGGAGGATGCCCGGAGGACCGGGGAGGATGCGGGGAGGACCGGGGAGGATGCGGGGAGGATCGGGGAGGATGCGGGGAGGACCGGGGAGGATGCGGGGAGGATCGGGGAGGATGCGGGGAGGACCGGGGAGGATGCGGGGAGGATCGGGGAGGATGCGGGGAGGACCGGGGAAGAGGCGGGGAGGATCGGGGAGGATGGGGGGAGGATCGGGGAGGATGGGGGGAGGACCGGGGAGGATGCGGGGAGGACCGGGGAGGATGCGGGGAGGACCGGAGGGGATGCGGGGAGGACCGGGGAGGATGCGGGGAGGACTGGGGAGGATGCGGGGAGGACCGGGGAGGATGCAGGGAGGATCGAAGAGGATGCGGGGAGGATCAGAGAGGATGCGGGGAGGATCGGGGAGGATGCGGGGAGGATCGGGTGAGGATGCGGGAAGGATCGGGGAGGATGCGGGGAGGACCAGGGATGATGCGGGGAGGACCGGGGAGGATGCAGGGAGGATGCCGGGAGGATGCGGGGAGGACGCGGGGAGGATCGGAGAGGATGCGGGGAGGATCAGGGAGGATGCCGGGAGGATCGCGGAGGATGCGGGGAGGACCGGGGAGGATCGGGGAGGATCGGGGAGGATGCGGGGAGGATCCGGAAGGATGCGGGGAGGATCAGAGAGGATGCAGGGAGGATCGCGGAGGATGCGGGGAGGATCGGGGAGGATGCGTGGAGGACCGGGGAGGATGCGGGGAGGACCGGGGAGGATGCGGGGAGGATCGGGGAGGATCGGGGAGGATGCGGAGAGGATCGGGGAGGATGCGGGGAGGATCAGGGAGAATGTGGGGAGGACCGAGGAAGATGCAGGGAGGACCGGGGAGGAGGGGAGGACCGGGGATGATCAGGGGCGATGCGGGGAGGATCAGGGACGATGCGGGAAGGATCGGGGAGGATACAGGGAGGATCGGGGAGGATGCGGGAAGGATCTGGGAGGATGCGGGGAGGGCCGGGGAGGATGCAGGGAGGACCGGGGAGGATGCGGGGAGGACCGGGGAGGATGCGGGGAGGACCGGGGAGGATGCGGGGAGGACCGGGGAGGATGCGGGGAGGACCGGAGAGGATGCCCGGAGGACCGGGGAGGATGCGGGGAGGACCGGGGAGGATGCGGGGAGGATCAGGGAGGATGCGGGGAGGACCGGGGAGGATGCGGGGAGGATCGGGGAGGATACGGGGAGGACCGGGGAGGATGCGGGGAGGATCGGGGAGGATGCGGGGAGGACCGGGGAAGAGGCGGGGAGGATCGGGGAGGATGGGGGGAGGATCGGGGAGGATGGGGGGAGGACCGGGGAGGATGCGGGGAGGACCGGGGAGGATGCGGGGAGGACCGGGGAGGATGCGGGGAGGACCGGGGGGGATGCGGGGAGGACCGGGGAGGATGCGGGGAGGATGCCGGGAGGATGCGGGGAGGACGCGGGGAGGATCGGGGAGGATGCGGGGAGAACCGGGGAGGATGCGGGGAGGATGCCGGGAGGATCGAGGAGGATGCGGGGAGGACCGGGGAGGATCGGGGAGGATCGGGGAGGATGTGGGGAGGATCGGAGGGATGCGGGGAGGATCAGAGAGGATGCGGGGAGGATGCGGGGAGGATTCGGGAGGATGCGGGGAGGACCGGGGAGGATGCGGGGAGGATCGGGGAGGATCAGGGAGGATGCGGGGAGGATCAGAGAGGATGCAGGGAGGATCGCAGAGGATGCGGGGAGGATCGGGGAGGATGCGGGGAGGACCGGGGAGGATGCGGGGAGGATGCGGGGAGGATCCGGGAGGATGCAGGGAGGATCGGGGAGGATGCGGGGAGGACCGAGAAGGATGCCGGGAGGATGCGGGGAGGATGCAGGGAGGATGCGGGGAGGATGCGGGGAGGATCGGGGAGGACGCCGGGAGGATCGGGAAGGATGCGGGGAGGACCGGGGAGGATGCGGGGAGGATCGGGGAGGACGCCGGGAGGATCGGGAAGGATGCGGGGAGGACAGGGGAGGATCGGGGAGGATCGGGGAGGATGCGGAGAGGATCAGGGAGGATGCGGGGAGGATCAGGGAGATTGCGGGGAGGACCGGGGAAGATGCAGGGAGGACCGGGGAGGATGCGGGGAGGACCGGGGACGATCGGGGAGGATGCTGGGAGGATCGGGGAGGATGCGGGAAGGATCAGGGAGGATACGGGGAGGATGCGGGAAGGATCTGGGAGGAAGTGGGGACGATCAGGGAGGATGCGGGGAGGATGCGGGGAGGACCGGGGAGGATGCGGGGAGGATGCGGGGAGGATGCGGGGAGGATCGGGGAGGAGGGGGGAGGATCAGGAAGGACGCGGGAAGGACCGGGGAGGATGCGGGGAGGACCGGGAAGGATGCGGGGAGGATCGGGGAGGATGCGGGGAGCTTCGGGGAGGATGCGGGGAGGATCGGGGAGGATGCGGGGAGGACCGGGGAGGATGCGGGGAGGATCCGGGAGGATGCGGGGAGGATCGGGGAGGATGCGGGGAGGATCGGGGAAGATTCGGGAAGGATCGGGGAGGATGCGGGGAGGACCGGAGAGGATGCACGGAGGATCGGGAAGGATGCGGGCAGGACTGGGGAGGATGCGGGGAGGATCGGGGAGGATGCGGGGAGAACCGGGGAGGATGCGGGGAGGATCGGGGAGGATGCGCGGAGGACCGGGGAGGAGTCAGGGAGGACACGGGAGGACGCGAGGAGGATCGGGGAGGATGGGGGGAGGAGCGGGGATGATGCGGGGAGGATCAGGGAGGATGCGGGGAGGACCGCAGAGGATGCGGGAGGACCGGGGAGGATGCGGGGAGGACCGGGGAGGATGCGGGGAGGACCGGGGAGGATACGGGGAGGATCGGGGAGGATGCGGGGAGGACCGGGGAGGATGCGGGGAGGATCGGGGAGGATGCGGGGAGGACCGGGGAGGATGCGGGGAGGATGCGGGGAGGATGCGGGGAGGACCGGGGAGGAGGCGGGCAGGATCGGGGAGGATGCGGGGAGGATTGGGGAGGATGCGGGGAGGATCGGGGAGGATGCGGGGAGGATCAAGAAGGATGCGGCGACGACCGGGGAGGATGCGGGGAGGATCGGGCAGGATGCAGGGAGGCTCGGGGGGGATGCGGGGAGGATTGAGGAGGATGCGGGGAGGATCGGGGAGGATCGGGGAGGATGCGGGGAGGACCGGGGAGGATGCGGGGAGGACCGGGGAGGATGCGGGGAGGATCGGGGAGGATGCGGGGAGGATCGGGGAGGATGCGGGGAGGATCGGGGAGGATGCGGGAAGGATCGGGGAGGATGCGGGGAGGATTGGGGAGGATGCGGGGAGGACCGGGGAGGATGCGGGGAGGATCGGGGAGGATGCGGGGAGGACCGGGGAGGATGCGGGGAAGATCGGGGAGGATCCGGGAGGATGCGGGGAGGATCAGGGAGGATGCGGAGAGGACGGGGGAGGATGCGGGGAGGATCGGGGAGGATGCGGGGAGGACCGGGGAGGATGCGGGGAGGATAGTGGAGGATGCGGGGAGGACCGGGGCGGATGCGGCGAGGACCGGGGAGGATGCGGGGAGGACCGGGGAGGATGCGGGGAGGATCAGGGAGGATGCGGGGAGGATGCGGGGAGGATGCGGGGAGGACCGGGGAGGATGCTGGGAGGACCGGGGAGGACCGGGGAGGATCGGGGAGGATGCGGCAAGGATGCGGGGAGGACCGGGGAGGATGCGGGGAGGACCGGGGAGGATGCGGGGAGGACCGGGGAGGATGCGGGGAGGACCGGGGAGGATGCGGGGAGGATCGGGGAGGATGCGGGGAGGACCGGGGAGGATGCGGGGAGGATCGGGGAGGACGCGGGGAGGACCGCGGAGGATGCGGGGACGATCGGGGAGGATGCCGGGAGGATGCAGAGAGGATCGGGGAGGATGCGGGGAGGATCAGGGAGAATGCGGGGAGGACCGTGGAAGATGCAGGGAGGACCGGGGAGGATGCGGGCAGGACCGGGGAGGATCAGGGGGGATGCGGGGAGGATCGGGGACGATGCGGGAAGGATCGGGGAGGATGCAGGGAGGATCGGGGAGGATGCGGGAAGGATCTGGGAGGATGCGGGGAGGACCGGGGAGGATGCAGGGAGGACCGGGGAGGATGCGGGGAGGACCGGGGATGATGCGGGGAGGACCGGGGAGGATGCGGGGAGGACCGGGGAGGATGCGGGGAGGACCGGGGAGGATGCGCGGAGGATCGGGGAGGATGCGGGGAGGATCGGGGAGGATACGAAGAGGAGCGGGGAGGATGCGGGGAGGATAGGGGAGGATGCGGGGAGGACCGGGGAGGAGGCGGGGAGGATCGGGGAGGATGGGGGGAGGATCGGGGAGGATGGGGGGAGGACCGGGGAGGATGCGGGGAGGACCGGGGAGGATGCGGGGAGGACCGGGGATGATGCGGGGAGGACCGGGGAGGATGCGGGGAGGACCGGGGAGGATGCGGGGAGGACCGGGGGGGATGCGGGGAGGACCGGAGAGGATGCGGGGACGATCGGGGAGGATGCCGGGAGGATGCAGAGAGGATCGGGGAGGATGCGGGGAGGATCAGGGAGAATGCGGGGAGGACCGTGGAAGATGCAGGGAGGACCGGGGAGGATGCGGGCAGGACCGGGGAGGATCAGGGGGGATGCGGGGAGGATCGGGGACGATGCGGGAAGGATCGGGGAGGATGCAGGGAGGATCGGGGAGGATGCGGGAAGGATCTGGGAGGATGCGGGGAGGACCGGGGATGATGCGGGGAGGACCGGGGAGGATGCGGGGAGGACCGGGGAGGATGCGGGGAGGACCGGGGAGGATGCGCGGAGGATCGGGGAGGATGCGGGGAGGATCGGGGAGGATACGAAGAGGAGCGGGGAGGATGCGGGGAGGATAGGGGAGGATGCGGGGCGGACCGGGGAGGAGGCGGGGAGGATCGGGGAGGATGGGGGGAGGATCGGGGAGGATGGGGGGAGGACCGGGGAGGATGCGGGGAGGACCGGGGAGGATGCGGGGAGGACCGGGGATGATGCGGGGAGGACCGGGGAGGATGCGGGGAGGACCGGGGAGGATGCGGGGAGGACCGGGGAGGATGCGGGGAGGACCGGAGAGGATGCGGGGAGGATCGGGGAGGATACGGGGAGGACCGGGGACGATGCGGGGAGGATCGGGGAGGATACGGGGTGGACCGGGGAGGAGGCGGGGAGGATCGGGTGAGGATGCGGGAAGGATCGGGGAGGATGCGGGCAGGACCGGGGAGGATGCGGGGAGGACCGGGGAGGATGCGGGGAGGATGCCGGGAGGACGCGGGGAGGACGAGGGAGGATGCGGGGAGGATCGGGGAGGATGCGGGGGGGATGCCGGGAGGATGCGGGGAGGATGCGGGGAGGATCGGGGAGGATGCGGGGAGGACCGGGGAGGATCGGGGAGGATCGGGGAGGATGTGGGGAGGATCGGGGAGGATGCGGGGAGGATCAGAGAGGATGCGGGGAGGATGCGGGGAGGACCGGCGAGGATGCGGGGAGGACCGGGGAGGATGCGAGGAGGATCGGGGAGGATGCGGGGAGGATCCTGGAGGATGCGGGGAGGATCAGAGGGGATGCAGGGAGGATCGGGGAGGATGCGGGGAGGATAGGGGAGGATGCGGGGAGGACCGGGGAGGATGCGGGGAGGACCGGGGGGGACGCGGGGAGGATCCGGGAGGATGCGGGGAGGATCGGGAAGGATGCGGGGAGGACCGAGGAGGATGCCGGGAGGATGCGGGGAGGATGCAGGGAGGATCGGGGAGGATGCGGGGAGGATCGGGGAGGACGCCGGAAGGATCGGGAAGGATGCGGGGAGGACCGGGGAGGATGCGGGGAGGATCGGGGAGGACGCCGGGAGGATCGGGAAGGATGCGGGGAGGACCGGGGAGGATCGGGGAGGATCGGGGAGGATGCGTAGAGGATCGGGGAGGATGCGGGGAGGATCAGGGAGAATGCGGGGAGGACCGGGGAAGATGCAGGGAGGACCGGGGAGGATGCGGGGAGGACCGGCGACGATCGGGGAGGATCGGGGAGGATGCGGGGAGGATCGGGGAGGATGCGGGGAGGACCGGGGAGGATTCAGGGAGGACGCGGGAGGATGCGGGGAGGACCGGCGAGGATGGGGGGAGGACCGGGGAGGATGCGGGGAGGATCAGGGAGGATGCGGGGAGGACCGGGGAGGATGCGGGGAGGATCGGGGAGGATGCGGGGAGGACCGGGGAGGATTCGGGGAGGACGCGGGAGGATGCGGGGAGGATCAGGGAGGATGGGGGCAGGACCGGGGAGGATGCGGGGAGGATCAGGGAGGATCGGGGAGGATGCGGTGAGGATCGGGGAGGATGCGGGAAGGATCGGGGAGGATACGGGGGGGATCGGGGAGGATGCGGGAAGGATCTGGGAGGATGTGGGGACGATCGGGGAGGATGCGGGGAGGATGCGGGGAGGACCGGGGAGGATGCGGGGAGGATGCGGGGAGGATGCGGGGAGGACCGGGGAGAAGGGGGGAGGATCAGGAAGGACGCGGGGAGGATCAGGGGGAATGCGGGGAGGACCGGGGAAGATGCAGGGAGGACCGGGGAGGACCGGGGACGATCGGGGAGGATGCGGGGAGGATCGGGGAGGATGCGGGAAGGATCGGGGAGGATACGGGGAGGATCGGGGAGGATGCGGGAAGGATCTGGGAGGATGTGGGGACGATCGGGGAGGATGCGGGGAGGATGCGGGGAGGACCGGGGAGGATGCGGGGAGGATGCGGGGAGGATGCGGGGAGGATGCGGGGAGGACCGGGGAGGATGCGGGGAGGATCGGGGAGGATGCGGGGAGGATCGGGGAGGATGCGGGGAGCTTCGGGGAGGATGCCGGGAGGATCGGGGAGGATGCGATGGGGGCCCGGGGAGGATGCGGGGAGGATCGGGCAGGATGCGGGGAGGATCGGGGAGGATGCGATGGGGGCCCGGGGAGGATGCGGGGAGGATCGGGCAGGATGCGGGGAGGATCGGGGAGGATGCGGGGAGGATCGGGGAGGATGCGGGAAGGATCGGAAAGGATGCGGGGAGGATTTGGGAGGATGCGGGGAGGACCGGGGAGGATGCGGGGAGGACCGGGGAGGGTGCGGGGAGGACCGGGGAGGATGCGGGGAGGATCGGAGAGGATGCGGGGAGGATCGGGGAGGATGCGGGGAGGACCGGGGAGGATGCGGGGAGGACCGGGGAGGATGCGGGGAGGATCAGAGAGGATGCGGCGAGGATCGGGGAGGATGCGGGCAGGACCGGGGAGGATGCGGGGAGGATCGGGGAGGATGCGGGGAGGATCGGGGAGGATGCGGGGAGGATGCGGGGAGGACCGGGGAGGATGCGGGGAGGATGCGGGGAGGATGCGGGGAGGACCGGGGAGAAGGGGGGAGGATCAGGAAGGACGCGGGGAGGATCAGGGGGAATGCGGGGAGGACCGGGGAAGATGCAGGGAGGACCGGGGAGGACCGGGGACGATCGGGGAGGATGCGGGGAGGATCGGGGAGGATGCGGGAAGGATCGGGGAGGATACGGGGAGGATCGGGGAGGATGCGGGAAGGATCTGGGAGGATGTGGGGACGATCGGGGAGGATGCGGGGAGGATGCGGGGAGGACCGGGGAGGATGCGGGGAGGATGCGGGGAGGATGCGGGGAGGATGCGGGGAGGACCGGGGAGGATGCGGGGAGGATCGGGGAGGATGCGGGGAGGATCGGGGAGGATGCGGGGAGCTTCGGGGAGGATGCCGGGAGGATCGGGGAGGATGCGATGGGGGCCCGGGGAGGATGCGGGGAGGATCGGGCAGGATGCGGGGAGGATCGGGGAGGATGCGATGGGGGCCCGGGGAGGATGCGGGGAGGATCGGGCAGGATGCGGGGAGGATCGGGGAGGATGCGGGGAGGATCGGGGAGGATGCGGGAAGGATCGGAAAGGATGCGGGGAGGATTTGGGAGGATGCGGGGAGGACCGGGGAGGATGCGGGGAGGACCGGGGAGGGTGCGGGGAGGACCGGGGAGGATGCGGGGAGGATCGGAGAGGATGCGGGGAGGATCGGGGAGGATGCGGGGAGGACCGGGGAGGATGCGGGGAGGACCGGGGAGGATGCGGGGAGGATCAGAGAGGATGCGGCGAGGATCGGGGAGGATGCGGGCAGGACCGGGGAGGATGCGGGGAGGATCGGGGAGGATGCGGGGAGGATCGGGGAGGATGCGGGGAGGATGGGGGAGGATGCGGGGAGGACCGGGGAGGATTCGGGGAGGACGCGGGAGGATGCGGGGAGGATGCGGGGAGGATCAGAGAGGATGCGGCGAGGATCGGGGAGGATGTGGGGAGGAACGGGAAGGATGCGGGGAGGATCGGGGAGGATGCGGTGAGGAGCGGGGAGGAGGCGGGGAGGATCGGGGAGGATGCGGGGAGGATCGGGGAGGATGCGGGGAGGATCGGGGAGGATGCGGGGAGGATCGAGGAGGATGCGGGGAGCATCGGGGAGGATGCGGGGAGGATCGGGGAGGATGCGGGGAGGATCGGGCAGGATGCGAGGAGGCTCG
The DNA here is from genome assembly GCA_964036045.1 of Eutreptiella sp. 'Long Island Sound 2002'. Taxonomy (NCBI): domain Eukaryota; phylum Euglenozoa; class Euglenophyceae; order Eutreptiales; family Eutreptiaceae; genus Eutreptiella; species Eutreptiella sp. 'Long Island Sound 2002'. The sequence goes on from OZ038395.1 coordinate 9,604,595, forward strand.
GGGGGGATGCGGGGAGGATCGAGGAGGATGCGGGGAGGATCGGGGAGGATCGGGGAGGATGCGGGGAGGATCGGAGAGGATACGGGGAGGACCGGGGAGGATGCGGGGAGGATCGGGAAGGATGCGGGGAGGATCGGGGAGGATGCGGGGAGGATCGGGGAGGATGCGGGAAGGATCGGGGAGGATGGGGGAAGGTTTGAGGAGGATGCGGGGAGGACCGGGGAGGATGCGGGGAGGATCGGGGAGGATGCGGGGAGGACCGGGGAGGATGCGGGGAAGATCGGGGAGGATCCAGGGAGGATCGGGGAGGATGCGGGGAGGATCAGAGAGGATGCAGGGAGGATCGCGGAGGATGCGGGGAGGATCGGGGAGGATGCGGGGAGGATCGGGGAGGATGCGGGGAGGATCAAGGAGGATGCGGGGAGGACCGGGGAGGATGCGGGCGGGACCGGGGAGGGTGCGGGGAGGACCGGGGAGGATGCGGGGAGGATCGAGGAGGATGCGGGGAGGACCGGGGAGGATGCGGGGAGGAGCGGGGAGGATGCGGCGAGGACCGGGGAGGATGCAGAGAGGACCGGGGAGGATGCGGGGAGGACCGGGGAGGATGCGGGGAGGACCGGGGAGGATGCAGGGGGGGATCGGGGAGGATGCGGGGAGGACCAGGGAGGATGCGAGGAGGATCGGGGAGGACGCGGGGAGGACCGCGGAGGATGCGGAGAGGATCGGGGAGGATGTGGGGAGGACCGGGGAGGAGGCGGGGAGGATCGGGGAGGATGCGGGGAGGATCGGGGAGGATGCGGGGAGGATTGGGGAGGATGCGGGGAGGATCGGGGAGGATGCGGGGAGGATCGGGAAGGATGCGGGTAGGACCGGGGAGGATGCGGGGAGGATCGGGGAGGATGCAGGGAGGCTCGGGGGGGATGCGGGGAGGACCGAGGAGGATGCGGGGAGGATCGGGGAGGATCTGGTAGGATGCGGAGAAGATTGGGGAGGATGCGGTGAGGATCAGGGAGAATGCGGTGAGGACCGGGGATGATGCGGGGAGGATCGGGGAGGATGCGTGAAGGATCGGGGAGGATACGGGGAGGATCAGGGAGGATGCGGGAAGGATCTGGGAGGATGCGGGGAGGAACGGGGAGGATGTGGGGAGGACCGGGGAGGATGCGGGGAGGATGCGGGGAGGACCGGGGAGGATCGGGGAGGATCAGCAAGGACGCGGGGAGGACCGGGGAGGATGCGGGGAGGATTGGGAAGGACCGGGGAGGATGCGGGGAGGATCGGGGAGGATGCGGGGATGATCGGGGAGGATGCGGGGAGGATCGGGGAGGATGCAGGGAGGACCGGGGAGGATGCGGGGATGATCGGGGAGGATGCGGGGAGGACCGGGGAGGATGCGGGGAGGATCGGGGAGGACACGGGGAGGACCGGGGAGGATGCGGGGAGGATTGGGGAGGATGCGGGGAGGACCGGGGAGGATGCGGGGAGGATCGGGGAGGATGCGGGGAGGATCGGGGAGGATGCGGGGAGGATCGGGGAGGATGCGGGGAGGACCGGGGAGGATGCGGGGAGGATCAGGGAGGATAAGGGGACGATCGGGGAGGATGCGGGGAGGATCGGGGAGGATGCGGGGAGGATCGGGGAGGATGCGGGGAGGACAGGGGAGGATGCGGGGAGGATCGGGGAGGATGCGGGGACGATCGGGGAGGATGCGGGGAGGATCGGGGAGGATGCGGGGACGATCGGGGAGGAAGCGGGGAGGATCGGGGAGGATGCGGGGAGGATCGGGGAGGATGCGGGGAGGATCGGGGAGGATGCGGGGAGGATCGGGGAGGATACGGGGAGGATCGGGGAGGATGCGGGGAGGATCGGGGAGGATGCGGGAAGGACCGGGGAGGATGCGGGCGGGACCGGGGAGGGTGCAGGGAGGACCGGGGAGGATGCGGGGAGGATCGGGGAGGATGCGGGGAGGATCGGGGAGGATGCGGGGAGGACCGGGGAGGATGCGGGGAGGATCGGGGAAGATCGGGGAGGATGCGGGGAGGACCGGGGAGGATGCGGGGAAGATCAGAGAGGATGCGGGGAGGATCGGGGAGGATGCGGGGAGGACCGGGGAGGATGCGGGGAGGACCGGGGAGGATGCGGGGAGGATCGGGGAGGATGCGGGGAGGACCGGGGAGGATACGGGGAGGACCGGGGAGGATGCGGGGAGGACCGGGGAGGATGCGGGGAGGATCGGGGGGGATGCGGGGAAGATCGGGGAGGATGCAGGGAGGACCGGGGAGGACGAGGGGAGGACCGGGGAGGATGCGGGGAGGATTGGAGAGGATGCGGGAAGGACCGGGGAGGATGCGGGGAGGATGCAGGGAGGATGCGGGGAGGACCAGAGAGGATGCGGGGAGGATTGGAGAGGATGCGGGGAGGATCGGGGAGGATGCGGGGAGGATCGGGGAGGATGCGGGGAGGATCGGGGAGGATGCGGGGAGGACCGGGGAGGATGCTGGGAGGATTGGAGAGGATGCGGGGAGGATCGGGGAGGATGCGGGGAGGACCGGGGAGGACGAGGGGAGGACCGGGGAGGATGCGGGCAGGACCGGAGAGGATGCGGGGAAGATCGGGGAGGATACGGGGAGGATCGGGGAGGATGCGGGGAGGATGCGGGGAGGATCGGGGAGGATGCGGGAACGATCGGGGAGGATGCGGGCGGGACCGGGGAGGGTGCATGGAGGACCGGGGAGGATGCGGGGAGGACCGGGGAGGATCAGGGCGGATGCGGGGAAGATCAGAGAGGATGCGGGGAGGATCGGGGAGGATGCGGGGAGGATTGGGGAGGATGTGGGGAGGACCGGGGAGGATGCGGGGAGGATCGGGGAGGATGCGGGGAGGATCGGGGAGGATGCGGGGAGGATCAGGGAGGATGCGGGGAGGATCGGGGAGGATGCGGGGAGGACCGGGGAGGATACGGGGAGGACCGAGGAGGATGCGGGGAGGACCGGGGAGGATGCGGGGAGGATCGGGGAGGATGCAGGGAAAGATCGGGGAGGATGCAGGGAGGACCGGGGAGGACGCGGGGAGGACCGGGGAGGATGCGGGGAGGATTGGAGAGGATGCGGGGAGGACCGGGGAGGATGCGGGGAGGATGCGGGGAGGATCGGGGAGGATCGGGGAGGATGCGGGGAGGACCGGGGAGGATCGGGGACGATGCGGGGAGGATCGGGGAGGATCCGGGGAGGATCGGGGAGGATGCGGGGAGGACCTGGGAGGATGCGGGGAGGATCGGGGAGGATGCGGCGAGGATCGGGGAGGATGCGGGGAGGATCGGGGAGGATGCGGGCAGGACCGGGGAGGATGCGGGGAGGATCGGGGAGGACGCGGGGAGGACCGGGGAGGATGCGGGGAGGATCGGGGAGGATGCGGGGAGGACCGGGGAGGATGCGGGGAGGATCGGGGAGGATGCGCGGAGGATCGGGGAGGATGCGGGGAGGATCAGGGAGGATGCGGGGAGGACCGGGGAGGATGCGGGGAGGATCGGGGAGGATGCGGGGACGATCGGGGAGGATGCGGGGAGGATCGGGGAGGATGCGGGGAGGATCGGGGAGGATGCGGGGAGGACCGGGGAGGATGCAGGGAGGATCGGGAAGGATGCGGGGAGGATCGGGGAGGATGCGGGAAGGATCGGGGAGGATGCGGGAAGGATCGGGGAGGATGCGGGGAGGATTGAGGAGGATGCGGGGAGGACCTGGGAGGATGCGCGGAGGACCGGGGAGGATGCGGGGAAGATCGGGGAGGATACGGGGAGGATCGGGGACAATGCGGGGAGGATCGGGGAGGATGCGGGAAGGATCGGGGAGGATGCGGGCGGGACTGGGGAGGGTGCAGGGAGGACCGGGGAGTATGCGGGGAGGATCGGGGAGGATGCGGGGAGGACCGGGGAGGATACGGGGAGGATCGGAGAGGACGCGGGGAGGACCGGGGAGGATGCGGGGAGGATTGGGGAGGATGCGGGGAGGACCGGGGAGGATGCGGGGAGGATCGGGGAGGATGCGGGGAGGATCGGGGAGGATGCGGGGAGGATCGGGGAGGATGCGGGGAGGACCAGGAAGGATGCGGGGAGGATCGGGGAGGATGCGGGGACGATCGGGGAGGATGCGGGGAGGATCGGGGAGGATGCGGGGAGGATCGGGAAGGATGCAGGCAGGATCGGGGAGGATGCGGGGAGGATGTGGGAGGATGCGGGGAGGATCGGGGAGGATGCGGGGAGGACCGGGGAGGATGCGGGGAGGATCGGGAAGGATGCGGGCAGGATCGGGGAGGATGCGGGGAGGATGTGGGAGGATGCGGGGAGGATCGGGGAGGATGCGGGGAGGATCGGGGAGGATGCGGGGAGGATTGGGGAGGATGCGGGGAGGACGGGGGAGGATGCGGAAAGGATCGGGGAGGATGCGGGGAGGATCGGGGAGGATGCGGGGAGGACCGGGGAGATTGCGGGGAGGATCGGGGAGGATGCGGGGAGGATCGGGGAGGATGCGGGGAGGATCGGAGAGGATGCGGGGAGGACCGGGGAGGATGCAGGGAGGATCGGGGAGGACGCGGGGAGGACCGGAGAGGATGCGGGGAGGATTGGGGAGGATGCGGGGAGGACCGGGGAGGATGCGGGGAGGATCGGGGAGGATGCGGGGAGGATCGGGGAGGATGCGGGGAGGATCGGGGAGGATGCGGGGAGGACCGGGGAGGATGCGGGGAGGATCGGGGAGGATGCGGGGAGGATCAGGGAGGATGCGGGGAGGACCGGGGAGGATACGGGGAGGATCGGGGACAATGCGGGGAGGATCGGGGAGGATGCGGGAAGGATCAGGGAGGATGCGGGCGGGACCGGGGAGGATGCGGAGAGGATCGGGGAGGATGCAGGGAGGATCGGGGAGGATGCGGGGAGGACCGGGGAGGATGCGGGGAGGATCGGGGAGGATCGGGAAGGATGCGGGGAGGACCGGGGAGGATGCGGGGAGGACCGGGGAGGATGCGGGGAGGACCGGGGAGGATGCGGGGAGGATGCCGGGAGGATGCGGGAAGGATCGGGGAGGATGCGGGGAGGACCAGGGAGGATGCGGGGAGGACCGGGGAGGATGCGGGAAGGATCGGGGAGGATGCGGGAAGGATCGGGGAGGATGCGGGGAGGACCGGGGAGGATGCGGGGAGGATCGGGGAGGATGCGGGGAGGACCGGGGAGGATGCGGGGAGGATCGGGGAGGATGCGGGGAGGATCGGGGAGGATGCGGGGAGGATCGGGGAGGATGCGGGGAGGACCGGGGAGGATGCGGGGAGGATCGGGGAGGATGCGGGGAGGATCAGAGAGGATGCGGGGAGGATCGGGGAGGATGCGGGGAGGACCAGGAAGGATGCGGGGAGGATCGGGGAGGATGCGGGGACGATCGGGGAGGATCGGGGAGGATGCGGGGAGGATCGGGAAGGATGCGGGCAGGATCGGGGAGGATGCGGGGAGGATGTGGGAGGATGCGGGGAGGATCGGGGAGGATGCGGGGAGGACCGGGGAGGATGCGGGGAGGATCGGGAAGGATGCGGGCAGGATCGGGGAGGATGCGGGGAGGATGTGGGAGGATGCGGGGAGGATCGGGGAGGATGCGGGGAGGACCGGGGAGGATGCGGGAGGATCGGGGAGGATGCGGGGACGATCGGGGAGGATGCGGGGAGGATTGGGGAGGATGCGGGGAGGACGGGGGAGGATGCGGGGAGGATCGGGGAGGATGCGGGGAGGATCGGGGAGGATGCGGGGAGCACCGGGGAGATTGCGGGGAGGATCGGGGAGGATGCGGGGAGGATAGGGGAGGATGCGGGGAGGACCGGGGAGGATGCGAGGAGGATCGGGGAGGACGCGGGGAGGACCGAAGAGGATGCGGGGAAGATTGGGGAGGATGCGGGGAGGACCGGGGAGTATGCGGGGAGGATCGGGGAGGATGCGGGGAGGATCGGGGAGGATGCGGGGAGGACCGGGGAGGATGCGGGGAGGACCGGGGAGGATGCGGGGAGGATCGGGGAGGATGCGGCGATGATCGGGGAGGATGCGGGGAGGATCGGGGAGGATGCGGGGAGGATCGGGGAGGATGCGGGGAGGACCGGGGAGGATGCGGGGAGGATCGGGGAGGATGCGGGGAGGATCGGGGAGGATGCGGGGAGGATCGGGGAGGATGCGGGAAGGATCGGGGAGGATCGGGGAGGATCGGGGAGGATGCGGGGAGGATCGGGGAGGATGGGGGGAGGATCGGGGAGGATGCGGGGAGGATCGGGGAGGATGCGGGGAGGACCGGGGAGGATCGGGGAGGATGCGGGGAGGATCGGGGAGGATGGGGGGAGGATAAGAGAGGATGCGGCGAGGATGCGGGGAGGACCGGGGAGGATGCGGGGAGGACCGGGGAGGATGCGGGGAGGATCGGGCAGGATGCGGGGAGGATCGGGGAGGATGCGGGGAGGATCAGAGAGGATGCGGGGAGGATGCGGGGAGGATCGGGGAGGATGCGGGAAGGATCGGGGAGGATGCGGGGAGGATCGGGGAGGATGGGGGGAGGATCGGGGAGGATGCGGGGAGGACCGGGGAGGATCGGGGAGGATGCGGGGAGGATCGGGGAGGATGGGGGGAGGATAAGAGAGGATGCGGCGAGGATGCGGGGAGGACCGGGGAGGATGCGGGGAGGACCGGGGAGGATGCGGGGAGGATCCGGGAGGATGCGGGGAGGATCGGGGAGGATGCGGGGAGGACCGAGGAGGATGCAGGGAGGATGCGGGGAGGATGCGGGGAGGATTGGGGAGGACGCCGAGTGGATCGGGGAGGATGCAGGGAGGACCGGGGAGGATGCGGGGAGCATCGGGGATGATGCGGGGGGGATTGGGGAGGATGCGGGGAGGACGGGGGAGAATGCGGGGAGGATCGGGGAGGATGCAGGGAGGATCGGAGAGGATGCGGGGAGGACCGGGGAGGATGCAGGGAGGATCGGGGAGGACGCGGGGAGGACCGGAGAGGATGCGGGGAGGATTGGGGAGGATGCGGGGAGGACCGGGGAGGATGCGGGGAGGATCGGGGAGGATGCGGGGAGGATCGGGGAGGATGCGGGGAGGATCGGGGAGGATGCGGGGAGGACCGGGGAGGATGCGGGGAGGATCGGGGAGGATGCGGGGAGGATCAGGGAGGATGCGGGGAGGACCGGGGAGGATACGGGGAGGATCGGGGACAATGCGGGGAGGATCGGGGAGGATGCGGGAAGGATCAGGGAGGATGCGGGCGGGACCGGGGAGGATGCGGAGAGGATCGGGGAGGATGCAGGGAGGATCGGGGAGGATGCGGGGAGGACCGGGGAGGATGCGGGGAGGATCGGGGAGGATCGGGAAGGATGCGGGGAGGACCGGGGAGGATGCGGGGAGGACCGGGGAGGATGCGGGGAGGACCGGGGAGGATGCGGGGAGGATGCCGGGAGGATGCGGGAAGGATCGGGGAGGATGCGGGGAGGACCAGGGAGGATGCGGGGAGGACCGGGGAGGATGCGGGAAGGATCGGGGAGGATGCGGGAAGGATCGGGGAGGATGCGGGGAGGACCGGGGAGGATGCGGGGAGGATCGGGGAGGATGCGGGGAGGACCGGGGAGGATGCGGGGAGGATCGGGGAGGATGCGGGGAGGATCGGGGAGGATGCGGGGAGGATCGGGGAGGATGCGGGGAGGACCGGGGAGGATGCGGGGAGGATCGGGGAGGATGCGGGGAGGATCAGAGAGGATGCGGGGAGGATCGGGGAGGATGCGGGGAGGACCAGGAAGGATGCGGGGAGGATCGGGGAGGATGCGGGGACGATCGGGGAGGATCGGGGAGGATGCGGGGAGGATCGGGAAGGATGCGGGCAGGATCGGGGAGGATGCGGGGAGGATGTGGGAGGATGCGGGGAGGATCGGGGAGGATGCGGGGAGGACCGGGGAGGATGCGGGGAGGATCGGGAAGGATGCGGGCAGGATCGGGGAGGATGCGGGGAGGATGTGGGAGGATGCGGGGAGGATCGGGGAGGATGCGGGGAGGACCGGGGAGGATGCGGGAGGATCGGGGAGGATGCGGGGACGATCGGGGAGGATGCGGGGAGGATTGGGGAGGATGCGGGGAGGACGGGGGAGGATGCGGGGAGGATCGGGGAGGATGCGGGGAGGATCGGGGAGGATGCGGGGAGCACCGGGGAGATTGCGGGGAGGATCGGGGAGGATGCGGGGAGGATAGGGGAGGATGCGGGGAGGACCGGGGAGGATGCGAGGAGGATCGGGGAGGACGCGGGGAGGACCGAAGAGGATGCGGGGAAGATTGGGGAGGATGCGGGGAGGACCGGGGAGTATGCGGGGAGGATCGGGGAGGATGCGGGGAGGATCGGGGAGGATGCGGGGAGGACCGGGGAGGATGCGGGGAGGACCGGGGAGGATGCGGGGAGGATCGGGGAGGATGCGGCGATGATCGGGGAGGATGCGGGGAGGATCGGGGAGGATGCGGGGAGGATCGGGGAGGATGCGGGGAGGACCGGGGAGGATGCGGGGAGGATCGGGGAGGATGCGGGGAGGATCGGGGAGGATGCGGGGAGGATCGGGGAGGATGCGGGAAGGATCGGGGAGGATCGGGGAGGATCGGGGAGGATGCGGGGAGGATCGGGGAGGATGGGGGGAGGATCGGGGAGGATGCGGGGAGGATCGGGGAGGATGCGGGGAGGACCGGGGAGGATCGGGGAGGATGCGGGGAGGATCGGGGAGGATGGGGGGAGGATAAGAGAGGATGCGGCGAGGATGCGGGGAGGACCGGGGAGGATGCGGGGAGGACCGGGGAGGATGCGGGGAGGATCGGGCAGGATGCGGGGAGGATCGGGGAGGATGCGGGGAGGATCAGAGAGGATGCGGGGAGGATGCGGGGAGGATCGGGGAGGATGCGGGAAGGATCGGGGAGGATGCGGGGAGGATCGGGGAGGATGGGGGGAGGATCGGGGAGGATGCGGGGAGGACCGGGGAGGATCGGGGAGGATGCGGGGAGGATCGGGGAGGATGGGGGGAGGATAAGAGAGGATGCGGCGAGGATGCGGGGAGGACCGGGGAGGATGCGGGGAGGACCGGGGAGGATGCGGGGAGGATCCGGGAGGATGCGGGGAGGATCGGGGAGGATGCGGGGAGGACCGAGGAGGATGCAGGGAGGATGCGGGGAGGATGCGGGGAGGATTGGGGAGGACGCCGAGTGGATCGGGGAGGATGCAGGGAGGACCGGGGAGGATGCGGGGAGCATCGGGGATGATGCGGGGGGGATTGGGGAGGATGCGGGGAGGACGGGGGAGAATGCGGGGAGGATCGGGGAGGATGCAGGGAGGACCGGGGAGGATGCGGGGAGGACCGGGGAAGATGCGGGGAGGACCGGGGGGTATGCGGGGAGGACCGGGGAGGATGCAGCGAGGATCGGGGAGGATGCCGGGAAGATGCGGGGAGGATGCAGGGAGGATGCGGGGAGGAAGTGGGGTGGATCGGGGAGGACGCCGGGTGGATCTGGGAGGATGCAGGGAGGACGGGGGAGGATGCGGGGAGGATCGGGGAGGATCGGGGAGGATGCGGCGATGATCGGGGAGGATGCGGGGAGGATCGGGGAGGATGCGGGCAGGACCGGGGAGGATGCGGGGAGGATCGGGGAGGATGCGGGGAGGATCGGGGAGGATGCGGGGAGGATCGGGGAGGATGCGGGAAGGATCGGGGAGGATCGGGGAGGATCGGGGAGGATGCGGGGAGGAGCGGGGAGGATGGGGGGAGGATCGGGGAGGATGCGGGGAGGATCGGGGAGGATGCGGGGAGGACCGGGGAGGATCGGGGAGGATCGGGGAGGATGCGGGGAGGATCGGGGAGGATGGGGGGAGGATAAGAGAGGATGCGGCGAGGATGCGGGGAGGACCGGGGAGGATGCGGGGAGGACCGGGGAGGATGCGGGGAGGATCGGGCAGGATGCGGGGAGGATCGGGGAGGATGCGGGGAGGATCAGAGAGGATGCGGGGAGGATGCGGGGAGGATCAGGGAGGATGCGGGAAGGATCGGGGAAAATGCGGGGAAGACCGGGGAGGATGCGGGGGGGACCGGGGAGGATGCGGGGAGGATCGGGGAGGATGCGGGGAGGATCGGGGAGGATGCGGGGAGGACCGGGGAGGATGCAGGGAGGATGCGGGGAGGATGCGGGGAGGATTGGGGAGGACGCCGAGTGGATCGGGGAGGATGCAGGGAGGACCGGGAAGGATGCGGGGAGCATCGGGGAGGATGCGGGGGGGATTGGGGAGGATGCGGGGAGGACAGGGGAGAATGCGGGGAGGATCGGGGAGGATGCAGGGAGGACCGGGGAGGATGCGGGGAGGACCGGGGAAGATGCGGGGAGGACCGGGGGGTATGCGGGGAGGACCAGGGAGGATGCAGCGAGGATCGGGGAGGATGCCGGGAGGATGCGGGGAGGATGCAGGGAGGATGCGGGGAGGAAGTGGGGTGGATCGGGGAGGACGCCGGGTGGATCTGGGAGGATGCAGGGAGGACGGGGGAGGATGCGGGGAGGATCGGGGAGGATCGGGGGAATTTGCAAGGAGGACCGGGGAGGATGCGGGGGGGATTGGGGAGGATGCGGGGAGGACCGGGGAGGATGCGGGGAGGATCGGGGAGGATGCGGGGAGGATCGGGGAGGATGCAGGGAGGATCGGGGAGGATGCGGGGAGGACCGGGGAGGATGCGGGGAGGACCGGGGGGGATGCGGGGAGGATCGGAGAGGATGCGGGGAGGACCAGGGAGGATGCGGGGAGGATCAGAGAGGATGCAGCGAGGACCGGGGAGGATGTGGGGAGGACCGGGGAGGATGCGGGGAGGACCGGGAAGGATGAGGGGAGGACCGGGGAGGATGCAGGGAGGATCGGGGAGGATGCGGGGAGGATCGGGGAGGATGCGGGGAGGATCAGAGAGGATGCGGAAAGGATCTAGGATGATGTGAAGAGGTTCGGGGAGGATGCGAGAAGGATCGGGGAGGATGCGGGGAGGACCGGGGAGGATGCGGGGAGGATCGGGGAGGATGCGGGGAGGATCGGGGAGGATGCGGGGAGGACCGAGGAGGATGCCGGGAGGAAGCAGGAAGGATGCGGGGAGGATGCAGGGAGGATCGGGGAGGATGCGGGGAGGATCAGAGAGGATGCGGGGATGATCCGGGAGGATGCAGGGAGGACCGGGGAGGATGCGGGGAGGATCGGGGAGGATGCGGGGAGGATCGGGGAGGATGCGGGCAGGATCGGGCAGGATGCGGGGAGGATCGGGGAGGATGCGGGGAGGATCGGGGAGGATGCGGGGAGGATCGGGGAGGATGCGGGGAGGATCGGGGAGGATGCGGGCAGGATCGGGGAGGATGCGGGGAGGATCGGGGAGGATGCGGGGAGGACCGGGGAGGATGCGGGGAGGACCGGGGAGGATGCGGGGAGGATCGGAGAGGATGCGGGGAGGACCAAGGAGGATGCGGGGAGGATCAGAGAGGATGCAGCGAGGACCGGGGAGGATGTGGGGAGGACCGGGGAGGATGCGGGGAGGACCGGGAAGGATGAGGGGAGGACCAGGGAGGATGCGGGGAGGATCGGGGAGGATGCGGGGCGGATCGGGGAGGATGCGGGGAGGATCAGAGAGGATGCGGGGAGGATCGGGGAGGATGCGGGGAGGATCGGGGAGGATGCGAGAAGGATCGGGGAGGATGCGGGGAGGATCGGGGAGGATGCGGGGAGGACCGAGGAGGATGCCGGGAGGAAGCAGGAAGGATGCGGGGAGGATGCGGGGAGGATCGGGGAGGATGCGGGGAGGATCGGGGAGGACGCCGGGATGATCGGGGAGGATGCAGGGAGGACCGGGGAGGATGCGGGGGGGATCGGGGAGGATGCGGGGAGGATCGGGGAGGATGCGGGGAGGATCGGGGAGGATGCGGGGAGGACCGAGGAGGATGCCGGGAGGAAGCAGGAAGGATGCTGGGAGGATGCGGGGAGGATCGGGGAGGATGCGGGGAGGATCGGGGAGGACGCCGGGATGATCGGGGAGGATGCAGGGAGGACCGGGGAGGATGCGGGGAGGACCGGGGAGGATGCGGGGAGGACCGGGGAGGATGCGGGGAGGACCGGGGAGGATGCGGGGAGGACCGGGCAGGATGCGGGGAGGAACGGGGACGATGCGGGGAGGACCGAGGAGGATGCTGGGAGGATCGGGGAGGATGGGGGGAGGACCGGGGAGGATGCGGGGAGGACCGGGGAGCATGCGGGGAGGACCGGGGAGGATGCGAGGAGGATCGGGGAGGATGCGGGGAGGATCGGGGAGGACGCCGGGAGAATCGGGGGAAATTGCAAGGAGGACCGGGGAGGATGCGGGGAGGATCGGGGAGGATGCAGGGAAGATCGGGGAGGATGCAGGGAGGATTGGGGAGGATGCGGGGAGGACCGGGGAGGATGCGGGGAGGACCGGGGAGGATGCGGGGAGGACCGGGGAGGATGCAGGGTGGATCGGGGAGGATGCGGGGAGGACCGGGGAGGATGCGGGGAGGATCGGGGAGGATGCGGGGAGGACCGGGGAGGATGCAGGGAAGACCGGGCAGGATGCGGGGAGGACCGGAGAGGATGCAGGGAGGATCGGGGAGGATGCGGGGAGGACCGGGGAGGATGCGGGGAGGATCAAGGAGGATGCGCGGAGGATCAGGGAGGATGCAGGCAGGATCGGGGAAGATGCGAGGAGGATCAGAGAGGATGCGGGGAGGATGCGGGCAGGACCGGGGAGGATGCGGGGAGGATCGCGGAGGATGCGGGGAGGATCAGGGAGGATGCGGGGAGGACAGGGGAGGATGCGGGGAGGATCGGGGAGGATGCGGGGAGGATCGGGGAGGATGCGGGGAGGATCAAAGAGGATGCGGGGAGGATGCGGGCAGGACCGGGGAGGATGCGGGGTGGATCGGGGAGGATGCGGGGAGGATGCGGGGAGGATGCGGAGAGGACCGGGGAGGATGCGGGGAGGATCGGGGAGGATGCGGGGAGCACCGGGGAGGATGCAGGGAGGATCGGGGAGGATGCGGGGAGGATCGGGGAGGATGCGGGGAGGATGAGGGAGGATGCGGGGAGGATTGGGGAGGATGCGGGGAGGATCGGGGAGGATGCGGGGAGGATCGGGGAGGATGCGGAGAGGATCGGGCAGGATGCGGGGAGGACCGGGGAGGATGCGGGGAGGATCGGGGACGATGCGGGTAGGATCGCGCAGGATGCGGGGAGGATTGGGGACGATGCGGGGAGGACCGGGGAATATGCGGGGAGGGTCGGGGAGGATGCGAGGTGGACCGGGGAGGATGCGGGGAGGACCGGGGAGGATGCGGGGAGGATCGGGGAGGATGCGGGGAGGACCGGGGAGGATGCTGGGAGGATCGGAGAGGATGCGGGGAGGACAGGGGGCGTTGCGGGGAGTATCGGGGAGGATCGGGGAGGATGCGGGGAGGATGCGGGGAGGACCAGGGAGGATGCAGGGAGGACCGCGGAGGATGCGGGGAGCATGCGGGGAGGACCAGGGAGGATGCGGGGAGGACCAGGGAGGATGCGGGGAGGATCGGGGAGGATGCGGGGAGGACCGGGGAGGATGCGGGAAGGACCGTGGTGGATGCGGGGGTGATCCGGGAAGATGCGGGGAGGACCGGGAAGGATGCGGGGAGGACCGGGGAGGATTCGGGGACGACCGGGGAGGATTCGGGGAGGACCGGGGAGGATGCGGGGAGGACCGGGGAGAATGCGGGGAGGACCGGGGAGGATGCGGGGAGGACCGGGGAGGATGCGGGGAGGACCGGGGAGGATGCTGGGAGGATCGGGGAGGATGGGGGGAGGACGGGGGAGGATGCGGGGAGGACCGGGGAGGATGCGGGGTGCACCGGGGAGGATGCGGGGAGGACCGGGGAGGATGCGAGGAGGACCGGGGAGGATGCGGGGAGGACCGGGGAGGATGCGGGGAGGACCGGGGAGGATGCGGGGAGGGACGGGGAGGATGCGGGGAGGACCGGGGAGGATGCGGGGAGGATCGGGGAGGATGGGGGCAGGACCGGGGAGGATGCGGGGAGGACCGGGAAGGATGAGGGGAGGACCGGGGAGGATGCGCGGAGGATCGGGGAGGATGCGGGGAGGATCGGGGATGATGCGAGGAGGATCGGGGAGGATGCAGGGAGGATCGGGGAGGATGCGGGGAGGATCAGGGAGGATGCGGGCAGGATCGCGGAGGATGCGGGGAGGATCCGGGAGGATGCAGGGTGGACCGGGGAATATGCGGGGAGGATGCGGGGAGGATAGCAGAGCATGCGGGGATGACCAGGGAGGATGCAGGGAGGATCAGAGAGGATGCGGGGAGGACCGGGGAGGATGCGGGGAGGATGCGGGGAGGACCGGGGAGGATGCAGGGAGGACCGGGGATGATGCGGGGAGGATCGGGGAGGATGCGGGGAGGACCGGGGAGGATGCGGGGAGGATCGGGGAGGATGCGGGGAGGACCGGGGAGGATGCGGGGAGGACCGGGGAGGATGCGATGGGGGCCCGGGGAGGATGAGGGGAGGACCGGGGAGGATGCGGGGAGGATCGGGGAGGATGCGGGGAGGATCGGCGAGGATGCTGGGAGGATCGGGGAGGATGGGGGGAGGACCGGGGAGGATGCGGGGAGGACCGGGGAGGATGCGGGGAGGACCGGGGAGGATGCGCGGAGGATCGGGGAGGATGCGGGGAGGATCGGGGATCATGCGGGGAGGATCGGGGAGGATGCTGGGGGGATGGGGGAGGATGCGGGGAGGATCGGGGAGGATGCGGGCAGGATCGCGGAGGATGCGGGGAGGATCCGGGAGGATGCGGGGTGGACCGGGGAATATGCGGGGAGGATCGGGGAGGATGCGAGGAGGATAGCAGAGCATGCGGGGAGGACCAGGGAGGATGCGGGGAGGATCAGAGAGGATGCGGGGAGGACCGGGGAGGATGCGGGGAGGATGCAGGGAGGACCGGGGATGATGCGGGGAGGATCGGGGAGGATGCGGGGAGGACCGGGGAGGATCGGGGAGGATCGGGGTGGATGCGGGGAGGACCGGGGAGGATGCGGGGAGGACCGGGGAGGATGCGGGGAGGACCGGGAAGGATGAGGGGAGGACCGGGGAGGATGCGGGGAGGATCGGGGAGGATGCGGGGAGGATCGGGGAGGATGCGGGGAGGACCGGGGAGGATGCGGGGAGGATTGGGGAGGATGCGGGGAGGATCGGGGAGGATGCAGGGAGGATGCGGGGAGGACCGGGGAGGATCGGGGAGGATGGGGGCAGGATCGCGGAGGATGCGGGGAGGAACCCGGAGGATGCGGGGAGGATCGGGGATGATGCGGGGAGGACCGGAGAGGATGAGGGAAGGGTGGAAGGGAGGATGCAAGGAGGATCGGGGAGGTTGCGGGCAGGATCGCGGAGGGTGCGGGGAGGATCCGGGAGGATGCGGGGTGGACCGGGGAATATGCGGGGAGGATCGGGGAGGATGCGGGGAGGATCGCAGAGGATGCGGGGAGGACCAGGGAGGATGCGGGAAGGATCAGAGAGGATGCGGGGAGGACCGGGGAGGATGCGGGGAGCATGCGGGGAGGACCGGGGAGGATGCAGGGAGGACCAGGGATGATGCGGGGAGGATCGGGGATGATGCGGGGAGGACCGGAGAGGATGCGGGGAGGATCGGGGAGGATGCGGGGAGGACCGGGGAGGATGCGGGGAGGACCGGGGAGGATGCGGGGAGGACCGGGGAGGATGCGGGGAGGATCGGGGAGCATGCGGGAAGGATCAAGGAGGATGCGGGGAGGACCGGGGAGGATGAGGGGAGGATGCGGGGAGGATCGGGGAGGATGCGGGGAGGACCGAGGAGGATGCCGGGAGAAAGCAGGGAGGATGCGGGGAGGATGCGGGGAGGATCGGGAAGGATGCGGGGAGGATCGGGGAGGACGCCGGGAGGATCGGGGAGGATGCAGGGAGGACCGGGGAGGATGCGGGGAGGATCGGGGAGGATGCGGGGAGGATTGGGGAGGATGCGGGGAGGATTGGGGAGGATGCGGGGAGGACCGGGGAGGATGCGGGGAGGACCGGGGGGGATGCAGGGAGGATCGGGGAGGATGCGGGGAGGATCGGGGAGAATGCGGGGAGGATCGGGGAGGATGCGGGGAGGACCGGGGAGGATGCAGGGAAGACCGGGGAGGATGCGGGGAGGACCGGAGAGGATGCGGGGAGGATCAAGGGGGATGCGCGGAGGATCAGGGAGGATGCAGTCAGGATCGGGGAGGATGCGGGGAGGATCAGAGAGGATGCGGGGAGGATGCGGGGAGGACCGGGGAGGATGCGGGGAGGATCGGGGAGGATGCGGGGAGGACAGGGGAGGATGCGGGGCGGATCGGGGAGGATGCGGGGAGGATCGGGGAGGATGCGGGGAGGATGGGGGAGGATGCGGGGAGGATGCGGGGAGGATCGGGGAGAATGCGGGGAGGAGCGGGGGGGATGCAGGGGGGACCGGGGAGGATGCGGGGAGGACCGAGGAGGATGCGGGGAGGATCGGGGAGGATGCAGGGAGGATCAAGGAGGATGTGGGGAGGATCAGGGAGGATGCGGGGCGAGGACCAGGGAGGATGCGGGGAGGATCGGGGAGGATGCGGGGAGGATCGGGGAGGATGCGGGGAGGATCGGGGAGGATGCGGGGAGGATCGGGGAGGATGCGGGGAGGACCGGGGAGGATGCGGGGAGGATCAGGGACGATGTGGGCAGGTTATCGCAGGATGCGGGGAGGATAGGGGAGGATGCGGGGAGGATCGGGGAATATGCGGGGTGGATCGGGGAGGATGCGGGGAGGATCGGAGAGGATGCGGGGAGGACCAGGGAGGATGCGGGGAGGATCAGAGAGGATGCCGGGAGGATCGGGGAGGGTGCGGGGAGGACCGGGGAGGATCAGAGAGGACCAGGGAGGATGCGGGGAGGACCGAGGAGGATGCGGAAAGGACCGGGGAGGATGCGAGGAGGACCGGGGAGGATACGGGGAGGACCGGGGAGGATGCGAGGAGGACCGGGGAGGATGCAGGGAGGATTACGGAGGATGCGGGGAGGACCGGGGAGGATGCTGGGAGGATCGGGGAGGATGCGGGGAGGACAGGGGAGCATGCGGGGAGGATCGGGGAGGATGCGGGGAGGATCGGGGATGATGCGGGGAGGACCGGGGAGGATGCAGGGAGGACCGCGGAGGATGCGGGGAGGACCGGGGAGGATGCGGGGAGGACCGGGCAGGATGCGGGGAGGATCGGAGAGGATGCAGGGAGGATCGGGGAGGATGCGGGGAGGACCGGGGAGGATGCGGGGACGACCGGGGAGGATGCGGGGAGGATCGGAGAGGATGCAGGGAGGATCGGGGAGGATGCGGGGAGGACCGGGGAGGATGCGGGGAGGACCAGGGAGGATGCGGGGAGGACCGGGGAGGATGCGGGGAGGACCGGGGAGGATGCGGGGAGGACCGGGGAGGATGCAGGGAGGACCGGAGAGGATGCTGGGAGGATCGGGGAGGATGGGGGGAGGACCGGGGAGGATGCGGGGAGGACCGGGGAGGATGCGGGGAGGACCGGGGAGTATGCGCGGAGGATCGGGGAGGATGCGGGGAGGATCGGGGATGATGCGGGGAGGATCGGGGAGGATGCAGGGAGGATCGGGGAGGATGCGGGGAGGATCGGGGAGGATGCGGGCAGGATCGGGGAGGATGCGGGGAGGATCGGCGAGGATGCAGAGAGGACCGGGGAATATGCGGGGAGGATCGGGGAGGATGCCGGGAGGATCGGAGAGGATGCGGGGAGGACCAGGGAGGATGCGGGGAGGATCAGAGAGGATCCGGGGAGGATCGGGGAGGATGCGGGGAGGACCGGGCAGGATGCGGGGAGGACCGGGGAGGATGCAACGAGGATCAGGGAGGATGCGGGAAGGATCGGAGAGGATGCGGGGAGGATCAGAGAGGATGCGGGGAGGATCGGCGAGGATGCGGGGAGGACCGGGGAGGATGCGGAAAGAACTGGGGAGGATGCGGGAAGGACCGGGGAGGATACGGGGAGGACCGGGGATGATGCGGGGAGGACCGGGGAGGATGCGGGGAGGACCGGGGCGGATGCGGGGAGGACCGGGGAGGATGCGGGGAGGATCGAGGAGTGTGCAAGGAGGACCGGGAAGGATGCGGGCAGGATCGCGGAAGATGCGGGGAGGATCGGGGAGGGTGCGGGGAGGACCGGAGAGGATGAGGGAAGGACCGGGGAGGATGCGGGGAGGACTGGGGAGGATGCGGGGAGGACCGGGGATGATGCGGGGAGGACCGGGGAGGATGCGGGGAGGACCGGGGCGGATGCGGGGAGGACCGGGGAGGATGCGGGGAGGATCGGGGAGTGTGCGGGGAGGACCGGGAAGGATGCGGGCAGGATCACGGAGGATGCGGGGAGGATCAGGGAGGATGCCGGGAGGACCGGGGAATATGCAGGGAGGATCGGGGAGGATGCGGGGAGGATGGGAGAGGATGCGGGGAGGATCAGGGAGTGTGCGGGGAGGACCGGGAGAGATGCGGGCAGGATTGCGGAGGATGCGGGGAGGACCAGGGAGGATGCGGGGAGGACCAGGGAGGATGCGGGGAGGATCGGGGAGGATGCGGGGAGGACCGGGGAGGATGCGGGAAGGACCGGGTAGGATGCGGGGGGGACCGGGGAGGATGCGGGAAGGACCGGGCAGGATAGGGGAGGACCGGGGGGGATGCGGGGAGGACCGGGGAGGATGCGAGGAGGACCGGGGAGGATGCGGGGAGGATCGGGGAGGATGCGGGGAGGACCGGGGAGGATGCGGGGAGGACCGGGGAGGATGCGAGGAGGACCCGGGAGGATGCGGGGAGGACCGGGGAGGATGCGGGGAGGACCGGGGAGGATGCGGGGAGGACCGGGGAGGATGCGGGGAGGATCGGGGAGGATGCAGGGAGGATCGGGGAGGATGCAGGGAGGACCGGGGATGATGCGGGGAGGACCGGGGAGGACGCGAGGAGGACCGGGGAGGATGCGGGGAGGACCGGGGAGGATGCGGGGAGGACCGGGGAGGATGCGGGGAGGAACGGGGAGGATGCGGGGAGGACCGGAGAGGATGCTCGGAGGATCGGGGAGGATGGGGGGAGGACCGGGGAGGATGCGGGTAGGACCGGGGAGGATGCGGGGAGGACCGGGGAGGATGCGGGGAGGACCGGGGAGGATGCGCGGAGGTTCGGGGAGGATGCGGGGAGGATCGGGGAGGATGCAGGGAGGATCGGGGAGGATGCGGGGAGGATCGGGGAGGATGCGGGCAGGATCGTGGAGGATGCGGGGAGGATCGGGGAGGATGCGGGGAGGACCGGGGAATATGCGGGGAGGATCGGGGAGGATGCGGGGAGGATTGAAGAGGATGCGGGGAGGACCAGGGAGGATGCGGGGAGGATCAGAGAGGATCCGGGGAGGATCAGGGAGGATGCGGGGAGGACCGGGGAGGATGCGGGAAGGACCGGGGAGGATGCAGCGAGGATCGGGGAGGATGCGGGGAGGATCAGAGAGGATGCGGGGAGGATCGGCGAGGATGCGGGGGGACCGGGGAGGATGCGGAAAGGACCGGGGAGGATGCGGGGAGGACCGGGGAGGATGCGGAGAGGACCGGGGAGGATGCGGGGAGGACCGTGGAGGATGCGGGGAGGACCGGGGAGGATGCGGACAGGACCGGGGAGGATGCGGGGAGGACCGGGGAGGATGCGGGGAGGACCGGGGAGGATGCGGGGAGGATCGAGGAGGATGCGGCCAGGATGCGGGCAGGATGCGGGGAGGACCGGGGAGGATGCGGGGAGGACCAGGGAGGATGCGGGGAGGATCGGGGAGTGTGCGGGGAGGACCGGGAGGGATGCGGGCAGGATCGCGGAAGGTGCGGGGAAGATCGGGGAGGATGCGGGGAGGACCAGGGAGGAAGCGGGAAGGACCGGGGAGGATGCGGGGAGGACCGGGGAGGATGCGGGGAGGATCGGGGAGTGTGCGGGGAGGACCGGGAAGGATGCGGGCAGGATCGCGGAGGATGCGGGGAGGATCGGGGAGGATGCGGGGAGGACCGGGGAACATGCGTGGAGGATCGGGGAGGATGCGGGGAGGATGGGAGAGGATGCGGGGAGGACCGGGGAGGATGCAGAGAGGATTGGGGAGGATGCGAGGAGGATCGGAGAGGATGCGGGGAGGACAGGGGAGGAGCGGGGAGGATGCGGGGAGGATGCGGGGAGGTTCGGGGAGGATGCGGGGAGGATCAGAGAGGATGTGGGGAGGACCGGGGAGGATGCGGAAAGGACCGGGGAGGATGCGGAAAGGACCGGGGAGGATGCGGGGAGGACCGGGGAGGATGCGGGGAGGACCGGGAAGGATTGCGGGGGGGGACCGTGGAGGATGGGGGGAGGACCGGGGAGGATGCGGGGAGGACCGGGGAGGATGCGGGGAGGATCGGGGAGGATGCGGGGAGGACCGGGGAGGATCCGGGGAGGATCGGGGAGGATGCGGGGAGGACGGGGGAGGATGCGGGGAGGACCGGGGAGGATGCGGGGAGGACTGGGGAGGATGCGGGGAGGACCGCGGAGGATGCGGGGAGGATCGGGGAGTGTGCCGGGAGGACCGGGGAGGATGCGGGGAAGACCGGGGAGGATGCGGGGAGGACCGGGGAGGATGCGGGGAGGATCGGGGAGTGTGCGGGGAGGACCGGGGAGGATTCGGGGAGGACCGGGGAGGATGCGGGGAGGACCGGGGAGGATGCGGGAAGGACCGGGGAGGATGCGGGGAGGACCGGGGAGGATGCGAGGAAGGACCGGCAAGGATGCGGGGGGGACCGGGGAGGATGCGGGGGGGACCAGGGAGGATGCGGGGAGGATCAGAGAGGATCCGGGGAGGATCGGGGAGGATGCAGGGAGGACCGGGCAGGATGGGGGGAGGACCGGGGAGGATGCAACGAGGATCAGGGAGGATGCGGGAAGGATCGGAGAGGATGCGGGGAGGATCAGAGAGGATGCGGGGAGGATCGGCGAGGATGCGGGGAGGACCGGGGAGGATGCGGAAAGAACTGGGGAGGATGCGGGAAGGACCGGGAAGGATACGGGGAGGACCGGGGATGATGCGGGGAGGACCGGGGAGGATGCGGGGAGGACCGGGGCGGATGCGGGGAGGACCGGGGAGGATGCGGGGAGGATCGGGGAGTGTGCAAGGAGGACCGGGAAGGATGCGGGCAGGATCGCGGAAGATGCGGGGAGGATCGGGGAGGATGCGGGGAGGACCGGAGAGGATGAGGGAAGGACCGGGGAGGATGCGGGGAGGACTGGGGAGGATGCGGGGAGGACCGGGGATGATGCGGGGAGGACCGGGGAGGATGCGGGGAGGACCGGGGCGGATGCGGGGAGGACCGGGGAGGATGCGGGGAGGATCGGGGAGTGTGCGGGGAGGACCGGGAAGGATGCGGGGAGGACCGGGGAGGATCCGGGGAGGATCGGCAAGGATGCGCGGCGGACCGGGGATGATGCAGGGAGGACCGGGCAGGATGCGGGAAGGACCGGGGAGGATGCGGGGAGGACCGGGGAGGATGCGAGGAAGGACCGGCAAGGATGCGGGGGGGACCGGGGAGGATGCGGGGGGGACCGGGGAGGATGCGGGGAGGATCAGAGAGGATCCGGGGAGGATCGGGGAGGATGCGGGGAGGACCGGGCAGGATGCGGGGAGGACCGGGGAGGATGCAACGAGGATCAGGGAGGATGCGGGAAGGATCGGAGAGCATGCGGGGAGGATCAGAGAGGATGCGGGGAGGATCGGCGAGGATGCGGGGAGGACCGGGGAGGATGCGGAAAGAACTGGGGAGGATGCGGGAAGGACCGAGGAGGATACGGGGAGGACCGGGGATGATGCGGGGAGGACCGGGGAGGATGCGGGGAGGACCGGGGCGGATGCGGGGAGGACCGGGGAGGATGCGGGAAGGATCGGGGAGTGTGCAAGGAGGACCGGGAAGGATGCGGGCAGGATCGCGGAAGATGCGGGGAGGATCGGGGAGGATGCGGGGAGGACCGGAGAGGATGAGGGAAGGACCGGGGAGGATGCGGGGAGGACTGGGGAGGATGCGGGGAGGACCGGGGATGATGCGGGGAGGACCGGGGAGGATGCGGGGAGGACCGGGGCGGATGCGGGGAGGACCGGGGAGGATGCGGGGAGGATCGGGGAGTGTGCGGGGAGGACCGGGAAGGATGCGGGCAGGATCACGGAGGATGCGGGGAGGATCAGGGAGGATGCGGGGAGGACCGGGGAATATGCGGGGAGGATCGGGGAGGATGCGGGGAGGATGGGAGAGGATGCGGGGAGGATCAGGGAGTGTGCGGGGAGGACCGGGAGAGATGCGGGCAGGATTGCGGAGGATGCGGGGAGGACCAGGGAGGATGCGGGGAGGACCAGGGAGGATGCGGGGAGGATCGGGGAGGATGCGGGGAGGACCGGGGAGGATGCGGGAAGGACCGGGCAGGATGCGGGGAGGACCGGGGGGGATGCGGGGAGGACCGGGGAGGATGCGAGGAGGACCGGGGAGGATGCGGGGAGGATCGGGGAGGATGCGGGGAGGACCGGGGAGGATGCGGGGAGGACCGGGGAGGATGCGAGGAGGACCCGGGAGGATGCGGGGAGGACCGGGGAGGATGCGGGGAGGACCGGGGAGGATGCGGGGAGGACCGGGGAGGATGCGGGGAGGATCGGGGAGGATGCAGGGAGGATCGGGGAGGATGCAGGAAGGACCGGGGATGATGCGGGGAGGACCGGGGAGGACGCGAGGAGGACCGGGGAGGATGCGGGGAGGACCGGGGAGGATGCGGGGAGGACCGGGGAGGATGCGGGGAGGAACGGGGAGGATGCGGGGAGGACCGGGGAGGATGCGCGGAGGTTCGGGGAGGATGCGGGGAGGATCGGGAAGGATGCAGGGAGGATCGGGGAGGATGCGGGGAGGATCGGGGAGGATGCGGGCAGGATCGTGGAGGATGCGGGGAGGATCGGGGAGGATGCGGGGAGGACCGGGGAATATGCGGGGAGGATCGGGGAGGATGCGGGGGGGATCGAAGAGGATGCGGGGAGGACCAGGGAGGATGCGGGGAGGATCAGAGAGGATCCGGGGAGGATCGGGGAGGATGCGGGGAGGACCGGGGAGGATGCGGGAAGGACCGGGGAGGATGCAGCGAGGATCGGGGAGGATGCGGGGAGGATCAGAGAGGATGCGGGGAGGATCGGCGAGGATGCGGGGGGACCGGGGAGGATGCGGAAAGGACCGGGGAGGATGCGGGGAGGACCGGGGAGGATGCGGAGAGGACAGGGGAGGATGCGGGGAGGACCGTGGAGGATGCGGGGAGGACCGGGGAGGATGCGGACAGGACCGGGGAGGATGCGGGGAGGACCGGGGCGGATGCGGGGAGGACCGGGGAGGATGCGGGGAGGATCGAGGAGGATGCGGCCAGGATGCGGGCAGGATGCGGGGAGGACCGGGGAGGATGCGGGGAGGACCGGGGAGGATGCGGGGAGGATCGGGGAGTGTTCGGGGAGGACCGGGAGGGATGCGGGCAGGATCGCGGAAGGTGCGGGGAAGATCGGGGAGGATGCGGGGAGGACCAGGGAGGAAGCGGGAAGGACCGGGGAGGATGCGGGGAGGACCAGGGAGAATGCGGGGAGGATGGGGGGGTGTGCGGGGAGGACCGGGAAGGATGCAAGCAGGATCGCGGAGGATCGGGGAGGATGCGGGGAGGATGGGAGAGGATGCGGGGAGGACCGGGGAGGATGCAGAGAGGATCGGGGAGGATGCGGGGAGGATCGGAGAGGATGCGGGGAGGATCGGAGAGGATGCGGGGAGGATCAGGGAGGATGCGGGGAGGTTCGGGGAGGATGCGGGGAGGATCAGAGAGGATGTGGGGAGGACCGGGGAGGATGCGGAAAGGACCGGGGAGGATGCGGAAAGGACCGGGGAGGATGCGGGGAGGACCGGGGAGGATGCGGGGAGGACCGGGAAGGATTGCGGGGAGGACCGTGGAGGATGGGGGGAGGACCGGGGAGGATGCGGGGAGGACCGGGGAGGATGCGGGGAGGATCGGGGAGGATGCGGGGAGGACCGGCGAGGATCCGGGGAGGATCGGGGAGGATGCGGGGAGGACGGGGGAGGATGCGGGGAGGACCGGGGAGGATGCGGGGAGGACTGGGGAGGATGCGGGGAGGACCGCGGAGGATGCGGGGAGGATCGGGGAGTGTGCGGGGAGGACCGGGGAGGATGCGGGGAGGACTGGGGAGGATGCGGGGAGGACCGGGGAGGATGCGGGGAGGATCGGGGAGTGTGCGGGGAGGACCGGGGAGGATTCGGGGAGGACCGGGGAGGATGCGGGGAGGACCGGGGAGGATGCGGGGAGGACCGGCAAGGATGCGGGGGGGACCGGGGAGGATGCGGGGGGGACCGGGGAGGATGCGGGGAGGACCGGGGAGGATGCGGGGAGGACCGGGGAGGATGCAGGGGAGGATCGGGGAGGATGCGGGGAGGATCGGGGAGGATGCGGGGAGGACCGGGGAGGATCCGGGGAGGATCGGGGAGGATGCGGGGCGGACCGGGGATGATGCAGGGAGGACCGGGCAGGATGCGGGAAGGACCGGGGAGGATGCGGGGAGGACCGGGGAGGATGCGAGGAAGGACCGGCAAGGATGCGGGGGGGACCGGGGAGGATGCGGGGGGGACCGGGGAGGATGCGGGGAGGATCGGTGAGGATACGGGGAGGACCGGGGAGGATGCGGGGAGGACCGGAGAGGATGCGGGGAGGACCGGGGAGGATGCGGGGAGGACCGGGGAGGATGCGGGGAGGATCGGGGAGGATGCGGGGCGGATCGGGGAGGATGCAGGGAGGACCAGGGAGGACCGGGGAGGATCCGGGGAGGATCGAAGAGGATGCGGGGAGGACCGGGGATGATGCGGGGAGGACCGGGGAGATGCGGGGGGGTTCGGGGAGGATGTGGGGAGGACCGGGGAGGATGCGGGGAGGACCGTGGAGGATGCGGGGAGGACCGGGGAGGATGCGGGGAGGACCGGGGAGGATGCGGGGGGGACCGGGGACGATGCGGGGAGGACCGGGGAGGATGCGGGGAGGAACGTGGAGGACGCGGGGAGGACCGGGGAGGATGCGGGGAGGACCGGGGAGGATCCGGGGAGGATCGGGGAGGATGCGGGGAGGACCGGGGAGGATGCGGGGAGGACCAGGGAGATGCGGGGGGGGTCGGGGAGGATGTGGGGAGGGCCGGGGAGGATGCGGGGAGGACCGGGGAGGATGCGGAGAGGATCGGGGAAGACGCGGGGAGGACCGGGGAGGATGCGGGAAGGACCGGGGAGGATGCGGGGGGGATCGGGGAGGATGCGGGGAGGATCGGGGAGGATGCGGGGAGGATTGGGGAGGATGCGGGGAGGATGCGGGGAGGACCGGGGAGGATGCGGCGAGGACCGGGGAGGATGCGGGGAGGACCGGGGAGGATGCGGGGAGGATCGGGGAGGATGCTGGGAGGACCGGGGTGGATGTGGGGAGGACCGGGGAGGATGCGGGGGGGATCGGGGAGGATGCGGGGAGGACAGGGGAGGATGCGGGGAGGATCGGGGGAGATGCGGGGAGAATCGGGGAGGTTGCGGGGAGGTTCAGAGAGGATGCGGGGAGGATCGGGGAGGATGCAGGGAGGACCGGGGAGGATCCGGGGAGGATCGGGGAGGATGCAGGGAGGACCGGGGAGGATGCGGGGAGGACCGGGGAGGATGCGGGGAGGACCTGGGAGGATGCGGGGAGGACCGGGGAGGATGCGGGGAGGACCGGGGAGGATGCGGGGAGGACCGGGGAGGATGCGGGGAGGATCGGGGAGGATGCGGGGAGGACCGGGGAGGATCCGGGGAGGATCGGGGAGGATGCGGGGAGGACCGGGGAGGATGCGGGGAGGACCGGGGAGGATGCGGGGAGGACCGGGGAGGATGCGGGGAGGATCGGGGAGGATGCTGGGAGGACCGGGGTGGATGTGGGGAGGTCCGGGGAGGATGCGGGGGGGATCGGGGAGGATGCGGGGAGGATCAGGGAGGATGCGGGGAGGATCGGGGAGGATGCGGGGAGGACTGGGGAGGATGCAGGGGGGACCGGGGAGGATGTGGGCAGGGCCGGGGAGGATGCGGGGGCAACCGGGGAGGATGCGGGGAGGACTGGGGAGGATGCGGGGAGGACCGGGGAGGATGCGGGGAGGACCGGGGAGGATGCGGGGAGGACCGGGGAGGATGCGGGGAGGACCGGGGAGGATGCGGGGAGGATCGGGGAGGATGCGGGGAGGACCGGGGAGGATCCGGGGAGGATCGGGGAGGATGCGGGGAGGACCGGAGAGGATGCGGGGAGGACCGGGGAGGATGCGGGGAGGACCGGGGAGGATGCGGGGAGGATCGGGGAGGATGCTGGGAGGACCGGGGTGGATGTGGGGAGGTCCGGGGAGGATGCGGGGGGGATCGGGGAGGATGCGGGGAGGATCAGGGAGGATGCGGGGAGGATCGGGGAGGATGCGGGGAGGACTGGGGAGGATGCAGGGGGGACCGGGGAGGATGTGGGCAGGGCCGGGGAGGATGCGGGGGCAACCGGGGAGGATGCGGGGAGGACTGGGGAGGATGCGGGGAGGACCGGGGAGGATGCGGGGAGGACCCCGGAGGATGCGGGGAGGACCGGGGAAGATGCGGGGAGGATCGGGGAGGATGGTGGGAGGACCGGGGAGGGAGCGGGGAGGACCGGGGAGGATGCGGGGAGGACCGTGGAGGAAGCGGGGAGGATCGGGGAGGATGCGGGGAGAACCGGGGAGGAAGCGGGGAGGACCGGGGAGGATGCGGGGAGGACCGTGGAGGAAGCGGGGAGGATCGGGGAGGATGCGGGGAGGACCGGGGAGGATGCGGAGAGGATCGGGGAGGATGCGGGGAGGACCGGGGAGGATGCGGGGAGGACCGGGGAGGATGCGGGAGGGATCGGGGAGGATGCGGGGAGGATCGGGGAGGATGCGGGGAGGGATCGGGGAGGATGCGGGGAGGACCGGGGAGGATGCGGGGAGGATCGGGGAGGGTGCGGGGAGGGCCGGGGAGGATGCGGGGGGGACCGGGGAGGATGCGGGGAGGACCGGGGAGGATGCGGGGAGGACCGTGGAGGATGCGGGGAGGATCGGGGAGGATGCGGGAAGGATCGGGAAGGATGCGGGGAGGATCGGGGAGGATGCAGGGAGGACCGGGGGGGATCCGGGGAGGATCGGGGAGGATGCGGGGAGGACTGGGGAGGATGGAGGGGGGACCAGGGAGGATGTGGGGAGGGCCGGGGAGGATGCGGGGGGGACCGGGGAGGATCCGGGGAGGATCGGGGAGGATGCGGGGAGGACCGGGGAGGATGCGGGGAGGACCGGGGAGGATCCGGGGAGGATCGGGGAGGATGCGGGGAGGATCGGGGAGGATGCGGGGAGGACCGGGCAGGATCCGGGGAGGATCGGGGAGGATGCGGGGAGGACCGGGGAGGATGCAGGGAGGACCGGGGAGGATGCGGGGAGGACCGGGGAGGATGCGGGGAGGATCGGGGAGGATGCGGGGGGGACCGGGGAGGATGCGGGGGGGACCGGGGAGGATGCGGGGAGGACCGTGGAGGAAGCGGGGAGGATCGGGGAGGATGCGGGGAGAACCGGGGAGGATGCGGGGAGGACCGGGGAGGATGCGGGGAGGACCGGGGAGGATGTGGGGAGGACCAGGGAGGATGCGGGGAGGACCGGGGAGGATGCGGGGAGGATCGCGGAGGATGCGGGAAGGATCGGGGTGGATGCGGGGAGATGCGGGGAGGATGCGGGGAGGACCGGGGAGGATGCGGGGAGGACCGGGGAGGATGCACGAGGGATCGGGGAGGATGCGGGGAGGATCGGGGAGGATGCAGGGAGGATTGGGGAGGATGCGGGGAGGACCGGGGAGGATGCAGGGGGGACCGGGGAGGATGCGGGGAGGATCGGGGAGGATGCGAGGAGGACCGGGGAGGATGCCGGGAGGAAGCAGGGAGGATGCGGGGAGGTCCAGAGAGGATGCGGAGAGGACCCGGGAGGATGCGGGGAGGACAGGGGAGGATGCGGGAAGGATCGGGGGAGATGCGGGGAGGATCGGGGAGGATGCGGGGAGGTTCAGAGAGGATGCGGGGAGGATCGGGGAGGATGCAGGGAGGACCGGGGAGGATGCAGGGAGGACCGGGGAGGATGCGGGGAGGACCGGGGAGGATGCGGGGAGGACCGGGGAGGATGCGGGGAGGACCGGGGAGGATGCGGGGAGGACCGGGGAGGATGCGGGGAGGATCGGGGAGGATGCGGGGAGGACCGGGGAGGATCCGGGGAGGATCGGGGAGGATGCGGGGAGGACCGGGGAGGATGCGGGGAGGACCGGGGAGGATGCGGGGAGGACGGGGAGGATACGGGGAGGATCGGGGAGGATGCGGGGAGGGCCGGGGAGGATGCGGGGGGGACCGGGGAGGATGCGGGGAGGACCGGGGAGGATGTGGGGAGGCCCGTGGAGGATGCGGGGAGGACCGTGGAGGATGCGGGGAGGACCGGGGAAGATGCGGTGAGGATCGGGGAGGATGCCGGTAGGACCGGGGAGGATGCGGGGAGGACCGGGGAGGTTGCGGGGAGGACCGGGGAGGATGCGGGGAGGACCAGGGAGGATGCGGGGAGGACCGGGGAGGATGCGGGAAGGACCGGGGAGGATGCGGGGAGGAGGTAGAGGTAGAGGTAGAGATGGCCTGACGATATTGGCCCCTTTTGGGGGCCGCACGCCCCGACGGTTGGCTGGTGGTCTCCGTTTGGCACAGGCGCCGCCGGTCACCCAACGGCTGCGCCATGCGCGTGTCTTGGTCCGCACTGGCAGCTCGTCGTCACCATCGCGCCGCACATCGCGCGTGGCGTGTTCGCGGCACTGTCTGTAAGGCACGCCGGGATCCGCTGCTCGGGGCTGCGCCTTGTCCCACGCTGTGTGCCGGGTGCTGGGCGTTCTTGTGTGGGTGGTGCTTGGTATGTGCCAGTGCGTTCTGGTGCATGCCTCCTTACCCTGCACAGCACTGACATGCACAACTCTGGGCGATAGTCGCTTGGTTCACTCGGCTGTATGGAAGAGTGTTTGGTCCCACGGTGCTCCTGTGTGATGACTATTTGTTGACCGGCGCAGCGCTAGACGACGCGGAGGGGCGAGTGCTGGGCAAACAGCCACTCTGGATCTTCGTTAGGGTCTATTATATATACGTGTGGATGGGCGTCGCTGGTCATGGCAGCCAAATGTGGAGCGGTGCCTGGTGTGGGGCCCAGCGGATGCGGGGAGGACCGGGGAGGATGCGGGGAAGATCGGGGAGGATGCGGGGAGGATTACGGAGGATGCGGGGAGGATCGGGGAGGATGCGGGGAGGATCGCGGAGGATGCGGGGAGGATCGGGGAGGATGCGGGGAGGATCGGGGAGGATGCGGGGAGGATCGGGGAGGATGCGGGGAGGACCGGGGAGGATGCAGGAAGGATGGGGGAGGATCCGGGGGGGATCGGGGAGGATGCGGGGAGGATAGGGGAGGATGCGGGGAGGATCGGGGAGGATGCGGGGAGGATGCGGGGAGGATGCGGGGAGGATACAAGAACATGCGGGGAGGATCGGGGAGGATGCGGGGAGGACCGGGGAGGATGCGGGGAAGACCGGGGAGGATGCAGGAAGGATCGGGGAGGATGCGGGGAGGATCGGGGAGGATGCGGGGAGGATAGGGGAGGATGCGGGGAGGATCGGGGAGGATGCGGGGAGGATGCGGGGAGGATGCGGGGAGGATACAAGAACATGCGGGGAGGATCGGGGAGGATGCGGGGAGGACCAGGGCAGAATGCGGCGAAGACCGGGGAGGATGCAGGGAGGACCGGGGAGGATGCACGGAGGACCGGGGAGGATGCGGGGAGGATCGGGGAGGATGCAGGGAGGAGCGGGGAGGATGCGGGAAGGATGGGGGAGGATGCGGGGAGGATCGGGGAGGATGCGGATGCGGGGAGGACCGGGGAGGATGCGGGGAGGATCGGGGAGGATGCGGGGAGGATCGGGGAGAATGCGGGGAAGATCGGGGAGGATGCGGCGAGGACCGGGGAGAATGCGGGGAACATCGGGGAGGATGCGGGGAGGATCGCGGAGGATGCGGGGAGGACCGGGGAGGATGCGGGGAGGATCGCGGAGGATGCGGGGAGGATCGGGGAGGATGCGCGGAGGATCGGGGAGGATGCAGGGAGGACCGGGGAGGAGGCAGGGAGGACCGGGGGGGATGCGGGGAGGATCGGGGAGGATGCGGGGAGGATCGGGGAGGATGCGGGTAGGATAGAAGAGGATGCGGGGAGGATCGGGGAGGATGCGGGGAGGACCGGGGAGGATGCAGGGAGGACCTGGGAGGATGCGGGGAGGATCGAGGAGGATGCGGGGAGGATCGGGGAGGATGCGGGGAGGATAGGGGAGGATGCGGGGAGGATCGGGGAGGATGCGGGGAGGATGCGGGGAGGATGCGGGGAGGATGCGGGGAGGATCGGGAAGGATGCGGGGATGACCGGGGATGATGAGGGGAGGATCGGGGAGGATGCGGCAAGGACCGGGGAGGATGCAGCGCGGATCGGGGAGTATGCGGGGGGGATCGGGGAGGATGCGGGGAGGATGCGGGGAGGATGCGGGGAGGATGCGGGGAGGATGCGGGGAGCACCGGGGAGGATGCAGGGAGGACCGGGGAGGATGCGGGGAGGATCAAGGAGGATGCGGAGAGGACCGGGGAGGATGTGGGGAGGATCGGGAAGGATGCGGGGAGGACCGGGGAGGATGCGGGGAGGACCGGGGATGATGCAGGGAGGAACGGGGAGGATGCGGGGAGGATCAGAGAGGATGCGGGGAGGACCGGGGAGGATGCGGGGAGGATCGGGGAGGATGCGGGGAGGACCGGGGGAGGATGCGGGGAGGATGCGGGAAGGATCGGGGAGGATGCGGGGAGGATCGGGCAGGATGCGGGGAGGACCGGGGAGGATGCGGGGAGGACCGGGGAGGATACGGGGAGGATCGGGGAGGATGCGGGGAGGAACCGGGCAGGATGCGGGGAGGATCGGGGAGGATGCGGGGAGGATGCGGGGAGGATGCGGGGAAGATCGGGGTGGATGCGGGGAGGACGGGGGAGGATGCGGCGAGGACCGGGGAGGATGCGGCGAGGACCGGGGAGAATGCGGGGAAGATCGGAGAGGATCGCGGAGGATGCGGGGAGGACCGGGGAGGATGCGGGGAGGATCGCGGAGGATGCGGGGAGGATCGGGGAGGATGCGGGGAGGACCGGGGAGGATGCAGGGAGGACCGGGGAGGATGCGAAGAGGGATCGGGGAGGATGCGGGGAGGATCGGGGAGGATGCGGGGAGGATAGGGGAGGATGCGGGGAGGATCGGGGAGGATGCGGGGAGGATGCGGGGAGGATGCGGGGAGGATTGGGGAGGATGCGGGGAGGACCAGGGAGGATGCGGAAAGGACCGGGGAGAATGCGGCGAAGACCGGGGAGGATGCAGGGAGGACCGGGGAGGATGCACGGAGGACCGGGGAGGATGCGGGGAGAATCGGGGAGGATGCAGGGAGGAGCGGGGAGAATGCGGGAAGGATCGGGGAGGATGCGGGGAGGATCGGGGAGGATGCGGATGCGGGGAGGACCGGGGAGGATGCGGGGAGGATCGGGGAGGATGCGGGGAGGATCGGGGAGAATGCGGGGAAGATCGGGGAGGATGCGGCGAGGACCGGGGAGAATGCGGGGAACATCGGGGAGGATGCGGGGAGGATCGCGGAGGATGCGGGGAGGACCAGGGAGGATGCGGGGAGGATCGCGGAGGATCCGGGGAGGATCGGGGAGGATGCGCGGAGGATCGGGGAGGATGCGGGGAGGACCGGGGAGGAGGCAGGGAGGACCGGGGGGGATGCGGGGAGGATCGGGGAGGATGCGGGGAGGATCGGGGAGGATGCGGGTAGGATAGAAGAGGATGCGGGGAGGATCGGGGAGGATGCGGGGAGGACCGGGGAGGATGCAGGGAGGACCTGGGAGGATGCGGGAAGGATCGAGGAGGATGCGGGGAGGATCGGGGAGGATGCGGGGAGGATAGGGGAGGATGCGGGGAGGATCGGGGAGGATGCGGGGAGGATGCGGGGAGGATGCGGGGAGGATGCGGGGAGGATCGGGGAGGATGCGGGGATGACCGGGGATGATGAGGGGAGGATCGGGGAGGATGCGGCAAGGACCGGGGAGGATGCCGCGCGGATCGGGGAGTATGCGGGGGGGATCGGGGAGGATGCGGGGAGGATGCGGGGAGGATGCGGGGAGGATGCGGGGAGGATGCGGGGAGCACCGGGGAGGATTCAGGGAGGACCGGGGAGGATGCGGGGAGGATCAAGGAGGATGCGGAGAGGACCGGGGAGGATGCGGGGAGGATCGGGGAGGATGCGGGGAGGATTGGGGAGGATGCGGGTAGGATAGAAGAGGATGCGGGGAGGATCGGGGAGGATGCGGGGAGGACCGGGGAGGATGCAGGGAGGACCTGGGAGGATGCGGGAAGGATCGAGGAGGATGCGGGGAGGATCGGGGAGGATGCGGGGAGGATAGGGGAGGATGCGGGGAGGATCGGGGAGGATGCGGGGAGGATGCGGGGAGGATGCGGGGAGGATGCGGGGAGGATCGGTAAGGATGCGGGGATGACCGGGGATGATGAGGGGAGGATCGGGGAGGATGCGGCAAGGACCGGGGAGGATGCCGCGCGGATCGGGGAGTATGCGGGGGGGATCGGGGAGGATGCGGGGAGGATGCGGGGAGGATGCGGGGAAGATGCGGGGAGGATGCGGGGAGCACCGGGGAGGATGCAGGGAGGAACGGGGAGGATGCGGGGAGGATCAGAGAGGATGCGGGGAGGACCGGGGACGATGTAGGGAGGACCGGGGAGGATGCGGGGATGACCGGTGAGGATGCGGGGAGGATCGGGGAGGATGCGGGGAGGATCAGAGAGGATGCGGGGAGGATCAGAGAGGATGCGGGGAGAATGCGGGGAGGATCGGGGAGGATGCGGGGAGGATCAAGGAGGATGCGGGGAGATGCGGGGAGGATCAAGGAGGATGCGGGGAGGACCGGGGAGGATGCGGGGAGGACCGGGGCGGATGCGGGGAGGACCGGGGAGGATGCGGGGAGGATCGGGGAGGATGCGGGGAGGATCAGAGAGGATGCGGGGAGGATCGGGGAGGATGCGGGGAGGACCGGGGAGGAGGCGGGGAGGATCGGGGAGGATGCGGGGATGACCGGGGAGGATGCGGGGAGGATGCGGGAAGGATCGGGGAGGATGCGGGGAGGATCGGGCAGGATGCTGGGAGGACCGGGGAGGATGCGGGGAGGACCGGGGAGGATGCGGGGAGGATCGGGGAGGATGCGGGGAGGAACCGGGCAGGATGCGGGGAGGATCGGGGAGGATGCGGGGAGGATGCGGGGAGGATGCGGGGAGGACCGGGAAGGATGCGGGGTGGACGGGGGAGAATGCAGGGAGTACCGGGCAGGATGCGGGGAGGATCGTGGAGGATGCGGGGAGGATGCGGGGAGGATGCGGGGAGGATCGGGGAGGATGCAGGGAGGACCGGGGAGGATGCGGGGAGGATCGGAGAGGATGCGGGGAGGACCGATAGGATGCGGGGAGGATTGGAGAGGATGCGGGGAGGACCGGGGAGGATGCGGGGAGGATCGGCGAGGATGCGGGGAGGATTGGGGATGATGCGGGGAGGATGCGGGGAGGATGGGGGGAGGATGCGGGGAGGATGCGGGGAGGACCGGGGAGGATGCGGGGAGGACCGGGGAGGATGCGGGGAGGATCGGGGAGGATGCGGGGAGGATCAGAGAGGATGCGGGGAGGATCAGAGAGGATGCGGGGAGGACCGGGGACGATGTAGGGAGGACCGGGGAGGATGCGGGGATGACCGGTGAGGATGCGGGGAGGATCGGGGAGGATGCGGGGAGGATCAGAGAGGATGCGGGGAGGATCAGAGAGGATGCGGGGAGAATGCGGGGAGGATCGGGGAGGATGCGGGGAGGATCAAGGAGGATGCGGGGAGATGCGGGGAGGATCAAGGAGGATGCGGGGAGGACCGGGGAGGATGCGGGGAGGACCGGGGCAGATGCGGGGAGGACCGGGGAGGATGCGGGGAGGATCGGGGAGGATGCGGGGAGGACCGGGGAGGATGCGGGGAGGATCGGGGAGGATGCGGGGATGACCGGGGAGGATGCGGGGAGGATGCGGGAAGGATCGGGGAGGATGCGGGGAGGATCGGGCAGGATGCTGGGAGGACCGGGGAGGATACGGGGAGGACCGGGGAGGATGCGGGGAGGATCGGGGAGGATGCGGGGAGGAACCGGGCAGGATGCGGGGAGGATCGGGGAGGATGCGGGGAGGATGCGGGGAGGATGCGGGGAGGACCGGGGAGGATGCGGGGTGGACGGGGGAGAATGCAGGGAGTACCGGGCAGGATGCGGGGAGGATCGTGGAGGATGCGGGGAGGATGCGGGGAGGATCGGGGAGGATGCAGGGAGGACCGGGGAGGATGCGGGGAGGATCGGAGAGGATGCGGGGAGGACCGGGGAGGATGCGGGGAGGATTGGAGAGGATGCGGGGAGGACCGGGGAGGATGCGGGGAGGATCGGCGAGGATGCGGGGAGGATTGGGGATGATGCGGGGAGGATGCGGGGAGGATGGGGGGAGGATGCGGGAAGGATGCGGGGAGGACCGGGGAGGATGCGGGGAGGACCGGGGAGGATGCGGGGAGGATCGGGGAGGATGCGGGGAGGATCGGGGAGGATGCGGGGAGGATCGGGGAGTGTGCGGGGAGGAGCGGGAAGGATGCGGGGAGGATCGGGGAGGATGCGGGGAGGACCGGGGAGGATGCGGGGAGGATCCGGGAGGATGCGGGGGGGACCGGGGAGTATGCGGGGAGGATCGGGGAGGATGCGGGGAGGACCGGGAAGGATGCGGGCAGGACCGGGGAGGATGCTGGGAGGACCGGGGAGGATGCGGGGAGGACAGGGGAGGATGCGGCGAGGATCGGGGAGGATGCGGGGAGGATCGGGGAGGATGCGGGGAGGATCGGGGAGTGTGCGAGGAGGAGCGGGAAGGATGCGGGGAGGATCGGGGAGGATGCGGGGAGGACCGGGGAGGATGCGGGGAGGATCGGGGAGGATGCGGGGAGGATCGGGGAGGATGCGGGGAGGACCGGGGAGGATGCGGGGAGGACCGGGGAGGATGCGGGAAGGACCGGGGAGGATGCGGGGAGGATCGGGGAGGATGCGGGGAGGAGCGGGGAGGATGCGGGGAGGATCGGGGAGGATGCGGGGAGGATCGGGCAGGATGCGGGGGGGATTGGGGAGGATGCGGGGAGGATCGGAGGGATGCGGGAAGGATGCGGGGAGGACCGGGGAGGATGCGGGGAGGATCGGGGAGGATGCGGGGAGGACCGGGGAGGATGCGGGGAGGACCGGGGAGGATGCGGGGAGGACCGGGGATGATGCGGGGAGGATGCGGGGAGGATGCGGGGAGGATGCGGGGAGGTTGCAGGGAGGACCGGGGAGGATGCGGGGAGGACCGGGGAGGATGCGGGGAGGATCGGGGAGGATGCGGGGAGGACCGGGGAGGATGCGGGGAGGATCGGGGAGGATGCGGGGAGGATCGGGACGATGCGGGGAGGAACCGGGGAGGATGCGAGGAGGACCGGGGAGAATTCGGGGAGGACCGGGAAGGATACGGGGAGGACCGGGGA
Source organism: Eutreptiella sp. 'Long Island Sound 2002' (assembly GCA_964036045.1). Taxonomy (NCBI): domain Eukaryota; phylum Euglenozoa; class Euglenophyceae; order Eutreptiales; family Eutreptiaceae; genus Eutreptiella; species Eutreptiella sp. 'Long Island Sound 2002'. The sequence continues at coordinate 9,640,584 of OZ038395.1, forward strand.
GGATGCGGGGAGGATGCCGGGAGGACCGAGGAGGAAGCGGGGAGCACTGGGGAGGATGCGGGGAGGATCGGGGAGGATGCGGGGAGGACCAGGAAGGATGCGGGGAGGACCGGGGAGGATGCGGAGAGGATCGGGGAGGATGCGGGGAGGACCAGGGAGGATGCTGGGAGGATCGGGGAGGATGCGGGGAGGACCGGAGAGGATGCGGGGAGGATCGGGGAGGATGCGGGGAGGATCGGGGAGGATGCGGGGAGGACCGGGGAGGATGCGGGGAGGATCGGGGAGGATGCGGGGAGGACCGGTGAGGATGCTGGGAGGATCGGGGAGGATGCGGGGAGGACCGCATGGGATGCGGAGGGGGCCGGGTAGGATCGGGGGGGACCGGGGGGGATGCGGGGAGGACCGGGGAGGATCGGGGAGGATGCGGGGAGGATGCGGGGAGGACTGGGGAGGATCGGGGAGGACCGGGGGGGATGCGGGGAGGACCGGGGAGGATGCGGGGAGGATGGGGGAAACATGTTCCGGTCCTTCCGGAACATGTTCCGGTCCTTCCGGAACATGTTCCGGCGCTTCCGGAACATGTTCTGGTCCTTCCGGAACATGTTCCGGTGCTTCCGGAACATGTTCCGGCGCTTCCGGAACATGTTCCGGCGCTTCCGGAATATGTTCCGGCGTTTCCGGAACATGTTCCGGTCCTTCCGGAACATGTTCCGGTGCTTCCAGAACATGTTCCGGTGCTTTCGGAACATGTTCCGGTGCTTTCAGAACATGTTCCGGAAGCATCGGAACATGTTCTGGTCCTTCCGGAACATGTTCCGGCGCTTCCGGAACATGTTCCGGCGCTTCTGGAACATGTTCCGGCGCTTGCGGAACATGTTCTGCTCCTTCCGGAACATGTTCCGGTCTTCCCGGAACATGTTCCGGTCCTTCCGGAACATGTTCCGGTCTTCCCGGAACATGTTCCGGTCCTTCCGGAACATGTTCCGGCGCTTCCGGAACATGTTCCGGTCCTTCCGGAAGATGTTCCGGTCCTTCCTGAACATGTTCCGGTGCTTCCGGAACATGTTCGGGTCCTTCCAGAACATGTTCCGGTCCTTCCGGAACATGTTCCGGTGCTTCCGGAACATGTTCCGGTCCTTCCGGAACATGTTCCGGTGGTTCCGGAACATGCTCCGGCGCTTCCGGAACATGTTCCGGTCCTTCCGGAACATGTTCCGGTGCTTCCGGAACATGTTCCGGCGCTTCCGGAACATGTTCCGGTCCTTCCGGAACATGTTCCGGCGCTTCCGGAACATGTTCCGGCGCTTCCGGAACATGTTCCGGCGCTTCCGGAACATGTTCCGGTCCTTCCGGAACATGTTCCGGTCCTTCCGGAACATGTTCCGGTGCTTCCGGAACATGTTCCGGTCCTTCCGGAACATGTTCCGGCGGTTCCGGAACATGTTCCGGTCCTTCCGGAACATGTTCCGGTGCTTCCGGAACATGTTCCGGTCCTTCCGGAACATGTTCCGGTGCTTCCGGAACATGTTCCGGCGCTTCCGGAACATGTTCCGGTGCTTCCGGAACATGTTCCGGCGCTTCCGGAACATGTTCCGGTCCTTCCGGAACATGTTCCGGTGCTTCCAGAACATGTTCCGGTCCTTCCAGAACATGTTCCGGAAGCATCGGAACATGTTCCGGCGCTTCCGGAACATGTTCCGGCGCTTCCGGAACATGTTCCGGTGCTTCCGCAACATGTTCCGGTGCTTCCGGAACATGTTCCGGTGCTTCCGGAACATGTTCCGGAACTTCCGGAACATGTTCCGGTCCTTCCGGAACATGTTCCGGTCCTTCCGGAACATGTTCCGGTGCTTCCGGAACATGTTCCGGTGGTTCCGGAACATGTTCCGGCGCTTCCGGAACATGTTCCGGTCCTTCCGGAACATGTTCCGGTGCTTCCGGAACATGTTCCGGTCCTTCCGGAACATGTTCCGGTGCTTCCGGAACATGTTCCGGCGCTTCCGGAACATGTTCCGGTGCTTCCGGAACATGTTCCGGTCCTTCCGGAACATGTTCCGGCGCTTCCGGAACATGTTCCGGTACTTCCGGAACATGTTCCGGTGCTTCCGGAACATGTTCCCGTCCTTCCGGAACATGTTCTGCTGCTTCCGGAACATGTTCTGGTCCTTCCGGAACATGTTCCGGTGCTTCCGGAACATGTTCCGGTGCTTTCGGTACATGTTCCGGCGCTTCCGGAACATGTTCCGGCGCTTCCGGAACATGTTCCCGTCCTTCCGGAACATGTTCCGGTGCTTCCGGAACATGTTCCGGTGCTTCCGGAACATGTTCTGGTCCTTCCGGAACATGTTCCGGTGCTTCCGGAACATGTTCCGGCGCTTTCGGAACATGTTCCGGTGCTTTCAGAACATGTTCCGGAAGCATCGGAACATGTTCCGGTCCTTCCGGAACATGTTCCGGCGCTTCCGGAACATGTTCCGGCGCTTCTGGAACATGTTCCGGCGCTTGCGGAACATGTTGTGATCCTTCCGGAACATGTTCCGGTCTTCCCGGAACATGTTCCGGTCCTTCCGGAACATGTTCCGGCGCTTCCGGAACATGTTCCGGTGCTTCCAGAACATGTTCCGGCGCTTCCGGAACATGTTCCGGAAGCACCGGAACATGTTCCGGAAGCATCAGAACATGTTCCGGCGCTTCCGGAACATGTTCCCGTCCTTCCGGAACATTTTCCGGTGCTTCCGGAACATGTTCCGGTGCTTCCGGAACATGTTCTGGTCCTTCCGGAACATGTTCCGGTGCTTCCGGAACATGTTCCGGCGCTTCCGGAATATGTTCCGGCGTTTCCGGAACATGTTCCGGTCCTTCCGGAACATGTTCCGGTGCTTCCAGAACATGTTCCGGTGCTTTCGGAACATGTTCCGGTGCTTTCAGAACATGTTCCGGAAGCATCGGAACATGTTCCGGTCCTTCCGGAACATGTTCCGGCGCTTCCGGAACATGTTCCGGCGCTTCTGGAACATGTTCCGGCGCTTGCGGAACATGTTCTGATCCTTCCGGAACATGTTCCGGTCTTCCCGGAACATGTTCCGGTCCTTCCGGAACATGTTCCGGCGCTTCCGGAACATGTTCCGGTCCTTCCGGAACATGTTCCGGTCTTCCCGGAACATGTTCCGGTCCTTCCGGAACATCTTCCGGCGCTTCCGGAACATGTTCCGGTCCTTCCGGAAGATGTTCCGGTCCTTCCTGAACATGTTCCGGTGCTTCCGGAACATGTTCGGGTCCTTCCAGAACATGTTCCGGTCCTTCCGGAACATGTTCCGGTGCTTCCGGAACATGTTCCGGTCTTTCCGGAACATGTTCCGGTGGTTCCGGAACATGCTCCGGCGCTTCCGGAACATGGTCCGGTCCTTCCGGAACATGTTCCGGTGCTTCCGGAACATGTTCCGGCGCTTCCGGAACATGTTCTGGTCCTTCCGGAACATGTTCCGGTGCTTCCGGAACATGCTCCGGTGCTTCCGGAACATGTTCCGGTCCTTCCGGAACATGTTCCGGTCCTTCCTGAACATGTTCCGGCGCTTCCGGAACATGTTCCGGTCCTTCCGGAACATGTTCCGGTGGCTTCCAGAACATGTTCGGGTCCTTCCAGAACATGTTCCGGTGCTTCCGGAACATGTTCCGGTCCTTCCGGAACATTTTCCGGTCCTTCCGGAACATGTTCCGGTGGTTCCGGAACATGTTCCGGTCCTGCCGGAACATGTTCCGTCGCTTCCGGAACATGTTCCAACGCTTCCGGAACATGTTCCGGTCTTTCCGGAACATGTTCCGGTCCTTCCGGAACATGTTCCGGCGCTTCCGGAACATGTTCCGGTGCTTCCGGAACATGTTCCGGTGCTTCCGGAACATGTTCCGGTCCTTCCGGAACATGTTCCGGTGCTTCCGGAACATGTTCCGGCGCTTCCGGAACATGTTCCGGCGCTTCCGGAACATGTTCCGGTGCTTCCGGAACATGTTCCGGCGCTTTCGGAACATGTTCCGGTGCTTTCGGAACATGTTCCGGTGCTTTCGGAACATGTTCCGGAAGCATCGGAACATGTTCCGGCGCTTCCGGAACATGTTCTGGCGCTTCCGGAACATGTTCCGGTGCTTCCGCAACATGTTACGGTGCTTCCGGAACATGTTCCGGTGCTTCCGGAACATGTTCCGGAACTTCCGGAACATGTTCCGGTCCTTCCGGAACATGTTCCGGCGCTTCCGGAACATGTTCCGGTCCTTCCGGAACATGTTCCGGTCCTTCCGGAACATGTTCCGGCGCTTCCAGAACATGTTCGGGTCCTTCCAGAACATGTTCCGGTGCTTCCGGAACATGTTCCGGTGCTTTCGGTACATGTTCCGGCGCTTCCGGAACATGTTCCGGCGCTTCCGGAACATGTTCCCGTCCTTCCGGAACATGTTCCGGTGCTTCCGGAACATGTTCCGGTGCTTCCGGAACATGTTCTGGTCCTTCCGGAACATGTTCCGGTGCTTCCAGAACATGTTCCGGTGCTTCCGGAACATGTTCCGGTCCTTCCGGAACATGTTCCGGTGCTTCCGGAACATGTTCCGGTGCTTCCGGAACATGTTCCGGTGCTTTCGGAACATGTTCCGGTGCTTCCGGAACATGTTCCGGCGCTTTCGGAACATGTTCCGGTGCTTTCAGAACATGTTCCGGAAGCATCGGAACATGTTCCGGTCCTTCCGGAACATGTTCCGGCGCTTCCGGAACATGTTCCGGCGCTTCTGGAACATGTTCCGGCGCTTGCGGAACATGTTCTGATCCTTCCGGAACATGTTCCGGTCTTCCCGGAACATGTTCCGGTCCTTCCGGAACATGTTCCGGCGCTTCCGGAACATGTTCCGGTGCTTCCAGAACATGTTCCGGCGCTTCCGGAACATGTTCCGGAAGCACCGGAACATGTTCCGGAAGCATCAGAACATGTTCCGGCGCTTCCGGAACATGTTCCCGTCCTTCCGGAACATTTTCCGGTGCTTCCGGAACATGTTCCGGTGCTTCCGGAACATGTTCTGGTCCTTCCGGAACATGTTCCGGTGCTTCCGGAACATGTTCCGGCGCTTCCGGAATATGTTCCGGCGTTTCCGGAACATGTTCCGGTCCTTCCGGAACATGTTCCGGTGCTTCCAGAACATGTTCCGGTGCTTTCGGAACATGTTCCGGTGCTTTCAGAACATGTTCCGGAAGCATCGGAACATGTTCCGGTCCTTCCGGAACATGTTCCGGCGCTTCCGGAACATGTTCCGGCGCTTCTGGAACATGTTCCGGCGCTTGCGGAACATGTTCTGATCCTTCCGGAACATGTTCCGGTCTTCCCGGAACATGTTCCGGTCCTTCCGGAACATGTTCCGGCGCTTCCGGAACATGTTCCGGTCCTTCCGGAACATGTTCCGGTCTTCCCGGAACATGTTCCGGTCCTTCCGGAACATCTTCCGGCGCTTCCGGAACATGTTCCGGTCCTTCCGGAAGATGTTCCGGTCCTTCCTGAACATGTTCCGGTGCTTCCGGAACATGTTCGGGTCCTTCCAGAACATGTTCCGGTCCTTCCGGAACATGTTCCGGTGCTTCCGGAACATGTTCCGGTCTTTCCGGAACATGTTCCGGTGGTTCCGGAACATGCTCCGGCGCTTCCGGAACATGGTCCGGTCCTTCCGGAACATGTTCCGGTGCTTCCGGAACATGTTCCGGCGCTTCCGGAACATGTTCTGGTCCTTCCGGAACATGTTCCGGTGCTTCCGGAACATGCTCCGGTGCTTCCGGAACATGTTCCGGTCCTTCCGGAACATGTTCCGGTCCTTCCGGAACATGTTCCGGTCCTTCCTGAACATGTTCCGGCGCTTCCGGAACATGTTCCGGTCCTTCCGGAACATGTTCCGGTGGCTTCCAGAACATGTTCGGGTCCTTCCAGAACATGTTCCGGTGCTTCCGGAACATGTTCCGGTCCTTCCGGAACATTTTCCGGTCCTTCCGGAACATGTTCCGGTGGTTCCGGAACATGTTCCGGTCCTGCCGGAACATGTTCCGTCGCTTCCGGAACATGTTCCAACGCTTCCGGAACATGTTCCGGTCTTTCCGGAACATGTTCCGGTCCTTCCGGAACATGTTCCGGCGCTTCCGGAACATGTTCCGGTGCTTCCGGAACATGTTCCGGTGCTTCCGGAACATGTTCCGGTCCTTCCGGAACATGTTCCGGTGCTTCCGGAACATGTTCCGGCGCTTCCGGAACATGTTCCGGCGCTTCCGGAACATGTTCCGGTGCTTCCGGAACATGTTCCGGCGCTTCCGGAACATGTTCCGGTCCTTCCGGAACATGTTCCGGTGCTTCCGGAACATGTTCCGGTGCTTTCGGAACATGTTCCGGTGCTTTCGGAACATGTTCCGGTGCTTTCGGAACATGTTCCGGAAGCATCGGAACATGTTCCGGCGCTTCCGGAACATGTTCTGGCGCTTCCGGAACATGTTCCGGTGCTTCCGCAACATGTTACGGTGCTTCCGGAACATGTTCCGGTGCTTCCGGAACATGTTCCGGAACTTCCGGAACATGTTCCGGTCCTTCCGGAACATGTTCCGGCGCTTCCGGAACATGTTCCGGTCCTTCCGGAACATGTTCCGGTCCTTCCGGAACATGTTCCGGCGCTTCCAGAACATGTTCGGGTCCTTCCAGAACATGTTCCGGTGCTTCCGGAACATGTTCCGGTCCTTCCGGAACATGTTTCGGTGCTTCCGGAACATTTTCCGGTCCTTCCGGAACATGTTCCGGTGCTTCCGGAACATGTTCCGGTGCTTCCGGAACATGTTCCGGTGCTTCCGGAACATGTTCCGGTCCTTCCGGAACATGTTCCGGTGCTTCCGGAACATGTTCCGGTGCTTCCGGAACATGTTCCGGTCCTTCCGGAACATGTTCCGGCGCTTCCGGAACATGTTCCCGTCCTTCCGGAACATGTTCCGGTGCTTCCGGAACATGTTCCGGTGCTTCCGGAACATGTTCCCGTCCTTCCAGAACATGTTCCGCTGCTTCCGGAACATGTTCTGGTCCTTCCGGAACATGTTCCGGTGCTTCCGGAACATGTTCCGGTGCTTCCGGAACATGTTCCGGTGCTTTCGGAACATGTTCCGGCGCTTCCGGAACATGTTCCGGCGCTTCCGGAACATGTTCCCGTCCTTCCGGAACATGTTCCGGTGCTTCCGGAACATGTTCCGGTGCTTCCGGAACATGTTCTGGTCCTTCCGGAACATGTTCCGGAAGCATCAGAACATGTTCCGGCGCTTCCGGAACATGTTCCCGTCCTTCCGGAACATGTTCCGGTGCTTCCGGAACATGTTCCGGTGCTTCCGGAACATGTTCTGGTCCTTCCGGAACATGTTCCGGTGCTTCCGGAACATGTTCCGGCGCTTCTGGAACATGTTCCGGAAGCACCAGAACATGTTCCGGTGCTTCCTGAACATGTTCCGGTCCTTCCGGAACATGTTCCGGCGCTTCCGGAACATGTTCCGGTCCTTCCGGAACATGTTCGGGTCCTTCCAGAACATGTTCCGGTGCTTCCGGAACATGTTCCGGTGCTTCCGGAACATGTTCCGGTCCTTCCGGAACATGTTCCGGTCCTTCCGGAAAATGTTCCGGTGCTTCCGGAACATTTTCCGGTCCTTCCGGAACATGTTCCGGTGCTTCCGGAACATGTTCCGGTGGTTCCGGAACATGTTCCGGAAGCGCCGGAACATGTTCCGATGCTTCCGGAACATTTTCCGGTGCTTTCGGAACATGTTCCGGTGCTTTCGGAACATGTTCCGGAAGCACCGGAACATGTTCCGGAAGCATCGGAACATGTTCCGGCGCTTCAGGAACATGTTCCGGCGCTTCTGGAACATGTTCCGGTGCTTCCGGAACATGTTCCGGTGCTTTCGGAACATGTTCCGGAAGCATCGGAACATGTGACGGTCCGTCTGGAACATGTTCCGCTGCTTCCGGAACATGTTCCGGTGCTTCCGGAACATGTTCCGCTGCTTCCGGAACATGTTCCGGCGCTTCCGGAACATGTTCCGGTCCTTCCGGAACATGTTCCGGTGCTTCCGGAACATGTTTGGGTCCTTCCGGAACATGTTCGGGTCCTTCCGGAACATGTTCCGGTGCTTCCGGAACATGTTCCGGCGCTTCCGGAACGTGTTCCGGCGCTTCCGGAACACGTTCCGGCGCTTCTGGAACATGTTCCGGCGCTTCCAGAACATGTTCCGGCGCTTCCGGAACATGTTCCGGTGCTTCCGGATCATGTTCCGGCGCTCCTTCCGGAACATGTTCCGGTGCTTCCGGAACATGTTCCGGTGCTTTCGGAACATGTTCCGGCCCTTCCGGAACATGTTCCGGCCCTTCCGGAACATGTTCCGGTCCTTCCGGAACATGTTCCGGTCCTTCCGGAACATGTTCCGGTGCTTCCGGAACATGTTCCGGTGCTTTCGGAACATGTTCCGGAAGCATCGGAACATGTGACGGTCCGTCTGGAACATGTTCCGGTGCGTCCGGAACATGTTCCGGTGCTTCCGGAACATGTTCCGCTGCTTCCGGAACATGTTTCCGTCCTTCCGGAACATGTTCCGGTCCTTCCGGAACATGTTCCGGCGCTTCCGGAACATGGTCCGGCGCTTCCGGAACATGTTCCGGTGCTTCCGGAACATGTTCCGGTGCTTCCGGAACATGTTCCGGCGCTTCCGGAACATGTTCCGGTCCCTCCGGAACATGTTCCGGTGCTTCCGGAACATGTTCCGGTGCTTCCGGAACATGTTCCGGTGCTTCCGGAACATGTTCCGGCGCTTCCGGAACATGTTCCGGCGCTTCCGGAACATGATCCGGCGCTTCGGGAACATGATCCGGCGCTTCCGGAACATGTTCCGGCGCTTCCGGAACATGTTCCGGCGCTTCCGGAACATGTTCCGGCGCTTCCGGAACATGTCCGGCGCTTCCGGAACATGTTCCGGTGCTTCCGGAACATGTTCCGGTCCTTCCGGAACATGTTCCGGCGCTTCCGGAACATGTTCCAGTCCTTCCGGAACATGTTCCGGCGCTTCCGGAACATGTTCCGGCGCTTCCGGAACATGTTCCGGCGCTTCCGGAACATGTTCCGGTCCTTCCGGAACATGTTCCGGTGCTTCCGGAAAATGTTCCGGTCCTTCCGGAACATGTTCCGGTCCTTCCGGAACATGTTCCGGTGCCTCCGGAACATGTTCCGGTCCTTCCGGAACATGTTCCGGCGCTTCCGGAACATGTTCATGCGCTTCCGGAACATGTTCCGGCGCTTCCGGAACATGTTCCGGTGCTTCCGGAAGATGTTCCGGTCCTTCCGGAATATGTTCCGGCGCTTCTGGAACATGTTCCGGCGCTTCCGGAACATGTTCCGGTGCTTCCGGAACATGTTCCGGTGCTTCCGGAACATGTTCCGGCGCTTCCGGAACATGTTCCGGTCCTTCCGGAAAATGTTCCGGTCCTTCCGGAACATGTTCCGGTCCTTCCGGAACATGTTCTGGCGCTTCCGGAACATGTTCCGGTCCTTCCGGAAAATGTTCCGGTCCTTCCGGAACATGTTCCGGTCCTTCCGGAACATGTTCGGGTGCTTCCAGAACATGTTCCGGTCCTTCCGGAACATGTTCCGGCGATTCAGGAACATGTTCGGGTGCCTCCGGAACATGTTCCGGTCCTTCCGGAACATGTTCCGGTGCTTCCGGAATATGTTCCGGTGCTTCCGGAACATGTTCCGGCGCTTCCGCAACATGTTCCGGCGCTTCCGGAACATGTTCCGGTCCTTCCGGAACATGTTCCGGCGCTTCCGGAACATGTTCCGGCGCTTCCTGAACATGTTCCGTTGCTTCCGGAACATGTTGCAGTGCTTCCGGAACATGTTCCGGTCCTTCCGGAACATGTTCCGGTCCTTCCGGAACATGTTCGGGTGCTTCCGGAACATGCTCCGGTCCTTCCGGAACATGTTCCGGCGATTCCGGAACATGTTCCGGCGCTTCCGGAACGTGTTCCAGTGCCTCCGGAACATGTTCCGGTCCTTCGGGAACATGTGCCGGTCCTTCCGGAACATGTTCCGGTGCTTTCGGAACATGTTCCGGAAGCATCGGAACATGTTCCGGCGCTTCCGGAACATGTTCTGGCGCTTCCGGAACATGTTCCGGCGCTTCCGGAACATGTTCCGGTGCCTCCAGAACATGTTCCGGTCCTTCCGGAACATGTTCCGGTGCTTCCAGAACATGTTCCGGTCCTTCCGGAACATGTTCCGGCGCTTCCGGAACATGTTCCGGCGCTTCCGGAACATGTTCCGGCGCTTCCGGAACATGTTCCGGTCCTTCCGGAACATGTTCCGGCCCTTCCAGAACATGTTCCGGCCCTTCCGCAACATGTTCCGGCCCTCTCGGAACATGTTCCGGTGCTTCCAGAACATGTTCCGGTCCTTCCGGAACATGTTCCGGTCCTTCCGGAACATGTTCCGGTGATTCCGGAACATGTTCCGGCGCTTCCGGAACATGTTCCGGTGCTTCCGGAACATGTTCCGGCGCTTCCGGAACATGTTCCGGCGCTTCCGGAACATGTTCCGGCGCTTCCGGAACATGTTCCGGTCCTTCCGGAACATGTTCCGGTGCTTCCGGAAAATGTTCCGGTCCTTCCGGAACATGTTCCGGTCCTTCCGGAACATGTTCCGGTGCCTCCGGAACATGTTCCGGTCCTTCCGGAACATGTTCCGGCGCTTCCGGAACATGTTCATGCGCTTCCGGAACATGTTCCGGCGCTTCCGGAACATGTTCCGGTGCTTCCGGAACATGTTCCGGTCCTTCCGGAATATGTTCCGGCGCTTCTGGAACATGTTCCGGCGCTTCCGGAACATGTTCCGGTGCTTCCGGAACATGTTCCGGTGCTTCCGGAACATGTTCCGGCGCTTCCGGAACATGTTCCGGTCCTTCCGGAAAATGTTCCGGTCCTTCCGGAACATGTTCCGGTCCTTCCGGAACATGTTCTGGCGCTTCCGGAACATGTTCGGGTGCTTCCGGAACATGCTCCGGTCCTTCCGGAACATGTTCAGGCGATTCCGGAACATGTTCCGGCGCTTCCGGAACGTGTTCCAGTGCCTCCGGAACATGTTCCGGTCCTTCGGGAACATGTGCCGGTCCTTCCGGAACATGTTCCGGTGCTTTCGGAACATGTTCCGGAAGCATCGGAACATGTTCCGGCGCTTCCGGAACATGTTCTGGCGCTTCCGGAACATGTTCCGGCGCTTCCGGAACATGTTCCGGTGCATCCAGAACATGTTCCGGTCCTTCCGGAACATGTTCCGGTGCTTCCAGAACATGTTCCGGTCCTTCCGGAACATGTTCCGGCGCTTCCGGAACATGTTCCGGCGCTTCCGGAACATGTTCCGGCGCTTCCGGAACATGTTCCGGTCCTTCCGGAACATGTTCCGGCCCTTCCAGAACATGTTCCGGCCCTTCCGCAACATGTTCCGGCCCTCTCGGAACATGTTCCGGTGCTTCCAGAACATGTTCCGGTCCTTCCGGAACATGTTCCGGTCCTTCCGGAACATGTTCCCGTCCTTCCGGAACATGTTCCGGCGCTTCCGGAACATGTTCCGGTGCTTCCGGAACATGTTCCGGCGCTTCGGAACATGTTCCGGCGCTTCCGGAACATGTTCCGGCGCTTCCGGAACATGTTCCGGTCCTTCCGGAACATGTTCCGGTGCTTCCGGAAAATGTTCCGGTCCTTCCGGAACATGTTCCGGTCCTTCCGGAACATGTTCCGGTGCCTCCGGAACATGTTCCGGTCCTTCCGGAACATGTTCCGGCGCTTCCGGAACATGTTCATGCGCTTCCGGAACATGTTCCGGCGCTTCCGGAACATGTTCCGGTGCTTCCGGAACATGTTCCGGTCCTTCCGGAATATGTTCCGGCGCTTCTGGAACATGTTCCGGCGCTTCCGGAACATGTTCCGGTGCTTCCGGAACATGTTCCGGTGCTTCCGGAACATGTTCCGGCGCTTCCGGAACATGTTCCGGTCCTTCCGGAAAATGTTCCGGTCCTTCCGGAACATGTTCCGGTCCTTCCGGAACATGTTCTGGCGCTTCCGGAACATGTTCGGGTGCTTCCGGAACATGCTCCGGTCCTTCCGGAACATGTTCAGGCGATTCCGGAACATGTTCCGGCGCTTCCGGAACGTGTTCCAGTGCCTCCGGAACATGTTCCGGTCCTTCGGGAACATGTGCCGGTCCTTCCGGAACACGTTCCGGTGCTTTCGGAACATGTTCCGGAAGCATCGGAACATGTTCCGGCGCTTCCGGAACATGTTCTGGCGCTTCCGGAACATGTTCCGGCGCTTCCGGAACATGTTCAGGTGCCTCCGGAACATGTTCCGGTCCTTCCGGAACATGTTCCGGTGCTTCCAGAACATGTTCCGGTCCTTCCGGAACATGTTCCGGCGCTTCCGGAACATGTTCCGGCGCTTCCGGAACATGTTCCGGCGCTTCCGGAACATGTTCCGGTCCTTCCGGAACATGTTCCGGCCCTTCCAGAACATGTTCCGGCCCTTCCGCAACATGTTCCGGCCCTCTCGGAACATGTTCCGGTGCTTCCAGAACATGTTCCGGTCCTTCCGGAACATGTTCCGGCGATTCCGGAACATGTTCCGGCGCTTCCTGAACATGTTCCGGCGCTTCCGGAACATGTTCCGGTCCTTCCGGAACATGTTCCGGCCCTTCCAGAACATGTTCCGGCCCTTCCGCAACATGTTCCGGCCCTCTCGGAACATGTTCCGGTGCTTCCAGAACATGTTCCGGTCCTTCCGGAACATGTTCCGGTCCTTCCGGAACATGTTCCGGCGATTCCGGAACATGTTCCGGCGCTTCCGGAACATGTTCCGGTGCTTCCGGAACATGTTCCGGCGCTTCCGGAACATGTTCCGGTGCTTCCGGAACATGTTCCGGCGCTTCCGGAACATGTTCCGGCGCTTCCGGAACATGTTCCGGTCCTTCCGGAACATGTTCCGGTGCTTCCGGAAAATGTTCCGGTCCTTCCGGAACATGTTCCGGTCCTTCCGGAACATGTTCCGGTGCCTCCGGAACATGTTCCGGTCCTTCCGGAACATGTTCCGGCGCTTCCGGAACATGTTCATGCGCTTCCGGAACATGTTCCGGCGCTTCCGGAACATGTTCCGGTGCTTCCGGAACATGTTCCGGTCCTTCCGGAATATGTTCCGGCGCTTCTGGAACATGTTCCGGCGCTTCCGGAACATGTTCCGGTGCTTCCGGAACATGTTCCGGTGCTTCCGGAACATGTTCCGGCGCTTCCGGAACATGTTCCGGTCCTTCCGGAAAATGTTCCGGTCCTTCCGGAACATGTTCCGGTCCTTCCGGAACATGTTCTGGCGCTTCCGGAACATGTTCCGGTCCTTCCGGAAAATGTTCCGGTCCTTCCGGAACATGTTCCGGTCCTTCCGGAACATGTTCGGGTGCTTCCAGAACATGTTCCGGTCCTTCCGGAACATGTTCCGGCGATTCAGGAACATGTTCCGGCGCTTCCGGAACATGTTCCGGTGCTTCCGGAACATGTTCCGGCGCTTCCGGAACATGTTCCGGTGCTTACGGAACATGTTCCGGCGCTTCCGGAACATGTTTCGGTCCTTCCAGAACATGTTCCGGTGCTTCCGGAACATGTTCCAGTGCTTCCGGAACACTTCCGGAACATGTTCCGGTCCTTCCGGAACATGTTCCGGTGCTTCCGGAACATGTTCCGGCGCTTCCGGAACATGTTCCGGTGCTTCCGGAACATGTTCCGGCGCTTCCGGAACATGTTTCGGCGCTTCCGGAACAGGTTCCGGTGCTTCCGGAACATGTTCCGATGCTTCCGGAACACTTCCGGAACATGTTCCGGCGCTTCGGGAACATGTTCCGGTGCCTCAGGAACATGTTCCGGTCCTTCCGAAACATGTTCCGGTGCTTCCGGAACATGTTCCGGCGCTTCCGGAACATGTTCCGGCGCTTCCGGAACATGCGCCGGTGCTTCCCGAACATGTTCCGGTCCTTCCGGAAGATGTTCCGGTCCTTCCGGAACATGTTCCGGTCCTTCCGGAACATGTTCCGGCGATTCCGGAACATGTTCCGGTCCTTCCGGAACATGTTCCGGTGCTTCCGGAACATGTTTCGGTCCTTCCGGAACATGTTCCGGTGCTTCCGGAACATGTTCCGGTGCTTCAGGCACACTTCCGGAACATGTTCCGGTCCTTCCGGAACATGTTCCGGTGCTTCCGGAACATGTTCCGGCGCTTCCGGAACATGTTTCGGCGCTTCCGGAACATGTTCCGGTGCTTCCGGAACATGTTCCGGTGCTTCCGGAACACTTCCGGAACATGTTCCGGCGCTTCCGGAACATGTTCGGGTGCCTCAGGAACATGTTCCGGTCCTTCCGGAACATGTTCCGGTGCTTCCCGAACATATTCCGGTCCTTCCGGAACATGTTCCGGTGCTTCCGGAACATGTTCCGGCGCTTCCGGAACATGTTCCGGCGCTTCCGGACCATGTTCCGGTGCTGCCGGAACATGTTCCGGAAGCATCGGAACATGTTCCGGTCCTTCCGGATCATGTTCCGGTGCTTCCGGAACACGGTGCTTCCGGAACATGTTCCGGCGCTTCCGAACCATGTTCCGGTGCTGCCGGAACATGTTCCGGTCCTTCCGGAACATGTTCCGGCGCTTCCGGAACATGTTCCGGCGCTTCCGGAACATGTTCCGGTGCTTCCTGAACATGTTCCGGTCCTTCCGGAACATGTTCCGGTCCTTCCGGAACATGTTCGGGTGCTTCCGGAACATGTTCCGGTCCTTCCGGAACATGTTCCGGCGATTCCGGAACATGATCCGGCGCTTCCGGAACATGTTCCGGTGCCTCCGGAACATGTTCCGGTCCTTCCGGAACATGTTCCGGTGCTTTCGGAACATGTTCCGGAAGCATCGGAACATGTTCCGGCGCTTCCGGAAGATGTTCCGGTCCTTCCGGAACATGTTCCGGTCTTTCCGGAACATGTTCCGGTCCTTCCGGAACATGTTCCGGCGCTTCCGAAACACGTTCCGGCGCTTCCCGAACATGTTCCGGTCCTTCCGGAACATGTTCCGGCGCTTCCGGAACATGTTCCGGTCCTTCCGGAACATGTTCCGGCGCTTACGAAACATGTACCGGTCCTTCCGGAACATCTTCCGGTGCTTCAGGAACATGTTCCGGTCCTTCCGGAACATGCTCTGGCGCTTCCGGAACATGTTCTGGTGCTTCCGGAACATGTTCCGGCGCTTCAGGAACATGTTCCGGTGCTTCCGGAACATGTTCCGGCGCTTCCGGAACATGTTTCGGCGCTTCCGGAACATGTTCCGGTGCTTCCGGAACACTTCCGGAACATGTTCCGGCGCTTCCGGAACATGTTCCGGTGCCTCAGGAACATGTTCCGGTCCTTCCGAAACATGTTCCGGTGCTTCCGGAACATGTTCCGGCGCTTCCGGAACATGTTCCGGTGCTTCCCGAACATGTTCCGGTCCTTCCGGAACATGTTCCGGTCCTTCCGGAACATGTTCCGGTCCTTCCGGAACATGTTCCGGCGCTTCAGGCACACTTCCGGAACATGTTCCGGTCCTTCCGGAACATGTTCCGGTGCTTCCGGAACATGTTCCGGCGCTTCCGGAACATGTTTCGGCGCTTCCGGAACATGTTCCGGTGCTTCCGGAACATGTTCCGGTGCTTCCGGAACACTTCCGGAACATGTTCCGGCGCTTCCGGAACATGTTCGGGTGCCTCAGGAACATGTTCCGGTCCTTCCGGAACATGTTCCGGTGCTTCCGGAACATGTTCCGGCGCTTCCGGAACATGTTCCGGTGCTTCCCGAACATATTCCGGTCCTTCCGGAACATGTTCCGGTGCTTCCGGAACATGTTCCGGCGCTTCCGGAACATGTTCCGGCGCTTCCGGACCATGTTCCGGTGCTGCCGGAACATGTTCCGGAAGCATCGGAACATGTTCCGGTCCTTCCGGATCATGTTCCGGTGCTTCCGGAACACGGTGCTTCCGGAACATGTTCCGGCGCTTCCGGACCATGTTCCGGTGCTGCCGGAACATGTTCCGGTCCTTCCGGAACATGTTCCGGCGCTTCCGGAACATGTTCCGGCGCTTCCGGAACATGTTCCGGTGCTTCCTGAACATGTTCCGGTCCTTCCGGAACATGTTCCGGTCCTTCCGGAACATGTTCGGGTGCTTCCGGAACATGTTCCGGTCCTTCCGGAACATGTTCCGGCGATTCCGGAACATGATCCGGCGCTTCCGGAACATGTTCCGGTGCCTCCGGAACATGTTCCGGTCCTTCCGGAACATGTTCCGGTGCTTTCGGAACATGTTCCGGAAGCATCGGAACATGTTCCGGCGCTTCCGGAAGATGTTCCGGTCCTTCCGGAACATGTTCCGGTCTTTCCGGAACATGTTCCGGTCCTTCCGGAACATGTTCCGGCGCTTCCGGAACACGTTCCGGCGCTTCCCGAACATGTTCCGGTCCTTCCGGAACATGTTCCGGTGCTTCCGGAACATGTTCCGGTCCTTCCGGAACATGCTCTGGCGCTTCCGGAACATGTTCTGGTGCTTCCGGAACATGTTCCGGCGCTTCCGGAACATGTTTCGGCGCTTCCGGAACATGTTCCGGTGCTTCCGGAACATGTTCCGGTGCTTCCGGAACACTTCCGGAACATGTTCCGGCGCTTCCGGAACATGTTCCGGTGCCTCAGGAACATGTTCCGGTCCTTCCGAAACATGTTCCGGTGCTTCCGGAACATGTTCCGGCGCTTCCGGAACATGTTCCGGTGCTTCCCGAACATGTTCCGGTCCTTCCGGAACATGTTCCGGTCCTTCCAGAACATGTTCCGGTCCTTCCGGAACATGTTCCGGCGCTTCTGAAACATGTTCCGGTGCCTCCGGAACATGTTCCGGTGCTTCCGGAACCTGTTCCGGTGCTTCCGGAACATGTTCCGGTGCTTCCGGAACATGTTCCGGCGCTTCCGGAACATGTTCCGGTGCTTCCCGAACATGTTCCGGTCCTTCCGGAACATGTTCCGGTGCTTCCCGAACATGTTCCGGTCCTTCCGGAACATGTTCGGGTGCTTCCGGAACATGTTCCGGTCCTTCCGGAACATGTTCCGGCGATTCCGGAACATGTTCCGGGGGTTTCCGGAACATGTTCCGGCGATTCCGGAACATGTTCCGGGGGTTTCCGGAACATGTTCCGGTGCCTCAGGAACATGTTCCGGTCCTTCCGAAACATGTTCCGGTGCTTCCGGAACATGTTCCGGCGCTTCCGGAACATGTTCCGGTGATTCCGGAACATGTTCCGGTGCCTTCGGAACATGTTCCGGTCCTTCCGGAACATGTTCCGGTGCTTCCGGAACATGTTCCGGTGATTCCGGAACATGTTCCGGTGCTTCCGGAACATGTTCCGGCGCTTCCGGAACATGTTCCGGCGCCTCCGGAACATGTTCCGGCGCTTCCGGAACATGTTCCGGTGCTTCCCGAACATGTTCCGGTCCTTCCGGAAGATGTTCCGGTCCTTCCGGAACATGTTTGGGTGCTTCCAGAACATGTTCCGGTCCTTTGGGAACATGTTCCGGCGATTCCGGAACATGTTCCGGCGCTTCGGGAACATGTTCCGGAAGCGCCGGAACATGTTCCGGTCCTTCCGGAACATGTTCCGGCGCTTCCGGACCATGTTCCGGTGCTGCCGGAACATGTTCCGGCGCTTCCGGAACATGTTCCGGCGCTTCCGGAACATGTTCCGGCGCTTCCGGAACATGTTCCGGCGCTTCCGGAACATGTTCCGGCGCTTCCGGACCATGTTCCGGTGCTGCCGGAACATGTTCCGGTCCTTCCGGAACATGTTCCAGTCCTTCCGGAACATGTTCCGGCGCTTCCGGAACATGTTCCGGTGCTTCCTGAACATGTTCCGGTCCTTCCGGAACATGTTCCCGTCCTTCCGGAACATGTTCGGGTGCTTCCAAAACATGTTCCGGTCCTTCCGGAACATGTTCCGGCGATTCCGGAACATGATCTGGCGCTTCCGGAACATGTTCCGCTGCCTCCGGAACATGTTCCGGTCCTTCCGGAACATGTTCCGGTCCTTCCGGAACATGTTCCGGTGCTTTCGGAACATGTTCCGGAAGCATCGGAACACCGGCGCTTCCGGAACATGTTCCGGTCCTTCCGGAACATGTTCCGGCGCTTCCCGAACATGTTCCGGTCCTTCCGGAACATGTTCCGGCGCTTCCGGAACATGTTCCGGTCCTTCCGGAACATGTTCCGGCGCTTACGAAACATGTTCCGGTCCTTCCGGAACATCTTCCGGTGCTTCCGGAACATGTTCCGGTCCTTCCGGAACATGCTCTGGCGCTTCCGGAACATGTTCTGGTGCTTCCGGAACATGTTCCGGCGCTTCAGGAACATGTTCCGGTGCTTCCGGAACATGTTCCGGCGCTTCCGGAACATGTTTCGGCGCTTCCGGAACATGTTCCGGTGCTTCCGGAACATGTTCCGGTGCTTCCGGAACACTTCCGGAACATGTTCCGGCGCTTCCGGAACATGTTCCGGTGCCTCAGGAACATGTTCCGGTCCTTCCGAAACATGTTCCGGTGCTTCCGGAACATGTTCCGGCGCTTCCGGAACATGTTCCGGTGCTTCCCGAACATGTTCCGGTCCTTCCGGAACATGTTCCGGTCCTTCCGGAACATGTTCCGGTCCTTCCGGAACATGTTCCGGCGCTTCTGAAACATGTTCCGGTGCCTCCGGAACATGTTCCGGTGCTTCCGGAACCTGTTCCGGTGCTTCCGGAACATGTTCCGGTGCTTCCGGAACATGTTCCGGCGCTTCCGGAACATGTTCCGGTGCTTCCCGAACATGTTCCGGTCCTTCCGGAACATGTTCCGGTCCTTCCGGAACATGTTCCGGTCCTTCCGGAACATGTTCGGGTGCTTCCGGAACATGTTCCGGTCCTTCCGGAACATGTTCCGGCGATTCCGGAACATGTTCCGGGGGTTTCCGGAACATGTTCCGGTGCCTCCGGAACATGTTCCGGTCCTTCCGGAACATGTTCCGGTGCCTCAGGAACATGTTCCGGTCCTTCCGAAACATGTTCCGGTGCTTCCGGAACATGTTCCGGCGCTTCCGGAACATGTTCCGGTGCTTCCCGAACATGTTCCGGCGCTTCCGGAAGATGTTCCGGTCCTTCCGGAACATGTTCCGGTCCTTCCGGAACATGTTCCGGCGATTCCGGAACATGTTCCGGTGCCTTCGGAACATGTTCCGGTCCTTCCGGAACATGTTCCGGTGCTTCCGGAACATGTTCCGGTGATTCCGGAACATGTTCCGGTGCTTCCGGAACATGTTCCGGCGCTTCCGGAACATGTTCCGGCGCCTCCGGAACATGTTCCGGCGCTTCCGGAACATGTTCCGGTGCTTCCCGAACATGTTCCGGTCCTTCCGGAAGATGTTCCGGTCCTTCCGGAACATGTTTGGGTGCTTCCAGAACATGTTCCGGTCCTTTCGGAACATGTTCCGGCGATTCCGGAACATGTTCCGGCGCTTCCGGAACATGTTCCGGCGCTTCCGGACCATGTTCCGGTGCTGCCGGAACATGTTCCGGTCCTTCCGGAACATGTTCCAGTCCTTCCGGAACATGTTCCGGCGCTTCCGGAACATGTTCCGGTGCTTCCTGAACATGTTCCGGTCCTTCCGGAACATGTTCCCGTCCTTCCGGAACATGTTCGGGTGCTTCCAAAACATGTTCCGGTCCTTCCGGAACATGTTCCGGCGATTCCGGAACATGATCTGGCGCTTCCGGAACATGTTCCGCTGCCTCCGGAACATGTTCCGGTCCTTCCGGAACATGTTCCGGTCCTTCCGGAACATGTTCCGGTGCTTTCGGAACATGTTCCGGAAGCATCGGAACATGTTCCGGCGCTTCCGGAACATGTTCCGGTCCTTCCGGAACATGTTCCGGCGCTTCCCGAACATGTTCCGGTCCTTCCGGAACATGTTCCGGCGCTTCCGGAACATGTTCCGGTCCTTCCGGAACATGTTCCGGCGCTTACGGAACATGTTCCGGTCCTTCCGGAACATCTTCCGGTGCTTCCGAAACATGTTCCGGTACTTCCGGAACATGTTCTGGCGCTTCCGGAACATGTTCTGGTGCTTCCAGAACATGTTCCGGCGCTTCCGGAACATGTTCCGGTGCTTACGGAACATGTTCCGGCGCTTCCGGAACATGTTTCGGTCCTTCCGGAACATGTTCCGGTGCTTCCGGAACACTTCCGGAACATGTTCCGGTCCTTCCGGAACATGTTCCGGCGCTTCCGGAACATGTTTCGGCGCCTCCGGAACATGTTCCGGAAGGACCGGAACATGTTCCGGTGCCTCAGGAACATTTTCCGGTCCTTCCGAAACATGTTCCGGTGCTTCCGGAACATGTTCCGGCGCTTCCGGAACATGTTCCGGCGCTTCCGGAACATGTTCCGGTGCTTCCCGAACATGTTCCGGTCCTTCCGGAAGATGTTCCGGTCCTTCCGGAACATGTTCCGGTCCTTCCGGAACATGTTCGGGTGCTTCCGGAACATGTTCCGGTCCTTCCGGAACATGTTCCGGTGCTTCCGGAACATGTTCCGGCGCTTCCGGAACATGTTCCGGCGCTTCCGGACCATGTTCCGGTGCTGCCGGAACATGTTCCGGCGCTTCCGGAACATGTTCCGGCGCTTCCGGAACATGTTCCGGCGCTTCCCGAACATGTTCCGGCGCTTCCGGACCATGTTCCGGTGCTGCCGGAACATGTTCCGGTCCTTCCGGAACATGTTCCAGTCCTTCCGGAACATGTTCCGGCGCTTCCGGAACATGTTCCGGCGCTTCCGGAACATGTTCCGGTGCTTCCTGAACATGTTCCGGTCCTTCCGGAACATGTTCCGGTCCTTCCGGAACATGTTCGGGTGCTTCCAAAACATGTTCCGGTCCTTCCGGAACATGTTCCGGCGATTCCGGAACATGATCCGGCGCTTCCGGAACATGTTCCGCTGCCTCCGGAACATGTTCCGGTCCTTCCGGAACATGTTCCGGTCCTTCCGGAACATGTTCCGGTGCTTTCCGAACATGTTCCGGAAGCGTCGGAACATGTTCCGGCGCTTCCGGAACATGTTCCGGTCCTTCCGGAACATGTTCCGGCGCTTCCCGAACATGTTCCGGTCCTTCCGGAACATGTTCCGGCGCTTACGGAACATGTTCCGGTCCTTCCGGAACATCTTCCGGTGCTTCCGGAACATGTTCCGGTCCTTCCGGAACATGTTCTGGCGCTTCCGGAACATGTTCTGGTGCTTCCAGAACATGTTCCGGCTCTTCCGGAACATGTTCCGGTGCTTACAGAACATGTTCCGGCGCTTCCGGAACATGTTTCGGTCCTTCCGGAACATGTTCCGGTGCTTCCGGAACACTTCCGGAACATGTTCCGGTCCTTCCGGAACATGTTCCGGCGCTTCCGGAACATGTTTCGGCGCTTCCGGAACATGTTCCGGAAGGACCGGAACATGTTCCGGTGCCTCAGGAACATTTTCCGGTCCTTCCGAAACATGTTCCGGTGCTTCCGGAACATGTTCCGGCGCTTCCGGAACATGTTCCGGCGCTTCCGGAACATGTTCCGGTGCTTCCCGAACATGTTCCGGTCCTTCCGGAACATGTTCCGGTCCTTTCGGAACATGTTCGGGTGCTTCCGGAACATGTTCCGGTCCTTCCGGAACATGTTCCGGCGATTCCGGAATATGTTCCGGGGGTTGCCGGAACATGTTCCGGTGCCTCCGGAACATGTTCCGGTGCCTCCGGAACATGTTCCAGCGATTCCGGAACATGTTCCGGCGCTTCCGGAACATGTTCCGGTGCTTCCGGAACACTTCCGGAACATGTTCCGGCGCTTCCGGAACATGTTCCGGT
Organism: Eutreptiella sp. 'Long Island Sound 2002'; assembly: GCA_964036045.1. NCBI lineage: Eukaryota > Euglenozoa > Euglenophyceae > Eutreptiales > Eutreptiaceae > Eutreptiella > Eutreptiella sp. 'Long Island Sound 2002'. The sequence continues at coordinate 9,662,634 of OZ038395.1, forward strand.
GCTTCCGGAACATGTTCCGGCCCTTCCGGAACATGTTCCGGCGCTTCCGGAACATGTTCCGGCCCTTCCGGAACATGTTCCGGTCCTTCCGGAATATGTTCCGGCGCTTCCGGAAAATGTTCCGGTGCCTCCGGAACATGTTCCGGAAGCGCCGGAACATGTTCCGGCCCCTCCGGAACATGTTCCGGAAGCGCCGGAACATGTTCCGGAGGCGCCGGAACATGTTCGCTTCCGGAACATGTTCCGGTGCTTCCGGAACATGTTCCGGTCCTTCCGGAACATGTTCCGGTCCTTCCGCAACATGTTCTGGCGGTTCTGGAACATGTTCTGGCGCTTCCGGAACATGTTCCGGTGCTTCCGGAACATGTTCCGGTGCTTCCGGAACATGTTCCGGCGCTTCCGGAACATGTTCCGGCGCTTCGGAAACATGTTCTGGCGCTTCCGAACATGTTCCGGTGCTTCCGGAACATGTTCCGGAAGCATCGGAACATGTTCCGGTCCTTGCGGAACATGTTCCGGTGCTTCCGGAACATGTTCCGGCGCTTCCGGAACGTGCTCCGGTGCTTCCGGAACATGTTCCGGCGCTTCCGGAACATGTTCCCGCTCTTCCGGAACATGTTCCGGTCCTTCCGGAACATGTTCCGGTGCTTCCGGAACATGTTCCGGCGCTTCCGGAACATGTTCCGGTGCTTCCGGAACATATTCCGGCGCTTCCGGAACATGTTTCGGCGCTTCCGGAACATGTTCCGGTGCTTCCGGAACACTTTCGGAACATGTTCCGGCGCTTCCGGACCATGTTCCGGTGCCTCCGGAACATGTTCCGGTACTTCCGGAACATGTTCCGGTGCTTCCGGAACATGTTCCGGTGCCTCCGAAACATGTTCCGGTCTTTCCGGAACATGTTCCGGTGCTTCCGGAACATGTTCCGGCGCTTCCGGAACATGTTCCGGTCCTTCCGGAACATGTTCCGGCGCTTCCGAAACATGTTCCGGTGCCTCCGGAACATGTTCCGGTCCCTCCGTAACATGTTCCGGTGCTTCCGGAACATGTTCCGGTGCTTCCGGAACATGTTCCGGCGCTTCCGGAACATGTTCCGGCGCTTCCGGACCATGTTCCGGTGCTGCCGGAACATGTTCCGGTCCTTCCGGAACATGTTCCGGCGCTTCCGGAACATGTTCCGGCGCTTCCGGAACATGTTCCGGTCCTTCCGGAACATGTTCGGGTGCTTCCGGAACATGTTCCGGTCCTTCCGGAACATGTTCCGGCGATTCCGGAAAATGTTCCGGCGCTTCCGGAACATGTTCCGGTGTTTCCAGAACATGTTCCGGTCCTTCCGGAACATGTTCCGGTGCTTTCGGAACATGTTCCGGAAGCATCGGAACATGTTCCGGCGCTTCCAGAACATGTTCCGGCGCTTCCGGAACATGTTCCGGCGCTTCCGGAACATGTTCCGGTGCTTCCGGAACATGTTCCGGCGCTTCCGGAACATGTTCCGGTCCTTCCGGAACATGTTCCGGTGCTTCCGGAACATGTTCCGGCGCTTCCGGAACATGTTCCGGCGCTTCCGGAACATGTTCCGGTCCTTCCGGAACATGTTCCGGTCCTTCCGGAACATGTTCCGGCCCTTCCGGAACATGTTCCGGCGCTTCCGGAACATGTTCCGGCGCTTCCGGAACATGTTCCGGCGCTTCCGGAACATGTTCCGGTCCTTCCGGAACATGTTCCGGCGCTTCCAGAAAATGTTCCGGTGCCTCCGGAACATGTTCCGGCGCTTCCGGAACATGTTCCGGCCCCTCCGGAACATGTTCCGGTCCTTCCGCAACATGTTCTGGCGGTTCTGGAACATGTTCCGGCGCTTCCGGAACATGTTCCAGTGCTTCCGGAACATGTTCCGGTGCTTCCGGAACATGTTCCGGTGCTTCCGGAACATGTTCCGGCGCTTCGGAAACATGTTCTGGCGCTTCTGAACATGTTCCGGTGCTTCCGGAACATGTTCCGGTGCTTCCGGAACATGTTCCGGCACTTCCGGAACGTGCTCCGGTGCTTCCGGAACATGTTCCGGCGCTTCCGGAACATGTTCCCGCTCTTCCGGAACATGTTCCGGTCCTTGCGGAACATGTTCCGGTGCTTCCGGAACATGTTCCGGCGCTTCCGGAACATGTTCCGGTGCTTCCGGAACATGTTCCGGCGCTTCCGGAACATGTTTCGGCGCTTCCGGAACCTGTTCCGGTGCTTCCGGAAAACTTTCGGAACATGTTCCGGCGCTTCAGGAACATGTTCCGGTGCCTCCGGAACATGTTCCGGTCCTTCCGGAACATGTTCCGGTGCTTTCAGAACATGTTCCGGTGCTTCCGGAACATGTTCCGGTGCTTCCGGAACATGTTCCGGTGCTTCCGGAACATGTTCCGGTGCCTCCGGAACATGTTCCGGTCCTTCCGGAACATGTTCCGGTGCTTCCGGAACATGTTCTGGAAGCGCCGGAACATGTTCTGGTGCTTCCGGAACATATTCCGGCGCTTCCGGAACATGTTCCGGCGCTTCCGGAACATGATCCGGCGCTTCCGGAACATGTTCCGGTGCTTCCGGAACATGTTCCGGTCCTTCCCTTCCGGAACATGTTCCGGCGCTTCCGGAACATGTTCCGGTCCTTCCGGAACATGATCCGGTCCTTCCCTTCCGGAACATGTTCCGGTGCCTCCGGAACATGTTCCGGTCCTTCCGGTACATGTTCCGGTGCTTCCGGAACATGTTCCGGCGCTTCCGGAACATGTTCCGGAAGCACCGGAACATGTTCCGGTGCTTCCGGAACATGTTCCGATACTTCCCGAACATGTTCCGGTGCTTCCGGAACATGTTCCGGTGCTTCCGGAACATGATCCGGTGCTTCCGGAACATGTTCCAGCGCTTCCGGAACATGTTCCGGTCCTTCCGGAACATGTTGCGGTCCTTCCGGAACATGTTCCGGTCCTTCCGGAACATGTTCCCGTGCTTCCGGAACATGTTCCGGCGCTTCTGGAACATGTTCCGGCGCTTCCGGAACATGTTTCGGCGCTTCCGGAACATGTTCCGGTGCTTCCGGAACATGTTCCGGTGCTTCCGGAACACTTCCGGAACATGTTCTGGTCCTTCCGGAACATGTTCCGGTGCTTCCGGAACATGTTCCGGAAGCGCCGAAACATGTTCCGGAAGCGCCGGAACATGTTCCGGTGCTTCCGGAACACTTCCGGAACATGTTCCGGCGCTTCCGGAACATGTTCCGGTGCTTCCGGAACATGTTCCGGTGCTTTCGGAACATGTTCCGGCGCTTCCGGAACATGTTCCGGTCCTTCCGGAACATGTTCCGGTGCTTCCGGAACATGTTCCGGTCCTTCCGGAACATGTTCCGGCCCTTCCGGAACATGTTCCCATGCTTCCGAAACATGTTCCGGCGCTTCCGGAACATGTTCCGGTCCTTCCGGAACATGTTCCGGTCCTTCCGGAACATGTTCCGGCGCTTCCGGAACATGTTCCGGTGCTTCCGGAACATATTCCGGCGCTTCCGGAACATGTTCCGGCGCTTCCGGAACACGATCCGGCGCTTCCGGAACATGTTACGGTGCTTCCGGAACATGTTCCGGTCCTTCCGGAACATGTTCCGGTCCCTCCGGAACATGTTCCGGCGCTTCCGGAACATGTTCCGGTCCTTCCGGAACATGTTCCGGTCCTTCCGGAACATGTTCCGGTGCTTTCGGAACATGTTCCGGCGATTCCGGAACATGTTCCGGTGCCTCCGGAACATGTTCCGGTCCTTCCGGCACATGTTCCCGTGCTCCGGAAGCGCCGGAACATATTCCGGCGCTTCCGGAACATGATCCGGCGCTTCCGGAACATGTTACGGCGCTTCCGGAACATGTTCCGGTCCTTCCCTTCCGGAACATGTTCCGGTCCTTCCGGAACATGTTCCGGTCCCTCCGGAACATGTTCCGGCGCTTCCGGAACATGTTCCGGTCCTTCCGGAACATGTTCCGGTCCCTCCGGAACATGTTCCGGCGCTTCCGGAACATGTTCCGGTCCTTCCGGAACATGTTCCGGCGCTTCCGGAACATGTTCCGGCGCTTCCGGAACATGTTCCGGCGCTTCCGGAACATGTTCCGGTGCTTCCGGAACATGTTCCGGCGCTTCCGGAACATGTTACGGTGCTTCCGGAACTTGTTCCGGTGCTTTCGGAACTTGTTCCGGAAGCATCGGAACATGTTCCGGTCCTTCCGGAACATGTTCCGGCGCTTCCGGAACATGTTCCGGCGCTTCCGGAACATGTTCCGGTGCTTCCGGAACATGTTCCGGAGCTTCCGGAACATGTTCCGGCGCTTCCGGAACATGTTCCGGCGCTTCCGGAACATGTTCCGGCGCTTCCGGAACATGTTCCGGCGCTTCCGGATACATGTTCCGGCGCTTCCGGCGCTTCCGGAACATGTTCCGGCGCTTCCGGAACATGTTCCGGTGCTTCCGGAACATGTTCCGGTGCTTCCGGAACACTTCCGGAACATGTTCCGGTCCTTCCGGCACATGTTCCCGTGCTTTCGGAACATGTTCCGGAAGCGCCGGAACATGTTCCGGCGCTTCCGGAACATGTTCCGGCGCTTCCGGAACATGTTCCGCTGCTTCCAGAACATGTTCCGGTCCTTCCGGAACATGTTCCGGCGGTTCCGGAACATGTTCCGGTGCTTTCGGAACTTGTTCCGGAAGCATCGGAACACGTTCCGGTCCTTCCGGAACATGTTCCGGCGCTTCCGGAACATGTTCCGGTGCTTCCGGAACATGTTCCGGAGCTTCCGGAACATGTTCCGGCGCTTCCGGAACATGTTCCGGCGCTTCCGGATCATGTTCCGGCGCTTCTGGAACATGTTCCGGCGCTTCCGGAACATGTTCCGGTGCTTCCGGAGATGTTCCAGTGCTTCCGGAACACTTCCGGAACATGTTCCGGCGCTTCCGGAACATGTTCCGGTGCTTCCGGAACATGTTCCGGTGCTTTCGGAACATGTTCCGGCGCTTCCGGAACATGTTCCGGTCCTTCCGGAACATGTTCCGGTGCTTCCGGAACATGTTCCGGTCCTTCCGGAACATGTTCCGGCGCTTCCGGAACATGTTCCGGTCCTTCCGGAACATGTTCCGGTCCCTCCGGAACATGTTCCGGCGCTTCCGGAACATGTTCCGGTCCTTCCGGAACATGTTCCGGCGCTTCCGGAACATGTTCCGGCGCTTCCGGAACATGTTCTGGCGCTTCCGGAACATGTTCCGGTGCTTCCGGAACATGTTCCGGCGCTTCCAGAACATGTTCCGGCGCTTCCGGAACATGTTACGGTGCTTCCGGAACATGTTCCGGTGCTTTCGGAACTTGTTCCGGAAGCATCGGAACATGTTCCGGTCCTTCCGGAACATGTTCCGGCGCTTCCGGAACATGTTCCGGCGCTTCCGGAACATGTTCCGGAGCTTCCGGAAAATGTTCCGGAGCTTCCGGAACATGTTCCGGCGCTTCCGGAACATGTTCCGGCGCTTCCGGAACATGTTCCGGCGCTTCCGGAACATGTTACGGCGCTTCCGGAACATGTTCCGGTCCCTCCCTTCCGGAACATGTTCCGGTCCTTCCGGAACATGTTCCGGTCCCTCCAGAACATGTTCCGGCGCTTCCGGAACATGTTCCGGTCCTTCCGGAACATGTTCCGGTCCCTCCGGAACATGTTCCGGCGCTTCCGGAACATGTTCCGGTCCTTCCGGAACATGTTCCGGCGCTTCCGGAACATGTTCCGGCGCTTCCGGAACATGTTCCGGCGCTTCCGGAACATGTTCCGGTGCTTCCGGAACATGTTCCGGCGCTTCCGGAACATGTTACGGTGCTTCCGGAACATGTTCCGGTGCTTTCGGAACTTGTTCCGGAAGCATCGGAACATGTTCCGGTCCTTCCGGAACATGTTCCGGCGCTTCCGGAACATGTTCCGGAGCTTCCGGAACATGTTCCGGCGCTTCCGGAACATGTTCCGGCGCTTCCGGAACATGTTCCGGCGCTTCCGGATACATGTTCCGGCGCTTCCGGCGCTTCCGGAACATGTTCCGGTGCTTCCGGAACATGTTCCGGTGCTTCCGGAACATGTTCCGGTGCTTCCGGAACATGTTCCGGTGCTTCCGGAACACTTCCGGAACATGTTCCGGTGCTTCCGGCACATGTTCCCGTGCTTTCGGAACATGTTCCGGAAGCGCCGGAACATGTTCCGGCGCTTCCGGAACATGTTCCGCTGCTTCCAGAACATGTTCCGGTCCTTCCGGAACATGTTCCGGCGGTTCCGGAACATGTTCCGGTGCTTTCGGAACTTGTTCCGGAGGCATCGGAACACGTTCCGGTCCTTCCGGAACATGTTCCGGCGCTTCCGGAACATGTTCCGGTGCTTCCGGAACATGTTCCGGAGCTTCCGGAACATGTTCCGGCGCTTCCGGAACATGTTCCGGCGCTTCCGGATCATGTTCCGGCGCTTCTGGAACATGTTCCGGCGCTTCCGGAACATGTTCCGGTGCTTCCGGAGATGTTCCAGTGCTTCCGGAACACTTCCGGAACATGTTCCGGCGCTTCCGGAACATGTTCCGGTGCTTCCGGAACATGTTCCGGTGCTTTCGGAACATGTTCCGGCGCTTCCGGAACATGTTCCGGTCCTTCCGGAACATGTTCCGGCGCTTCCGGAACATGTTCCGGTCCTTCCGGAACATGTTCCGGTCCCTCCGGAACATGTTCCGGCGCTTCCGGAACATGTTCCGGTCCTTCCGGAACATGTTCCGGCGCTTCCGGAACATGTTCCGGCGCTTCCGGAACATGTTCTGGCGCTTCCGGAACATGTTCCGGTGCTTCTGGAACATGTTCCGGCGCTTCCAGAACATGTTCCGGCGCTTCCGGAACATGTTACGGTGCTTCCGGAACATGTTCCGGTGCTTTCGGAACTTGTTCCGGAAGCATCGGAACATGTTCCGGTCCTTCCGGAACATGTTCCGGCGCTTCCGGAACATGTTCCGGCGCTTCCGGAACATGTTCCGGCGCTTCCGGAACATGTTCCGGCGCTTCCGGAACATGTTACGGCGCTTCCGGAACATGTTCCGGTCCTTCCCTTCCGGAACATGTTCCGGTCCTTCCGGAACATGTTCCGGTCCCTCCAGAACATGTTCCGGCGCTTCCGGAACATGTTCCGGTCCTTCCGGAACATGTTCCGGTCCCTCCGGAACATGTTCCGGCGCTTCCGGAACATGTTCCGGTCCTTCCGGAACATGTTCCGGCGCTTCCGGAACATGTTCCGGCGCTTCCGGAACATGTTCCGGCGCTTCCGGAACATGTTCCGGTGCTTCCGGAACATGTTCCGGCGCTTCCGGAACATGTTACGGTGCTTCCGGAACATGTTCCGGTGCTTTCGGAACTTGTTCCGGAAGCATCGGAACATGTTCCGGTCCTTCCGGAACATGTTCCGGCGCTTCCGGAACATGTTCCGGAGCTTCCGGAACATGTTCCGGCGCTTCCGGAACATGTTCCGGCGCTTCCGGAACATGTTCCGGCGCTTCCGGAACATGTTCCGGCGCTTCCGGATACATGTTCCGGCGCTTCCGGCGCTTCCGGAACATGTTCCGGCGCTTCCGGAACATGTTCCGGTGCTTCCGGAACATGTTCCGGTGCTTCCGGAACACTTCCGGAACATGTTCCGGTCCTTCCGGCACATGTTCCCGTGCTTTCGGAACATGTTCCGGAAGCGCCGGAACATGTTCCGGCGCTTCCGGAACATGTTCCGGCGCTTCCGGAACATGTTCCGCTGCTTCCAGAACATGTTCCGGTCCTTCCGGAACATGTTCCGGCGGTTCCGGAACATGTTCCGGTGCTTTCGGAACTTGTTCCGGAAGCATCGGAACACGTTCCGGTCCTTCCGGAACATGTTCCGGCGCTTCCGGAACATGTTCCGGTGCTTCCGGAACATGTTCCGGAGCTTCCGGAACATGTTCCGGCGCTTCCGGAACATGTTCCGGCGCTTCCGGAACATGTTCCGCTGCTTCCAGAACATGTTCCGGCGCTTCCGGAACATGTTCCGGCGCTTCCGGAACATGTTCCGGCGCTTCCGGCGCTTCCGGAACATGTTCCGGTCCTTCCGGCACATGTTCCCGTGCTTCCGGAACATGTTCCGGAAGCGCCGGAACATGTTCCGGCGCTTCCGGAACATGTTCCGGCGCTTCCGGAACATGTTCCGCTGCTTCCAGAACATGTTCCGGTCCTTCCGGAACATGTTCCGGCGCTTCCGGAACATGTTCCGGCGGTTCTGGAACATGTTCCGGTGCTTCCGGAAAATGTGCCGGTCCTTCCGGAACATGTTCCGGTCCCTCCGGAACATGTTCCGGCGCTTCCGGAACATGTTCCGGTTCTTCCGGAACATGTTCCGGCGCTTCCGGAACATGTTCCGGCGCTTCCGGAACATGTTCCGGCGCTTCCGGAACATGTTCCGGTGCTTCCGGAACATGTTCCGGCGCTTCCGGAACATGTTCCGGTGCTTCCGGAACATGTTCCGGTGCTTTCGGAACTTGTTCCGGAAGCATCGGAACATGTTCCGGTCCTTCCGGAACATGTTCCGGCGCTTCTGGAACATGTTCCGGCGCTTCCGGATACATGTTCCGGCGCTTCCGGTGCTTCCGGAACATGTTCCGGCGCTTCCGGAACATGTTCCAGTGCTTCCGGAACATGTTCCGGCGGTTCCGGAACATGTTTCGGCGCTTCCGGAACATGTTCCGGTGCTTCCGGAGATGTTCCAGTGCTTCCGGAACACTTCCGGAACATGTTCCGGCGCTTCCGGAACATGTTCCGGTGCTTCCGGAACATGTTCCGGTGCTTTCGGAACATGTTCCGGCGCTTCCGGAACATGTTCCGGTCCTTCCGGAACATGTTCCGGTGCTTCCGGAACATGTTCCGGTCCTTCCGGAACATGTTCCGGCACTTCCGGAACATGTTCCGGTGCTTCCGGAACATATTCCGGCGCTTCCGGAACATGTTCCGGCGCTTCCGGAACATGATCCGGCGCTTCCGGAACATGTTCCGGTGCTTCCGGAACATGTTCCGGTCCTTCCCTTCCGGAACATGTTCCGGTCCTTCCGGAACATGTTCCGGTCCCTCCGGAACATGTTCCGGCGCTTCCGGAACATGTTCCGGTCCTTCCGGAACATGTTCCGGTCCTTCCCTTCCGGAACATGTTCCGGTGCCTCCGGAACATGTTCCGGTCCTTCCGGCACATGTTCCCGTGCTTCCGGAAGATGTTCCGGCGCTTCCGGAACATGTTCCGGCGCTTCCAGAAAATGTTCCGGCGCTTCCGGAACATGTTCCGGTGCTTCCGGAACATGTTCCGGCGCTTCCGGAACATGTTCCGGTCCTTCCGGAACATGTTCCGGTCCTTCCGGAACATGTTCCGGCGCTTCCGGAAGATTTTCCGGTGCTTCCGGAACATATTCCGGCGCTTCCGGAACATGTTCCGGCGCTTCCGGAACATGATCCGGCGCTTCCGGAACATGTTACGGTGCTTCCGGAACATGTTCCGGTCCTTCCCTTCCGGAACATGTTCCGGTCCTTCCGGAACATGTTCCGGTCCCTCCGGAACATGTTCCGGCGCTTCCGGAACATGTTCCGGTCCTTCCGGAACATGTTCCGGTCCCTCCGGAACATGTTCCGGCGCTTCCGGAACATGTTCCGGTCCTTCCGGAACATGTTCCGGTGCTTTCGGAACATGTTCCGGCGATTCCGGAACATGTTCCGGTGCCTCCGGAACATGTTCCGGTCCTTCCGGCACATGTTCCCGTGCTCCGGAAGCGCCGGAACATATTCCGGCGCTTCCGGAACATGATCCGGCGCTTCCGGAACATGTTCCGGTCCTTCCCTTCCGGAACATGTTCCGGTCCTTCCGGAACATGTTCCGGTCCCTCCGGAACATGTTCCGGCGCTTCCGGAACATGTTCCGGTCCTTCCGGAACATGCTCCGGTCCCTCCGGAACATGTTCCGGCGCTTCCGGAACATGTTCCGGTCCTTCCGGAACATGTTCCGGCGCTTCCGGAACATGTTCCGGCGCTTCCGGAACATCTTCCGGTGCTTCCGGAACATGTTCCGGCGCTTCCGGAACATGTTCCGGTCCTTCCGGCACATGTTCCCGTGCTTCCGGAACATGTTCCGGAAGCGCCGGAACATGTTCCGGCGCTTCCGGAACATGTGCCGCTGCTTCCAGAACATGTTCCGGTCCTTCCGGAACATGTTCCGGCGCTTCCGGAACATGTTCCGGCGGTTCCGGAACATGTTCCGGTGCTTCCGGAACATGTTCCGGTCCTTCCGGAACATGTTCCGGTCCCTCCGGAACATGTTCCGGCGCTTCCGGAACATGTTCCGGTCCTTCTGGAACATGTTCCGGCGCTTCCGGAACATGTTCCGGTGCTTCCAGAACATGTTCCGGCGCTTCCGGAACATGTTCCGGTGCTTCCGGAACATGTTCCGGTGCTTTCGGAACTTGTTCCGGAAGCATCGGAACATGTTCCGGTGCTTCCGGAACATGTTCCGGAGCTTCCGGAACATGTTCCGGCGCTTCCGGAACATGTTCCGGCGCTTCTGGAACATGTTCCGGCGCTTCCGGATACATGTTCCGGCGCTTCCGGTGCTTCCGGAACATGTTCCGGTGCTTCCGGAACATGTTCCGGCGCTTCCGGAACATGTTTCGGCGCTTCCGGAACATGTTCCGGTGCTTCCGGAGATGTTCCAGTGCTTCCGGAACACTTCCGGAACATGTTCCGGCGCTTCCGGAACATGTTCCGGTGCTTCCGGAACATGTTCCGGTGCTTTCGGAACATGTTCCGGCGCTTCCGGAACATGTTCCGGTCCTTCCGGAACATGTTCCGGTGCTTCCGGAACATGTTCCGGTCCTTCCGGAACATGTTCCGGCGCTTCCGGAACATGTTCCGGTGCTTCCGGAACATGTTCCGGCGCTTCCGGAACATGTTCCGGTGCTTCCGGAACATATTCCGGCGCTTCCGGAACATGTTCCGGCGCTTCCGGAACATGATCCGGCGCTTCCGGAACATGTTCCGGTGCTTCCGGAACATGTTCCGGTCCTTCCCTTCCGGAACATGTTCCGGTCCTTCCGGAACATGTTCCGGTCCCTCCGGAACATGTTCCGGCGCTTCCGGAACATGTTCCGGTCCTTCCGAAACATGTTCCGGTCCCTCCGGAACATGTTCCGGCGCTTCCGGAACATGTTCCGGTCCTTCCGAAAGATGTTCCGGTCCTTCCCTTCCGGAACATGTTCCGGTGCCTCCGGAACATGTTCCGGTCCTTCCGGCACATGTTCCCGTGCTTCCGGAAGGTGTGCCGGCGCTTCCGGAACATGTTCCGGCGCTTCCAGAACATGTTCCGGCGCTTCCGGAACATGTTCCGGTGCTTCCGGAACATGTTCCGGTGCTTCCGGAACATGTTCTGGCGCTTCCGGAACATGTTCCGGTCCTTCCGGAACATGTTCCGGTCCTTCCGGAACATGTTCTGGCGCTTCCGGAACATGTTCCGGCGCTTCCGGAACATGTTCCGGTGCTTCCGGAACATGTTCCGGTGCTTCCGGAACATGTTCCGGCGCTTCCGGAAAATGTTCCGGTGCTTCCGGAACATGTTCCGGCGCTTCCGGAACATGTTCCGGCGCTTCCGGAACATGTTCCGGTCCTTCCGGAACATGTTCCGGTGCTTCCGGAACATGTTCCGGTGCTTTCGGAACTTGTTGCGGAAGCATCGGAACATGTTCCGGTCCTTCCGGAACATGTTCCGGCGCTTCCGGAACATGTTCCGGCGCTTCCGGATACAGGTTCCGGCGCGTCCGGCGCTTCCGGAACATGTTCCGGCGCTTCCGGAACATGTTCCGGAAGCGCCGAACATGTTCCGGTGCTTCCGGAACATGTTCCGGTGCTTCCCGAACATGTTCCGGGCCTTCCGGAACATGTTCCGGTCCTTCCGGAACATGTTCCGGCGCTTCGGGAACATATTCCGGCGCTTCCGGAACATGTTCCGGCGCTTCCGGAACATGATCCGGCGCTTCCGGAACATGTTCCGGTGCTTCCGGAACATGTTCCGGTCCTTCCCTTCCGGAACATGTTCCGGTCCTTCCGAAACATGTTCCGGCGCTTCCGGAACATGTTCCGGCGCTTCCGGAACACGTTCCGGTCCTTCCGGAACATGTTCCGGTGCTTCCGGAACATGTTCCGGCGCTTCCGGAACATGTTCCGGTGCTTCCGGAACATGTTCCAGTGCTTCCGGAACATGTTCCGGCGCTTCCGGAACAGCTTCCGGAACATGTTCCGGCGCTTCCGGAAGATGTTCCGGTCCTTCCGGAACATGTTCCGGTGCTTCCGGAACATGTTCCGGTGCTTCCCGAACATGTTCCGGCGCTTCCAGAACATGTTCCGGCGCCTCCGAAACATGTTCCGGCGCTTCCGGAACATGTTCCGGTGCCTCCGGAACATGTTCCGGTGCTTCCGGAACATGTTCCGGCGCTTCGGGAACATGTTCCGGCGCTTCCGAACATGTTCCGGTGCTTCCGGAACATGTTCCGGTGTTTCCGGAACATGTTCCGGAAGCATCGGAACATGTTCCGAAAGTTACGGAACACATGTTCCGGAAGTTAGGGAACATGTTCCGGTGCTTCCGGAACATGTTCCGGTCCTTCCGGAACGTGTTCCGGTGCTTCCGGAACATGTTCGGGCGCTTCCAGAACATGTTCCGGCGCCTCCGAAACATGTTCCGGCGCTTCCGGAACATGTTCCGGTGCCTCCGGAACATGTTCCGGTGCTTCCGGAACATGTTCCGGCGCTTCGGGAACATGTTCCGGCGCTTCCGAACATGTTCCGGTGCTTCCGGAACATGTTCCGGTGTTTCCGGAACATGTTCCGGAAGCATCGGAACATGTTCCGAAAGTTACGGAACACATGTTCCGGAAGTTAGGGAACATGTTCCGGTGCTTCCGGAACATGTTCCGGTCCTTCCGGAACGTGTTCCGGTGCTTCCGGAACATGTTCGGGCGCTTCCGGAACATGTTCCGGCGGTTCCGGAACATGTTCCGGCGGTTCCGGAACATGTTCCGAAAGCACCGGAACATGTTCCGGAAGCGCCGAAACATGTTCTGGCGCTTCCAGAACATGTTCCGGTGCTTTCGGAACATGTTCCGGAAGCGCCGGAACATGTTCCGGAAGCGCCAGAACATGTTCCGGTGCTTCCGGAACATGTTCCGGTGCTTCCGGAACATGTTCCGGCGCTTCCGGAACATGTTCCGGTCCTTCCGGAACATGTTCCGGCGCTTCCGGAACATGTTCCGGCGCTTCCGGAACATGTTCCGGCGCTTCCGGAACATGTTCCGGTGCTTCCGGAACATGTTCCGGTCCTTCCGGAACATGTTCCGGCGCTTCGGGAACATATTCCGGCGCTTCCGGAACATGTTCCGGCGCTTCCGGAACATGATCCGGCGCTTCCGGAACATGTTCCGGTGCTTCCGGAACATGTTCCGGTCCTTCCCTTCCGGAACATGTTCCGGTGCTTCCGGAACATGTTCCGGTGCTTCCGGAACATGTTCCGGTGCTTCCGGAACATGTTCCGGCGCTTCCAGAACAGCTTCCGGAACATGTTCCGGCGCTTCCGGAAGATGTTCCGGTCCTTCCGGAACATGTTCCGGTGCTTCCGGAACATGTTCCGGTGCTTCCGGAACATGTTCCGGTGCTTCCGGAACATGTTCCGGCGCTTCCGGAACATGTTCCGGCGCCTCCGAAACATGTTCCGGCGCTTCCGGAACATGTTCCGGTGCCTCCGGAACATGTTCCGGTGCTTCCGGAACATGTTCCGGCGCTTCGGGAACATGTTCCGGCGCTTCCGAACATGTTCCGGTCCTTCCGGAACGTGTTCCGGTGCTTCCGGAACACGTTCCGGAAGCATCGGAACATGTTCCGAAAGTTACGGAACATGTTCCAGAAGTTACGGAACATGTTCCGGTGCTTCCGGAACATGTTCCGGTCCTTCCGGAACGTGTTCCGGTGCTTCCGGAACATGTTCGGGCGCTTCCGGAACATGTTCCGGCGCTTCCGGAACATGTTCCGGTGCATCCGGAACATGTTCCGGTCCTTCCAGAATGTGTTCCGGTGCTTCTGGAACATGTTCCGGCGCTTCCGGAACATGTTCCGGTCCTTCCGGAAAATGTTCCGGTCCTTCCGGAACATGTTCCGGTCCTTCCGGAACATGTTCCGGCGCTTCCGGAACATGTTCCGGCGCTTCCGGAACATGTTCCGGTCCTTCCGGAACATGTTCCGGTGCTTCCGGAACATGTTCCGGTCCTTCCGGACCATGTTCTGGCGCTTCCGGAAAATGTTCCGGTGCTTCCGGAACATGTTCCGGCGCTTCCGGAACATGTTCTGGCGCTTCCGGAACATGTTCCGGCGCTTCGTGAACATGTTTCGGCGCTTCCGGAACATGTTCCGGTGCTTCCGGAACATGTTCCGGTCCTTCCGGAACATGTTCTGGTGCTTCCGGAACATGTTCCGGCGCTTCCGAAACATGTTCCGGTGCTTCCGGAACATGTTCCGGCGCTTCCGGAACATGTTTCGGCGCTTCCGGAACATGTTCCGGTGCTTCCGGAACATGTTCCGGTGCTTCCGGAACACTTCCGGAACATGTTCCGGTGCCTCCGGAACATGTTCCGGTCCTTCCGGAACATGTTCCGGTGCTTCCGGAACATGTTCCGGTGCTTTCGGAACATGTTCCGGCGCTTCCGGAACATGTTCCGGTGCTTCCGGAACATGTTCCGGTGCTTCCGGAACATGTTCCGGCCCTTCCGGAACATGTTCCAGTGCTTCCTAAACATGTTCAGGCGCTTCCGGAACATGTTCCGGTGCTTCCGGAACATGTTCCGGCGCTTCCGGAACATGTTCCGGTCCTTCCGGAACATGTTCCGGTCCTTCCGGAACATGTTCCGGTCCTTCCGGAACATGTTCCGGCGCTTCCGGAACATGTTCCGGCGCTTCCGGAACATGTTCCGGCGCTTCCGGAACATGTTCCGGTGCTTCCGGAACATGTTCCGGCGCTTCCGGAACATGTTCCGGTGCTTCCGGAACATGTTCCGGCGCTTCCGGAAGATGTTCCGGCGCTTCCGGAACATGTTCCGGTCTTTCCGGAACATGTTCCGGTGCTTCCGGAACATGTTCCGGTGCTTTCGGAACTTGTTGCGGAAGCATCGGAACATGTTCCGGTCCTTCCGGAACATGTTCCGGCGCTTCCGGAACATGTTCCGGCGCTTCCGGATACAGGTTCCGGCGCGTCCGGCGCTTCCGGAACATGTTCCGGCGCTTCCGGAACATGTTCCGGAAGCGCCGAACATGTTCCGGTGCTTCCGGAACATGTTCCGGTGCTTCCCGAAAATGTTCCGGGCCTTCCGGAACATGTTCCGGTCCTTCCGGAACATGTTCTGGCGCTTCGAGAACATATTCCGGCGCTTCCGGAACATGATCCGGCGCTTCCGGAACATGTTCCGGTGCTTCCGGAACATGTTCCGGTCCTTCCCTTCCGGAACATGTTCCGGTCCTTCCGAAACATGTTCCGGCGCTTCCGGAACATGTTCCGGTGCTTCCGGAACATGTTCCGGTGCTTCCGGAACATGTTCCGGTCCTTCCGGAACATGTTCCGGCGCTTCCGGAACACGTTCCGGTCCTTCCGGAACATGTTCCGGTGCTTCCGGAACATGTTCCGGGGCTTCCGGAACATGTTCCGGTGCTTCCGGAACATGTTCCGGTGCTTCCGGAACATGTTCCGGCGCTTCCGGAACAGCTTCCGGAACATGTTCCGGCGCTTCCGGAACATGTTCCGGTCCTTCCGGAACATGTTCCGGTGCTTCCGGAACATGTTCCGGTGCTTCCGGAACATGTTCCGGTGCTTCCAGAACATGTTCCGGCGCTTCCAGAACATGTTCCGGCGCCTCCGAAACATGTTCCGGCGCTTCCGGAACATGTTCCGGTGCCTCCGGAACATGTTCCGGTGCTTCCGGAACATGTTCCGGCGCTTCGGGAAGAATGTTCCGGCGCTTCCGAACATGTTCCGGTGCTTCCGGAACATGTTCCGGTGTTTCCGGAACATGTTCCGGAAGCATCGGAACATGTTCCGAAAGTTACGGAACACATGTTCCGGAAGTTAGGGAACATGTTCCGGTGCTTCCGGAACATGTTCCGGTCCTTCCGGAACGTGTTCCGGTGCTTCCGGAACATGTTCGGGCGCTTCCGGAACATGTTCCGGCGCTTGCGGAACATGTTCCGGTGCATCCGGAACACGTTCCGGTGCATCCGGAACGTGTTCCGGTGCTTCCGGAACATGTTCCGGCGCTTCCGGAACATGTTCCGGTCCTTCCGGAACATGTTACGGTCCTTCCGGAACATGTTCCGGTCCTTCCGGAACATGTTCCGGCGCTTCCGGAACATGTTCCGGCGCTTCCGGAACATGTACCGGTCCTTCCGGAGCATGTTCCAGTGCTGCCGGAACATGTTCCGGCGCTTCCGGAACATGTTCCGGCGCTTCCGGAACATGTTCCGAAAGCACCGGAACATGTTCCGGAAGCGCCGAAACATGTTCTGGCGCTTCCAGAACATGTTCCGGTGCTTTCGGAACATGTTCCGGAAGCGCCGGAACATGTTCCGGAAGCGCCAGAACATGTTCCGGTGCTTCCGGAACAGGTTCCGGCGCTTCCGGAACATGTTCCGGTGCTTCCGGAACATGTTCCGGTGCTTTCGGAACTTGTTCCGGAAGCATCGGAACATGTTCCGGTCCTTCCTGAACATGTTCCGGCGCTTCCGGAACATGTTCCGGCGCTTCCGGAACATGTTCCGGTGCTTCCGGAACATGTTCCGGTCCTTCCGGAACATGTTCCGGTGCTTCCGGAACATGTTCCGGTCCTTCCGGAACATGTTCCGGCGCTTCGGGAACATATTCCGGCGCTTCCGGAACATGTTCCGGCGCTTCCGGAACATGTTCCGGTCCTTCCCTTCCGGAACATGTTCCGGTCCTTCCGGAACATGTTCCGGTGCTTCCGGAACATGTTCCGGTGCTTCCGGAACATGTTCCGGCGCTTCCAGAACAGCTTCCGGAACATGTTCCGGCGCTTCCGGAAGATGTTCCGGTCCTTCCGGAACATGTTCCGGTGCTTCCGGAACATGTTCCGGTGCTTCCGGAACATGTTCCGGTGCTTCCGGAACATGTTCCGGCGCTTCCGGAACATGTTCCGGCGCCTCCGAAACATGTTCCGGCGCTTCCGGAACATGTTCCGGTGCTTCCGGAACATGTTCCGGCGCTTCGGGAACATGTTCCGGCGCTTCCGAACATGTTCCGGTCCTTCCGGAACGTGTTCCGGTGCTTCCGGAACACGTTCCGGAAGCATCGGAACATGTTCCGAAAGTTACGAAACATGTTCCGGAAGTTACGGAACATGTTCCGGTGCTTCCAGAACATGTTCCGGTCCTTCCGGAACGTGTTCCGGTGCTTCCGGAACATGTTCGGGCGCTTCCGGAACATGTTCCGGCGCTTCCGGAACATGTTCCGGTGCATCCGGAACATGTTCCGGTCCTTCCAGAATGTGTTCCGGTGCTTCTGGAACATGTTCCGGCGCTTCCGGAACATGTTCCGGTCCTTCCGGAAAATGTTCCGGTCCTTCCGGAACATGTTCCGGTCCTTCCGGAACATGTTCCGGCGCTTCCGGAACATGTTCCGGCGCTTCCGGAACATGTTCCGGTCCTTCCGGAACATGTTCCGGTGCTTCCGGAACATGTTCCGGTCCTTCCGGACCATGTTCTGGCGCTTCCGGAACATGTTCCGGTGCTTCCGGAACATGTTCCGGCGCTTCCGGAACATGTTCTGGCGCTTCCGGAACATGTTCCGGCGCTTCGTGAACATGTTTCGGCGCTTCTGGAACATGTTCCGGTGCTTCCGGAACATGTTCCGGTGCTTCCGGAACACTTCCGGAACATGTTCCGGTCCTTCCGGAACATGTTCTGGTGCTTCCGGAACATGTTCCGGCGCTTCCGGAACATGTTCCGGTGCTTCCGGAACATGTTCCGGCGCTTCCGGAACATGTTTCGGCGCTTCCGGAACATGTTCCGGTGCCTCCGGAACATGTTCCGGTCCTTCCGGAACACGTTCCGGTGCTTCCGGAACATGTTCCGGTGCTTTCGGAACATGTTCCGGCGCTTCCGGAACATGGTCCGGTGCTTCCGGAACATGTTCCGGTGCTTCCGGAACATGTTCCGGCCCTTCCGGAACATGTTCCAGTGCTTCCTAAACATGTTCAGGCGCTTCCGGAACATGTTCCGGTGCTTCCGGAACATATTCCGGCGCTTCCGGAACATGTTCCGGCGCTTCCGGAACATGATCCGGCGCTTCCGGAACATGTTCCGGTCCTTCCCTTCCGGAACATGTTCCGGAAGCGCCGGATCATGTTCCGGAAGCGCCAGAACATGTTCCGGAACATGTTCCGGTCCTTCCCTTCCGGAAAATGTTCCGGCGCTTCCGGAACATGTTCCGGCGCTTCCGAACATGTTCCGGTGCTTCCGGAACATGTTCCGGTGCTTCCGGAACATGTTCCGGTGCTTCCGGAACATGTTCCGGCGCTTCCGGAACATGTTTTGGCGCTTCCGGAACATGTTCCGGTGCTTCCGGAACATGTTCCGGTGCTTCCGGAACACTTCCGGAACATGTTCCGGTTCTTCCGGAACATGTTCCGGCGCTTCCGGAACATGTTCCGGCGCTTCCGGAACATGTTCCGGCGCTTCCGGAACATGTTCCGGTGCTTCCGGAACATGTTCCGGCGCTTCCGGAACATGTTCCGGTGCTTCCGGAACATGTTCCGGTGCTTTCGGAACTTGTTCCGGAAGCATCGGAACATGTTCCGGTCCTTCCGGAACATGTTCCGGCGCTTCTGGAACATGTTCCGGCGCTTCCGGATACATGTTCCGGCGCTTCCGGTGCTTCCGGAACATGTTCCGGCGCTTCCGGAACATGTTCCGGTGCTTCCGGAACATGTTCCGGCGGTTCCGGAACATGTTTCGGCGCTTCCGGAACATGTTCCGGTGCTTCCGGAGATGTTCCAGTGCTTCCGGAACACTTCCGGAACATGTTCCGGCGCTTCCGGAACATGTTCCGGTGCTTCCGGAACATGTTCCGGTGCTTTCGGAACATGTTCCGGCGCTTCCGGAACATGTTCCGGTCCTTCCGGAACATGTTCCGGTGCTTCCGGAACATGTTCCGGTCCTTCCGGAACATGTTCCGGCACTTCCGGAACATGTTCCGGTGCTTCCGGAACATATTCCGGCGCTTCCGGAACATGTTCCGGCGCTTCCGGAACATGATCCGGCGCTTCCGGAACATGTTCCGGTGCTTCCGGAACATGTTCCGGTCCTTCCCTTCCGGAACATGTTCCGGTCCTTCCGGAACATGTTCCGGTCCCTCCGGAACATGTTCCGGCGCTTCCGGAACATGTTCCGGTCCTTCCGGAACATGTTCCGGTCCTTCCCTTCCGGAACATGTTCCGGTGCCTCCGGAACATGTTCCGGTCCTTCCGGCACATGTTCCCGTGCTTCCGGAAGATGTTCCGGCGCTTCCGGAACATGTTCCGGCGCTTCCAGAAAATGTTCCGGCGCTTCCGGAACATGTTCCGGTGCTTCCGGAACATGTTCCGGCGCTTCCGGAACATGTTCCGGTCCTTCCGGAACATGTTCCGGTCCTTCCGGAACATGTTCCGGCGCTTCCGGAAGATTTTCCGGTGCTTCCGGAACATATTCCGGCGCTTCCGGAACATGTTCCGGCGCTTCCGGAACATGATCCGGCGCTTCCGGAACATGTTACGGTGCTTCCGGAACATGTTCCGGTCCTTCCCTTCCGGAACATGTTCCGGTCCTTCCGGAACATGTTCCGGTCCCTCCGGAACATGTTCCGGCGCTTCCGGAACATGTTCCGGTCCTTCCGGAACATGTTCCGGTGCTTTCGGAACATGTTCCGGCGATTCCGGAACATGTTCCGGTGCCTCCGGAACATGTTCCGGTCCTTCCGGCACATGTTCCCGTGCTCCGGAAGCGCCGGAACATATTCCGGCGCTTCCGGAACATGATCCGGCGCTTCCGGAACATGTTCCGGTCCTTCCCTTCCGGAACATGTTCCGGTCCTTCCGGAACATGTTCCGGTCCCTCCGGAACATGTTCCGGCGCTTCCGGAACATGTTCCGGTCCTTCCGGAACATGCTCCGGTCCCTCCGGAACATGTTCCGGCGCTTCCGGAACATGTTCCGGTCCTTCCGGAACATGTTCCGGCGCTTCCGGAACATGTTCCGGCGCTTCCGGAACATCTTCCGGTGCTTCCGGAACATGTTCCGGCGCTTCCGGAACATGTTCCGGTCCTTCCGGCACATGTTCCCGTGCTTCCGGAACATGTTCCGGAAGCGCCGGAACATGTTCCGGCGCTTCCGGAACATGTGCCGCTGCTTCCAGAACATGTTCCGGTCCTTCCGGAACATGTTCCGGCGCTTCCGGAACATGTTCCGGCGGTTCCGGAACATGTTCCGGTGCTTCCGGAACATGTTCCGGTCCTTCCGGAACATGTTCCGGTCCCTCCGGAACATGTTCCGGCGCTTCCGGAACATGTTCCGGTCCTTCTGGAACATGTTCCGGCGCTTCCGGAACATGTTCCGGTGCTTCCAGAACATGTTCCGGCGCTTCCGGAACATGTTCCGGTGCTTCCGGAACATGTTCCGGTGCTTTCGGAACTTGTTCCGGAAGCATCGGAACATGTTCCGGTCCTTCCGGAACATGTTCCGGCGCTTCCGGAACATGTTCCGGCGCTTCCGGAACATGTTCCGGTGCTTCCGGAACATGTTCCGGAGCTTCCGGAACATGTTCCGGCGCTTCCGGAACATGTTCCGGCGCTTCTGGAACATGTTCCGGCGCTTCCGGATACATGTTCCGGCGCTTCCGGTGCTTCCGGAACATGTTCCGGCGCTTCCGGAACATGTTCCGGTGCTTCCGGAACATGTTCCGGCGCTTCCGGAACATGTTTCGGCGCTTCCGGAACATGTTCCGGTGCTTCCGGAGATGTTCCAGTGCTTCCGGAACACTTCCGGAACATGTTCCGGCGCTTCCGGAACATGTTCCGGTGCTTCCGGAACATGTTCCGGTGCTTTCGGAACATGTTCCGGCGCTTCCGGAACATGTTCCGGTCCTTCCGGAACATGTTCCGGTGCTTCCGGAACATGTTCCGGTCCTTCCGGAACATGTTCCGGCGCTTCCGGAACATGTTCCGGTGCTTCCGGAACATGTTCCGGCGCTTCCGGAACATGTTCCGGTGCTTCCGGAACATATTCCGGCGCTTCCGGAACATGTTCCGGCGCTTCCGGAACATGATCCGGCGCTTCCGGAACATGTTCCGGTGCTTCCGGAACATGTTCCGGTCCTTCCCTTCCCTTCCGGAACATGTTCCGGTCCTTCCGGAACATGTTCCGGTCCCTCCGGAACATGTTCCGGCGCTTCCGGAACATGTTCCGGTCCTTCCGAAACATGTTCCGGTCCCTCCGGAACATGTTCCGGCGCTTCCGGAACATGTTCCGGTCCTTCCGGAACATGTTCCGGTCCTTCCCTTCCGGAACATGTTCCGGTGCCTCCGGAACATGTTCCGGTCCTTCCGGCACATGTTCCCGTGCTTCCGGAAGGTGTGCCGGCGCTTCCGGAACATGTTCCGGCGCTTCCAGAACATGTTCCGGCGCTTCCGGAACATGTTCCGGTGCTTCCGGAACATGTTCCGGTGCTTCCGGAACATGTTCTGGCGCTTCCGGAACATGTTCCGGTCCTTCCGGAACATGTTCCGGTCCTTCCGGAACATGTTCTGGCGCTTCCGGAACATGTTCCGGCGCTTCCGGAACATGTTCCGGTGCTTCCGGAACATGTTCCGGTGCTTCCGGAACATGTTCCGGCGCTTCCGGAAAATGTTCCGGTGCTTCCGGAACATGTTCCGGCGCTTCCGGAACATGTTCCGGCGCTTCCGGAACATGTTCCGGTCCTTCCGGAACATGTTCCGGTGCTTCCGGAACATGTTCCGGTGCTTTCGGAACTTGTTGCGGAAGCATCGGAACATGTTCCGGTCCTTCCGGAACATGTTCCGGCGCTTCCGGAACATGTTCCGGCGCTTCCGGATACAGGTTCCGGCGCGTCCGGCGCTTCCGGAACATGTTCCGGCGCTTCCGGAACATGTTCCGGAAGCGCCGAACATGTTCCGGTGCTTCCGGAACATGTTCCGGTGCTTCCCGAACATGTTCCGGGCCTTCCGGAACATGTTCCGGTCCTTCCGGAACATGTTCCGGCGCTTCGGGAACATATTCCGGCGCTTCCGGAACATGTTCCGGCGCTTCCGGAACATGATCCGGCGCTTCCGGAACATGTTCCGGTGCTTCCGGAACATGTTCCGGTCCTTCCCTTCCGGAACATGTTCCGGTCCTTCCGAAACATGTTCCGGCGCTTCCGGAACATGTTCCGGCGCTTCCGGAACACGTTCCGGTCCTTCCGGAACATGTTCCGGTGCTTCCGGAACATGTTCCGGCGCTTCCGGAACATGTTCCGGTGCTTCCGGAACATGTTCCAGTGCTTCCGGAACATGTTCCGGCGCTTCCGGAACAGCTTCCGGAACATGTTCCGGCGCTTCCGGAAGATGTTCCGGTCCTTCCGGAACATGTTCCGGTGCTTCCGGAACATGTTCCGGTGCTTCCCGAACATGTTCCGGCGCTTCCAGAACATGTTCCGGCGCCTCCGAAACATGTTCCGGCGCTTCCGGAACATGTTCCGGTGCCTCCGGAACATGTTCCGGTGCTTCCGGAACATGTTCCGGCGCTTCGGGAACATGTTCCGGCGCTTCCGAACATGTTCCGGTGCTTCTGGAACATGTTCCGGTGTTTCCGGAACATGTTCCGGAAGCATCGGAACATGTTCCGAAAGTTACGGAACACATGTTCCGGAAGTTAGGGAACATGTTCCGGTGCTTCCGGAACATGTTCCGGTCCTTCCGGAACGTGTTCCGGTGCTTCCGGAACATGTTCGGGCGCTTCCAGAACATGTTCCGGCGCCTCCGAAACATGTTCCGGCGCTTCCGGAACATGTTCCGGTGCCTCCGGAACATGTTCCGGTGCTTCCGGAACATGTTCCGGCGCTTCGGGAACATGTTCCGGCGCTTCCGAACATGTTCCGGTGCTTCCGGAACATGTTCCGGTGTTTCCGGAACATGTTCCGGAAGCATCGGAACATGTTCCGAAAGTTACGGAACACATGTTCCGGAAGTTAGGGAACATGTTCCGGTGCTTCCGGAACATGTTCCGGTCCTTCCGGAACGTGTTCCGGTGCTTCCGGAACATGTTCGGGCGCTTCCGGAACATGTTCCGGCGCTTCCGGAACATGTTCCGGCGGTTCCGGAACATGTTCCGAAAGCACCGGAACATGTTCCGGAAGCGCCGAAACATGTTCTGGCGCTTCCAGAACATGTTCCGGTGCTTTCGGAACATGTTCCGGAAGCGCCGGAACATGTTCCGGAAGCGCCAGAACATGTTCCGGTGCTTCCGGAACAGGTTCCGGCGCTTCCGGAACATGTTCCGGTGCTTCCGGAACATGTTCCGGCGCTTCCGGAACATGTTCCGGTCCTTCCGGAACATGTTCCGGCGCTTCCGGAACATGTTCCGGCGCTTCCGGAACATGTTCCGGCGCTTCCGGAACATGTTCCGGTGCTTCCGGAACATGTTCCGGTCCTTCCGGAACATGTTCCGGTGCTTCCGGAACATGTTCCGGTCCTTCCGGAACATGTTCCGGCGCTTCCGGAACATGATCCGGCGCTTCCGGAACATGTTCCGGTGCTTCCGGAACATGTTCCGGTCCTTCCCTTCCGGAACATGTTCCGGTGCTTCCGGAACATGTTCCGGTGCTTCCGGAACATGTTCCGGTGCTTCCGGAACATGTTCCGGCGCTTCCAGAACAGCTTCCGGAACATGTTCCGGCGCTTCCGGAACATGTTCCGGCGCTTCCGGAAGATGTTCCGGTCCTTCCGGAACATGTTCCGGTGCTTCCGGAACATGTTCCGGTGCTTCCGGAACATGTTCCGGCGCTTCCGGAACATGTTCCGGCGCCTCCGAAACATGTTCCGGCGCTTCCGGAACATGTTCCGGTGCCTCCGGAACATGTTCCGGTGCTTCCGGAACATGTTCCGGCGCTTCGGGAACATGTTCCGGCGCTTCCGAACATGTTCCGGTCCTTCCGGAACGTGTTCCGGTGCTTCCGGAACACGTTCCGGAAGCATCGGAACATGTTCCGAAAGTTACGGAACATGTTCCGGAAGTTACGGAACATGTTCCGGTGCTTCCGGAACATGTTCCGGTCCTTCCGGAACGTGTTCCGGTGCTTCCGGAACATGTTCGGGCGCTTCCGGAACATGTTCCGGCGCTTCCGGAACATGTTCCGGTGCATCCGGAACATGTTCCGGTCCTTCCAGAATGTGTTCCGGTGCTTCTGGAACATGTTCCGGCGCTTCCGGAACATGTTCCGGTCCTTCCGGAAAATGTTCCGGTCCTTCCGGAACATGTTCCGGTCCTTCCGGAACATGTTCCGGCGCTTCCGGAACATGTTCCGGCGCTTCCGGAACATGTTCCGGTCCTTCCGGAACATGTTCCGGTGCTTCCGGAACATGTTCCGGTCCTTCCGGACCATGTTCTGGCGCTTCCGGAAAATGTTCCGGTGCTTCCGGAACATGTTCCGGCGCTTCCGGAACATGTTCTGGCGCTTCCGGAACATGTTCCGGCGCTTCGTGAACATGTTTCGGCGCTTCCGGAACATGTTCCGGTGCTTCCGGAACATGTTCCGGTCCTTCCGGAACATGTTCTGGTGCTTCCGGAACATGTTCCGGCGCTTCCGAAACATGTTCCGGTGCTTCCGGAACATGTTCCGGCGCTTCCGGAACATGTTTCGGCGCTTCCGGAACATGTTCCGGTGCTTCCGGAACATGTTCCGGTGCTTCCGGAACACTTCCGGAACATGTTCCGGTGCCTCCGGAACATGTTCCGGTCCTTCCGGAACATGTTCCGGTGCTTCCGGAACATGTTCCGGTGCTTTCGGAACATGTTCCGGCGCTTCCGGAACATGTTCCGGTGCTTCCGGAACATGTTCCGGTGCTTCCGGAACATGTTCCGGCCCTTCCGGAACATGTTCCAGTGCTTCCTAAACATGTTCAGGCGCTTCCGGAACATGTTCCGGTGCTTCCGGAACATGTTCCGGCGCTTCCGGAACATGTTCCGGTCCTTCCGGAACATGTTCCGGTCCTTGTTCCGGTCCTTCCGGAACATGTTCCGGTCCTTCCGGAACATGTTCCGGCGCTTCCGGAACATGTTCCGGTGCTTCCGGAACATGTTCCGGCGCTTCCGGAACATGTTCCGGTGCTTCCGGAACATGTTCCGGCGCTTCCGGAACATGTTCCGGCGCTTCCGGAACATGTTCCGGTCTTTCCGGAACATGTTCCGGTGCTTCCGGAACATGTTCCGGTGCTTTCGGAACTTGTTGCGGAAGCATCGGAACATGTTCCGGTCCTTCCGGAACATGTTCCGGCGCTTCCGGAACATGTTCCGGCGCTTCCGGATACAGGTTCCGGCGCGTCCGGCGCTTCCGGAACATGTTCCGGTGCTTCCCGAAAATGTTCCGGGCCTTCCGGAACATGTTCCGGTCCTTCCGGAACATGTTCTGGCGCTTCGAGAACATATTCCGGCGCTTCCGGAACATGATCCGGCGCTTCCGGAACATGTTCCGGTGCTTCCGGAACATGTTCCGGTCCTTCCCTTCCGGAACATGTTCCGGTCCTTCCGAAACATGTTCCGGCGCTTCCGGAACATGTTCCGGTGCTTCCGGAACATGTTCCGGTGCTTCCGGAACATGTTCCGGTCCTTCCGGAACATGTTCCGGAAGCATCGGAACATGTTCCGGTGCTTCCGGAACATGTTCCGGTGCTTCCGGAACATGTTCCGGCGCTTCCGGAACATGTTCCGGCGCTTCCGGAACATGTTCCGGTCCTTCCGGAACATGTTCCGGTGCTTCCGGAACATGTTCCGGTCCTTCCGGACCATGTTCTGGCGCTTCCGGAACATGTTCCGGTGCTTCCGGAACATGTTCCGGCGCTTCCGGAACATGTTCTGGCGCTTCCGGAACATGTTCCGGCGCTTCGTGAACATGTTTCGGCGCTTCTGGAACATGTTCCGGTGCTTCCAGAACATGTTCCGGTGCTTCCGGAACACTTCCGGAACATGTTCCGGTCCTTCCGGAACATGTTCTGGTGCTTCCGGAACATGTTCCGGCGCTTCCGGAACATGTTCCGGTGCTTCCGGAACATGTTCCGGCGCTTCCGGAACATGTTTCGGCGCTTCCGGAACATGTTCCGGTGCCTCCGGAACATGTTCCGGTCCTTCCGGAACACGTTCCGGTGCTTCCGGAACATGTTCCGGTGCTTTCGGAACATGTTCCGGCGCTTCCGGAACATGGTCCGGTGCTTCCGGAACATGTTCCGGTGCTTCCGGAACATGTTCCGGCCCTTCCGGAACATGTTCCAGTGCTTCCTAAACATGTTCAGGCGCTTCCGGAACATGTTCCGGTGCTTCCGGAACATATTCCGGTCCTTCCCTTCCGGAAAATGTTCCGGCGCTTCCGGAACATGTTCCGGCGCTTCCGAACATGTTCCGGTGCTTCCGGAACATGTTCCGGCGCTTCCGGAACATGTTTTGGCGCTTCCGGAACATGTTCCGGTGCTTCCGGAACATGTTCCGGTGCTTCCGGAACACTTCCGGAACATGTTCCGGTCCTTCCGGAACATGTTCCGGTGCTTCCGGAACATGTTCCGGCGCTTCCGGAACATGTTCCGATCCTTCCGGAACATGTTCCGGTCCTTCCCTTCCGGAACATGTTCCGGTGCTTCCGGAACATGTTCCGGCGATTCCGGAACATGTTCCGGTGCCTCCGGAACATGTTCCGGTCCTTCCGGCACATGTTCCGGTGCTTCCGGAACATGTTCCGGTCCTTCCGGAACATGTTCTGGCGCTTCCGGAACATGTTCCGGCGCTTCCGGAACATGTTCAGGAAGCACCGGAACATGTCCCGGAAGCACCGGAACATGTTCCGGAAGCGCCGGAACATGTTCCGGAAGCACCGGAACACGTTCCGGAAGGACCGGAACATCTTCCGGAAGCGCCGGAACATGTTCCGGCGCTTCCGGAACATGTTCCGGAAGCGCCGGAACATG
Source organism: Eutreptiella sp. 'Long Island Sound 2002' (assembly GCA_964036045.1). Classification (NCBI taxonomy): domain Eukaryota; phylum Euglenozoa; class Euglenophyceae; order Eutreptiales; family Eutreptiaceae; genus Eutreptiella; species Eutreptiella sp. 'Long Island Sound 2002'. The sequence goes on from OZ038395.1 coordinate 9,690,002, forward strand.
TTCCGGAAGTTACGGAACTTGTTCCGGTGCTTCCGGAACATGTTCCGGCGCTTCACATGTTCCGGAAGTTACGGAACATGTTCCGGTGCTTCCGGAACATGTTCCGGCGCTTCCGGAACATGTTCCGGCGCTTCCGGAACATGTTCCGGTCCTTCCGGAACATGTTCCGGTGCTTCCGGAACATGTTCCGGCGCTTCAAGAACATGTTTTGGCGCTTCCGGAACATGTTCCGGTGCTTCCGGAACATGTTCCGGTGCTTCCGGAACACTTCCGGAACATGTTTCGGCGCTTCCGGAACATGATCCGGCGCTTCCGGAACATGTTCCGTTGCTTCCGGAACATGTTCCGGTCCTTCCGTTCCGGAACATGTTCCGGTCCTTCCGGAACATGTTCCGGCGCTTCCGGAACATGTTCCGGTCCCTCCGGAACATGTTCCGGCGCTTCCGGAACATGTTCCGGTCCTTCCGGAACATGTTCCGGTTCTTCCCTTCCGGAACATGTTCCGGTGCTTCCGGAACATGCTCCGGCGATTCCGGAACATGTTCCGGTGCCTCCGGAACATGTTCCGGCGCTTCCGGCACATGTTCCGGTGCTTCCGGAACATGTTCCGCTCCTTCCGGAACATGTTCCGGCGCTTCCGGAACATGTTCCGGCGCTTCCGGAAGATGTTCCGGTCCTTCCGGAACGTGTTCCGGTCCTTCCGGAACATGTTCCGGCGCTTCCGGAACATGTTCCGCCGCTTCCGGAACATGTTCCCGCGCTTCCGGAACATGTTCCGGTCCTTCCGGAACATGTTCCGGTCCTTCCGGAACATGTTCCGGTCCTTCCGGAACATGTTCCGGCGCTTCCGGAACATGTTCCGGCGCTTCCGGAACATGTTCCGGCGCTTCCGGAACATGTTCCGGTGCTTCCGGAACATGTTCCGGTCCTTCCGGAACATGTTCTGGCGCTTCCGGAACATGTTCCGGTGCTTCCGGAACATGTTCCGGTGCTTCCGGAACATGTTCCGGTCCTTCCGGAACATGTTCCGGCGCTTCCGGAACATGTTCCGGCGCTTCCGAACATGTTCCGGTGCTTCCGGAACATGTTCCGGTGCTTCCGGAACATGTTCCGGTCCTTCCCTTCCGGAAAATGTTCCGGTGCTTCCGGAACATGTTCCGGTGCTTCCGGAACACTTCCGGAACATGTTCCGGTCCTTCCGGAACATGTTCCGGTGCTTCCGGAACATGTTTCGACGCTTCCGGAACATGATCCGGCGCTTCCGGAACATGTTCCGTTGCTTCCGGAACATGTTCCGGTCCTTCCGTTCCGGAACATGTTCCGGTCCTTCCGGAACATGTTCCGGCGCTTCCGGAACATGTTCCGGTCCCTCCGGAACATGTTCCGGCGCTTCCGGAACATGTTCCGGTCCTTCCGGAACATGTTCCGGTTCTTCCCTTCCGGAACATGTTCCGGTGCTTCCGGAACATGCTCCGGCGATTCCGGAACATGTTCCGGTGCCTCCGGAACATGTTCCGGCGCTTCCGGCACATGTTCCGGTGCTTCCGGAACATGTTCCGCTCCTTCCGGAACATGTTCCGGCGCTTCCGGAACATGTTCCGGCGCTTCCGGAAGATGTTCCGGTCCTTCCGGAACGTGTTCCGGTCCTTCCGGAACATGTTCCGGCGCTTCCGGAACATGTTCCGCCGCTTCCGGAACATGTTCCCGCGCTTCCGGAACATGTTCCGGTCCTTCCGGAACATGTTCCGGTCCTTCCGGAACATGTTCCGGCGCTTCCGGAACATGTTCCGGCGCTTCCGGAACATGTTCCGGCGCTTCCGGAACATGTTCCGGTCCTTCCGGAACATGTTCCGGTGCTTCCGGAACATGTTCCGGTCCTTCCGGAACATGTTCTGGCGCTTCCGGAACATGTTCCGGTGCTTCCGGAACATGTTCCGGTGCTTCCGGAACATGTTCCGGTCCTTCCGGAACATGTTCCGGCGCTTCCGGAACATGTTCCGGTCCTTCCGGAACATGTTCCGGTGCTTCCGGAACATGTTCCGGCGCTTCCGGAACATGTTCCGGTGCTTGCGGAACATGTTCCGGTGCTTCCGGAACATGTTCCGGCGCTTCCGGAACATGATCCGGCGCTTCCGGAACATGTTCCGGTGCTTCCGGAACATGTTCCGGTCCTTCCCCTCCGGAACATGTTCCGGTCCTTCCGGAACATGTTCCGGCGCTTCCGGAACATGTTCCGGTCCCTCCGGAACATGTTCCGGTCCTTCCCTTCCGGAGCATGTTCCGGTGCTTCCGGAACATGTTCCGGTCCTTCCGGAACATGTTCCGGTCCTTCCCTTCCGGAACATGTTCCGGCGCTTCCGGAACATGTTCCGGCGCTTCCGGAACATGATCCGGCGCTTCCGGAACATGTTCCGGTGCTTCCGGAACATGTTCCGGTCCTTCCCTTCCGGAACATGTTCCGGTCCTTCCGGAACATGTTCTGGCGCTTCCAGAACATGTTCCGGTCCCTCCGGAACATGTTCCGGCGCTTCCGGAACATGTTCCGGTCCCTCCGGAACATGTTCCGGCGCTTCCGGAACATGTTCCGGTCCTTCCGGAACATGTTCCGGTCCTTCCCTTCCGGAACATGTTCCGGTGCTTCCGGAACATGTTCCGGCGCTTCCGGAACATGTTCCGGCGCTTCCGGAACATGTTCCGGTCCTTCCGGAACATGTTCCGGTCCTTCCGGAACATGTTCCGGCGCTTCCGGAACATGTTCCGGTCCTTCCGGAACATGTTCCGGTCCTTCCCTTCCGGAACATGTTCCAACGCTTCCGGAACATGTTCCTTCCCTTCCGGAACATGTTCCGGTGCTTCCGGAACATGTTCCGGTGCTTCCGGAACATGTTCCGGCGCTTCCGGAACATGTTCCGGCGCTTCCGGAACATGTTTCGGCGCTTCCGGAACATGTTCCGGTGCTTCCGGAACATGTTCCGGTCCTTCCGGAACATGTTCTGGCGCTTCCGGAACATGTTCCGGTACTTCCGGAACATGTTCCGGTCCTTCCGGAACATGTTCCGGTGCTTCCGAAACATGTTCCGGCGCTTCCGGAACATGTTCCGGTGCTTCCGGAACATGTTCCGGCGCTTCCGGAACATGTTTTGGCGCTTCCGGAACATGTTCCGGTGCTTCCGGAACATGTTCTGGTGCTTCCGGAACACTTCCGGAACATGTTCCGGTTCTTCCGGAACATGTTCCGGTGCTTCCGGAACATGTTCCGGCACTTCCGGAACATGTTCCGGTGCTTCCGGAACATGTTCCGGTGCTTCCGGAACACTTCCGGAACATGTTTCGGCGCTTCCGGAACATGTTCCGGTGCCTCCGGAACATGTTCCGGTCCTTCCGGAACATGTTCCGGTGCTTCCGGAACATGTTCCGGTGCTTTCGGAACATGTTCCGGTCCTTCCGGAACATGTTCCGGCCCTTCTGGAACGTGTTCCGGTGCTTCCGAAACATGTTCCGGCGCTTCCGGAACATGTTCCGGTCCTTCCGGAACATGTTCCGGTCCTTCCGGAACATGTTCCGGCGCTTCCGGAACATGTTCCGGTGCTTCCGGAACATATTCCGGCGCTTCCGGAACATGTTCCGGTGCTTCCGGAACATATTCCGGCGCTTCCGGAACATGTTCCGGCGCTTCTGGAACATGATTCGGCGCTTCCGGAACATGTTCCGGTGCTTCCGGAACATGTTCCGGTCCTTCCCTTCCGGAACATGTTCCGGTCCTTCCGGAACATGTTCCGGTCCTTCCCTTCCGGAACATGTTCCGGCGCTTCCGGAACATGTTCCTTCCCTTCCGGAACATGTTCCGGTGCTTCCGGAACATGTTCCGGTGCTTCCGGAACATGTTCCGGTGCTTCCGGAACATGTTCCGGTCCTTCCGGAACATGTTCCGGCGCTTCCGGAACATGTTCCGGTCCTTCCGGAACATGTTCTGGCGCTTCCGGAACATGTTCCGGTACTTCCGGAACATGTTCCGGTCCTTCCGGAACATGTTCCGGTGCTTTCGGAACATGTTCCGGCGCTTCCGGAACATGTTTTGGCGCTTCCGGAACATGTTCCGGTGCTTCCGGAACATGTTCCGGTGCTTCTGGAACACTTCCGGAACATGTTCCGGTTCTTCCGGAACATGTTCCGGTGCTTCCGGAACACTTCCGGAACATGTTCCGGCGCTTCCGGAACATGTTCCGGTGCCTCCGGAACATGTTCCGGTCCTTCCGGAACATGTTCCGGTGCTTCCGGAACATGTTCCGGTGCTTTCGGAACATGTTCCGGTCCTTCCGGAACATGTTCCGGCCCTTCTGGAACGTGTTCCGGTGCTTCCGAAACATGTTCCGGCGCTTCCGGAACATGTTCCGGTCCTTCCGGAACATGTTCCGGTCCTTCCGGAACATGTTCCGGCGCTTCCGGAACATGTTCCGGTGCTTCCGGAACATATTCCGGCGCTTCCGGAACATGTTCCGGCGCTTCTGGAACATGATTCGGCGCTTCTGGAACATGTTCCGGTGCTTCCGGAACATGTTCCGGTCCTTCCCTTCCGGAACATGTTCCGGTGCTTCCAGAACATGTTCCGGCGCTTCTGGAACATGTTCCGGCGCTTCCGGAACATGTTCCGGTGCTTCCGGAACATTATATCGGCGCTTCCGGAACATGTTCCGGTGCTTCCGGAACATGTTCCGGCGCTTCCGGAACATGTTTCGGCGCTTCCGGAACACTTCCGGAACATGTTCCGGCGCTTCCGGAACATGTTATGGTGCCTCCGGAACATGTTCCGGTGCTTCCGGGACATGTTCCGGTGCTTCCGGAACATGTTCCGGTGCTTTCGGAACATGTTCCGGCGCTTCCGGAACATGTTCCGGAAGCGCCGAAACATGTTCCGGTGCTTCCGGAACATGTTCCGGTCCTTCCGGAACATGTTCCGGCCCTTCGGGAACATGTTCCGGTGCTTCCGAAACATGTTCCGGCGCTTCCGGAACATGTTCCGGTCCTTCCGGAACATGTTCCGGCGCTTCCGGAACATGTTCCGGTGCTTCCGGAACATATTCCGGCGCTTCCGGAACATGTTCCGGCGCTTCCGGAACATCATCCGGCGCTTCCGGAACATGTTCCGGTCCTTCCCTTCCGGAACATGTTCCGGCCCTTCGGGAACATGTTCCGGTGCTTCCGAAACATGTTCCGGCGCTTCCGGAACATGTTCCGGTCCTTCCGGAACATGTTCCGGCGCTTCCGGAACATGTTCCGGTCCCTCCGGAACATGTTCCGGCGCTTCTGGAATATGTTCCGGTTCCTCCGGAACATGTTCCAGCGCTTCCGGAACATGTTCCGGTCCTTCCGGAACATGTTCCGGTCCTTCCCTTCCGGAACATGTTCCGGTGCTTCCGGAACATGTTCCGGCGCTTCCGGAACATGTTCCGGCGCTTCCGGAACATGTTCCGGTGCTTCCAGAACATGTTCCGGCGCTTCTAGAACATGTTCCGGCGCTTCCGGAACATGTTCCGGTCCTTCCGGAACATGTTCCGGTGCTTCCGGAACATGTTCCGGTCCTTCCGGAACATGTTCTGGCCCTTCCTGAACATGTTCCGGAAGCGCCGGATCATGTTCCGGAAGCGCCGGAACATGTTCCGGAAGCGCCGGAACATGTTCCGGAAGCACCGGAACATGTTCCGGTGCTTCCGGAACATGTTCCGGTCCTTCCCTTCCGGAACATGTTCCGGTCCTTCCGGAACATGTTCCGGCGCTTCTGGAACATGTTCCGGTCCCTCCGGAACATGTTCCGGTCCTTCCCTTCCGGAGCATGTTCCGGTGCTTCCGGAACATGTTCCGGTCCTTCCGGAACATGTTCTGGTCCTTCCCTTCCGGAACATGTTCCGGCGCTTCCGGAACATGTTCCGGCGCTTCCGGAACATGATCCGGCGCTTCCGGAACATGTTCCGGTGCTTCCGGAACATGTTCCGGAAGGACCGGAACATGTTCCGGAAGGGAAGGACCGGAACATGTTCCGGCGCTTCCGGAACATGTTCCGGTCCCTCCGGAACATGTTCCGGCGCATCCGGAACATGTTCCGGTCCTTCCGGAACATGTTCCGGTCCTTCCCTTCCGGAACATGTTCCGGTGCTTCCGGAACATGTTCCGGCGCTTCCGGAACATGTTCCGGCGCTTCCGGAACATGTTCCGGTCCTTCCGGAACATGTTCCGGTCCTTCCGGAACATGTTCCGGTCCTTCCGGAACATGTTCCGGCGCTTCCGGAACATGTTCCGGTCCTTCCGGAACATGTTCCGGTCCTTCCCTTCCGGAACATGTTCCGGCGCTTCCGGAACATGTTCCTTCCCTTCCGGAACATGTTCCGGTGCTTCCGGAACATGTTCCGGTGCTTCCGGAACATGTTCCGGTGCTTCCGGAACATGGTCCGGCGCTTCCGGAACATGTTCCGGCGCTTCCGGAACATGTTTCGGCGCTTCCGGAACATGTTCCGGTGCTTCCGGAACATGTTCCGGTCCTTCCGGAACATGTTCTGGCGCTTCCGGAACATGTTCCGGTACTTCCGGAACATGTTCCGGTCCTTCCGGAACATGTTCCGGTGCTTCCGAAACATGTTCCGGCGCTTCCGGAACATGTTCCGGTGCTTCCGGAACATGTTCCGGCGCTTCCGGAACATGTTTTGGCGCTTCCGGAACATGTTCCGGTGCTTCCGGAACATGTTCTGGTGCTTCCGGAACACTTCCGGAACATGTTCCGGTTCTTCCGGAACATGTTCCGGTGCTTCCGGAACATGTTCCGGCACTTCCGGAACATGTTCCGGTGCTTCCGGAACACTTCCGGAACATGTTCCGGCGCTTCCGGAACATGTTCCGGTGCCTCCGGAACATGTTCCGGTCCTTCCGGAACATGTTCCGGTGCTTCCGGAACATGTTCCGGTGCTTTCGGAACATGTTCCGGTCCTTCCGGAACATGTTCCGGCCCTTCTGGAACGTGTTCCGGTGCTTCCGAACCATGTTCCGGCGCTTCCGGAACATGTTCCGGTCCTTCCGGAACATTATCCGGTCCTTCCGGAACATGTTCCGGTGCTTCCGGAGCATGTTCCGGTGCTTCCGGAACATGTTCCGGTACTTCCGGAACATGTTCCGGTCCTTCCGGAACATGTTCCGGTGCTTCCGAAACATGTTCCGGCGCTTCCGGAACATGTTCCGGTGCTTCCGGAACATGTTCCGGCGCTTCCGGAACATGTTTTGGCGCTTCCGGAACATGTTCCGGTGCTTCCGGAACATGTTCTGGTGCTTCCGGAACACTTCCGGAACATGTTCCGGTTCTTCCGGAACATGTTCCGGTGCTTCCGGAACATGTTCCGGCACTTCCGGAACATGTTCCGGTGCTTCCAGAACATGTTCCGGTGCTTCCGGAACACTTCCGGAACATGTTCCGGCGCTTCCGGAACATGTTCCGGTGCCTCCGGAACATGTTCCGGTCCTTCCGGAACATGTTCCGGTGCTTCCGGAACATGTTCCGGTGCTTTCGGAACATGTTCCGGTCCTTCCGGAACATGTTCCGGCCCTTCTGGAACGTGTTCCGGTGCTTCCGAAACATGTTCCGGCGCTTCCGGAACATGTTCCGGTCCCTTCCGGAACATGTTCCGGTCCTTCCGGAACATGTTCCGGCGCTTCCGGAACATGTTCCGGTGCTTCCGGAACATATTCCGGCGCTTCCAGAACATGTTCCGGTGCTTCCGGAACATATTCCGGCGCTTCCGGAACATGTTCCGGCGCTTCTGGAACATGATTCGGCGCTTCCGGAACATGTTCCGGTGCTTCCGGAACATTATTCCGGCGCTTCCGGAACATGTTCCGGTGCTTCCGGAACATGTTCCGGCGCTTCCAGAACATGTTTCGGCGCTTCCGGAACATGTTCCGGTGCTTCCAGAACATGTTCCGCTGCTTCCGGAACACTTCCGGAACATGTACCGGCGCTTCCGGAACATGATCCGGTGCCTCCGGAACATGTTCCGGTGCTTCCGGAACATGTTCCGGTGCTTACGGAACATGTTCCGGTGCTTCCGGAACATGTTCCGGTGCTTCCGGAACATGTTCCGGCGCTTCCGGAACATGTTTCGGCGTTTCCGGAACATGTTCCGGTGCTTCCGGAACATGTTCCGGATCTTCCGGAACATGTTCCGGTGCTTCCGGAACATGTTCCGGCGCTTCCGGAACATGTTTTGGCGCTTCCGGAACATGTTCCGGTGCTTCCAGAACATGTTCCGGTGCTTCTGGAACACTTCCGGAACATGTTCCGGTTCTTCCGGAACATGTTCCGGTGCTTCCGGAACACTTCCGGAACATGTTCCGGCGCTTCCGGAACATGTTCCGGTGCCTCCGGAACATGTTCCGGTCCTTCCGGAACATGTTCCGGTGCTTCCGGAACATGTTCCGGTGCTTTCGGAACATGTTCCGGTCCTTCCGGAACATGTTCCGGCCCTTCTGGAACGTGTTCCGGTGCTTCCGAAACATGTTCCGGCGCTTCCGGAACATGTTCCGGTCCTTCCGGAACATGTTCCGGCGCTTCCGGAACATGTTCCGGTGCTTCCGGAACATATTCCGGCGCTTCCGGAACATGTTCCGGCGCTTCTGGAACATGATTCGGCGCTTCCGGAACATGTTCCGGTGCTTCCGGAACATGTTCCGGTCCTTCCCTTGTCCTTCCGGAACATGTTCCGGCGCTTCCGGAACATGTTCCGGTGCTTCCGGAACATATTCCGGCGCTTCCGGAACATGTTCCGGCGCTTCTGGAACATGATTCGGCGCTTCCGGAACATGTTCCGGTGCTTCCGGAACATGTTCCGGTCCTTCCCTTCCGGAGCATGTTCCGGTGCTTCCAGAACATGTTCCGGCGCTTCTGGAACATGTTCCGGCGCTTCCGGAACATGTTCCGGTGCTTCCGGAACATTATATCGGCGCTTCCGGAACATGTTCCGGTGCTTCCGGAACATGTTCCGGCGCTTCCGGAACATGTTCCGGCGCTTCCGGAACATGTTCCGGTGCTTCCGGAACATGTTCCGGTCCTTCCGGAACATGTTCCGGCCCTTCGGGAACATGTTCCGGTGCTTCTGAAACATGTTCCGGCGCTTCCGGAACATGTTCCGGTCCTTCGGGAACATGTTCCGGTCCTTCCGGAACATGTTCCGGCGCTTCCGGAACATGTTCCGGTGCTTCCGGAACATATTCCGGCGCTTCCGGAACATGTTCCGGCGCTTCCGGAACATGATCCGGCGCTTCCGGAACATGTTCCGGTCCTTCCCTTCCGGAACATGTTCCGGTGCTTCCGGAACGTGTTCCGGTGCTTCCGGAACATGTTCCGGCCCTTCGGGAACATATTCCGGTGCTTCCGAAACATGTTCCGGCGCTTCCGGAACATGTTCCGGTCCTTCCGGAACATGTTCCGGCGCTTCCGGAACATGTTCCGGTCCCTCCGGAACATGTTCCGGCGCTTCTGGAATATGTTCTGGTCCCTCCGGAACATGTTCCGGCGCTTCCGGAACATGTTCCGGTCCTTCCGGAACATGTTCCGGTCCTTCCCTTCCGGAACATGTTCCGGTGCTTCCGGAACATGTTCCGGCGCTTCCGGAACATGTTCCGGCGCTTCCAGAACATGTTCCGGCGCTTCCGGAACATGTTCCGGCGCTTCCGGAACATGTTCCGGTCCTTCCGGAACATGTTCCGGTCCTTCCGGAACATGTTCCGGTCCTTCCGGAACATGTTCTGGCGCTTCCGGAACATGTTCCGGTACTTCCGGAACATGTTCCGGTCCTTCCGGAACATGTTCCGGTGCTTCCGGAACATGTTCAGGCGCTTCCGGAACATGTTCCGGTGCTTCCGGAACATGTTCCGGCGCTTCCGGAACATGTTTTGGCGCTTCCGGAACATGTTCCGGTGCTTCCGGAACGTGGTCCGGTGCTTCCGGAACACTTCCGGAACATGTTCCGGTGCTTCCGGAACATGTTCCGGTGCTTCCGGAACACTTCCGGAACATGTTCCGGCGCTTCCGGAACATGTTCCGGTGCTTCCGGAACATGTTCCGGTCCTTCCGGAACATGTTCCGGTGCTTCCGGAACATGTTCCGGCGCTTCCGGAACATGTTCCGGCGCTTCTGGAACATGATCCGGCGCTTCCGGAACATGTTCCGGTGCTTCCGGAACATGTTCCGGTCCTTCCCTTCCGGAACATGTTCCGGTCCTTCCGGAACATGTTCCGGCGCTTCCGGAACATGTTCAGGTCCCTCCGGAACATGTTCCGGTGCTTCCGGAACATGTTCCGGTGCTTCCGGAACATGTTCTGGCGCTTCGAGAACATGTTCCGGTGCTTCCGGAACATGTTCCGGTGCTTCCGGAACATGTTCCGGTCCTTCCGGAACATGTTCCGGCGCTTCCGGAACATGTTCCGGTACTTCCGGAACATGTTCCGGTCCTTCCGGAACATGTTCCGGTGCTTCCGGAACATGTTCCGGCGCTTCCGGAACATGTTCCGGTGCTTCCGGAACATGTTTTGGCGCTTCCGGAACATGTTCCGGTGCTTCCGGAACATGTTCCGGTGCTTCCGGAACACTTCCGGAACATATTCCGGTGCTTCCGGAACATGTTCCGGCGCTTCCGGAACATGTTTTGGCGCTTCCGGAACATGTTCCGGTGCTTCCGGAACATGTTCCGGTGCTTCCGGAACACTTCCGGAACATGTTCCGGTGCTTCCGGAACATGTTCCGGTGCTTCCGGAACATGTTCCGGCGCTTCCGGAACATGTTCCGGTGCTTCCGGAACATGTTCCGGTGCTTTCGGAACATGTTCCGGCGCTTCCGGAACACGTTCCGGTGCTTCCGGAACATGTTCCGGTGCTTCCGGAACATGTTCCGGTCCTTCCGGAACATGTTCCGGCGCTTCCGGAACATGTTCCGGTGCTTCCGGAACATGTTCCGGTGCTTTCGGAACATGTTCCGGCGCTTCCGGAACACGTTCCGGTGCTTCCGGAACATGTTCCGGTGCTTCCGGAACATGTTCCGGTCCTTCCGGAACATGTTCCGGCACTTCTGGAACGTGTTCCGGTGCTTCCGAAACATGTTCCGGCGCTTCCGGAACATGTTCCGGTCCTTCCGGAACATGTTCCGGTCCTTCCGGAACATGTTCCGGTGCTTCCGGAACATGTTCGGGTCCTTCCGAAACATGTTCCGGCGCTTCCGGAACATGTTCCGGTGCTTCCGGAACATGTTCCGGCGCTTCCGGAACATGTTTTGGCGCTTCCGGAACATGTTCCGGTGCTTCCGGAACATGTTCCGGTGCTTCCGGAACACTTCCGGAACATGTTCCGGTGCTTCCGGAACATGTTCCGGTGCTTCCGGAACATGTTCCGGCGCTTCCGGAACATGTTCCGGTGCTTCCGGAACATGTTCCGGTGCTTCCGGAACATGTTCGGGTGCTTCCGGAACATGTTCCGGCGCTTCCGGAACATGTTCCGGTGCTTCCGGAACATGTTCCGGTCCTTCCGGAACATGTTCCGGCACTTCTGGAACGTGTTCCGGTGCTTCCGAAACATGTTCCGGCGCTTCCGGAACATGTTCCGGTCCTTCCGGAACATGTTCCGGTCCTTCCGGAACATGTTCCGGCGCTTCCGGAACATGTTCCGGTGCTTCCGGAACATATTCCGGCGCTTCCGGAACATGTTCCGGCGCTTCTGGAACATGATCCGGCGCTTCCGGAACATGTTCCGGTGCTTCCGGAACATGTTCCGGTCCTTCCCTTCCGGAACATGTTCCGGTCCTTCCGGAACATGTTCCGGTCCTTCCCTTCCGGAACATGTTCCGGTCCCCCCGGAACATGTTCCGGCGCTTCCGGAACATGTTCCGGTCCTTCCGGAACATGTTCCGGTCCTTCCCTTCCGGAACATGTTCCGGTGCTTCCAGAACATGTTCCGGCGCTTCCGGAACATGTTTCGGCGCTTCCGGAACATGTTCCGGTCCTTCCGGAACATGTTCCGGTCCTTCCGGAACATGTTCCGGTGCTTCCGGAACATGTTCCGGCGCTTCCGGAACATGTTTCAGTGCTTCCAGAACATGTTCCGGCGCTTCTGGGACATGTTTTGGCGCTTCCGGAACATGTTCCGGTGCTTCCGGAACATGTTCTGGTGCTTCCGGAACACTTCCGGAACATGTTCCGGCGCTTCCGGAACATGTTCCGGTGCCTCCGGAACATGTTCCGGTCCTTCCGGAACATGTTCCGGTGCTTCCGGAACATGTTCCGGTGCTTTCGGAACATGTTCCGGTGCTTTCGGAACATGTTCCGGCGCTTCCGGAACATCTCCGGTGCTTCCGGAACATGTTCCGGTCCTTCCGGAACATGTTCCGGCCCTTCAGGAACGTGTTTCGGTGCTTCCGAAACATGTTCTGGCGCTTCCAGAACATGTTCCGGTCCTTCCGGAACATGTTCCGGCGCTTCCGGAACATGTTCCGGTGCTTCCGGAACATATTCCGGCGCTTCCGGAACATGTTCCGGCGCTTCTGGAACATGATCCGGCGCTTCCGGAACATGTTCCGGTGCTTCCGGAACATGTTCCGGTGCTTCCGGAACATGTTCCGGCGCTTCCGGAACATGTTCCGGCGCTTCCGGAACATGTTCCGGCGCTTCCGGAACATGTTCCGGTGCTTCCGGAACATGTTCCGGTGGTTCCGGAACACTTCCGGAACATGTTCCGGGGCTTCCGGAACATGTTCCGGTGCCTCCGGAACATGTTCCGGTCCTTCCGGAACATGTTCCGGTGCTTCCGGAACATGTTCCGGCGCTTCCGGAACATGTTCCGGTGCTTCCGGAACATGTTCCGGTGCTTCTGGAACATGTTCCGGTCCTTCCGGAACATGTTCCGGTGCTTCCGGAACATGTTCCGGTCCTTCCGGAACATGTTCCGGCACTTCTGGAAGGTGTTCCGGTGCTTCCGAAACATGTTCCGGCGCTTCCGGAACATGTTCCGGTCCTTCCGGAACATGTTCCGGTCCTTCCGGAACATGTTCCGGTGCTTCCGGAACATGTTCCGGCGCTTCCGGAACATGTTCCGGTGCTTCTGGAACATGATCCGGCGCTTCCGGAACATGTTCCGGTCCTTCCCTTCCGGAACATGTTCCGGTCCTTCCGGAACATGTTCCGGTCCTTCCCTTCCGGAACATGTTCCGGTCCCTCCGGAACATGTTCCGCCGCTTCCGGAACATGTTCCGGTCCTTCCGGAACATGTTCCGGTCCTTCCCTTCCGGAACATGTTCCGGTGCTTCCGGAACATGTTCCGGCGCTTCCGGAACATGTTCCGCTGCTTCCAGAACATGTTCCGGCGCTTCCGGAACATGTTCCGGTCCTTCCGGAACATGTTCCGGTGCTTCCGGAACATGTTCCGGCGCTTCCGGAACATGTTCCGGTGCTTCCGGAACATGTTCCGGTGTTTCCGGAACATGTTCCGGTCCTTCCGGAACATGTTCCGGTGCTTCCGGAACATGTTCCGGCGCTTCCGGAACATGTTCCGGTGCTTCCGGAACATGTTCCGGCGCTTCCGGAACATGTTTCGGCGCTTCCGGAACATGTTCCGGCGCTTCTGGAACATGTTTTGGCGCTTCCGGAACATGTTCCGGTGCTTCCGGAACATGTTCCGGTGCTTCCGGAACACTTCCGGAACATGTTCCGGCGCTTCCGGAACATGTTCCGGTGCCTCCGGAACATGTTCCGGTCCTTCCGGAACATGTTCCGGTGCTTCTGGAACATGTTCCGGTGCTTTCGGAACATGTTCCGGCGCTTCCGGAACATTTCCGGTGCTTCCGGAACATGTTCCGGCCCTTCTGGAACGTGTTCCGGTGCTTCCGAAACATGTTCCGGCGCTTCCGGAACATGTTCCGGTCCTTCCGGAACATGTTCCGGCGCTTCCGGAACATGTTCCGGTGCTTCCGGAACATATTCCGGCGCTTCCGGAACATGTTCCGGTGCTTCCGGAACATGTTCCGGTCCTTCCCTTCCGGAACATGTTCCGGTCCTTCCGGAACATGTTCCGGCGCTTCCGGAACATGTTCCGGTGCCTCCGGAACATGTTCCAGTCCTTCCGGCACATGTTCCGGTGCTTCCGGAACATGTTCCGGCGCTTCCGGAACATGTTCCTGCGCTTCCGGAACATGTTCCGGTCCTTCCGGAACATGTTCCGGCGCTTCCGGAACATGTTCCGGCGCTTCCGGAACATGTTCCGGTGCTTCCGGAACATGTTCCGGAGCTTCCGGAACATGTTCTGGTGCTTCCGGAACATGTTCCGGCGCTTCCGGATACATGTTCCGGCGGTTCGGGCGCTTCCGGAACATGTTCTGGCGCTTCCGGAACATGTTCCGGTCCTTCCGGAACATGTTCCGGCGCTTCCGGAACATGTTCCGGTGCTTCCGGAACATGTTCCGGTCCTTCCGGAACATGTTCCGGTGCTTCCGGAACATGTTCCGGTCCTTCCGGAACATGTTCCGGTCCTTCTGGAACATGTTCCGGCGCTTCCAGAACACATTCCGGCGCTTCCGGAACATGTTCCGGCGCTTCCGGAACAAGATCTGTCGCTTCCGGAACATGTTCCGGTGCTTTCGGAACATGTTCTGGTGCTTCCGGAACATGTTCCGGTCGTTCCGGAACATGTTCCGGTCCTTCCGGAACATGTTCCGGTCCTTCCATAACATGTTCCGGTTCCTCCGGAACATGTTCCGGCGCCTCCGGAACATGTTCCAGTCCTTCCGGCACATTCTCCGGTGCTTCCGGAACATGTTCCGGCGCTTCCGGAACATGTTCCGGCGCTTCCGGAACATGTTCCGGCGCTTCCGGAACATGTTCCGGCGCTTCCGGAACATGTTCCGGTCCTTCCGGAACATGTTCCGGTCCTTCCGGAACACGTTCCGGCGCTTCCGGAACATGTTCCGGCGTTTCCGGAACAGCTTCCGGTGCTTCCAGAACATGTTCCGGCGCTTCCGGAACATGTTCCGGTCCTTCCGGAACATGTTCCGGTCCTTCCGGAACATGTTCCGGTGCTTCCGGAACATGTTCCGGTCGTTCCGGAACATGTTCCGGTCCTTCCGGAACATGTTCCGGCGCCTCCGGAACATGTTCCAGTCCTTCCGGCACATGTTCCGGTGCTTCCGGAACATGTTCCGGCGCTTCCGGAACATGTTCCGGCGCTTCCGGAACATGTTCCGGTCCTTCCGGAACATGTTCTGGCGCTTCCGGAACATGTTCCGACGCTTCCGGAACATATTCCGGCGCTTCCGGAACATGTTCCGGTGCTTCCGGAACATGTTCCGGAGCTTCTGGAACATGTTCCGGAAGCGCCGGAACATGTTCCGGCCCTTCTGAAACATGTTCCGGTGCTTCCAGAACATGTTCCGGCGCTTCCGGAACATGTTCCGGTGCTTCCGGAACATGTTCCGGAGCTTCCGGAACATGTTCCGGCGCTTCCGGAACATGTTCCGGCGCTTCCGGAACATGTTCCGGTCCTTCCGGAACATGTTCCGGCGCTTCCGGAACATGTTCCGGCGCTTCCGGAACATGTTCCGGTCCTTCCGGGACATGTTCCGGTCCTTCCGGAACATGTCCCGGCGCTTTCGGAACATGTTCCGGAAGGACCGGAACATGTTCCGGTCCTTCTGAAACATGTTCCGGTCCTTCCGGAACATGTTCCGGCGCTTCCGGAACATGTTCCGGTCCCTCCGGAACATGTTCCGGCGCTTCCGGAACATGTTCCGGTCCTTCCAGAACATGTTCCGGTCCTTCCCTTCCGGAACATGTTCCGGTGCTTCCGGAACATGTTCCGGCGATTCCGGAACATGTTCCGTTGCCTCCGGAACATGTTCCAGTCCTTCCGGCACATGTTCCGGTGCTTCCGGAACATGTTCCGGCGCTTCCGGAACATGTTCCTGCGCTTCCGGAACATGTTCCGCCGCTTCCGGAACATGTTCCGGTGCTTCCGGAACATGTTCCGGTGCTTCCAGAACATGTTCCGGCGCTTCCGGAACATGTTCCGGTCCTTCCGGAACATGTTCCGGTGCTTCCGGAACATGTTCCGGTGCTTCCGGAACATGTTCCGGTGCTTTCGGAACATGTTCCGGAAGCATCGGAACATGTTCCGGTCCTTCCGGAACATGTTCCGGCGCTTCCGGAACATGTTCCGGCGCTTCCGGAACATGTTCCGGTGCTTCCGGAACATGTTCCGGAGCTTCCGGAACATGTTCTGGTGCTTCCGGAACATGTTCCGGCGCTTCCGGATACATGTTCCGGCGGTTCGGGCGCTTCCGGAACATGTTCTGGCGCTTCCGGAACATGTTCCGGTCCTTCCGGAACATGTTCCGGCGCTTCCGGAACATGTTCCGGTGCTTCCGGAACATGTTCCGGTCCTTCCGGAACATGTTCCGGTGCTTCCGGAACATGTTCCGGTCCTTCTGGAACATGTTCCGGCGCTTCCAGAACATATTCCGGCGCTTCCGGAACATGTTCCGGCGCTTCCGGAACAAGATCTGTCGCTTCCGGAACATGTTCCGGTGCTTTCGGAACATGTTCTGGTGCTTCCGGAACATGTTCCGGTCGTTCCGGAACATGTTCCGGTCCTTCCGGAACATGTTCCGGTCCTTCCATAACATGTTCCGGTTCCTCCGGAACATGTTCCGGCGCCTCCGGAACATGTTCCAGTCCTTCCGGCACATTCTCCGGTGCTTCCGGAACATGTTCCGGCGCTTCCGGAACATGTTCCGGCGCTTCCGGAACATGTTCCGGCGCTTCCGGAACATGTTCCGGCGCTTCCGGAACATGTTCCGGTCCTTCCGGAACATGTTCCGGTCCTTCCGGAACATGTTCCGGCGCTTCCGGAACATGTTCCGGCGCTTCCGGAACATGTTCCGGTGCTTCCGGAACATGTTCCGGCGCTTCCGGAACATGTTCCGGCGTTTCCGGAACAGCTTCCGGTGCTTCCAGAACATGTTCCGGCGCTTCTGGAACATGTTCCGGTCCTTCCGGAACATGTTCCGGTCCTTCCGGAACATGTTCCGGTGCTTCCGGAACATGTTCCGGTCGTTCCGGAACATGTTCCGGTCCTTCCGGAACATGTTCCGGCGCTTCCGGAACATGTTCCGGTTCCTCCGGAACATGTTCCGGCGCCTCCGGAACATGTTCCAGTCCTTCCGGCACATGTTCCGGTGCTTCCGGAACATGTTCCGGCGCTTCCGGAACATGTTCCGGCGCTTCCGGAACATGTTCCGGTCCTTCCGGAACATGTTCTGGCGCTTCCGGAACATGTTCCGACGCTTCCGGAACATGTTCCGGCGCTTCCGGAACATGTTCCGGTGCTTCCGGAACATGTTCCGGAGCTTCTGGAACATGTTCCGGCGCTTCTGGAACATGTTCCGGTGCTTCCAGAACATGTTCCGGCCCTTCTGGAACATGTTCCGGTGCTTCCAGAACATGTTCCGGCGCTTCCGGAACATGTTCCGGTGCTTCCGGAACATGTTCCGGAGCTTCCGGAACATGTTCCGGCGCTTCCGGAATATGTTCCGGCGCTTCCGGAACATGTTCCGGTCCTTCCGGAACATGTTCCGGCGCTTCCGGAACATGTTCCGGCGCTTCCGGAACATGTTCCGGTCCTTCCGGGACATGTTCCGGTCCTTCCGGAACATGTTCCGGTCCTTCCGGAACATGTCCCGGCGCTTTCGGAACATGTTCCGGAAGGACCGGAACATGTTCCGGTCCTTCTGAAACATGTTCCGGTCTGTCCCGAACATGTTCCGGTCCTTCCGGAACATGTTCCGGCGCTTCCGGAACATTATCCGGCGCTTCCGGAACATGATCCGGCGCTTCCGGAACATGTTCCGGCGCTTCCGAAACATGTTCCGCTCCTTCCGGAACATGTTCCGGCGCTTCCGGAACATGTTCCGGTCCTTCCGGAACATGTTCCGGCGCTTCCGGAACATGTTCCGGTGCTTCCGGAACATGTTCCGGCGCTTCCGGAACATGTTCCGGCGCTTCCGGAACATGTTCCGGTCCTTCCAGAACATGTTCCGGCGCTTCCAGAACATGTTCCGGCGCTTCCGGAACATGTTCCGGTGCTTCCGGAACATGTTCCGGCGCTTCCGGAACATGTTCCGGCGCTTCCGGAACATGTTCCGGTCCTTCCGGAACATGTTCCGGCGCTTCCGGAACATGTTCCGGTCCTTCCGGAACATGTTCCGGTCCTTCTGAAACATGTTCCGGTCTTTCCCGAACATGTTCCGGTCCTTCCGGAACATGTTCCGGCGCTTCCGGAACATTATCCGGCGCTTCCGGAACATGATCCGGCGCTTCCGGAACATGTTCCGGCGCTTCCGAAACATGTTCCGCTCCTTCCGGAACATGTTCCGGCGCTTCCAGAACATGTTCCGGCGCTTCCGGAACATGTTCCGGTCCTTCCGGAACATGTTCCGGCGCTTCCAGAACATGTTCCGGCGCTTCCGGAACATGTTCCGGCGCTTCCGGAACATGTTCGGGTGCTTCCGGAACATGTTCCGGAGCTTCCGGAACATGTTCCGGCGCTTCCGGAACATGTTCCGGCGCTTCCGGAACGTGTTCCGGCGCTTCCGGAACATGTTCCGGTCCTTCAGGAACATGTTCCGGCGCTTCCGGAACATGTTCCGGCGCTTCCGGAACATGTTCCGGCGCTTCCGGAACATGTTCCGGTCCTTCCGGAACATGTTCCGGCGCTTCCGGAACATGTTCCGGCGCTTCCGGAACATGTTCCGGTCCTTCCGGAACATGTTCTGGCGCTTCCGGAACATGTTCCGACGCTTCCGGAACATGTTCCGGCGGTTCCGGAACATGATCCGGCGCTTCTGGAACATGTTCCGGTGCTTCCAGAACGTGTTCCGGCGCTTCCGGAACATGTTCCGGTCCTTCCGGAACATGTTCCGGTGCTTCCGGAACATGTTCCGGTGCTTCCGGAACATGTTCCGGTGCTTTCGGAACATGTTCCGGAAGCATCGGAACATGTTCCGGTCCTTCCGGAACATGTTCCGGCGCTTCCGGAACATGTTCCGGCGCTTCCGGAACATGTTCCGGTGCTTCCGGAACATGTTCCGGTGCTTCCGGAACATGTTCCGGCGCTTCCGGATACATGTTCCGGCGGTTCGGGCGCTTCCGGAACATGTTCTGGCGCTTCCGGAACATGTTCCGGTCCTTCCGGAACATGTTCCGGTGCTTTCGGAACATGTTCCGGAAGCATCGGAACATGTTCCGGTCCTTCCGGAACATGTTCCGGCGCTTCCGGAACATGTTCCGGCGCTTCCGGAACATGTTCCGGTGCTTCCGGAACATGTTCCGGAGCTTCCGGAACATGTTCCGGTCCTTCCGGAACATGTTCCGGTCCTTCCGGAACATGTTCCGGTGCTTCCGGAACATGTTCCGGTCCTTCCGGAACATGTTCCGGCGCTTCCAGAACATATTCCGGCGCTTCCGGAACATGTTCCGGCGCTTCCGGAACAAGATCTGTCGCTTCCGGAACATGTTCCGGTGCTTTCGGAACATGTTCTGGTGCTTCCGGAACATGTTCCGGTCGTTCCGGAACATGTTCCGGTCCTTCCGGAACATGTTCCGGTCCTTCCATAACATGTTCCGGTTCCTCCGGAACATGTTCTAACATGTTCCGGTTCCTCCGGAACATGTTCCGGCGCCTCCGGAACATGTTCCAGTCCTTCCGGCACATGTTCCGGTGCTTCCGGAACATGTTCCGGCGCTTCCTGAACATGTTCCGGCGCTTCCGGAACATGTTCCGGCGCTTCCGGAACATGTTCCGGTGCTTCCGGAACATGTTCCGGCGCTTCCGGAACATGTTCCGGCGCTTCCGGAACATGTTCCGGTCCTTCCGGAACATGTTCCGGTCCTTCCGGAACATGTTCCGGCGCTTCCGGAACATGTTCCGGGCGCTTCCGGAACATGTTCCGGTGCTTCCGGAACATGTTCCGGCGCTTCCGGAACATGTTCCGGCGTTTCCGGAACAGCTTCCGGTGCTTCCAGAACATGTTCCGGCGCTTCTGGAACATGTTCCGGTCCTTCCGGAACATGTTCCGGTGCTTCCGGAACATGTTCCGGTGCTTCCGGAACATGTTCCGGCGCTTCTGGAACATGTTCCGGTGCTTCCAGAACATGTTCCGGCGCTTCCGGAACATGTTCCGGAAGCTCCGGAACATGTTCCGGAGCTTCCGGAACATGTTCCGGCGCTTCCGGAACATGTTCCGGCGCTTCCGGAACATGTTCCGGTCCTTCCGGAACATGTTCCGGTCCTTCCGGAACATGTCCCGGCGCTTCCGGAACATGTTCCGGAAGGACCGGAACATGTTCCGGTCCTTCTGAAACATGTTCCGGTCTGTCCCGAACATGTTCCGGTCCTTCCGGAAAATGTTCCGGCGCTTCCGGAACATTATCCGGCGCTTCCGGAACATGATCCGGCGCTTCCGGAACATGTTCCGGCGCTTCCGAAACATGTTCCGCTCCTTCCGGAACATGTTCCGGCGCTTCCGAAACATGTTCCGGTCCTTCCGGAACATGTTCCGGCGCTTCCGGAACATGTTCCGGTGCTTCCGGAACATGTTCCGGAGCTTCCGGAACATGTTCCGGCGCTTCCGGAACATGTTCCGGTCCTTCCAGAACATGTTCCGGCGCTTCCGGAACATGTTCCGGTGCTTCCGGAACATGTTCCGGCGCTTCCGGAACATGTTCCGGCGCTTCCGGAACATGTTCCGGTCCTTCCGGAACATGTTCCGGCGCTTCCGGAACATTTTCCGGCGCTTCCGGAACATGTTCCGGCGCTTCCAGAACATGTTCCGGTCCTTCCGGAACATGTTCCGGTTCTTCTGAAACATGTTCCGGTCTTTCCCGAACATGTTCCGGTCCTTCCGGAACATGTTCCGGCGCTTCCGGAACATTATCCGGCGCTTCCGGAACATGTTCCGGCGCTTCCGGAACATGTTCCGGCGCTTCCGAAACATGTTCCGCTCCTTCCGGAACATGTTCCGGCGCTTCCAGAACATGTTCCGGCGCTTCCGGAACATGTTCCGGTCCTTCCGGAACATGTTCCGGCGCTTCCAGAACATGTTCCGGCGCTTCCGGAACATGTTCCGGCGCTTCCGGAACATGTTCGGGTGCTTCCGGAACATGTTCCGGAGCTTCCGGAACATGTTCCGGGGCTTCCGGAACATGTTCCGGCGCTTCCGGAACGTGTTCCGGCGCTTCCGGAACATGTTCCGGTCCTTCCGGAACATGTTCCGGCGCTTCCGGAACATGTTCCGGCGCTTCCGGAACATGTTCCGGCGCTTCCGGAACATGTTCCGGTCCTTCCGGAACATGCTCTGGCGCTTCCGGAACATGTTCCGACGCTTCCGGAACATGTTCCGGCGGTTCCGGAACATGATCCGGCGCTTCCGGAACATGATCCGGTGCTTCCAGAACATGTTCCGTCGCTTCCGGAACATGTTCCGGCGCTTCCGGAACATGTTCCGGCGCTTCCGGAACATGTTCCGGTCCTTCCGGAACATGTTCCGGTCCTTCCGGAACATGTTCCGGCGCTTCCGGAACATGTTCCGGCGCTTCCGGAACATGTTCCGGTGCTTCCGGAACATGTTCCGGCGCTTCCGGAACATGTTCCGGCGTTTCCGGAACAGCTTCCGGTGCTTCCAGAACATGTTCCGGCGCTTCTGGAACATGTTCCGGTCCTTCCGGAACATGTTCCGGTCCTTCCGGAACATGTTCCGGTGCTTCCGGAACATGTTCCGGTCGTTCCGGAACATGTTCCGGTCCTTCCGGAACATGTTCCGGCGCTTCCGGAACATGTTCCGGTTCCTCCGGAACATGTTCCGGCGCCTCCGGAACATGTTCCAGTCCTTCCGGCACATGTTCCGGTGCTTCCGGAACATGTTCCGGAGCTTCTGGAACATGTTCCGGAAGCGCCGGAACATGTTCCGGCGCTTCTGGAACATGTTCCGGTGCTTCCAGAACATGTTCCGTCGCTTCTGGAACATGTTCCGGTGCTTCCAGAACATGTTCCGGCGCTTCCGGAACATGTTCCGGTGCTTCCGGAACATGTTCCGGCGCTTCCGGAACATGTTCCGGCGCTTCCGGAACATGTTCCGGCGCTTCCGGAACATGTTCCGGCGCTTCCGGAACATGTTCCGGCGCTTCCGGAACATGTTCCGGTCCTTCCGGGACATGTTCCGGTCCTTCCGGAACATGTTCCGGCGCTTCCGGAACATGTTCTGGTCCTTCCGGGACATGTTCCGGTCCTTCCGGAACATGTTCCGGTCCTTCCGGAACATGTCCCGGCGCTTCCGGAACATGTTCCGGCAGGACCGGAACATGTTCCGGTCCTTCTGAAACATGTTCCGGTCTGTCCCGAACATGTTCCGGCGCTTCCGGAACATTATCCGGCGCTTCCGGAACATGATCCGGCGCTTCCGGAACATGTTCCGGCGCTTCCGAAACATGTTCCGCTCCTTCCGGAACATGTTCCGGCGCTTCTGGAACATGTTCCGGTCCTTCCGGAACATGTTCCGGCGCTTCCGGAACATGTTCCGGTGCTTCCGGAACATGTTCCGGAGCTTCCGGAACATGTTCCGGAGCTTCCGGAACATGTTCCGGCGCTTCCGGAACATGTTCCGGCGCTTCCGGAACATGTTCCGGTCCTTCCAGAACATGTTCCGGCGCTTCCGGAACATGTTCCGGTGCTTCCGGAACATGTTCCGGTTCTTCCGGAACATGTCCCGGCGCTTCCGGAACATGTTCCGGCGCTTCCGGAACATGTTCCGGTCCTTCCGGAACATGTTCCGGCGCTTCCGGAACATGTTCCGGCGCTTCCGGAACATGTTCCGGTCCTTCCGGAACATGTTCCGGTCCTTCCGGAACATGTTCCGGTTCTTCCGGAACATGTTCCGGCGCTTCCGGAACATGTTCCGGCGCTTCCGGAACATGTTCCGGTCCTTCTGAAACATGTTCCGGTCTTTCCCGAACATGTTCCGGTCCTTCCGGAACATGTTCCGGCGCTTCCGGAACATGTTCCGGAGCTTCCGGAACATGTTCCGGCGCTTCCGGAACATGTTCCGGCGCTTCCGGAACATGTTCCGGTCCTTCCAGAACATGTTCCGGCGCTTCCGGAACATGTTCCGGTGCTTCCGGAACATGTTCCGGTTCTTCCGGAACATGTTCCGGCGCTTCCGGAACATGTTCCGGCGCTTCCGGAACATGTTCCGGTCCTTCCGGAACATGTTCCGGCGCTTCCGGAACATGTTCCGGCGCTTCCGGAACATGTTCCGGTCCTTCCGGAACATGTTCCGGTCCTTCCGGAACATGTCCCGGCGCTTCCGGAACATGTTCCGGCGCTTCCGGAACATTATCCGGCGCTTCCGGAACATGATCCGGCGCTTCCGGAACATGTTCCGGCGCTTCCGAAACATGTTCCGCTCCTTCCGGAACATGTTCCGGCGCTTCCAGAACATGTTCCGGCGCTTCCGGAACATGTTCCGGTCCTTCCGGAACATGTTCCGGCGCTTCCAGAACATGTTCCGGCGCTTCCGGAACATGTTCCGGCGCTTCCGGAACATGTTCGGGTGCTTCCGGAACATGTTCCGGAGCTTCCGGAACACGTTCCGGGGCTTCCGGAACATGTTCCGGCGCTTCCGGAACGTGTTCCGGCGCTTCCGGAACATGTTCCGGTCCTTCCGGAACATGTTCCGGCGCTTCCGGATCATGTTCCGGCGCTTCCGGAACATGTTCCGGCGCTTCCGGAACATGTTCCGGTCCTTCAGAAACATGTTCTGGCGCTTCCGGAACATGTTCCGACGCTTCCGGAACATGTTCCGGCGGTTCCGGAACATGATCCGGCGCTTCTGGAACATGTTCCGGTGCTTCCAGAACATGTTCCGTCGCTTCCGGAACATGTTCCGGCGCTTCCGGAACATGTTCCGGTCTTTCCGGAACATGTTCCGGTCCTTCCGGAACATGTTCCGGCCCTTCCGGAACATGTTCCAGTGCTTCCGGGACATGTTCCGGTGCTTCCGGAACATGTTCCGGTGCTTCCGGAACATGTTCCGGTGCTTCCGGAACATGTTCCGGTCCTTGCGGAACATGTTCCGGTGCCTCCGGAAGATGTTCCGGTCCTTCCGGAACATGTTCCGGCGCTTCCGGAACATGTTCCGGTGCTTCCGGAACAGGTTCCGGTGCTTCCGGAACATGTTCCGGTGCCTCCGGAACATGTTCCGGTGCTTCCGGAACATGTTCCGGTGCTTCCGGAACATGTTCCGGCGCTTCCGGAACATGTTCCGGTCCTTCCGGAACATGTTCCGGCGCTTCCGGAACATGTTCCGGCGCTTCCGGAACATGTTCCGGTCCTTCCGGAACATGTTCCGGTCCTTCCGGAACATGTTCCGGTTCTTCCGGAACATGTCCCGGCGCTTCCGGAACATGTTCCGGACGGACCGGAACATGTTCCGGTCCTTCTGAAACATGTTCCGGTCTTTCCCGAACATGTTCCGGTCCTTCCGGAACATGTTCCGGTGCTTCCGGAACATGTTCCGGTGCTTCCGGAACATGTTCCGGTGCTTCCGGAACATGTTCCGGAGCTTCCGGAACATGTTCCGGCGCTTCCGGAACATGTTCCGGTCCTTCCGGAACATGTTCCGGTCCTTCCAGAACATGTTCCGGCGCTTCCGGAACATGTTCCGGTCCTTCCGGAACATGTTCCGGCGCTTCCGGAACATGTTCCGGCGCTTCCGGAACATGTTCCGGTCCTTCCGGAACATGTTCCGGCGCTTCCGGAACATGTTCCGGCGCTTCCGGAACATGTTCCGGTCCTTCTGAAACATGTTCCGGTCTTTCCCGAACATGTTCCGGTCCTTCCGGAACATGTTCCGGCGCTTCCGGAACATTATCCGGCGCTTCCGGAACACGATCCGGCGCTTCCGGAACATGTTCTGGCGCTTCCGAAACATGTTCCGCTCCTTCCGGAACATGTTCCGGCGCTTCCAGAACATGTTCCGGCGCTTCCGGAACATGTTCCGGTCCTTCCGGAACATGTTCCGGCGCTTCCAGAACATGTTCCGGCGCTTCCGGAACATGTTCCGGCGCTTCCGGAACATGTTCGGGTGCTTCCGGAACATGTTCCGGAGCTTCCGGAACATGTTCCGGGGCTTCCGGAACATGTTCCGGCGCTTCCGGAACGTGTTCCGGCGCTTCCGGAACATGTTCCGGTCCTTCCGGAACATGTTCCGGCGCTTCCGGAACATGTTCCGGCGCTTCCGGAACATGTTCCGGCGCTTCCGGAACATGTTCCGGTCCTTCCGGAACATGTTCCGGCGCTTCCGGAACATGTTCCGGTCCTTCCGGAACATGTTCTGGCGCTTCCGGAACATGTTCCGACGCTTCCGGAACATGTTCCGGCGGTTCCGGAACATGATCCGGCGCTTCCAGAACATGTTCCGGTGCTTCCAGAACATGTTCCGTCGCTTCCGGAACATGTTCCGGCGCTTCCGGAACATGTTCCGGTCTTTCCGGAACATGTTCCGGTCCTTCCGGAACATGTTCCGGCCCTTCCGGAACATGTTCCAGTGCTTCCGGAACATGTTCCGGTGCTTCCGGAACATGTTCCGGTGCTTCCGGAACATGTTCCGGTGCTTCCGGAACATGTTCCGGTCCTTCCGGAACATGTTCCGGTGCCTCCGGAAGATGTTCCGGTCCTTCCGGAACATGTTCCTGCGCTTCCGGAACATGTTCCGATGCTTCCGGAACAGGTTCCGGTGCTTCCGGAACATGTTCCGGTGCCTCCGGAACATGTTCCGGTGCTTCCGGAACATGTTCCGGTGCTTCCGGAACATGTTCCGGTGCTTCCGGAAAATGTTCCGGTCCTTCCGGAACATGTTCCGGCGCTTCCGGAACATGTTCCGGCGCTTCCGGAACATGTTCCGGTGCCTCCGGAACATGTTCCGGCGATTCCGGAACATGTTCCGGTCCTTCCGGAACATGTTCCGGTCCTTCCAGAACATGTTCCGGTTCTTTCGGAACATGTTCCGGTTCTTCCGGAACATGTTCCGGTGCGCTTCCGGAACATGTTCCGGTGCTTCCGGAACATGTTCCGGCGCTGTTCAGGCGCTTCCGGAACATGTTCCGGAGCTTCCGGAACATGTTCCGGCGCTTCCAGAACATGTTCCGGCGCTTCCGGAACATGTTCCGGCGCTTCCGGAACATGTTCCGGTCCTTCCGGAACATGTTCCGGCGCTTCCGGAACATGTTCCGGTCCTTCCAGAACATGTTCTGGCGCTTCCGGAACATGTTCCGACGCTTGCGGAACATGATCCGGCGCTTCTGGAACATGTTCCGGCGCTTCCGGAACATGTTCCGGCGCTTCCGGAACATGTTCCGGTCTTTCCGGAACATGTTCCGGTCCTTCCGGAACATGTTCCGGCCCTTCCGGAACATGTTCCAGTGCTTCCGGAACATGTTCCGGTCCTTCCGGAACATGTTCCGGTGCTTCCGGAACATGTTCCGGTCCTTCCGGAACATGTTCCGGTGCTTCCGGAACATGTTCCGGCGCTTCCGGAACATGTTCCGGTCCTTCCGGAACATGTTCTGGCGCTTCCGGAACATGTTCCGACGCTTCCGGAAAATGTTCCGGCGCTTCCGGAACATGATCCGGCGCTTCTGGAACATGTTCCGGTGCTTCCAGAACATGTTCCGGCGCTTCCGGAACATGTTCCGGCGCTTCCGGAACATGTTCCGGTCTTTCCGGAACATGTTCCGGTCCTTCCGGAACATGTTCCGGCCCTTCCATGTTCCAGTGCTTCCGGAACATGTTCCGGTGCTTCCGGAACATGTTCCGGTCCTTCCGGAACATGTTCCGGTGCTTCCGGAACATGTTCCGGTCCTTCCGGAACATGTTCCGGCGCTTCCGGAACATGTTCCGGTGCTTCCGGAACATGTTCCGGTCCTTCCGGAACATGTTCCGGTGCCTCCGGAAGATGTTCCGGTCCTTCCGGAACATGTTTCGGCGCTTCCGGAACATGTTCCGGTGCTTCCGGAACAGGTTCCAGTGCTTCCGGAACATGTTCCGGTGCTTCCGGAACATGTTCCGGTGCTTCCGGAGCATGTTCCGGTGCCTCCGGAACATGTTCCGGCGATTCCGGAACATGTTCCGGCGCTTCCGGAACATGTTCCGGCGCTTCCGGAACATGTTCCGGTGCTTCCGGAACATGTTCCGGTGCTTCCGGAACATGTTCCGGTCCTTCCGGAACATGTTCCGGCGCTTCCGGAACATGTTCCGGCGCTTCCGGAACATGTTCCGGCGATTCCGGAACATGTTCCGGTCCTTCCAGAACATGTTCCGGTCCTTCCGGAACATGTTCCGGTTCTTCCGGAACATGTTCCGGTGCGCTTCCGGAACATGTTCCGGTCCTTCCGGAACATGTTCCGGCGCTTCCGGAAAATGTTCCGGCGCTTCCGGAACATGTTCCGGTCCTTCCGAAACATGTTCCGGTCCTTCCGGAGCATGTTCCGGTCCTTCCGGAACATGTTCCGGTGCTTCCGGAACATGTTCCGGCGCTTCCGGAACATGTTCCGGTGCTTCCGGAACATGTTCCGGTCCTTCCGGAACATGTTCCGGAAGCGTCGGAACATGTTCCGGTCCTTCCGGAACATGTTCCGGTCCTTCCGGAACATGTTCCGGCCCTTCCGGAACATGTTCCAGTGCTTCCGGAACATGTTCCGGTGCTTCCGGAACATGTTCCGGTCCTTCCGGAACATGTTCCGGTGCTTCCGGAACATGTTCCGGTGCTTCCGGAACATGTTCCGGTCCTTCCGGAACATGTTCCGGTGCCTCCGGAAGATGTTCCGGTCCTTCCGGAACATGTTCCGGCGCTTCCGGAACATGTTCCGGTGCTTCCGGAACAGGTTCCAGTGCTTCCGGAACATGTTCCGGTGCTTCCGGAGCATGTTCCGGTGCCTCCGGAACATGTTCCGGCGATTCCGGAACATGTTCCGGCGCTTCCGGAACATGTTCCGGCGCTTCCGGAACATGTTCCGGTGCTTCCGGAACATGTTCCGGTGCTTCCGGAACATGTTCCGGTCCTTCCGGAACATGTTCCGGCGCTTCCGGAACATGTTCCGGCGCTTCCGGAACATGTTCCGGCGATTCCGGAACATGTTGCGGTCCTTCCGGAACATGTTCCGGTCCTTCCGGAACATGTTCCGGTTCTTCCGGAACATGTTCCGGTGCGCTTCCGGAACATGTTCCGGTGCTTCCGGAACATGTTCCGGCGCTTCCGGAAAATGTTCCGGCGCTTCCGGAACATGTTCCGGTCCTTCCGAAACATGTTCCGGTCCTTCCGGAGCATGTTCCGGTCCTTCCGGAACATGTTCCGGTGCTTCCGGAACATGTTCCGGCGCTTCCGGAACATGTTCCGGTGCTTCCGGAACAGGTTCCAGTGCTTCCGGAACATGTTCCGGTGCTTCCGGAACATGTTCCGGGGCTTCCGGAGCATGTTCCGGTGCCTCCGGAACATGTTCCGGCGATTCCGGAACATGTTCCGGCGCTTCCGGAACATGTTCCGGCGCTTCCGGAACATGTTCCGGTGCTTCCGGAACATGTTCCGGTGCTTCCGGAACATGTTCCGGTCCTTCCGGAACATGTTCCGGCGCTTCCGGAACATGTTCCGGCGCTTCCGGAACATGTTCCGGCGATTCCGGAACATGTTCCGGTCCTTCCGGAACATGTTCCGGTCCTTCCGGAACATGTTCCGGTTCTTCCGGAACATGTTCCGGTGCGCTTCCGGAACATGTTCCGGTGCTTCCGGAACATGTTCCGGCGCTTCCGGAAAATGTTCCGGCGCTTCCGGAACATGTTCCGGTCCTTCCGAAACATGTTCCGGTCCTTCCGGAGCATGTTCCGGTCCTTCCGGAACATGTTCCGGTGCTTCCGGAACATGTTCCGGAAGCGTCGGAACATGTTCCGGTCCTTCCGGAACATGTTCCGGTCCTTCCGGAACATGTTCCGGAAGCGTCGGAACATGTTCCGGTCCTTCCGGAACATGTTCCGGTCCTTCCGGAACATGTTCCGGCCCTTCCGGAACATGTTCCAGTGCTTCCGGAACATGTTCCGGTGCTTCCGGAACATGTTCCGGTCCTTCCGGAACATGTTCCGGTGCTTCCGGAACATGTTCCGGTGCTTCCGGAACATGTTCCGGTCCTTCCGGAACATGTTCCGGTGCCTCCGGAAGATGTTCCGGTCCTTCCGGAACATGTTCCGGCGCTTCCGGAACATGTTCCGGTGCTTCCGGAACAGGTTCCGGTGCTTCCGGAACATGTTCCGGTGCCTCCGGAACATGTTCCGGTGCTTCCGGAACATGTTCCGGTGCTTCCAGAACATGTTCCGGTCCTTCCGGAACATGTTCCGGTCCTTCCGGAACATGTTCCGGTGCCTCCGGAACATGTTCCGGCGATTCCGGAACATGTTCCGGCGCTTCCGGAACATGTTCCGGCGCTTCCGGAACATGTTCCGGTGCTTCCGGAACATGTTCCGGTGCTTCCGGAAAATGTTCCGGTCCTTCCGGAACATGTTCCGGCGCTTCCGGAACATATTCCGACGCTTGCGGAACATGTTCCGGCGCCTCCGGAACATGTTCCGGCGATTCCGGAACATGTTCCGGTCCTTCCGGAACATGTTCCGGTCCTTCCGGAACATGTTCCGGTTCTTTCGGAACATGTTCCGGTTCTTCCGGAACATGTTCCGGTGCGCTTCCGGAACATGTTCCGGTGCTTCCGGAACATGTTCCGGCGCTGTTCAGGCGCTTCCGGAACATGTTCCGGAGCTTCCGGAACATGTTCCGGGGCTTCCGGAACATGTTCCGGCGCTTCCGGAACATGTTCCGGTCCTTCCGGAACATGTTCCGGCGCTTCCAGAACATGTTCCGGCGCTTCCAGAACATGTTCCGGTCCTTCCGGAACATGTTCCGGTCCTTCCGGAACATGTTCCGGTGCTTCCGGAACATGTTCCGGCGCTTCCGGAACATGTTCCGGTCCTTCCGGAACATGTTCTGGCGCTTCCGGAACATGTTCCGACGCTTCCGGAACATGTTCCGGCGCTTCCGGAACATGATCCGGCGCTTCTGGAACATGTTCCGGTGCTTCCAGAACATGTTCCGGCGCTTCCGGAACATGTTCCGG
Organism: Eutreptiella sp. 'Long Island Sound 2002'; assembly: GCA_964036045.1. Classification (NCBI taxonomy): domain Eukaryota; phylum Euglenozoa; class Euglenophyceae; order Eutreptiales; family Eutreptiaceae; genus Eutreptiella; species Eutreptiella sp. 'Long Island Sound 2002'. Next base: position 9,720,274 of record OZ038395.1, read on the forward strand.
CGCTTCCGGAACATGTTCCGGTCTTTCCGGAACATGTTCCGGTCCTTCCGGAACATGTTCCGGTCCTTCCGGAACATGTTCTGGCTTCTGGCGCTTCCGGAACATGTTCCGACGCTTCCGGAACATGTTCCGGCGCTTCCGGAACATGATCCGGCGCTTCTGGAACATGTTCCGGTGCTTCCAGAACATGTTCCGGCGCTTCCGGAACATGTTCCGGTCCTTCCGGAACATGTTCCGGTGCTTCCGGAACATGTTCCGGTGCTTCCGGAACATGTTCCGGTCCTTCCGGAACATGTTCCGGTCCTTCCGGAACATGTTCCGGCGCTTCCGGAACATGTTCCGGTCCTTCCGGAACATGTTCTGGCGCTTCCGGAACATGTTCCGACGCTTCCGGAACATGTTCCGGCGCTTCCGGAACATGATCCGGCGCTTCCGGAACATGTTCCGGTGCTTCCGGAACAGGTTCCGGTGCTTCCGGAACATGTTCCGGTGCCTCCGGAACATGTTCCGGTGCTTCCGGAACATGTTCCGGTGCTTCCGGAACATGTTCCGGTCCTTCCGGAACATGTTCCGGCCCTTCCGGAACATGTTCCAGTGCTTCCGGAACATGTTCCGGTGCTTCCGGAACATGTTCCGGTCCTTCCGGAACATGTTCCGGTGCTTCCGGAACATGTTCCGGTCCTTCCGGAACATGTTCCGGTCCTTCCGGAACATGTTCCGGTGCCTCCGGAAGATGTTCCGGTCCTTCCGGAACAGGTTCCGGCGCTTCCGGAACATGTTCCGGTGCTTCCGGAACAGGTTCCGGTGCTTCCGGAACATGTTCCGGTGCCTCCGGAACATGTTCCGGTGCTTCCGGAACATGTTCCGGTGCTTCCGGAACATGTTCCGGTGCTTCCGGAACATGTTCCGGTGCCTCCGGAACATGTTCCGGCGATTCCGGAACACGTTCCGGCGCTTCCGTAACATGTTCCGGCGCTTCCGGAACATGTTCCGGTGCTTCCGGAACATGTTCCGGTGCTTCCGGAAAATGTTCCGGTCCTTCCGGAACATGTTCCGGCGCTTCCGGAACATGTTCCGGCGCTTCTGGAACATGTTCCGGCGCCTCCGGAACATGTTCCGGCGATTCCGGAACATGTTCCGGTCCTTCCGGAACATGTTCCGGTCCTTCCGGAACATGTTCCGGTTCTTTCGGAACATGTTCCGGTTCTTCCGGAACATGTTCCGGTGCGCTTCCGGAACATGTTCCGGTGCTTCCGGAACATGTTCCGGCGCTGTTCAGGCGCTTCCGGAACATGTTCCGGTGCTTCCGGAACATGTTCCGGGGCTTCCGGAACATGTTCCGGGGCTTCCGGAACATGTTCCGGCGCTTCCGGAACATGTTCCGGGGCTTCCGGAACATGTTCCGGTCCTTCCGGAACATGTTCCGGTGCTTCCGGAACATGTTCCGGCGGTTCCGGAACATGTTCCGGTCCTTCCGGAACATGTTCTGGCGCTTCCGGAACATGTTCCGACGCTTCCGGAACATGTTCCGGCGCTTCCGGAACATGATCCGGCGCTTCTGGAACATGTTCCGGTGCTTCCAGAACATGTTCCGGCGCTTCCGGAACATGTTCCGGTGCTTCCGGAACATGTTCCGGCGCTTCCGGAACATGTTCCGGTCCTTCCGGAACATGTTCCGGTCCTTCCGGAACATGTTCCGGTCCTTCTGGAACATGTTCGAGTCTTTCCCGAACATGTTCCGGTCCTTCCGGAACATGTTCCGGCGCTTCCGGAACATGATCCGGCGCTTCCGGAACATGATCCGGCGCTTCCGGAACATGTTCCGGCGCTTCCGAAACATGTTCCGCTCCTTCCGGAACATGTTCCGGCGCTTCCAGAACATGTTCCGGCGCTTCCGGAACATGTTCCGGTCCTTCCGGAACATGTTCCGGCGCTTCCGGAACGTGTTCCGGTCCTTCCGGAACATGTTCCGGTGCTTCCGGAACATGTTCCGGCGCTTCCGGAACATGTTCCGGCGCTTCCGGAACATGTTCCGGTCCTTCCGGAACATGTTCCGGCACTTCCCGAACATGTTCCGGCGCTTCCGGAACATGTTCCGGCGCTTCCGGAACATGGGAACATGTTCCGGTCCTTCCGGAAAATGTTCCGGAAGGACCGGAACATGTTCCGTTCCTTCCGCAACATGTTCCGGTGCCTCCGCAACATGTTCCGGTGCTTCCGGAACATGTTCCGGTGCTTCCGGAACATGTTCCGGTCCTTCCGGAACATGTTCCGGTCCTTCCGGAACATGTTCCGGTGCCTCCGGAACATGTTCCGGCGATTCCGGAACATGTTCCGGCGCTTCCGGAACATGTTCCGGCGCCTCCGGAACATGTTCCGGCGATTCCGGAACATGTTCCGGTCCTTCCGGAACATGTTCCGGTCCTTCCGGAACATGTTCCGGTTCTTTCGGAACATGTTCCGGTTCTTCCGGAACATGTTCCGGCGCTTCCGGAACATGTTCCGGCGCTTCCGGAACATGTTCCGGTGCTTCCGGAACATGTTCCGGCGCTGTTCAGGCGCTTCCGGACCATGTTCCGGTGCTTCCGGAACATGTTCCGGTCCTTCCGAAACATGTTCCGGTCCTTCCGGAGCATGTTCCGGTCCTTCCGGAACATGTTCCCGTCCTTCCAAAACATGTTCCGGCGCTTCCGGAACATGTTCCGGTGCTTCCGGAACATGTTCCGGTGCTTCCGGAACATGTTCCGGCGCTTCCGGAACATGTTCCGGCGCTTCCGGAACAGGTTCCGGAACTTCAGGTACATGTTCCGGCGCTTCCGGAACATGTTCCGGTCCTTCCGGAACATGTTCCGGCGCCTCTGGAACATGTTCCGGTGCTTCCGGAACATGTTCCGGTCCTTCCGGAACATGTTCCGGCGCTTCCGGAACATGTTCCGGCGCTTCCGGAACATGTTCCGGTGCTTCGGGAACATGTTCCGGTCCTTCCGGAACATGTTCCGGTCCTTGAGGAACATGTTTCGGCGCTTCCGGAACATGTTCCAGTCCTTCCGGAACATGTTCCGGCGCTTCCGGAACATGTTCCGGTCCTTCCGGAAAATGCTCGGGTCCTTCCGGAACATGTTCCGGCGCTTCCGGAACACGTTCCGGCGCTTCCGGAACATGTTCCGGTCCTTCCGGAACATGTTCCCGTCCTTCCAAAACATGTTCCGGCGCTTCCGGAACATGTTCCGGTGCTTCCGGAACATGTTCCGGTGCTTCCGGAACATGTTCCGGCGCTTCCGGAACATGTTCCGGCGCTTCCGGAACAGGTTCCGGAACTTCAGGTACATGTTCCGGCGCTTCCGGAACATGTTCCGGTCCTTCCGGAACATGTTCCGGCGCCTCTGGAACATGTTCCGGTGCTTCCGGAACATGTTCCGGTCCTTCCGGAACATGTTCCGGCGCTTCCGGAACATGTTCCGGCGCTTCCGGAACATGTTCCGGTGCTTCGGGAACATGTTCCGGTCCTTCCGGAACATGTTCCGGTCCTTCCGGAACATGTTTCGGCGCTTCCGGAACATGTTCCAGTCCTTCCGGAACATGTTCCGGCGCTTCCGGAACATGTTCCGGTCCTTCCGGAAAATGCTCGGGTCCTTCCGGAACATGTTCCGGCGCTTCCGGAACACGTTCCGGCGCTTCCGGAACATGTTCCGGTCCTTCCGGAACATGTTCCGGTCCTTCCGGAACATGTTCCGGCGCTTCCGGAACATGTTCCGGCGCTTCCGGAACATGTTCCGGTCCTTCCGGAACATGTTCCGGTCCTTCCGGAACATGTTCCGGCGCTTCCGGAACATGTTCCGGTGCTTCCGGAACATGTTCCGGTGCTTCCGGAACATGTTCCGGTGTTTCCGGAACATGTTCCGGCGCTTCCGGAACATGTTCCGGCGCTTCCGGAACATGTTCCGGTCCTTCCGGAACATGTTCCGGTCCTTCCGGAACATGTTCCGGCGCTTCCGGAACATGTTCCGGTGCTTCCGGAACATGTTCCGGTGCTTCCGGAACATGTTCCGGTGTTTCCGGAACATGTTCCGGTGCTTCCGGAACATGTTCCGGTGCTTCCGGAACATGCTCCGGTGCTTCCGGAACATGTTCCGGTCCTTCCGGAACATGTTGCGGCGCTTCCGGAACATGTTCCGGCGCTTCCGGAACATGTTCCGGTGCTTCCGGAACATGTTCCGGCGCTGTTCAGGCGCTTCAAGACCATGTTCCGGTGCTTCCGGAACATGTTCCGGTGCTTCCGGAACATGTTCCGGCGCTTTCGGAACATGTTCCGGCGCTTCCGGAACATGTTCCGGTCCTTCCGAAACATGTTCCGGTCCTTCCGGAGCATGTTCCGGTCCTTCCGGAACATGTTCCGGTCCTTCCAAAACATGTTCCGGCGCTTCCGGAACATGTTCCGGTGCTTCCGGAACATGTTCCGGTGCTTCCGGAACATGTTCCGGCGCTTCCGGAACATGTTCCGGCGCTTCCGGAACATGTTCCGGAACTTCAGGAACATGTTCCGGCGCTTCCGGAACATGTTCCGGTCCTTCCGGAACATGTTCCGGCGCCTCCGGAACATGTTCCGGTGCTTCCGGAACATGTTCCGGTGCTTCCGGAACATGTTCCGGTCCTTCCGGAACATGTTCCGGCGCTTCCGGAACATGTTCCGGCGCTCCCGGAACATGTTCCGGTGCTTCGGGAACATGTTCCGGTCCTTCCGGAACATGTTCCGGTCCTTCCGGAACATGTTTCGGCGCTTCCGGAACATGTTCCAGTCCTTCCGGAACATGTTCCGGCGCTTCCGGAACATGTTCCGGTCCTTCCGGAAAATGCTCGGGTCCTTCCGGAACATGTTCCGGCGCTTCCGGAACACGTTCCGGCGCTTCCGGAACATGTTCCGGTCCTTCCGGAACATGTTCCGGTCCTTCCGGAACATGTTCCGGCGCTTCCGGAACATGTTCCGGCGCTTCCGGAACATGTTCCGGTCCTTCCGGAACATGTTCCGGCGCTTCCGGAACATGTTCCGGCGCTTCCGGAACATGTTCCGGTGCTTCCGGAACATGTTCCGGTGCTTCCGGAACATGTTCCGGTGCTTCCGGAACATGTTCCGGTGCTTCCGGAACATGTTCCGGTGCTTCCGGAACATGTTCCGGCGCTTCCGGAACATGTTCCGGTGCTTCCGGAACATGTTCCGGCGCTTCCGGAACATGTTCCGGTCCTTCCGGAACATGTTCCGGTCCTTCCGGAACATGTTCCGGTCCTTCTGGAACATGTTCGAGTCTTTCCCGAACATGTTCCGGTCCTTCCGGAACATGTTCCGGCGCTTCCGGAACATGATCCGGCGCTTCCGGAACATGATCCGGCGCTTCCGGAACATGTTCCGGCGCTTCCGAAACATGTTCCGCTCCTTCCGGAACATGTTCCGGCGCTTCCAGAACATGTTCCGGCGCTTCCGGAACATGTTCCGGTCCTTCCGGAACATGTTCCGGCGCTTCCGGAACGTGTTCCGGTCCTTCCGGAACATGTTCCGGTGCTTCCGGAACATGTTCCGGCGCTTCCGGAACATGTTCCGGCGCTTCCGGAACATGTTCCGGTCCTTCCGGAACATGTTCCGGCACTTCCCGAACATGTTCCGGCGCTTCCGGAACATGTTCCGGCGCTTCCGGAACATGGGAACATGTTCCGGTCCTTCCGGAAAATGTTCCGGAAGGACCGGAACATGTTCCGTTCCTTCCGCAACATGTTCCGGTGCCTCCGCAACATGTTCCGGTGCTTCCGGAACATGTTCCGGTGCTTCCGGAACATGTTCCGGTCCTTCCGGAACATGTTCCGGTCCTTCCGGAACATGTTCCGGTGCCTCCGGAACATGTTCCGGCGATTCCGGAACATGTTCCGGCGCTTCCGGAACATGTTCCGGCGCCTCCGGAACATGTTCCGGCGATTCCGGAACATGTTCCGGTCCTTCCGGAACATGTTCCGGTCCTTCCGGAACATGTTCCGGTTCTTTCGGAACATGTTCCGGTTCTTCCGGAACATGTTCCGGCGCTTCCGGAACATGTTCCGGCGCTTCCGGAACATGTTCCGGTGCTTCCGGAACATGTTCCGGCGCTGTTCAGGCGCTTCCGGACCATGTTCCGGTGCTTCCGGAACATGTTCCGGTCCTTCCGAAACATGTTCCGGTCCTTCCGGAGCATGTTCCGGTCCTTCCGGAACATGTTCCCGTCCTTCCAAAACATGTTCCGGCGCTTCCGGAACATGTTCCGGCGCTTCCGGAACAGGTTCCGGAACTTCAGGTACATGTTCCGGCGCTTCCGGAACATGTTCCGGTCCTTCCGGAACATGTTCCGGCGCCTCTGGAACATGTTCCGGTGCTTCCGGAACATGTTCCGGTCCTTCCGGAACATGTTCCGGCGCTTCCGGAACATGTTCCGGCGCTTCCGGAACATGTTCCGGTGCTTCGGGAACATGTTCCGGTCCTTCCGGAACATGTTCCGGTCCTTGAGGAACATGTTTCGGCGCTTCCGGAACATGTTCCAGTCCTTCCGGAACATGTTCCGGCGCTTCCGGAACATGTTCCGGTCCTTCCGGAAAATGCTCGGGTCCTTCCGGAACATGTTCCGGCGCTTCCGGAACACGTTCCGGCGCTTCCGGAACATGTTCCGGTCCTTCCGGAACATGTTCCCGTCCTTCCAAAACATGTTCCGGCGCTTCCGGAACATGTTCCGGTGCTTCCGGAACATGTTCCGGTGCTTCCGGAACATGTTCCGGCGCTTCCGGAACATGTTCCGGCGCTTCCGGAACAGGTTCCGGAACTTCAGGTACATGTTCCGGCGCTTCCGGAACATGTTCCGGTCCTTCCGGAACATGTTCCGGCGCCTCTGGAACATGTTCCGGTGCTTCCGGAACATGTTCCGGTCCTTCCGGAACATGTTCCGGCGCTTCCGGAACATGTTCCGGCGCTTCCGGAACATGTTCCGGTGCTTCGGGAACATGTTCCGGTCCTTCCGGAACATGTTCCGGTCCTTCCGGAACATGTTTCGGCGCTTCCGGAACATGTTCCAGTCCTTCCGGAACATGTTCCGGCGCTTCCGGAACATGTTCCGGTCCTTCCGGAAAATGCTCGGGTCCTTCCGGAACATGTTCCGGCGCTTCCGGAACACGTTCCGGCGCTTCCGGAACATGTTCCGGTCCTTCCGGAACATGTTCCGGTCCTTCCGGAACATGTTCCGGCGCTTCCGGAACATGTTCCGGCGCTTCCGGAACATGTTCCGGTCCTTCCGGAACATGTTCCGGTCCTTCCGGAACATGTTCCGGCGCTTCCGGAACATGTTCCGGTGCTTCCGGAACATGTTCCGGTGCTTCCGGAACATGTTCCGGTGTTTCCGGAACATGTTCCGGCGCTTCCGGAACATGTTCCGGCGCTTCCGGAACATGTTCCGGTCCTTCCGGAACATGTTCCGGTCCTTCCGGAACATGTTCCGGCGCTTCCGGAACATGTTCCGGTGCTTCCGGAACATGTTCCGGTGCTTCCGGAACATGTTCCGGTGTTTCCGGAACATGTTCCGGTGCTTCCGGAACATGTTCCGGTGCTTCCGGAACATGCTCCGGTGCTTCCGGAACATGTTCCGGTCCTTCCGGAACATGTTGCGGCGCTTCCGGAACATGTTCCGGTGCTTCCGGAACACGTTCCGGTGCTTCCGGAACATGTTCCGGCGCTGTTCAGGCGCTTCAAGACCATGTTCCGGTGCTTCCGGAACATGTTCCGGTGCTTCCGGAACATGTTCCGGCGCTTTCGGAACATGTTCCGGCGCTTCCGGAACATGTTCCGGTCCTTCCGAAACATGTTCCGGTCCTTCCGGAGCATGTTCCGGTCCTTCCGGAACATGTTCCGGTCCTTCCAAAACATGTTCCGGCGCTTCCGGAACATGTTCCGGTGCTTCCGGAACATGTTCCGGTGCTTCCGGAACATGTTCCGGCGCTTCCGGAACATGTTCCGGCGCTTCCGGAACATGTTCCGGAACTTCAGGAACATGTTCCGGCGCTTCCGGAACATGTTCCGGTCCTTCCGGAACATGTTCCGGCGCCTCCGGAACATGTTCCGGTGCTTCCGGAACATGTTCCGGTGCTTCCGGAACATGTTCCGGTCCTTCCGGAACATGTTCCGGCGCTTCCGGAACATGTTCCGGCGCTCCCGGAACATGTTCCGGTGCTTCGGGAACATGTTCCGGTCCTTCCGGAACATGTTCCGGTCCTTCCGGAACATGTTTCGGCGCTTCCGGAACATGTTCCAGTCCTTCCGGAACATGTTCCGGCGCTTCCGGAACATGTTCCGGTCCTTCCGGAAAATGCTCGGGTCCTTCCGGAACATGTTCCGGCGCTTCCGGAACACGTTCCGGCGCTTCCGGAACATGTTCCGGTCCTTCCGGAACATGTTCCGGTCCTTCCGGAACATGTTCCGGTCCTTCCGGAACATGTTCCGGCGCTTCCGGAACATGTTCCGGCGCTTCCGGAACATGTTCCGGCGCTTCCGGAACATGTTCCGGTGCTTCCGGAACATGTTCCGGTGCTTCCGGAACATGTTCCGATGCTTCCGGAACATGTTCCGGTGCTTCCGGAACATGTTCCGGTGCTTCCGGAACATGCTCCGGTGCTTCCGGAACATGTTCCGGTCCTTCCGGAACATGTTGCGGCGCTTCCGGAACATGTTCCGGTGCTTCCGGAACGTGTTCCGGTCCTTCCGGAACATGTTCCGGTGCTTCCGGAACATGTTCCGGCGCTTCCGGAACATGTTCCGGCGCTTCCGGAACATGTTCCGGTCCTTCCGGAACATGTTCCGGTGCTTCCGGAACATGTTCCGGTGCTTCCGGAACATGTTCCGGTCCTTCCGGAACATGTTCCGGCGCTTCCGGAACATGTTCCGGTCCTTCCGGAACATGTTCCGGTGCTTCCGGAACATGTTCCGGCGCTTCCCGAACATGTTCCGGTGCTTCCGGAACGTGTTCCGGTCCTTCCGGAACATGTTCCGGTGCTTCCCGAACATGTTCCGGCGCTTCCGGAACATGTTCCGGTCCTTCCGGAACATGTTCCGGCGCTTCCGGAACATGTTCCGGTCCTTCCCGAACATGTTCCGGCGCTTCCGGAACATGTTCCGGCGCTTCCGGAACATGTTCCGGTGCTTCCGGAACATGTTCCGGTGTTTCCGGAACATGTTCCGGCGCTTCCGGAACATGTTCCGGTGCTTCCGGAACATGTTCCGGTCCTTCCGGAACATGTTCCGGTCCTTCCGGAACATGTTCCGGTGCTTCCGGAACATGTTCCGGTCCTTCCGGAACATGTTCCGTTCCTTCCGGAAGATGTTCCGGTCCTTCCGGAACATGTTCCGGCGGTTCCGGAACATGTTCCGGTGCTTCCGGAACATGTTTCGGTGCTTCCGGAACATGTTCCGGTCCTTCCGGAACATGTTCCGGCGCTTCCGGAACATGTTCCGGTCCTTCCGGAACATGTTCCGGTCCTTCCGGAACATGTTCCGGTGCTTCCGGAACATGTTCCGGTGCTTCCGGAACATGTTCCGGTCCTTCCGGAACATGTTCCGGCGCTTCCGGAACATGTTCCGGTGCTTCCGGAACATGTTCCGGTGCTTCCAGAACATGTTCCGGTGCTTCCGGAACATGTTCCGGCGCTTCCGGAACATGCTCCGGTGCTTCCGGAACGTGTTCCGGTCCTTCCGGCGCTTCCGGAACATGCTCCGGTGCTTCCGGAACGTGTTCCGGTCCTTCCGGCGCTTCCGGAACATGCTCCGGTGCTTCCGGAACGTGTTCCGGTCCTTCCGGAACACGTTCCGGCGCTTCCGGAACATGATCCGGCGCTTCCGGAACATGTTCCGGCGCTTCCGGAACATGTTCCGGTGCTTCCGGAACATGTTCCGGTCCTTCCGGAACATGTTCCGGCGCTTCCGGAACATGTTCCGTTCCTTCCGGAACATGTTCCGGTGCTTCCGGAACATGTTCCGGCGCTTCCGGAACATGTTCCGGTGCTTCCGGAACGTGTTCCGGTCCTTCCGGAACATGTTCCGGTGCTTCCAGAACATGTTCCGGCGCTTCCGGAACATGTTCCGGTCCTTCCGGAACATGTTCCGGCGCTTCCGGAACATGTTCCGGTCCTTCCGGAACATGTTCCGGCGCTTCCGGAACATGTTCCGGTCCTTCCGGAACATGTTCCGGCGCTTCCGGAACATGTTCCGGCGCTTCCGTAACATGTTCCGGTGCTTCCGGAACATGTTCCGGTGTTTCCGGAACATGTTCCGGCGCTTCCGGAACATGTTCCGGTGCTTCCGGAACATGTTCCGGTGCTTCCGGAACATGTTCCGGTGCTTCCGGAACATGTTCCGGTGCTTCCGGAACATGTTCCGTTCCTTCCGGAAGATGTTACGGTCCTTCCGGAACATGTTCCGGCGGTTCCGGAACATGTTCCGGTGCTTCCGGAACATGTTTCGGTGCTTCCGGAACATGTTCCGGTCCTTCCGGAACATGTTCCGGCGCTTCCGGAACATGTTCCGGTGCTTCCGGAACATGTTCCGGTCCTTCCGGAACATGTTCCGGTCCTTCCGGAACATGTTCCGGCGCTTCCGGAACATGCTCCGGTGCTTCCGGAACGTGTTCCGGTGCTTCCGGAAGACGTTCCGGTGCTTCCGGAACATGTTCCGGCGCTTCCGGAACATGTTCCGGCGCTTCCGGAACATGTTCCGGTGCTTCCGGAACATGTTCCGGTGCTTCCGGAACATGTTCCGGTCCTTCCGGAACATGTTCCGGCGCTTCCGGAACATGTTCCGGTCCTTCCGGAACATGTTCCGGTGCTTCCGGAACATGTTCCGGTCCTTCCGGAACATGTTCCGGCGCTTCCGGAACATGTTCCGGTCCTTCCGGAACATGTTCCGGTGCTTCCGGAACATGTTCCGGTCCTTCCGGAACATGTTCCGGCGCTTCCGGAACATGCTCCGGTGCTTCCGGAACGTGTTCCGGTCCTTCCGGAACACGTTCCGGTGCTTCCGGAACATGTTCCGGTCCTTCCGGAACATGTTCCGGCGCTTCCGGAACATGTTCCGGTCCTTCCGGAACATGTTCCGGTGCTTCCGGAACATGTTCCGGCGCTTCCGGAACATGTTCCGGTGCTTCCGGAACGTGTTCCGGTCCTTCCGGAACATGTTCCGGTGCTTCCAGAACATGTTCCGGCGCTTCCGGAACATGTTCCGGTCCTTCCGGAACATGTTCCGGCGCTTCCGGAACATGTTCCGGTCCTTCCGGAACATGTTCCGGCGCTTCCGGAACATGTTCCGGCGCTTCCGGAACATGTTCCGGTGCTTCCGGAACATGTTCCGGCGCTTCCGGAACATGTTCCGGTGCTTCCGGAACATGTTACGGTGCTTCCGGAACATGTTCCGGCGCTTCCGGAACATGTTCCGGTCTTCCGGCGCTTCCGGAACATGTTCCGGTGCTTCCGGAACATGTTCCGGCGCTTCCGAAACATGTTCCGGTCCTTCCGGAACATGTTCCGGTGCTTCCGGAACATGTTCCGGTGCTTCCGGAACATGTTCCGGTCCTTCCGGAACCTGTTCCGGTCCTTCCGGAACATGTTCCGGCGCTTCCGGAACATGTTCCGGCGCTTCCGGAACATGTTCCGGTGCTTCCGGAACATGTTCCGGTCCTTCCGGAACATGTTCCGGTGCTTCCGGAACATGTTTTGGCGCTTCCGGAACATGTTCCGGTCCTTCCGGAAAATGCTCGGGTCCTTCCGGAACATGTTCCGGCGCTTCCGGAACATGTTCCGGTCCTTCCGGAACATGTTCCGGTTCTTCCGGAACATGTTCGGGTCCTTCCAGAACATGTTCCGGCGCTTCCGGAACATGTTCCGGCGCTTCCGGAACATGTTCCGGTCCTTCCGGAACATGTTCCGGCGCTTCGGGAACATGTTCCGGTCCTTCCGGAACATTTTCCGGTCCTTCCGGAACATGTTCCGGTCCTTCCGGAACATCTTCCGGTCCATCCGGAAGATGTTCCGGTCCTTCCGGAACATGTTCCGGTCCTTCCGGAACATGTTCCGGCGCTTCCGGAACATGTTCCGGTCCTTCCGGAACATGTTCCGGCGCTTCCGGAACATGTTCCGGCGCTACCGGAACATGTTCCGGTGCTTCCGGAACATGTTCCGGTGCTTCCGGAACATGTTCCGGTCCTTCCGGAACATGTTCCGGCGCTTCCGGAACATGTTCCGGTGCTTCCGGAACATGTTTCGGCGCTTCCGGAACATGTTCCGGTCCTTCCGGAACATGTTCCGGCGCTTCCGGAACATGTTCCGGTCCTTCCGGAACATGTTCCGGTGCTTCCAGAACATGTTCCGGTCCTTCCAGAACATGTTCCGGCGCTTCGGGAACATGTTCCGGTCCTTCCGGAACATCTTCCGGTCCTTCCGGAACATGTCCCGGTCCTTCCGGAACATCTTCCGGTCCATCCGGAAGATGTTCCGGTCCTTCCGGAACATGTTCCGGTCCTTCCGGAACATGTTCCGGCGCTTCCGGAACATGTTCCGGTCCTTCCGGAACATGTTCCGGCGCTTCCGGAACATGTTCCGGCGCTACCGGAACATGTTCCGGTGCTTCCGGAACATGTTCCGGTCCTTCCGGAACATGTTCCGGCGCTTCCGGAACATGTTCCGGTGCTTCCGGAACATGTTTCGGCGCTTCCGGAACATGTTCCGGTCCTTCCGGAACATGTTCCGGCGCTTCCGGAACATGTTCCGGTCCTTCCGGAACATGTTCCGGTGCTTCCAGAACATGTTCCGGTCCTTCCGGAAGATGTTCCGGCGCTTCCGGAACATGTTCCGGTCCTTCCGGAACATGTTCCGGCGCTTCCGGAACATGTTCCGGCGCTTCCGGAACATGTTCCGGTGCTTCCGGAACATGTTCCGGTGTTTGCGGAACATGTTCCGGTGCTTCCGGAACATGTTCCGGTCCTTCTGGAACATGTTCCGTTCCTTCCGGAAGATGTTCCGGTGCTTCCGGAACATGTTCCGGCGGTTCCAGAACATGTTTCGGTGCTTCCGGAACATGTTCCGGCGCTTCCGGAACATGTTCCGGTGCTTCCGGAACATGTTCCGGCGCTTCCGGAACATGTTCCGGTGCTTCCGGCACATGTTCCGGTCCTTCCGGAACATGTTCCGGCGCTTCCGGAACATGTTCCGGTGCCTCCGGAACATGATCAGGTCCTTCCGGAGCATGTTCCGGTCCTTCCGAAGCATGTTCCGGTCCTTCCCGAACATGTTCCGGTGCTTCCGGAACATGTTCCCGCGCTTCCGGAACATATTCCGGTGCTGCCGGAACATGTTCCGGTGCTTCCGGAACATGTTCCCGCGCTTCCGGAACATATTCCGGTGCTTCCGGAACATGTTCCGGTGCTTCCGGAACATGTTCCGGCGCTTCCGGAACATGTTCCGGTCTTCCGGCGCTTCCGGAACATGTTCCGGTGCTTCCGGAACATGTTCCGGTTCTTCCGGAACATGTTCCCGCGCTTCCGGAACATAGTCCGGGGCTTCCGGAACATGTTCCGGTCTTCCGGCGCTTCCGGAACATGTTCCGGTCCTTCCGGAGCATGTTCCGGTGCTTCCGGAACATGTTCCGGTGCTTCCGGAACATGTTCCGGTGCTTCCGGAACATGTTCCGGTCCTTCCGGAACATGTTCCGGTCCTTCCGGAACATGTTCCGGTGCTTCCGGAACATGTTTCGGCGCTTCCGGAACATGTTCCGGTCCTTCCGGAACATGTTCCGGCGCTTCCGGAACATGTTCCGGCGCTTCCGGAACATGTTCCGGTGCTTCCGGAACATGTTCCGGTCCTTCCGGAACATGTTCCGGAAGCGCCGGAACATGTTCCGGAAGGACCGGAACATGATCCGGTGCTTCCGGAACATGTTCCGTTCTTCCGGCGCTTCCGGAACATGTTCCGGTCCTTCCGGAACATGTTCCGGCGCTTCTGGAACATGTTCCGGTGCTTCCGGAACATGTTCCGGTGCTTCCGGAACATGTTCCGGTCCTTCCGGAACATGTTCTGGTCCTTCCGGAACATGTTCCGGTGCTTCCGGAACATGTTCCGGCGCTTCCGGAACACGTTCCGGTCCTTCCGGAACGTGTTCCGGTCCTTCCGGAACATGTTCCGGTGCTTCCGGAACATGTTCCGGTCCTTCCGGAACATGTTCCGGTGCTTCCGGAACATGTTCCGGTCCTTCCGGAACATGTTCCGGAAGCGCCGGAACATGTTCCGGAAGGACCGGAACATGATCCGGTGCTTCCGGAACATGTTCCGTTCTTCCGGCGCTTCCGGAACATGTTCCGGTCCTTCCGGAACATGTTCCGGCGCTTCTGGAACATGTTCCGGTGCTTCCGGAACATGTTCCGGTGCTTCCGGAACATGTTCCGGTCCTTCCGGAACGTGTTCCGGTCCTTCCGGAACATGTTCCGGCGCTTCCGGAACATGTTCCGGTCCTTCCGGAACATGTTCCGGCGCTTCCGGAACATGTTCCGGTCCTTCCGGAACATGTTCCGGCGCTTCCAGAACATGTTCCGGCGCTTCCGGAACATGTTCCGGTGCTTCCGGAACATGTTCCGGTGCTTCCGGAACATGTTCCGGCGCTTCCGGAACATGTTCCGGTGCTTCCGGCACATGTTCCGGTCCTTCCGGAACATGTTCCGGCGCTTCCGGAACATGTTCCGGTGCCTCCGGAACATGATCCGGTCCTTCCGGAGCATGTTCCGGTCCTTCCGGAGCATGTTCCGGTCCTTCCGGAACATGTTCCCGCGCTTCCGGAACATATTCCGGTGCTTCCGGAACATGTTCCGGTGCTTCCGGAACATGTTCCGGCGCTTCCGGAACATCTTCCGGTCTTCCGGCGCTTCCGGAACATGTTCCGGTGCTTCCGGAACATGTTCCGGTGCTTCCGGAACATGTTCCGGTGCTTCCAGAACATGTTCCCGCGCTTCCGGAACATAGTCCGGTGCTTCCAGAGCATGTTCCGGTCCTTCCGGAACATGTTCCGGTCCTTCCGGAACATGTTCCGGCGCTTGCGGAACATGTTCCCGTGCTTCCGGAACATGTTCCGGTGCTTCCGGAACATGTTCCGGTCCTTCCGGAACATGTTCCGGTGCTTCCGGAACATGTTCCCGCGCTTCCGGAACATAGTCCGGTGCTTCCGGAACATGTTCCGGTCTTCCGGCGCTTCCGGAACATGTTCCGGTCCTTCCGGAACATGTCCTGGTCCTTCCGGAACATGTTCCGGTGCTTCCGGAACATGTTCCGGCGCTTCCGGAACATGTTCCGGTCCTTCCGGAACGTGTTCCGGTCCTTCCGGAACATGTTCCGGCGCTTCCAGAACATGTTCCGGTCCTTCCGGAACATGTTCCGGCGCTTCCGGAACATGTTACGGTCTTTCCGGAACATGTTCGGGTCCTTCAGGAACATGTTCTGGCGCTTCCGGAACATGTTCCGGTCTTTCCGGAACATGTTCCGGTGTTTCCGGAACATGTTCCGGCGCTTCCGGAACATGTTCCGGTGCTTCCGGAACATGTTCCGGTGCTTCCAGAACATGTTCCGGTCCTTCCGGAACATGTTCCGGCGCTTCCGGAACATGTTCCGGTCCTTCCGGAACATGTTCCGGCGCTTCCGGAACATGTTCCGGCGCTTCCGGAACATGTTCCGGTCCTTCCGGAACATGTTCCGGTCCTTCCGGAACATGTTCCGGCGCTTCCGGAACATGTTCCGGAACATGTTCCGGTCCTTCCGGAACATGTTCCGGTCCTTCCGGAACATGTTCCGGTCCTTCCGGAACATGTTCCGGCGCTTCCGGAACATGTTCCGGCGCTTCCGGAACATGTTCCGGTCCTTCCGGAACATGTTCCGGTCCTTCCGGAACATGTTCCGGCGCTTCTGGAACATGTTCCGGTGCTTCCGGAACATGTTCCGGTCCTTCCGGAACATGTTCCGGTGCTTCCGGAACATGTTCTGGTCCTTCGGAACATGTTCCGGTGCTTCCGGAACATGTTCCGGCGCTTCCGGAACATGTTCCGGTCCTTCCGGAACGTGTTCCGGTCCTTCCGGAACATGTTCCGGCGCTTCCGGAACATGTTCCGGTCCTTCCGGAACATGTTCCGGCGCTTCCGGAACATGTTACGGTCCTTCCGGAACATGTTCCGGTCCTTCCGGAACATGTTCGGGTCCTTCCGGAACATGTTCTGGCGCTTCCGGAACATGTTCCGGTCTTTCCGGAACATGTTCCGGTCCTTCCGGAACATGTTCCGGTCCTTCCGGAACATGTTCCGGCGCTTCCGGAACATGTTCCGGTGCTTCCGGAACATGTTCCGGTGTTTCCGGAACATGTTCCGGCGCTTGCGGAACATGTTCCGGTGCTTCCGGAACATGTTCCGGTCCTTCCGGAACATGTTCCGGTGCCCCCGGAACATGTTCCGGTGCTTCCAGAACATGTTCCGGTCCTTCCGGAACATGTTCCGGTCCTTCCGGAATATGTTCCGGCGGTTACGGAACATGTTCCGGTTCTTCCGGAACATGTTTCGGTGCTTCCGGAAAATGTTTTGGCGCTTCCAGAACATGTTCCGGTCCTTCCGGAACATGTTCCGGCGCTTCCGGAACATGTTCCGGTCCTTCCGGAACATGTTCCGGTGCTTCCGGAACATGTTCCGGTCCTTCCGGAACATGTTCCGGTCCTTCCGGAACATGTTCCGGCGCTTCTGGAAAATGTTCCGGTGCGTCCGGAACATGTTCCGGTCCTTCCGGAACATGTTCCGGTGCTTCCGGAACATGTTCTGGTCCTTCGGAACATGTTCCGGTGCTTCCGGAACATGTTCCGGCGCTTCCGGAACATGTTCCGGTCCTTCCGGAACGTGTTCCGGTCCTTCCGGAACATGTTCCGGCGCTTCCAGAACATGTTCCGGTCCTTCCGGAACATGTTCCGGCGCTTCAGGAACATGTTACGGTCCTTCCGGAACATGTTCCGGTCCTTCCGGAACATGTTCGGGTCCTTCCGGAACATGTTCTGGCGCTTCCGGAACATGTTCCGGTCTTTCCGGAACATGTTCCGGTCCTTCCGGAACATGTTCCGGTCCTTCCGGAATATGTTCCGGTCCTTCCGGAACATGTTCCGGCGCTTCCGGAACATGTTCCGGTGCTTCCGGAACATGTTCCGGTCCTTCCGGAACATGTTCCGGTGCTTCCGGAACATGTTCCGGTGCTTCCGGAACATGTTCCGGTGCTTCCAGAACATGTTCCGGTCCTTCCGGAACATGTTCCGGTCCTTCCGGAAGATGTTCCGGTCCTTCCGGAACATGTTCCGGCGGTTCCGGAACATGTTCCGGTTCTTCCGGAACATGTTTCGGTGCTTCCGGAAAATGTTTTGGCGCTTCCAGAACATGTTCCGGTCCTTCCGGAACATGTTCCGGCGCTTCCGGAACATGTTCCGGTCCTTCCGGAACATGTTCCGGCGCTTCCGGAACATGTTCCGGTCCTTCCGGAACATGTTCCGGTGCTTCCGGAACATGTTCCGGTGCTTCCGGAACATGTTCCGGTGCTTCCGGAACATGTTCCGGTCCTTCCGGAACATGTTCCGGTGCTTCCGGAACATGTTCCGGGGCTTCCGGAACATGTTCCGGTCCTTCCGGAACATGTTCCGGCGCTTCCGGAACATGTTCTGGCGCTTCCGGAACATGTTCCGGTCCTTCTGGAACATGTTCCGGCGCTTCCGGAACATGTTCCGGCGCTTCCGGAACATGTTCCGGTGCTTCCGGAACATGTTCCGGTCTTCCGGCGCTTCCGGAACATGTTCCGGTCCTTCCGGAACATGTTCCGGTCCTTCCGGAACATGTTCCGGTCCTTCCAGAACATGTTCCGGCGCTTCTGGAACATGTTCCGGTGCTTCCGGAACATGTTCCGGTGCTTCCGGAACATGTTCCGGTGCTTCCGGAACATGTTCCGGTGCTTCCGGAACATGTTCCGGCGCTTCCGGAACATGTTCCGGTCCTTCCGGAACGTGTTCCGGTCCTTCCGGAACATGTTCCGGCGCTTCCGGAACATGTTCCGGTCCTTCCGGAACATGTTCCGGCGCTTCCGGAACATGTTCCGGTCCTTCCGGAACATGTTCCGGTCCTTCCGGAACATGTTCGGGTCCTTCCGGAACATGTTCCGGTCCTTCCGGAACATGTTCCGGTCCTTCCGGAACATGTTCCGGTCCTTCCGGAACATGTTCCGGTGCTTCCAGAACATGTTCCGGTCCTTCCGGAACATGTTCCGGTCCTTCCGGAAGATGTTCTGGTCCTTCCGGAACATGTTCCGGCGGTTCCGGAACATGTTCCGGTGCTTCTGGAACATGTTTCGGTGCTTCTGGAACATGTTTCGGTGCTTCCGGAAAATGTTTTGGCGCTTCCAGAACATGTTCCGGTCCTTCCGGAACATGTTCCGGCCCTTCCGGAACACGTTCCGGTCCTTCCGGAACATGTTCCGGCGCTTCCGGAACATGTTCCGGTCCTTCCGGCACATGTTCCGGTCCTTCCGGAACATGTTCCGGTGCTTCCAGAACATGTTCCGGTCCTTCCGGAACATGTTCCGGTCCTTCCGGAAGATGTTCCGGTCCTTCCGGAACATGTTCCGGCGGTTCCGGAACATGTTCCGGTGCTTCTGGAACATGTTTCGGTGCTTCTGGAACATGTTTCGGTGCTTCCGGAAAATGTTTTGGCGCTTCCAGAACATGTTCCGGTCCTTCCGGAACACGTTCCGGTCCTTCCGGAACATGTTCCGGTCCTTCCGGAACATGTTCCGGCGCTTCCGGAACATGTTCCGGTCCTTCCGGAACATGTTCCGGCGCTTCCGGAACATGTTCTGGCGCTTCCGGAACATGTTCCGGTCCTTCTGGAACATGTTCCGGCGCTTCCGAAACATGTTCCGGCGCTTCCGGAACATGTTCCGGTGCTTCCGGAACATGTTCCGGTGCTTCCGGAACATGTTCCGGTGCTTCCGGAACATGTTCCGGTGCTTCCGGAACATGTTCCGGCGCTTCCGGAACATGTTCCGGAAGGACCGGAACATGTTCCGGTGCTTCCGGAACATGTTCCGGTCTTCCGGCGCTTCCGGAACATGTTCCGGTCCTTCCGGAACATGTTCCGGTCCTTCCAGAACATGTTCCGGCGCTTCTGGAATATGTTCCGGTGCTTCCGGAACATGTTCCGGTGCTTCCGGAACATGTTCCGGTCCTTCCGGAACATGTTCCGGTGCTTCCGGAACATGTTCCGGCACTTCCGGAACATGTTCCGGCGCTTCCGGAACATGTTCCGGTGCTTCTGGAACATGTTCCGGCGCTTCCGGAACATGTTCCGGCGCTTCCGGAACATGTTCCGGTGCTTCCGTAACATGTTCCGGTGCTTCCGGTGCTTCCGGAACATGTTCCGGTGCTTCCGGAACATGTTCCGGTCTTCCGGTCCTTCCGGAACATGTTCCGGTCCTTCCGGAACATGTTCGGGTCCTTCCAGGACATGTTCTGGCGCTTCCGGAACATGTTCCGGTCCTTCCGGAACACGTTCCGGTCCTTCCGGAACATGTTCCGGCGCTTCCGGAACATGTTCCGGTCCTTCCGGAACATGTTCCGGTGCTTCCGGAACATGTTCCGGTGCTTCCGGAACATGTTCCGGTCCTTCCGGAACATGTTCCGGTGCTTCCGGAACATGTTCCGGGGCTTCCGGAACATGTTCCGGTGCTTCCGGAACATGTTCCGGTGCTTCCGGAACATGTTCCGGGGCTTCCGGAACATGTTCCGGTCCTTCCGGAACATGTTCCGGCGCTTCCGGAACATGTTCTGGCGCTTCCGGAACATGTTCCGGTCCTTCTGGAACATGTTCCGGCGCTTCCGGAACATGTTCCGGCGCTTCCGGAACATGTTCCGGTGCTTCCGGAACATGTTCCGGTCTTCCGGCGCTTCCGGAACATGTTCCGGTCCTTCCGGAACATGTTCCGGTCCTTCCGGAACATGTTCCGGTCCTTCCAGAACATGTTCCGGCGCTTCTGGAACATGTTCCGGTGCTTCCGGAACATGTTCCGGTGCTTCCGGAACATGTTCCGGTGCTTCCGGAACATGTTCCGGTGCTTCCGGAACATGTTCCGGCGCTTCCGGAACATGTTCCGGTCCTTCCGGAACGTGTTCCGGTCCTTCCGGAACATGTTCCGGCGCTTCCGGAACATGTTCCGGTCCTTCCGGAACATGTTCCGGCGCTTCCGGAACATGTTCCGGTCCTTCCGGAACATGTTCCGGTCCTTCCGGAACATGTTCGGGTCCTTCCGGAACATGTTCCGGTCCTTCCGGAACATGTTCCGGTCCTTCCGGAACATGTTCCGGTCCTTCCGGAACATGTTCCGGTGCTTCCAGAACATGTTCCGGTCCTTCCGGAACATGTTCCGGTCCTTCCGGAAGATGTTCTGGTCCTTCCGGAACATGTTCCGGCGGTTCCGGAACATGTTCCGGTGCTTCTGGAACATGTTTCGGTGCTTCTGGAACATGTTTCGGTGCTTCCGGAAAATGTTTTGGCGCTTCCAGAACATGTTCCGGTCCTTCCGGAACATGTTCCGGCCCTTCCGGAACACGTTCCGGTCCTTCCGGAACATGTTCCGGCGCTTCCGGAACATGTTCCGGTCCTTCCGGCACATGTTCCGGTCCTTCCGGAACATGTTCCGGTGCTTCCAGAACATGTTCCGGTCCTTCCGGAACATGTTCCGGTCCTTCCGGAAGATGTTCCGGTCCTTCCGGAACATGTTCCGGCGGTTCCGGAACATGTTCCGGTGCTTCTGGAACATGTTTCGGTGCTTCTGGAACATGTTTCGGTGCTTCCGGAAAATGTTTTGGCGCTTCCAGAACATGTTCCGGTCCTTCCGGAACACGTTCCGGTCCTTCCGGAACATGTTCCGGTCCTTCCGGAACATGTTCCGGCGCTTCCGGAACATGTTCCGGTCCTTCCGGAACATGTTCCGGCGCTTCCGGAACATGTTCTGGCGCTTCCGGAACATGTTCCGGTCCTTCTGGAACATGTTCCGGCGCTTCCGAAACATGTTCCGGCGCTTCCGGAACATGTTCCGGTGCTTCCGGAACATGTTCCGGTCTTCCGGCGCTTCCGGAACATGTTCCGGTCCTTCCGGAACATGTTCCGGTCCTTCCAGAACATGTTCCGGCGCTTCTGGAATATGTTCCGGTGCTTCCGGAACATGTTCCGGTGCTTCCGGAACATGTTCCGGTCCTTCCGGAACATGTTCCGGTGCTTCCGGAACATGTTCCGGCACTTCCGGAACATGTTCCGGCGCTTCCGGAACATGTTCCGGCGCTTCCGGAACATGTTCCGGTGCTTCCGTAACATGTTCCGGTGCTTCCGGTGCTTCCGGAACATGTTCCGGTGCTTCCGGAACATGTTCCGGTCTTCCGGTCCTTCCGGAACATGTTCCGGTCCTTCCGGAACATGTTCGGGTCCTTCCAGGACATGTTCTGGCGCTTCCGGAACATGTTCCGGTCCTTCCGGAACACGTTCCGGTCCTTCCGGAACATGTTCCGGCGCTTCCGGAACATGTTCCGGTCCTTCCGGAACATGTTCCGGTCCTTCCGGAACATGTTCCGGTTTCTCCGGAACATGTTCCGGCGCTTCCGGAACATGTTCCAGTCCTTTCAGAACATGTTCCGGCGCTTCCGGAACATGTTCTGGTGCTTCCGGAACATGTTCCGGTGTTTCCGGAACATGTTCCGGCGCTTGTGGAACATGTTCCGGTGCTTCCGGAACATGTTCCGGTCCTTCCGGAACATGTTCCGGTGCTTCCGGAACATGTTCCGGTCCTTCCGGAAGATGTTCCGGTCCTTCCGGAAGATGTTCCGGTCCTTCCGGAACATGTTCCGGTGCTTCCGGAACATGTTTCGGTGCTTCCGGAAAATGTTTCGGCGCTTCCAGAACATGTTCCGGTCCTTCCGGAACATGTTCCGGCGCTTCCGGAACATGTTCCGGTCCTTCCGGAACATGTTCCGGTCCTTCCGGAACATGTTCCGGCGCTTCCAGAACATGTTCCGGTCCTTCCGGAACATGTTCCGGTGCTTCCGGAACTTGTTCCGGTCCTTCCGAAACATGTTCCGGTGCTTCCGGAACATGTTCCGGTGCTTCCAGAACATGTTCCGGTCCTTCCGGAACATGTTCCGGTCCTTCCGGAACATGTTCCGGCGCTTCCGGAACATGTTCCGGCGCTTCCGGAACATGTTTTCCGGAACATGTTCCGGTCCTTCCGGAACATGTTCCGGCGCTTCCGGAACATGTTCCGGCGCTTCCGGAACATGTTCCGGCGCTTCCGGAACATGTTCCGGTGCTTCCGGAACATGTTCCGGTGCTTCCGGAACATGTTCCGGTGCTTCCGGAACATGTTCCGGCGCTTCCGGAACATGTTCCGGTCCTTCCGGAACATGTTCCGGTGCTTCCGGAACATGTTCCGGCGCTTCCGGAACATGTTCCGGTTCTTTCGGAACATGTTCCGGTCCTTCCGGAACATGTTCCGGCGCTTCCGGAACATGTTCCGGCGCTTCCAGAACATGTTCCGGCGATTCCAAAACATGTTCCGGCGCTTCCGGAACATGTTCCGACGCTTCCGGAAGATGTTCCGGTGCTTCCGGAACATGTTCCGGTGCCTCCGGAACATGTTCCGGGGATTCCGGAACATGTTCCGGCGCTTCCGGAACATGTTCCGGTGCTTCCGGAACATGTTCCGGTCCTTCCAGAACATGTTCCGGTGCTTCCGGAACATGTTCCGGCGCTTCCGGGACATGTTCCGGTGCTTCCGGAACATGTTCCGGCGCTTCCGGAACATGTTCCGGTGCTTCCGGAACATGTTCCGGTGCTTCCGGAACATGTTCCGGCGCTTCCGGAACATGTTCCGGCGCTTCCGGGAACATGTTCCGACGCTTCCGGAAGATGTTCCGGTGCTTCCGGAACATGTTCCGGTGCTTCCGGAAGATGTTCCGGTGCTTCCGGAACATGTTCCGACGCTTCCGGAAGATGTTCCGGTGCTTCCGGAACATGTTCCGGTGCTTCCGGAAGATGTTCTGGTGCCTCCGGAACATGTTCCCGGTTGTTCCGGAACATGTTCCGGTCCTTCCAGAAAATGTTCCGGTCCTTCTGGAACATGTTCCGGCGATTCAGGAACATGTTCCGGCGCTTCCGGAACATGTTCCGGCGCTTCCGGAACATGTTCCGGTCCTTCGGGAACATGTTCCGGTCCTTCGGGAACATGTTCCGGCGCTTCCGGAACATGTTCCGGTGCCTCCGGAACATGTTCCGGCGATTCCGGAGCATGTTCCGGCGCTTCCGGAACATGTTCCGCCGCTTCCGGAACATGTTCCGGTGCTTCCGGAACATGTTCCGGTGCTTCCGGAACATGTCCCGGTGCTTCCGGAACATGTTCCGGTGCTTCCGGAACATGTTCCGGTCCTTCTGGAACATGTTCCGGCGATTCCGGAACATGTTCCGGCGATTCCGGAACATGTTCCGGCGCTTCCGGAACATGTTCCGGCGCTTCCGGAACATGTTCCGGTTCCTCCGGAACATGTTCCGGCGATTCCGGAACATGTTCCGGCGCTTCCGGAACATGTTCCGGCGCTTCCGGAACATGTTCCGGTGCTTCCGGAACATGTTCCGGCGCTTCCGGAACATGTTCCGGCGCTTCCGGAACATGTTCCGGTGCTTCCGGAACATGTTCCGGCGCTTCCGGAACATGTTCCGGTGCTTCCGGAACATGTTCCGGTCCTTCCGGAACATGTTCCGGCCCTTCCGGAACATGTTCCGGCGCTTGCGGAACATGTTCCGGCGCTTCCGGAACATGTTCCGACGCTTCCGGAAGATGTTCCGGTCCTTCTGGAACATGTTCCGGTGCTTCCGGAACATGTTCAGGTGCCTCCGGAACATGTTCCGGGGATTCTGGAACATGTTCCGGCGCTTCCGGAACATGTTCCGGTGCTTCCGGAACATGTTCCGGTCCTTCCGGAACATGTTCCGGTTCTTCCGGAACATCTTCCGGTCCTTCCGGAACATGTTCCGGTGCTTCCGGAACATGTTCCGGTGCTTCCGGAACATGTTCCGGCGCTTCCGGAACATGTTCCGGCGCTTCCAGAACATGTTCCGGCGGTTCCGGGAACATGTTCCGGCGCTTCCGGGACATGTTCCGACGCTTCCGGAAGATGTTCCGGTGCTTCCGGAACATGTTCCGGTGCTTCCGGAACATGTTCCGGCGCTTCCGGAACATGTTCCGGGGATTCCGGAACATGTTCCGGCGCTTCCGGAACATGTTCCGGTGCTTCCAGAACATGTTCCGGCGCTTCCAAAGGATGTTCCGGCGCTTCCAAAAGATGTTCCGGCGCTTCCGGAAGATGTTCCGGCGCTTCCGGAACATGTTCCGGTCCTTCTGGAACATGTTCCGGCGCTTCCGGAACATGTTCCGGTCCTTCCGGAACATGTTCCGGTCCTTCCGGAACATGTTCCGGTCCTTCCGGAACATGTTCCGGCCCTTCCGGAACATGTTCCGGCGCTTCCGGAACATGTTCCGGTGCTTCCGGAACATGTTCCGGTCCTTGCGGAACATGTTCCGGTGCTTCCGGAACATGTTTCGGCGCTTCCGGAACATGTTCCGACGCTTCCGGAACATGTTCTGACGCTTCCGGAACATGTTCCGACGCTTCCGGAACATGTTCCGGTGCTTCCGGAACATGTTCCGGCGCTTCCGGAACATGTTCCGGTGCTTCTGGAACATGTTCCGGTCCTTCCGGAACATGTTCCGGTCCTTCCGGAACATGTTTCGGCGCTTCCGGAACATGTTCCGGTCCTTCCGGAACATGTTCCGGTGCCTCCGGAACATGTTCCGGCGATTCCGGAGCATGTTCCGGCGCTTCCGGAACATGTTCCGGCGCTTCCGGAACATGTTCCGGTCCTTCCGGAACATGTTCCGGTCCTTCCGGAACATGTTCCGGCCCTTCCGGAACATGTTCCGACGCTTCCGGAACATGTTCCGACGCTTCCGGAACATGTTCCGGCGCTTCCGGAACATGTCCCGGCGCTTCCGGAACATGTTCCGGTGCTTCCGGAACATGTTCCGGAACATGTTCCGGTCCTTCCGGAACATGTTCCGGTGCCTCCGGAACATGTTCCGGGGATTCCGGAAGATGTTCCGGCGCTTCTGGAAGATGTTCCGGCCCTTCCGGAACATGTTCCGGTGCTTCCGGAACATGTTCCGGTGCTTCCGAAACATGTCCCGGTGCTTCCGGAACATGTTCCGGTGCTTCCGGAACATGTTCCGGTCCTTCTGGAACATTTTCCGGGGATTCCGGAACATGTTCCGGCGATTCCGGAACATGTTCCGGCGCTTCCGGAACATGTTCCGGTCCTTCCGGAACATGTTCCGGTGCTTCCGGAATATGTTCCGGTGCTTCCGGAACATTTTCCGGTCCTTCCGGAACATGTTCCGGCGCTTCCGGAACATG
Source organism: Eutreptiella sp. 'Long Island Sound 2002' (assembly GCA_964036045.1). Lineage (NCBI taxonomy): Eukaryota > Euglenozoa > Euglenophyceae > Eutreptiales > Eutreptiaceae > Eutreptiella > Eutreptiella sp. 'Long Island Sound 2002'. The sequence goes on from OZ038395.1 coordinate 9,745,874, forward strand.
TTCCGGCGCTTCCGGAACATGTTCCGGCGCTTCCGGGGGAACATGTTCCGGCGCTTCCGGAACATGTTCCGGCGCTTCCGGGAACATGTTCCGGCGCTTCCGGGAACATGTTCCCACGCTTCCGGAAGATGTTCCGGTCCTTCTGGAACATGTTCCGGTGCTTCCGGAACATGTTCCGGTGCCTCCGGAACATGTTCCCGGGATTCCGGAACATGTTCCGGGGCTTCCGGAACATGTTCCGGTGCTTCCGGAACATGTTCCGGTCCTTCCGGAACATGTTCCGGTTCTTCCGGAACATCTTCCGGTCCTTCCGGAACATGTTCCGGTCCTTCCGGAAAATGTTCCGGTGCTTCCGGAACATGTTCCGGCGCTTCCGGAACATGTTCCGGTTCTTCCGTAACATGTTCCGGTCCTTCCGGAACATGTTCCGGCGCTTCCGGAACATGTTCCGGTGCTTCCGGAACATGTTCTGGCGCTTCCGGAACATGTTCCGGTGCTTCCAGAACATGTTCCGGCGCTTCCGGGACATGTTCCGACGCTTCCGGAAGATGTTCCGGTGCTTCCGGAACATGTTCCGGTGCTTCCGGAACATGTTCCGGTGCCTCCGGAACATGTTCCGGGGATTCCGCAACATGTTCCGGCGCTTCCGGAACATGTTCCGGTGCTTCCGGAACATGTTCCGGCGCTTCCAAAGGATGTTCCGGCGCTTCCAAAAGATGCTCCGGCGCTTCCGGAAGATGTTCCGGTGCTTCCGGAACATGTTCCGGTGCTTCTGGAACATGTTCCAGTCCTTCCGGAACGTGTTCCGGCGATTCCGGAACATGTTCCGGCGCTTCCGGAACATGTTCCGGTCCTTCCGGAACATGTTCCGGTCCTTCCGGAACATGTTCCGGTCCTTCCGGAACATGTTCCGGCGCTTCCGGAACATGTTCCGGTCCTTCCGGAACATGTTCCGGCCCTTCCGGAACATGTTCCGGCCCTTCCGGAACATGTTCCGGCCCTTCCGGAACATGTTCCGGCCCTTCCGGAACATGTTCCGGTGCTTCCGGAACATGTTCCGCTCCTTCCGGAACATGTTCCGGTGCTTCCGGAACATGTTTCGGCGCTTCCGGAACATGTTCCGGTCCTTCCGGAACATGTTCCGGCGCTTCCGGCACATGTTCCGGTGCTTCCAGAACATGTTCCGGCGCTTCCGGAACATGTTCCGGCGCTTCCGACACATGTTCCGGTCCTTCCGGAACATGTTCCGGTCCTTCCGGAACATGTTCCGGCGCTTCCGGAACATGTTCCGGTGCTTCCGGAACATGTTCCGGCGCTTCCGGAACATGTTCCGGTGCTTCCGGAACATGTTCCGGCGATTCCGGAACATGTTCCGGCGCTTCCGGAACATGTTCCGGTGCTTCCGGAACATGTTCCGGTGCTTCCGGAACATGTTTCGGCGCTTCCGGAACATGTTCCGGTCCCTCCGGAACATGTTCCGGTGCTTCCAGAACATGTTCCGGTGCTTCCGGAACATGTTCCGGCGATTCCAGAACATGTTCCGGCGCTTCCGGAACATGTTCCGGCGCTTCCGACACATGTTCCGGTCCTTCCGGAACATGTTCCGGTCCTTCCGGAACATGTTCCGGTCCTTCCGGAACATGTTCCGGCGCTTCCGGAACATGTTCCGACGCTTCCGGAACATGTTCCGACGCTTCCGGAACATGTTCCGGCGCTTCCGGAACATGTTCCGGTGCTTCCGGAACATGTTCCGGTCCTTCCGGAACATGTTCCGGAACATGTTCCGGTCCTTCCGGAAAATGTTCCGGTTCTTCCGGAACATGTTCCGGTGCCTCCGGAACATGTTCCGGTGCCTCCGGAACATGTTCCGGGGATTCCGGAACATGTTCCGGCGCTTCCGGAACATGTTCCGGTGCTTCCGGAACATGTTCCGGCGCTTCCTGAACATGTTCCAGCGCTTCCGGAAGACGATCGGGCGCTTCCGGAAGATGTTCCGGTCCTTCCGGAACATGTTCCGGTGCTTCCGGAACATGTTCCGGTCCTTCCGGAACATGTTCCGGTCCTTCTGGAACATGTTCCGGCGATTCCAGAACATGTTCCGGCGCTTCCGGAAGATGTTCCGGTCCTTCCGGAACATGTTCCGGTCCTTCCGGAACATGTTCCGGCGCTTTCGGAACATGTTCCGGCGCTTCCGGAACATGTTCTGGCGCTTCCGGAAGATGTTCCGGTCCTTCCGGAAAATGTTCCGGCGCTTCCGGAACATGTTCCGGTGCTTCCGGAACATGTTTCGGCGCCTTTCGGAACATGTTCCGGTCCTTCCGGAACATGTTCCGGTGCTTCCGGAACATGTTCCGGTCCTTCCGGAACATGTTCCGGCGCTTCCGGAACATGTTCCGACGCTTCCGGAACATGTTCCGACGCTTCCGGAACCGGTGCTTCCGGAACATGTTCCGGCGCTTCCGGAACATGTTCCGGCGCTTCTGCAACATGTTCCGGTGCTTCCGGAACATGTTCCGGTGCTTCCGGAACATGTTCCGGTCCTGCCGGAACATGTTCCGGTGCCTCCGGAACATGTTCCGGTGCCTCCGGACCATGCTCCGGGGATTCCGGAACATGTTCCGGCGCTTCCGGAACATGTTCCGGAACATGTTCCGGTGCTTCCGGAACATGTTCCGGCGCTTCCTGAACATGTTCCAGCGCTTCCGGAAGATGATCGGGCGCTTCCGGAAGATGTTCCGGTCCTTCCGGAACATGTTCCGGTGCTTCCGGAACATGTTCCGGTGCTTCCGGAACATGTTCCGGTCCTTCCGGAACATGTTCCGGTCCTTCTGGAACATGTTCCGGCGATTCCGGAACATGTTCCGGCGCTTCCGGAACATGTTTCGGTGCTTCCGCAACATGTTCCGGGCCTCCTGAACATGTTCCAGCGCTTCCGGAAGATGATCGGGCGCTTCCGGAAGATGTTCCGGTCCTTCCGGAACATGTTCCGGTGCTTCCGGAACATGTTCCGGTGCTTCCGGAACATGTTCCCGTCCTTCCGGAACATGTTCCGGTCCTTCTGGAACATGTTCCGGCGATTCCGGAACATGTTCCGGCGCTTCCGGAACATGTTTCGGTCCTTCCGGAACATGTTCCGGTCCTTCCGGAACATGTTCCGGCGCTTTCGGAACATGTTCCGGCGCTTCCGGAACATGTTCCGGCGCTTCCGGAAGATGTTCCGGTCCTTCCGGAACATGTTCCGGCGCTTCCGGAACATGTTCCGGCGCTTCCGGAACATGTTCCGGCGCTTCCGGAACATGTTCCAGCGCTTCCGGAAGATGATCGGGCGCTTCCGGAAGATGTTCCGGTCCTTCCGGAACATGTTCCGGTGCTTCCGGAACATGTTCCGGTGCTTCCGGAACATGTTTCGGCGCTTCCGGAACATGTTCCGGTCCTTCCGGAACATGTTCCGGCGCTTCCGGAACATGTTCCGACGCTTCCGGAACATGTTCCGACGCTTCCGGAACATGTTCCGGTGCTTCCGGAACATGTTCCGGCGCTTCCGGAACATGTTCCGGCGCTTCTGCAACATGTTCCGGTGCTTCCGGAACATGTTCCGGTGCTTCCGGAACATGTTCCGGTCCTGCCGGAACATGTTCCGGTGCCTCCGGAACATGTTCCGGTGCCTCCGGACCATGTTCCGGGGATTCCGGAACATGTTCCGGCGCTTCCGGAACATGTTCCGGTGCTTCCGGAACATGTTCCGGCGCTTCCGGAAGATGTTCCAGCGCTTCCGGAAGATGTTCCGGTCCTTCCGGAACGTGTTCCGGTCCTTCTGGAACATGTTCCGGCGATTCCGGAACATGTTCCGGCGCTTCCGGAACATGTTCCGGTCCTTCCGGAACATGTTCCGGCGCTTCCGGAACATGTTCCGGTGCCTCCGGAACATGTTCTGGCGATTCCAGAACATGTTCCGGCGCTTCCGGAAAATGTTCCGGCGCTTCCGGAACATGTTCCGGTGCTTCCGGAACATGTTCCGGCGCTTCCAGAACATGTTCCGGCGCTTCCGGAACATGTTCCGGTCCTTCCGGAACATGTTCCGGTCCTTCCGGAACATGTTCCGGCGCTTCCAGAACATGTTCCGGTGCCTCCGGAACATGTTCCGGCGATTCCGGAACATGTTCCGGCGCTTCCAGAACATGTTCCGGTCCTTCCGGAACATGTTCCGGTGCTTCCGGAACATGTTCCGGTCCTTCCGGAACATGTTCCGGTCCTTCTGGAACATGTTCCGGCGATTCCGGAACATGTTCCGGCGCTTCCGGAACATGTTCCGGCGCTTCCAGAACATGTTCCGGTCCTTCCGGAACATGTTCCGGTCCTTCCGGAACATGTTCCGGTGCCTCCGGAACATGTTCCGGCGATTCCGGAACATGTTCCGGCGCTTCCGGAAAATGTTCCGGCGCTTCCGGAACATGTTCCGGTCCTTCCGGAACATGTTCCGGCGCTTCCGGAACATGTTCCGGTCCTTCCGGAACATGTTCCGGTCCTTCCGGAACATGTTCCGGTCCTTCCGGAACATGTTCCGGCGCTTTCGGAACATGTTCCGGTGCCTCCGGAACATGTTCCGGCGATTCCGGAACATGTTCCGGCGCTTCCGGAACATGTTCCGGCGCTTCCAGAACATGTTCCGGTCCTTCGAGAACATGTTCCGGTCCTTCCGGAACATGTTCCGGTGCCTCCGGAACATGTTCCGGCGCTTCCGGAACATGTTCCGGTGCTTCCGGAACATGTTCCGGTCCTTCCGAAACATGTTCCGGCCCTTCCTGAACATGTTCCGGCTCTTCCTGAACATGTTCCGGCTCTTCCGGAACATGTTCCGGCGCTTCCGGAACATGTTCCGGTCCTTCCGGAACATGTTCCGGTGGTTCCGGAACATGTTCCGGTGGTTCCGGAACATGTTCCGGTTCTTCCGGAACATGTTCCGGTGGTTCCGGAACATGTTCCGTCGCTTCCGGAACATGTTCCGGCGCTTCCGGAACATGTTCCGGTGCTTCCGGAACATGTGCCCGTGCTTCCGGAACATGTTCCGGTGCTTCCGGAAGATGTTCCGGCGCTTCCGGAACATGTTCCGGTTCTTCCGGAACATGTTCCGGTCCTTCCGGAACACGTTCCGGCGCTTCCGGAACATGTTTCGGTGCTTCCGGAACATGTCCCGGCGCTTCCGGAACATGTTCCGGTTCTTCCGGAACATGTTCCGGTCCTTCCGGAACATGTTCCGGTCCTTCCGGAACATGTTCCGGTCCTTCTGGAACATGTTCCGGCGATTCCGGAACATGTTCCGGCGCTTCCGGAACATGTTCCGGCGCTTCCGGAACATGTTTCGGTCCTTCCGGAACATGTTCCGGTCCTTCCGGAACATGTTCCGGCGCTTTCGGAACATGTTCCGGCGCTTCCGGAACATGTTCCGGCGCTTCCGGAAGATGTTCCGGTCCTTCCAGAACATGTTCCGGCGCTTCCGGAAGATGTTCCGGTGCTTCCGGAACATGTTTCGGCGCTTCCGGAACATGTTCCGGTCCTTCCGGAACATGTTCCGGTGCTTCCGGAACATGTTCCGGTGCTTCCGGAACATGTTCCGGCGCTTCCGGAACATGTTCCGGCGCTTCTGCAACATGTTCCGGTGCTTCCGGAACATGTTCCGGTGGTTCCGGAACATGTTCCGGTCCTGCCGGAACATCTTCCGGTGCCTCCGGAACATGTTCCGGTGCCTCCGGACCATGTTCCGGGGATTCCGGAACATGTTCCGGCGCTTCCGGAACATGTTCCGGTGCTTCCGGAACATGTTCCGGCGCTTCCGGAAGATGTTCCAGCGCTTCCGGAAGATGTTCCGGCGCTTCCGGAACATGTTCCGGTGCTTCCGGAACATGTTCCGGTGCTTCCGGAACATGTTCCGGTGCTTCCGGAACATGTTCCGGTCCTTCTGGAACATGTTCCGGCGATTCCGGAACATGTTCCGGCGCTTCCGGAACATGTTCCGGCGCTTCCGGAACATGTTCCGGTGCTTCCGGAACATGTTCCGCTCCTTCCGGAACATGTTCCGGTGCTTCCGGAACATGTTCCGGCGCTTCCAGAACATGTTCCGGCGCTTCCGGAACATGTTCCGGCGCTTCCGACACATGTTCCGGTCCTTCCGGAACATGTTCCGGTCCTTCCGGAACATGTTCCGGCGCTTCCGGAACATGTTCCGGTGCTTCCGGAACATGTTCCGGTGCTTCCGGAACATGTTCCGGCGCTTCCGGAACATGTTCCGGTGCTTCCGGAACATGTTCCGGCGATTCCGGAACATGTTCCGGCGCTTCCGGAACATGTTCCGGTGCTTCCGGAACATGTTCCGGTGCTTCCGGAACATGTTTCGGCGCTTCCGGAACATGTTCCGGTGCTTCCGGAACATGTTCCGGTGCTTCCGGAACATGTTCCGGCGCTTCCAGAACATGTTCCGGCGCTTCCGGAACATGTTCCGGCGCTTCCGACACATGTTCCGGTCCTTCCGGAACATGTTCCGGTCCTTCCGGAACATGTTCCGGCGCTTCCGGAACATGTTCCGACGCTTCCGGAACATGTTCCGACGCCTCCGGAACATGTTGCGGCGCTTCCGGAACATGTTCCGGTGCTTCCGGAACATGTTCCGGCGCTTCCTGAACATGTTCCAGCGCTTCCGGAAGACGATCGGGCGCTTCCGGAAGATGTTCCGGTCCTTCCGGAACATGTTCCGGTGCTTCCGGAACATGTTCCGGTGCTTCCGGAACATGTTCCGGTCCTTCCGGAACATGTTCCGGTCCTTCTGGAACATGTTCCGGCGATTCCAGAACATGTTCCGGCGCTTCCGGAAGATGTTCCGGTCCTTCCGGAACATGTTCCGGTCCTTCCGGAACATGTTCCGGCGCTTTCGGAACATGTTCCGGCGCTTCCGGAACATGTTCCGGCGCTTCCGGAAGATGTTCCGGTCCTTCCGGAAAATGTTCCGGCGCTTCCGGAACATGTTCCGGTGCTTCCGGAACATGTTTCGGCGCTTCCGGAACATGTTCCGGTCCTTCCGGAACATGTTCCGGTGCTTCCGGAACATGTTCCGGTCCTTCCGGAACATGTTCCGCGGCTTCCGGAACATGTTCCGACGCTTCCGGAACATGTTCCGACGCTTCCGGAACCGGTGCTTCCGGAACATGTTCCGGCGCTTCCGGAACATGTTCCGGCGCTTCTGCAACATGTTCCGGTGCTTCCGGAACATGTTCCGGTGCTTCCGGAACATGTTCCGGTCCTGCCGGAACATGTTCCGGTGCCTCCGGAACATGTTCCGGTGCCTCCGGACCATGCTCCGGGGATTCCGGAACATGTTCCGGCGCTTCCGGAACATGTTCCGGAACATGTTCCGGTCCTTCCGGAACATGTTCCGGTCCTTCCGGAACATGTTCCGGCGCTTCCTGAACATGTTCCAGCGCTTCCGGAAGATGATCGGGCGCTTCCGGAAGATGTTCCGGTCCTTCCGGAACATGTTCCGGTGCTTCCGGAACATGTTCCGGTGCTTCCGGAACATGTTCCGGTCCTTCCGGAACATGTTCCGGTCCTTCTGGAACATGTTCCGGCGATTCCGGAACATGTTCCGGCGCTTCGGGAACATGTTTCGGTGCTTCCGGAACATGTTCCGGCGCTTCCTGAACATGTTCCAGCGCTTCCGGAAGATGATCGGGCGCTTCCGGAAGATGTTCCGGTCCTTCCGGAACATGTTCCGGTGCTTCCGGAACATGTTCCGGTGCTTCCGGAACATGTTCCCGTCCTTCCGGAACATGTTCCGGTCCTTCTGGAACATGTTCCGGCGATTCCGGAACATGTTCCGGCGCTTCCGGAACATGTTTCGGTCCTTCCGGAACATGTTCCGGTCCTTCCGGAACATGTTCCGGCGCTTTCGGAACATGTTCCGGCGCTTCCGGAAGATGTTCCGGCGCTTCCGGAAGATGTTCCGGTCCTTCCGGAACATGTTCCGGCGCTTCCGGAACATGTTCCGGTGCTTCCGGAAAATGTTCCGGCGCTTCCGGAACATGTTCCGGCGCTTCCGGAACATGTTCCGGTGCTTCCGGAACATGTTCCGGCGCTTCCGGAACATGTTCCGACGCTTCCGGAACATGTTCCGACGCTTCCGGAACATGTTCCGGTGCTTCCGGAACATGTTCCGGCGCTTCCGGAACATGTTCCGGCGCTTCTGCAACATGTTCCGGTGCTTCCGGAACATGTTCCGGTGCTTCCGGAACATGTTCCGGTCCTGCCGGAACATGTTCCGGTGCCTCCGGAACATGTTCCGGTGCCTCCAGACCATGTTCCGGGGATTCCGGAACATGTTCCGGCGCTTCCGGAACATGTTCCGGTGCTTCCGGAACATGTTCCGGCGCTTCCGGAAGATGTTCCAGCGCTTCCGGAAGATGTTCCGGCGCTTCCGGAACATGTTCCGGTGCTTCCGGAACATGTTCCGGTGCTTCCGGAACATGTTCCGGCGCTTCCGGAACATGTTCCGGTCCTTCTGGAACATGTTCCGGCGATTCCGGAACATGTTCCGGCGCTTCCGGAACATGTTCCGGTCCTTCCGGAACATGTTCCGGCGCTTCCGGAACATGTTCCGGTGCCTCCGGAACATGTTCCGGCGATTCCAGAACATGTTCCGGCGCTTCCGGAAAATGTTCCGGCGCTTCCGGAACATGTTCCGGTGCTTCCGGAACATGTTCCGGCGCTTCCAGAACATGTTCCGGCGCTTCCGGAACATGTTCCGGTCCTTCCGGAACATGTTCCGGTCCTTCCGGAACATGTTCCGGCGCTTCCGGAACATGTTCCGGTGCCTCCGGAACATGTTCCGGCGATTCCGGAACATGTTCCGGCGCTTCCGGAACATGTTCCGGTCCTTCCGGAACATGTTCCGGTGCTTCCGGAACATGTTCCGGTCCTTCCGGAACATGTTCCGGTCCTTCTGGAACATGTTCCGGCGATTCCGGAACATGTTCCGGCGCTTCCGGAACATGTTCCGGCGCTTCCAGAACATGTTCCGGTCCTTCCGGAACATGTTCCGGTCCTTCCGGAACATGTTCCGGTGCCTCCGGAACATGTTCCGGCGATTCCGGAACATGTTCCGGCGCTTCCGGAAAATGTTCCGGCGCTTCCGGAACATGTTCCGGTCCTTCCGGAACATGTTCCGGCGCTTCCGGAACATGTTCCGGTCCTTCCGGAACATGTTCCGGTCCTTCCGGAACATGTTCCGGCGCTTCCGGAACATGTTCCGGTGCCTCCGGAACATGTTCCGGCGATTCCGGAACATGTTCCGGCGCTTCCGGAACATGTTCCGGCGCTTCCAGAACATGTTCCGGTCCTTCGAGAACATGTTCCGGTCCTTCCGGAACATGTTCCGGTGCCTCCGGAACATGTTCCGGCGCTTCCGGAACATGTTCCGGTGCTTCCGAAACATGTTCCGGGCCTTCCGAAACATGTTCCGGCCCTTCCTGAACATGTTCCGGCTCTTCCGGAACATGTTCCGGCGCTTCCGGAACATGTTCCGGTCCTTCCGGAACATGTTCCGGTGGTTCCGGAACATGTTCCGGTGGTTCCGGAACATGTTCCGGTTCTTCCGGAACATGTTCCGGTGGTTCCGGAACATGTTCCGTCGCTTCCGGAACATGTTCCGGCGCTTCCGGAACATGTTCCGGTGCTTCCGGAACATGTGCCCGTGCTTCCGGAACATGTTCCGGTGATTCCGGAAGATGTTCCGGCGCTTCCGGAACATGTTCCGGTTCTTCCGGAACATGTTCCGGTCCTTCCGGAACACGTTCCGGCGCTTCCGGAACATGTTTCGGTGCTTCCGGAACATGTCCCGGCGCTTCCGGAACATGTCCCGGTTCTTCCGGAACATGTTCCGGTCCTTCCGGAACATGTTCCGGTCCTTCCGGAACATGTTCCGGTCCTTCTGGAACATGTTCCGGCGATTCCGGAACATGTTCCGGCGCTTCCGGAACATGTTCCGGCGCTTCCGGAACATGTTTCGGTCCTTCCGGAACATGTTCCGGTCCTTCCGGAACATGTTCCGGCGCCTTCGGAACATGTTCCGGCGCTTCCGGAACATGTTCCGGCGCTTCCGGAAGATGTTCCGGTCCTTCCAGAACATGTTCCGGCGATTCCGGAAGATGTTTCGGCGCTTCCGGAACATGTTCCGGTCCTTCCGGAACATGTTCCGGTGCTTCCGGAACATGTTCCGGTCCTTCCGGAACATGTTCCGGCGCTTCCGGAACATGTTCCGACGCTTCCGGAACATGTTCCGGTGCTTCCGGAACATGTTCCGGCGCTTCCGGAACATGTTCCGGCGCTTCTGCAACATGTTCCGGTGCTTCCGGAACATGTTCCGGTGGTTCCGGAACATGTTCCGGTCCTGCCGGAACATCTTCCGGTGCCTCCGGAACATGTTCCGGTGCCTCCGGACCATGTTCCGGGGATTCCGGAACATGTTCCGGCGCTTCCGGAACATGTTCCGGTCCTTCCGAAACATGTTCCGGCCCTTCCTGAACATGTTCCGGCTCTTCCGGAACATGTTCCGGCGCTTCCGGAACATGTTCCGGTCCTTCCGGAACATGTTCCGGTGGTTCCGGAACATGTTCCGGTGGTTCCGGAACATGTTCCGGTTCTTCCGGAACATGTTCCGGTGGTTCCGGAACATGTTCCGGCGCTTCCGGAACATGTTCCGGTCCTTCTGGAACATGTTCCGGCGATTCCGGAACATGTTCCGGCGCTTCCGGAACATGTTCCGGCGCTTCCGGAACATGTTCCGGTCCTTCCGGAACATGTTCCGGCGCTTCCGGAACATGTTCCGTTGCCTCCGGAACATGTTCCGGCGATTCCAGAACATGTTCCAGCGCTTCCGGAAAATGTTCCGGCGCTTCCGGAACATGTTCCGGTGCTTCCGAAACATGTTCCGGCGCTTCCAGAACATGTTCCGGCGCTTCCGGAACATGTTCCGGTGCCTCCGGAACATGTTCCGGCGATTCGGGAACATGTTCCGGCGCTTCCGGAACATGTTCCGGTCCTTCCGGAACATGTTCCGGTGCTTCCGGAACATGTCCCGGTCCTTCCGGAACATGTTCCGGTCCTTCTGGAACATGTTCCGGCGATTCCGGAACATGTTCCGGCGCTTCCGGAACATGTTCCGGTGCTTCCGGAACATGTTCCGGCGCTTCCGGAAGATGTTCCAGCGCTTCCGGAAGATGTTCCGGCGCTTCCGGAACATGTTCCGGTGCTTCCGGAACATGTTCCGGTGCTTCCGGAACATGTTCCGGTCCTTCCGGAACATGTTCCGGTCCTTCTGGAACATGTTCCGGCGATTCCGGAACATGTTCCGGCGCTTCCGGAACATGTTCCGGTCCTTCCGGAACATGTTCCGGCGCTTCCGGAACATGTTCCGTTGCCTCCGGAACATGTTCCGGCGATTCCAGAACATGTTCCAGCGCTTCCGGAAAATGTTCCGGCGCTTCCGGAACATGTTCCGGTGCTTCCGGAACATGTTCCGGCGCTTCCAGAACATGTTCCGGCGCTTCCGGAACATGTTCCGGTCCTTCCGGAACATGTTCCGGTCCCTCCGGAACATGTTCCGGCGCTTCCGGAACATGTTCCGGTGCCTCCGGAACATGTTCCGGCGATTCGGGAACATGTTCCGGCGCTTCCGGAACATGTTCCGGTCCTTCCGGAACATGTTCCGGTGCTTCCGGAACATGTCCCGGTCCTTCCGGAACATGTTCCGGTCCTTCTGGAACATGTTCCGGCGATTCCGGAACATGTTCCGGCGCTTCCGGAACATGTTCCGGCGCTTCCAGAACATGTTCCGGTCCTTCCGGAACATGTTCCGGCGTTTCAGGAACATGTTCCGGTGCCTCCGGAACATGTTCCGGCGATTCCGGAACATGTTCCGGCGCTTCCGGAAAATGTTCCGGCGCTTCCGGAACATGTTCCGGTCCTTCCGGAACATGTTCCGGCGCTTCCGGAACATGTTCCGGCTCTTCCGGAACATGTTCCGGTCCTTCCGGAACATGTTCCGGTGGTTCCGGAACATGTTCCGGTGGTTCCGGAACATGTTCCGGTTCTTCCGGAACATGTTCCGGTGGTTCCAGAACATGTTCCGGCGCTTCCGGAACATGTTCCGGCGCTTCCGGAACATGTTCCGGTGCTTCCGGAACATGTGCCGGTGCTTCCGGAACATGTTCCGGTGCTTCCGGAACATGTTCCGGCGCTTCCGGAACATGTTCCGGTTCTTCCGGAACATGTTCCGGTCCTTCCGGAACACGCTCCGGCCCTTCCGGAACATGTTTCGGTGCTTCCGGAACATGTTACGGCGCTTCCGGAACATGTTCCGGTGGTTCCGGAACATGTTCCGGTCCTTCCGGAACATGTTCCGGCGCTTCCGGAACATGTTCCCGTGCTTCCGGAACACGTTCCGGTGCTTCCGGAACAGGTTCCGGCGCTTCCGGAACATGTTCCGGCGCTTCCGGGAACATGTTCCGGCGCTTCCGGGACATGTTCCGACGCTTCCGGAAGGTGTTCCGGTGCTTCCGGAACATGTTCCGGAAGGACCGGAACATGTTCCGGTGGTTCCGGAACATGTTCCGGTTCTTCCGGAACATGTTCCGGTGGTTCCGGAACATGTTCCGGCGCTTCCGGAACATGTTCCGGCGCTTCCGGAACATGTTCCGGTGCTTCCGGAACATGTGCCCGTGCTTCCGGAACATGTTCCGGTGCTTCCGGAAGATGTTCCGGCGCTTCCGGAACATGTTCCGGTTCTTCCGGAACATGTTCCGGTCCTTCCGGAACACGTTCCGGCGCTTCCGGAACATGTTTCGGTGCTTCCGGAACATGTCCCGGCGCTTCCGGAACATGTTCCGGTTCTTCCGGAACATGTTCCGGTCCTTCCGGAACATGTTCCGGTCCTTCCGGAAAATGTTCCGGCGCTTCCGGAACATGTTCCGGTGCTTCCGGAACATGTTCCGGTTCTTCCGGAACATGTTCCGGTCCTTCCGGAACATGTTCCGGCGCTTCCGGAACATGTTCCCGTGCTTCCGGAACACGTTCCGGTGCTTCCGGAACAGGTTCCGGCGCTTCCGGAACATGTTCCGGCGCTTCCGGGAACATGTTCCGGCGCTTCCGGGACATGTTCCGACGCTTCCGGAAGGTGTTCCGGTGCTTCCGGAACATGTTCCGGTGCTTCCGGAACATGTTCCGGTGCCTCCAGAACATGTTCCGGGGATTCCGGAACATGCTCCGGTGCTTCCGGAACATGTTCCGGTGCTTCCGGAACATGTTCCGGTGCTTCCGGAACATGTTCTGGTGCCTCCGGAACATGTTCCGGTGCCTCCGGAACATGTTCCGGTCCTTCCGGAACATGTTCCGGTGGTTCCGGAACATGTTCCGGTGGTTCCGGAACATGTTCCGGTGGTTCCGGAACATGTTCCGGTTCTTCCGGAACATGTTCCGGTGGTTCCGGAACATGTTCCGGCGCTTCCGGAACATGTTCCGGCGCTTCCGGAACATGTTCCGGGGCTTCCGGAACATGTGCCCGTGCTTCCGGAACATGTTCCGGTGCTTCCGGAAGATGTTCCGGCGCTTCCGGAACATGTTCCGGTTCTTCCGGAACATGTTCCGGTCCTTCCGGAACACGTTCCGGCGCTTCCGGAACATGTTTCGGCGCTTCCGGAACATGTCCCGGCGCTTCCGGAACATGTTCCGGTTCTTCCGGAACATGTTCCGGTCCTTCCGGAACATGTTCCGGTCCTTCCGGAAAATGTTCAGGCGCTTCCGGAACATGTTCCGGTGCTTCCGGAACATGTTCCGGTGCCTCCGGAACATGTTCCGGCGCTTCCGGAACATGTTCCGGTCCTTCCGGAACATGTTCCGGTCCTTCCGGAACATGTTCCGGCGCTTCCGGAACATGTTCCGGTGCCTCCGGAACATGTTCCGGCGATTCCGGAACATGTTCCGGCGCTTCCGGAACATGTTCCGGTCCTTCCGGAACATGTTCCGGTCCTTCCGAAACATGTTCCGGCCCTTCCTGAACATGTTCCGGCTCTTCCGGAACATGTTCCGGCGCTTCCGGAACATGTTCCGGTCATTCCGGAACATGTTCCGGCGCTTCCGGAACATGTTCCGGTCCTTCCGGAACATGTTCCGGTCCTTCCGGAACATGTTCCGGCCCTTCCGGAACATGTTCCGGTCCTTCCGGAACATGTTCCGGCCCTTCCGGAACATGTTCCGGTGCTTCCGGAACATGTTCCGGTCCTTCCGGAACATGTTCCGGTTCTTCCGGAACATGTTCCGGTCCTTCCGGAACATGTTCCGGCGCTTCCGGAACATGTTCCGGTCCTTCCGGAACATGTTCCGGCGATTCCGGAACATGTTCCGGCGCTTCCGGAACATGTTCCGGTTCTTCCGGAACATGTTCCGGAAGGACCGGAACATGTTCCGGTTCTTCCGGAACATGTTCCGGTCCTTCCGGAACATGTTCCGGCGCTTCCGGAACATGTTCCGGTGCTTCCGGAACATGTACCGGTGCTTCCGGAACACGTTCCGGCGCTTCCGGAACATGTTCCGGCGCTTCCGGGAACATGTTCCGGCGCTTCCGGGACATGTTCCGACGCTTCCGGAAGGTGTTCCGGTGCTTCCGGAACATGTTCCGGTGCTTCCGGAACATGTTCCGGTGCCTCCAGAACATGTTCCGGGGATTCCGGAACATGTTCCGGCGCTTCCGGAACATGTTCCGGTGCTTCCGGAACATGTTCCGGCGCTTCCGGAAGATCTTCCGGCGCTTCCGGAAGATGTTCCGGCGCTTCCGGAAGATGTTCCGGTGCTTCCGGAACATGTTCCGGTGCTTCCGGAACATGTTCCGGTCCTTCCGGAACATGTTCCGGTGCTTCCGGAACATGTTCCGGTCCTTCCGGAACATGCTCCGGCGCTTCCGGAACATGTTCCGGCGCTTCCGGAACATGTTCCGGCGATTCCCGAACATGTTCCGGCGCTTCCGGAACATGTTCCGGTCCTTCCGGAATATGTTCCGGTCCTTCCGGAACATGTTCCGGCGCTTCCGGAACATGTTCCGGTGCCTGCGGAACATGTTCCGGCGATTCCGGAACATGTTCCGGCGATTCCGGAACATGTTCCGGCGCTTCCGGAACATGTTCCGGCCTTTCCAGAACATGTTCCGGCCCTTCCAGAACATGTTCCGGTCCTTCCGGAACATGTTCCGCTCCTTCCGGAACATGTTCCGGCGCTTCCGGAACATGTTCCGGCGCTTCCGGAACATGTTCCGGTTCTTCCGGAACATGTTCCGGTCCTCCCGGAACATGTTCCGGCGCTTCCGGAACATGTTCCGGAAGCGCCGGAACATGTTCCGGAAGCGCCGGAACATGTTCCGGAATCGCCGGAACATGTTCCAGAGGCACCAGAACATGTTCCGGAAGGACCAGAACATCTTCCGGAAGCGCCGGATCATGTTCCGGAAGCGCCGGAATATCTTCCGGAAGCGCCGGAACATCTTCCGAAAGCGCCGGAACATGTTCCGGAAGCACCGGAACATGTACCGGAATCCCCGGAACATGTTCCGGAGGCACCAGAACATGTTCCGGAGGCACCGGAACATGTTCCGGAAGGACCGGAACATGTTCTGGAAGCGCCGGAACATGTTCTGGAAGCGCCGGAACATGTTCCGGAAGCACCGGAACATGTTCCGGAAGCACCGGAACATGTTCCGGAAGCACCGGAACATGTTCCGGAAGCACCCGAACATGTTCCGGAATCGCCGGAACGTGTTCCGGAGGCACCGGAACATGTTCCGGAAGCGCCGGAACATGTTCCGGAAGGACCGGAACATGTTCCGGAAGCACAGGAACATGTTCCGGAAGCGCCGGAACATGTTCCGGAATCGCCGGAACATGTTCCAGAGGCACCGGAACATTTTCCGGAAGCACCGGAACATGTTCCGGTGCTTCTGGAACATGTTCCGGTGCTTCCGGAACATATTCCGGAGGCACCGGAACATGTTCCGGAAGGACCGGAACATGTGTCGGAAGCGCCGGAACATGTTCCGGAAGCGCCGGAACATGTTCTGGAAGCGCCGGAACATGTTCCGGAAGGACCGGAACATGTTCCGGAAGCACCGGAACATGTTCCGGAAGCGCCGGAAAACGTTCCGGAAGCACTGGAACATGTTCCGGAAGCACCGGAACATGTTCCGGAAGCACCGGAACATGTTCCGGTGCTTCCGGAACATGTGCCGGCGCTTCCGGAACATGTGCCGGGGCTTCCGGAACATGTTCCGGTGCTTTCGGAATATGTTCCGGAAGCATCGGAACATGTTCCGGTCCTTCCGGAACATGTTCCGGTCCTTCCGGAACATGTTCCGGCGCTTCTGGAGACATGTTCCGGTCCTTCCGGAAACATGTTCCGGTCCTTCCGGAACATGCTCCGGCGCTTCCGGAACATGTTCCGGTGCTTCCGGAACATGTTCTGGTGCTTCCGGAACATGTTCCGGTGCTTCCGGAACATGTTCCGGTCCTTCCGAGACATGTTCCGGCGCTTCCAGAACATGTTCCGGTCCTTCCAGAACATGTTCTGCTCCTTCCGGAACATGTTCCGGCGCTTCCGGAACATGTTCCGGGGCTTCCGGAACATGTTCCGGTGCTTTCGGAATATGTTCCGGAAGCATCGGAACATGTTCCGGTCCTTCCGGAACATGTTCCGGTCCTTCCGGAACATGTTCCGGCGCTTCCGGAGACATGTTCCGGTCCTTCCGGAAACATGTTCCGGTCCTTCCGGAACATGCTCCGGCGCTTCCGGAACATGTTCCGGTGCTTCCGGAACATGTTCTGGTGCTTCCGGAACATGTTCCGGTGCTTCCGGAACATGTTCCGGTCCTTCCGAAACATGTTCCGGCGCTTCCAGAACATGTTCCGGTCCTTCTGGAACATGTTCCGGTGCTTCCGGAACATGTTCCGGCGCTTCCGGAACATGTTCCGGTGCTTCCAGAACAGCTTCCGGAACATGTTCTGGTGCTTCCGGAACATGTTCCGGTCCTTCCAGAACATGTTGCGGTGCTTCCGGAACATGTTGCGGTGCTTCCGGAACATGATGCGGCGCTTCCGGAACATGTTCCGGTGCTTCCGGAACATGTTCCGGCGCTTCCAGAACATGTTCCGGCGCTTCCGGAACATGCTCCGGTGCTTCCGGAACATGACAGAGGAGTGGGTCGTTGAGCATGCAGGTTTGATTGCGTTGCCTAGTGAGAGTGTATTCAGCGATGACCGCCGCTATGTAGAGAGGGATGCGCCGGCCATCAGCCGCAAAGTGACGGCCGCCCATCATGCGGCCCAGCACAACTGCACTGTCAACAATCTTGCGAAGCAAGAGTACACAGTGCTACGTATGTGCCGAGAGGGAGAGATACAGCGGGTTAAGGGTGAGCTGAACATCGAGGGGGCGTGCACGGCCGCGTCACATGCAGTGCCGGGTGTGGTGGGTATTGCGATACCCGGCACATGTTCCGGAAGCGCCGGCACATGTTCCGGAAGCGCCGGCACATGTTCCGGAAGGACCGGAACATGTTCCGGAAGAACCGGAACATGTTCCGGAAGCGCCGGAACATGTGCCGGTCCTTCCGGAACATGTTGCGGTCCTTCCGGAACATGTTCCGGGGCTTCCGGAACATGTTCCGGTCCTTCCGGAACATGTTTCGGTCCTTCCGGAACATGTTCCGGTTCTTCCGGAACATGTACCGGTCCTTCCGGAACATGGTCCGGTGCTTCCGGAACATAGTCCGGTGCCTCCGGAACATGTTCCGGAAGGACCGGAACATGTTCCGGTGCTTCCGGAACATGTTCCGGTGCTTCCGGAACATGTTCCGGTGCTTCCGGAACATGTCCCGGCGCTTCCGGAACATGTTCCGGTCCTTCCGGAAGATGTTCCGGCGCTTCCGGAACATGTGCCGGCGCTTCCGGAACATGTGCCAGGGCTTCCGGAACATGTTCCGGTCCTTCCGGAACATGTTCCGGTCCTTCCGGAACATGTTCCGGTCCTTCTGTAACATGCTCCGGCGCCTCCGGAACATGTTCCGGTGCTTCCGGAACATGTTCCGGTGCTTCCGGAACATGTTCCGGTCCTTCAAGAACATGTTGCGGTCCTTCCGGAACATGTTCCGGCGCTTCCGGAACATGTTCCGGTCCTTCTGGAACATGTTCCGGTGCTTCCGGAACATGTTCCGGCGCTTCCGGAACATGTTCCGGTGCTTCCGGAGCATGTTCCGGTGCTTCCAGAACAGCTTCCGGAACATGTTCCGGTGCTTCCGGAACATGTCCCGGTCCTTCCGGAACATGTTGCGGTGCTTCCGGAACATGTTCCGGCGCTCCCGGAACATGTTCCGGTCCTTCCGGAACATGTTCCGGCCCTTCCGGAACATGTTCCGGCGCTTCCGGAACATGATGCGGCGCTTCCGGAACATGATGCGGCGCTTCCGGAACATGTTCCGGTGCTTCCGGAACATGTTCCGGCGCTTCCGGAACATGTTCCGGTCCCTCCGGAACATGTTCCGGTGCTTCCGGAACATGTTCTGGTCCTTCCGGAACATGTTCCGCTGCCTCTGGAACATGTTCCGGCGATTCCGGAACATGTTCTGGCGCCTCCGGAACATGTTCCGGTCCTTCCGGAAGGTGTTCCGGCGCTTCCAGAACATGTTCCGGTCCTTCCGGAAAATGTTCCGGCGCTTCCGGAACATGTTCCGGTCCTTCCGAAACATGTTCCGGTGCTTCCGGAACATGTTCCGGTGCTTCCGGAACATGTTCCGGCGCTTCCGGAACATGTTCCGGTCCTTCCGGAAGGTGTTCCGGCGCTTCCGGAACATGTTCCGGTCCTTCCGGAACATGTTCCGGCGCCTCCGGAACATGTTCCGGTCCTTCCGGAACATGTTCCGGTCCTTCCGGAAAATGTTCCGGCGCTTCCTGAACATGTTCCGGTTCTTCCGGAACATGTTCCGGTCCTTCCGGAACATGTTCCGGCGCTTCCGGGAACATGTTCCGGTCCTTCCGGAACATGTTCCGACGCTTCCGGAAGATGTGCCGGTGCTTCCGCAACATGTTCCGGTGCTTCCGGAACATGTTCCGGTGCTTGCAGAACATGTTCTGGTGCTTCCGGAACATGTTCCGGTGCTTCCAGAACAGCTTCCGGAAGATGTTCCGGTCCTTCTGGAACATGTTCCGGTCCTTCCGGAACATGTTCCGGTCCTTCCAGAACATGTTCTGACGCTTCCGGAACATGTTCGGGTGCTTCCGCAACATGTTCCGGTGCTTCCGGAACATGTTCGGGTCCTTCCGGAACATGTTCCGGCGCTTCCGGAACATGTTCCGGTCCTTCCGGAACATGTTCCGGTGCTTCCGGAACATGTTCCGGCGCTTCCGGAACATGTTCCGGCGCTTCCGGAACATGTTCCGCTCCTTCCGGAGCATGTTCTGGCGCTTCCGGAAAATGTTCCGACGCTTCCGGAACATGTTCCGGCGCTTCCGGAACATGTTCCGCTCCTTCCGGAACATGTTCAGGTGCTTCCGGAACATGTTCCGGCGCTTCCGGAACATGTTCCGGTCCTTCCGGAACATGTTCCGGTGCTTCCAGAACAGCTTCCGGAACGTGTTCCGGTGCTTCCGGAACATGTTCCGGTCCTTCCAGAACATGTTCCGGTGCTTCCGGAACATGTCCCGGTGCTTCCGGAACATGTTCCGGCGCTCCCGGAACATGTTCCGGTCCTTCCGGAACATGTTCCGGCGCTTCCGGAACATGATGCGGCGCTTCCGGAACATGATGCGGCGCTTCCGGAACATGTTCCGGTGCTTCCGGAACATGTTCCGGCGCTTCCGGAACATGCTCCGGTGCTTCCAGAACATGTTCCGGCGCTTCCGGAACATGTTCCGGCGCTTCCGGAAGATGTTCCGGTGCTTCCGAAACATGATGCGGCGCTTCCGGAACATGTTCCGGCGCTTCCGGACCATGCTCCGGTGCTTCCGGAACATGTTCCGGCGCTTCCGGAACATGCACCGGTGCTTCCGGAACATGTTCCGGTCCTTCCGGAACATGTTCCGGTCCTTCCGAAACATGTTCCGGTGCCTCCGGAACTTGTTCCGGTGCCTCCGGAACATGTTCCGGGGATTCTCGAACATGTTCCGGCGCTTCCGGAACATGCACCGGTGCTTCCGGAACATGTTCCGGTCCTTCCAGAACATGTTCCGGTCCTTCGGAAACATGTTCCGGTGCCTCCGGAACATGTTCCGGTGCCTCCAGAACATGTTCCGGGGATTCCGGAACATGTTCCGGTGCTTCCGGAACATGTTCCGGCGCTTCCGGAAGATGTTCCGGCGCTTCCGGAAGATGTTCCGGCGCTTCCGGAACATGTTCCGGCGCTTCCGGAAGATGTTCCGGTCCTTCCGGAACATGTTCCGGTGCGTCCGGAACATGTTCTGGTCCTTCCGGAACATGTTCCGGTGCCTCTGGAACATGTTCCGGTGCTTCCGGAACATGTTCCGGCGCTTCCGGAACATGTTCCGGTCCTTCTGGAACATGTTCCGGCGCTTCCGGAACATGTTCCTGCGCTTCCGGAACATGTTCCGGTGCTTCCGGAACATGTTCCGGTGCTTCCGGAACATGTTCCGGTCCTTCCGGAACATGTTCCGGTGCTTCCGGAACATGTTCCGGTCCTTCCGGAACATGTTCGGGTCCTTCCGGAACATGTTCCGGCGCTTCCAGAACATGTTCCGGTGCTTCCAGAACATGTTCCGGCGCTTCCGGAAAATGCACCGGTCCTTCCAGAACATGTTCCGGTGCTTCCGGAACATGTTCCGGCGCTCCCGGAACATGTTCCGGTCCTTCCGGAACATGTTCCGGTTCTTCCGGAACATGTTCCGGCGCTTCCGGAACATGTTCCGGCGCTTCCGGAACATGATGCGGCGCTTCCGGAACATGATGCGGCGCTTCCGGAACATGTTCCGGTGCTTCCGGAACATGTTCCGGCGCTTCCGGAACATGCTCCGGTGCTTCCGGAACATGTTCCGGTGCTTCCGGAACATGTTCCGGCGCTTCCGGAACATGATGCGGCGCTTCCGGAACATGATGCGGCGCTTCCGGAACATGTTCCGGTGCTTCCGGAACATGTTCCGGCGCTTCCGGAACATGCTCCGGTGCTTCCAGAACATGTTCCGGCGCTTCCAGAACATGTTCCGGTGCTTCCGAAACATGATGCGGCGCTTCCGGAACATGTTCCGGCGCTTCCGGAACATGCTCCGGTGCTTCCGGAACATGTTCCGGTGCTTCCGGAACATGTTCCGGTCCTTCCGGAACATGTTCCGGCGCTTCCGGAACATGCACCGGTGCTTCCGGAACATGTTCCGGTCCTTCCGGAACATGTTCCGGTCCTTCCGAAACATGTTCCGGTGCCTCCGGAACTTGTTCCGGTGCCTCCGGAACATGTTCCGGGGATTCTGGAACATGTTCCGGCGCTTCCGGAACATGCACCGGTGCTTCCGGAACATGTTCCGGTCCTTCCAGAACATGTTCCGGTCCTTCGGAAACATGTTCCGGTGCCTCCGGAACATGTTCCGGTGCCTCCGGAACATGTTCCGGGGATTCCGGAACATGTTCCGGTGCTTCCGGAACATGTTCCGGCGCTTCCGGAAGATGTTCCGGCGCTTCCGGAAGATGTTCCGGCGCTTCCGGAACATGTTCCGGCGCTTCCGGAAGATGTTCCGGTCCTTCCGGAACATGTTCCAGTGCGTCCGTAACATGTTCTGGTCCTTCCAGAACATGTTCCGGTGCCTCTGGAACATGTTCCGGCGATTCCGGAACATGTTCCGGCGCTTCCGGAACATGTTCCGGTCCTTCCGGAACATGTTCCGGCGCTTCCGGAACATGTTCCTGCGCTTCCGGAACATGTTCCGGTGCTTCCGGAACATGTTCCGGTGCTTCCGGAACATGTTCCGGTCCTTCCGGAACATGTTCCGGTCCTTCCGGAACATGTTCCGGCGCTTCCGGAACATGTTCCGGTCCTTCCAGAACATGTTCCGGTGCTTCCGGAACATGTTCCGGTCCTTCCGGAACATGTTCGGGTCCTTCCGGAACATGTTCCGGCGCTTCCAGAACATGTTCCGGTGCTTCCGGAACATGTTCCGGCGCTTCCGGAACATGTTCCGGTCCTTCCGGAGCATGTTCTGGCGCTTCCAGAAAATGTTCCGACGCTTCCGGAACATGTTCCGGTGCTTCCGGAACATGTTCCGGTGCTTCCAGAACATGTTCCGGCGCTTCCGGAACATGCACCGGTCCTTCCAGAAAATGTTCCGGTGCTTCCGGAACATGTTCCGGTGCTTCCGGAACATGTTCCGGCGCTCCCGGAACATGTTCCGGTCCTTCCGGAACATGTTCCGGTGCTTCCGGAACATGTTCCGGTCCTTCCGGAACATGTTCCGGTGCTTCCGGAACATGTTCCGGCGCTTCCAGAACATGTTCCGGTGCTTCCAGAACATGTTCCGGCGCTTCCGGAACATGCACCGGTCCTTCCAGAACATGTTCCGGTGCTTCCGGAACATGTTCCGGCGCTCCCGGAACATGTTCCGGTCCTTCCGGAACATGTTCCGGCCCTTCCGGAACATGTTCCGGCGCTTCCGGGACATGTTCCGGCGCTTCCGGAACATGATGCGGCGCTTCCGGAACATGATGCGGCGCTTCCGGAACATGTTCCGGTGCTTCCGGAACATGTTCCGGCGCTTCCGGAACATGCTCCGGTGCTTCCGGAACATGTTCCGGTGCTTCCGGAACATGTTCCGGTGCTTCCGGAACATGTTCCGGTGCTTCCGGAACATGATGCGGCACTTCCGGAACATGTTCCGGCGTTTCGGAACATGTTCCGGTGCTTCCGGAACATGATGCGGCGCTTCCGGAACATGTTCCGGCGCTTCCGGAACATGCTCCGGTGCTTCCAGAACATGTTCCAGTGCTTCCGGAACATGTTCCGGAAGCACCGGAACATGTTCTGGTGCCTCCGGAACATGTTCCGGTGCCTCCGGAACATGTTCCGGGGATTCCGGAACATGTTCCGGTGCTTCCGGAACATGTTCCGGCGCTTCCGGAAGATGTTCCGGCGCTTCCGGAACACGTTCTGGTCCTTCCGGAACGTGTTCCGGTGCCTCTGGAACATGTTCCGGCGATTCCGGAACATGTTCTGGCGCTCCCGGAACATGTTCCGGTCCTTCCGGAACATGTTCTGGTCCTTCCGGAACATGTTCCGGCGCTTCCGGAACATGTTCCTGCGCTTCCGGAACATGTTCCGGTGTTTCCGGAACATGTTCCGGCGCTTCCGGAACATATTCCGGTGCTTCCGGAACATGTCCCGGCGCTTCCGGAACATGTTCCGGTCCTTCCGGAAGATGTTCCGGCGCTTCCGGAACATGTGCCGGCGCTTCCGGAACATGTGCCGGGGCTTCCGGAACATGTTCCGGTCCTTCCGGAACATGTTCCGGTGCTTCCGGAACATGTTCCGGCGCTTCCGGAAACATGTTCCGGTCCTTCCGGAAACATGTTCCGGTCCTTCCGGAACATGCTCCGGCGCTTCCGGAACATGTTCCGGTGCTTCCGGAACATTGTCCGGTGCTTCCGGAACATGTTCCGGTGCTTCCGGAACATGTTGCGGTGCTTCCAGAACATGTTGCGGTCCTTCCGGAACATGTTCCGGCGCTTCCGGAACATGTTCCGGTCCTTCTGGAACATGTTCCGGTGCTTCCGGAACATGTTCCGGTGCTTCCGGAACCTGATGCGGCGCTTCCGGAACATGATGTGGCGCTTCCGGAACATGTTCCGGTCCTTCTGGAACATGTTGCGGTCCTTCCAGAACATGTTCCGGTGCTTCCGGAACATGTTCCGGCGCTCCCGGAACATGTTCCGGTCCTTCCGGAACATTTTCCGGCCCTTCCGGGACATGTTCCGGCGCTTCCGGAACATGTTCCGGCGCTTCCGGAACCTGATGCGGCGCTTCCGGAACATGATGCGGCGCTTCCGGAACATGTTCCGGCGCTTCCGGAACTGGCTCCGGTGCTTCCGGAACATGTTCCGGTGCTTCCGGAACATGTTCCGGTGCTTCCGGAACATGTTCCGGTCCTTCCGGAACATGTTCCGGGGATTCCGGAACATGTTCCGGTGCTTCCGGAACATGTTCCGGCGCGTCCGGAAGATGTTCCGGCGCTTCCGGAAGATGTTGCGGCGCTTCCGGAACATGTTCCGGCGCTTCCGGAAGATGTTCCGGTCCTTCTGGAACATGTTCCGGTGCTTCCGGAACATGTTCCGGTCCTTCCGGAACATGTTCCGGTGCCTCTGGAACATGTTCCGGCGATTCCGGAACATGTTCCGGCGCTTCCGGAACATGTTCCGGTGCTTCCGGAACATGTTGCGGCGCTTCCGGAACATGTTCCGGCGCTTCGGCAACATGTTCCGGTCCTTCCGGAAGGTGTTCCGGCGCTTCCGGAACATGTTCCGGTCCTTCCGGAACATGTTCCGGCGCTTCCGGAACATGTTCCGGTGCTTCCGGAACCTGATGCGGCGCTTCCGGAACATGATGCGGCGCTTCCGGAACATGTTCCGGTCCTTCTGGAACATGTTGCGGTCCTTCCGGAACATGTTCCGGTGCTTCCGGAACATGTTCCGGCGCTCCCGGAACATGTTCCGGTCCTTCCGGAACATGTTCCGGCCCTTCCGGAACATGTTCCGGCGCTTCCGGAACATGTTCCGGCGCTTCCGGAACCTGATGCGGCGCTTCCGGAACATGATGCGGCGCTTCCGGAACATGTTCCGGCGCTTCCGGAACTGGCTCCGGTGCTTCCGGAACATGTTCCGGTGCTTCCGGAACATGTTCCGGTGCTTCCGGAACATGTTCCGGTCCTTCCGGAACATGTTCCGGGGATTCCGGAACATGTTCCGGTGCTTCCGGAACATGTTCCGGCGCGTCCGGAAGATGTTCCGGCGCTTCCGGAAGATGTTGCGGCGCTTCCGGAACATGTTCCGGCGCTTCCGGAAGATGTTCCGGTCCTTCTGGAACATGTTCCGGTGCTTCCGGAACATGTTCCGGTCCTTCCGGAACATGTTCCGGTGCCTCTGGAACATGTTCCGGCGAATCCGGAACATGTTCCGGCGCTTCCGGAACATGTTCCGGTGCTTCCGGAACATGTTGCGGCGCTTCCGGAACATGTTCCGGCGCTTCGGCAACATGTTCCGGTCCTTCCGGAAGGTGTTGCGGCGCTTCCGGAACATGTTCCGGTCCTTCCGGAACATGTTCCGGCGCTTCCGGAACATATTCCGGTCCTTCCGGAAAATGTTCCGGCGCTTCCGGAACATGTTCCGGTCCCACCGGAACATGTTCCGGAAGCACCGGAACATGTTCTGGTCCTTCCGGAACATGTTCCGGTGCTTCCGGAACATGTTCCGGTGCTTCCGGAACATGTTCCGGTCCTTCCGGAAGGTGTTCCGGCGCTTCCGGAACATGTTCCGGTCCTTCCGGAACATGTTCCGGCGCCTCCGGAACATGTTCCGGTCCTTCCGGAACATGTTCCGGTCCTTCCGGAAAATGTTCCGGCGCTTCCTGAACATGTTCCGGTTCTTCCGGAACATGTTCCGGTGCTTCCGGAACATGTTCCGGCGCTTCCGGAACATGTTCCGATGCTTCCGGAACATGTTCCGGTGCTTCCGGAACAAGTTCCGGTCCTTCCGGAACACGTTCCGGTCCTTCCAGAACATGTTCTGGCGCTTCCGGAACATGTTCCGGCGCTTCCGGAACATGTTCCGGTCCTTCCGGAGCATGTTCTGGCGCTTCCGGAAAATGTTCCGACGCTTCCGGAACATGTTCCGCTCCTTCCGGAACATGTTCCGGTGCTTCCAGAACAGCTTCCGGAACATGTTCTGGTGCTTCCGGAACATGTTCCGGTCCTTCCAGAACATGTTCCGGTGCTTCCGGAACATGTTCTGGTGCTTCCGGAACATGTTCCGGTCCTTCCAGAACATGTTCCGGTGCTTCCGGAACATGTTCCGGTGCTTCCGGAACATGTTCCGGCGCTCCCGGAACATGTTCCGGTCCTTCCGGAACATGTTCCGGCGCTTCCGGAACATGTTCCGGCGCTTCCGGAACATGATGCGGCGCTTCCGGAACATGATGCGGCGCTTCCGGAACATGTTCCGGTGCTTCCCGAACATGTTCCGGCGCTTCCGGAACATGCTCCGGTGCTTCCGGAACATGTTCCGGTGCTTCCGGAACATGTTCCGGTGCTTCCGGAACATGATGCGGCGCTTCCGGAACATGTTCCGGCGCTTCCGGAAAAGGTTCCGGCGCTTCCGGAACATGTTCCGGTGCTTCCGGAACATGTTCCGGCGCTTCCGGAAGATGTTCCGGCGCTTCCGGAACATGTTCCGGCGCTTCCAGAACATGTTCCGGTCCTTCCGGAACATGTTCCGGTGCCTCTGGAACACGTTCCGGCGATTCCGGAACATGTCCCGGTGCTTCCGGAACATGTTCCGGAAGGACCGGAACGTGTTCCGGAAGCGCCGGAACATGTTCCGGTCCTTCCGGAACATGTTCCGGTGCTTCCGGAACATGTTCCGGTGCTTCCGGTACATGTTCCGGTCCTTCCGGAACATGTTCCGGTCCTTCCGGAACATGTTCCGGCGCTTCCGGAACATGTTCCGGCGCTTCCGGAACATGTTCCGGTCCTTCCGGAAGGTGTTCCGGAACATGTTCCGGTCCTTCCGGAACATGTTCCGGTGCCCCCGGAACATGTTCCGGGGATTCCGGAACATGTTCCGGCGCTTCCGGAACATGTTCCGGTGCTTCCGGAACATGTTCCGGTCCTTCCGGAATATGTTCCGGCGCTTCTGGAAGATGTTCCGGTCCTTCGGGAACATGTTCCGGTGCTTCCGGAACATGTTCCGGTGCTTCCAGAACATGTCCCGGTGCTTCCGGAACATGTTCCGGTCCTTCCGGAACATGATCCGGTCCTTCGGGAACATGTTCCGGCGCTTCCGGAACATGTTCCGGTGCCTCCGGAACATGTTCCTGCGATTCCGGAACATGTTCCGGCGCTTCCGGAACATGTTCCGGTCCTTCCGGAACATGTTCCGGTGCTTCCGGAACATGTTCCGGTGCTTCCGGAACATGTTCCGGTCCTTCCGGAACATGTTCCGGCGCTTGCGGAACATGTTCCGGTCCTTCCGGAACATGTTCCGGTGCTTCCGGAACATGTTCCGGTGCTTCCGGAACATGTTCCGGCGCTTCCGGAACATGTTCCGGCGCCTCCGGGACATGTTCCGGTGCTTCCGGAACATGTTCCGGCGCTTCCGGAAGATGTTCCGGCGCTTCCGGAAGATGTTCCGGCGCTTCCGGAACATGTTCCGGCGCTTCCAGAACATGTTCCGGTCCTTCCGGAACATGTTCCGGTGCTTCCGGAACATGTTCCGGTGCTTCCAGAACAGCTTCCGGAACATGTTCTGGTGCTTCCGGAACATGTTCCGGTCCTTCCAGAACATGTTGCGGTGCTTCCGGAACATGTTCCGGTGCTTCGGGAACATGTTCCGGCGCTCCCGGAACATGTTCCGGTCCTTCCAGAACATGTTCCGGCCCTTCCGGAACATGTTCCAGCGCTTCCGGAACATGTTCCGGCGCTTCCGGAACATGATGCGGCGCTTCCGGAACATGATGCGGCGCTTCCGGAACATGTTCCGGTGCTTCCGGAACATGTTCTGGCGCTTCCGGAACATGCTCCGGTGCTTCCGGAACATGTTCCGGTGCTTCCGGAACATGTTCCGGTGCCTCCGGAACATGTTCCGGTGCCTCCGGGACATGTTCCGGGGATTCCGGAACATGTTCCGGTGCTTCCGGAACATGTTCCGGCGCTTCCGGAAGATGTTCCGGCGCTTCCGGAAGATGTTCCGGCGCTTCCGGAAGATGTTCCGGCGCTTCCGGAAGATGTTCCAGTCCTTCCGGAACATGTTCCGGTGCTTCCGGAACACGTTCCGGTCCTTCCGGAACATGTTCCGGTGCCTCTGGAACACGTTCCGGCGATTCCGGAACATGTTCCGGTGCTTCCGGAACATGTTCCGGAAGGACCGGAACGTGTTCCGGAAGCGCCGGAACATGTTCCGGTCCTTCCGGAACATGTTCCGGCGCTTCCGGAACATGTTCCGGCGCTTCCGGAACATGTTCCGGTGCTTCCAGAACATGTTCCGGTGCTTCCGGTACATGTTCCGGTGCTTCCGGTACATGTTCCGGTCCTTCCGGAACATGTTCCGGTCCTTCCGGAACATGTTCCGGCGCTTCCGGAACATGTTCCGGCGCTTCCGGAACATGTTCCGGTCCTTCCGGAAGGTGTTCCGGAACATGTTCCGGTCCTTCCGGAACATGTTCCGGTGCCTCCGGAACATGTTCCGGTGCCTCCGGAACATGTTCCGGGGATTCCGGAACATGTTCCGGCGCTTCCGGAACATGTTCCGGTGCTTCCAGAACATGTTCCGGTCCTTCCGGAATATGTTCCGGCGCTTCTGGAAGATGTTCCGGTCCTTCGGGAACATGTTCCGGTGCTTCCGGAACATGTCCCGGTGCTTCCGGAACATGTTCCGGTCCTTCCGGTACATGTTCCGGTCCTTCCGGAACATGTTCCGGCGCTTCCGGAACATGTTCCGGTCCTTCCGGAACATGTTCCGGTGCTTCCGGAACATGTTCCGGCGCTTCCGGAACATGTTCCGGCGCTTCCGGGAACATGTTCCGGCGCTTCCGGAAGATGTTCCGGTGCTTCCGGAACATGTTCCGGTGCTTCTGGAACATGTTCCGGTGCCTCCGGAACATGTTCCGGCGCTTCCGGAACATGTTCCGGCGCTTCCGGAACATGTTCCGGCGCTTCCGGGAACATGTTCCGGCGCTTCCGGGACATGTTCCGACGCTTCCGGAAGATGTTCCGGTGCTTCCGGAACATGTTCCGGTGCTTCCGGAACATGTTCCGGTGCCTCCGGAACATGTTCCGGGGATTCCGGAACATGTTCCGGCGCTTCCGGAACATGTTCCGGTGCTTCCGGAACATGTTCCGGTCCTTCCGGAACATGTTCCGGTGCTGCCGGAACATCTTCCGGTCCTTCCGGAACATGTTCCGGTGCTTTCGGAAAATGTTCCGGTGCTTCCGGAACATGTTCCGGCGCTTCCAGAACATGTTCCGGTTCTTCCGGAACATGTTCCGGTCCTTCCGGAACATGTTCTGGCGCTTCCAGAACATGTTCCGGCGCTTCCGGGAACATGTTCCGGCGCTTCCGGGACATGTTCCGACGCTTCCTGAACATGTTCCGGTCCTTCCGGAACATGTTCCGGTGCTTCCGGAACATGTTCCGGTGCCTCCGGAACATGTTCCGGGGATTCCGGAAGATGTTCCGGCGCTTCCAAAAGATGTTCCGGCGCTTCCGGAAGATGTTCCGGTGCTTCCGGAACATGTTCCGGTGCTTCCGGAACATGTTCCGGTGCTTCCGGAACATGTTCCGGTCCTTCCGGAACATGTTCCGGTCCTTCCGGAACATGTTCCGGTCCTTCTGGAACATGTTCCGGTCCTGCCGGAACATGTTCCGGCGCTTCCGGAACATGTTCCGGTCCTTCCGGAACATGTTCCGGTGCTTCCGGAACATGTTCCGGTGCTTCCGGAACATGTTCCGGCGCTTCCGGAACATGTTCGGGTGCTTCCGGAACATGTTCCGGTCCTTCCGGAACATGTTCCGGCCCTTTCGGAACATGTTCCAGCGCTTCCGGAACATGTTCCGGCGCTTCCGGAACATGTTCCGGTTCTTCCGGAACATGTTCCGGTCCTTCCGGAACATGTTCCGGCGCTTCCAGAACATGTTCCGGCGCTTCCGGGAACATGTTCCGGCGCTTCCGGGACATGTTCCGACGCTTCCAGAACATGTTCCGGTCCTTCCGGAACATGTTCCGGCGCTTCTGGAACATGTTCCGGTGCTTCCGGAACATGTTCCGGCGCTTCCGGAAGATGTTCCGGCGCTTCCAAAAGATGTTCCGGCGCTTCCAAAAGATGTTCCGGCGCTTCCGGAAGATGTTCCGGTGCTTCCGGAACATGTTCCGGTGCTTCCGGAACATGTTCCGGTGCTTCCGGAACATGTTCCGGTCCTTCCGGAACATGTTCCGGTCCTTCTGGAACATGTTCCGGTCCTTCCGGAACATGTTCCGGTGCCACGGGGGCGGCCGCCAGCCAATGTGTGACCCCGAGGGGTGTTCGACAGTTTGGGGGGCTGTGGGGGGGGGGGGGGGGGACCCCCACCCCCCTCCGAAGGGGGGGGGGGGGACCCCTCCCCCCCCCCTTGGTTGACCCAAACCCAGCACCTTTTCCGGCAGGCCCCGTCCAAGCGCGCAAACACACAAAGCTAACAAGATGCACTGTGAATGGTCATTGTTTTGCTGCACTGCAGCACTTTCAGAGTAGTATTGAATGTTGCCTTGAGTTCGCCCAAAGGCCTCTCCTTCCCCTTGTCACAAACCACAGACATATATGTAGAGAAGCGAAGGGAGCCACAGATCAGGGAGCCCCACCGCTGCAGAGCGGGGGACTAAATCAGAAGTGGCCCACAAAGTGGGCAAATTGGCTACCTCACCCCTGCCGTATCGGGGAGCCCCACCGCTGCAGAGCGGGGGACGAAATCAGAAGTGGCCCACAAAGTAGGCAAATTGGCTACCTCACCCCTGCCGTATCGGGGAGCCCCACCGCTGCAGAGCGGGGGACTAAATCAGAAGTGGCCCACAAGTGGGCAAATTGGCTACCTCACCCCTGCCGTATCGGGGAGCCCCTCCGCTTCAAAGCGGGGGACTAAATCAGAAGTGGCCCACAAAGTGGGCAAGGTGGCTACATAACCTTTTTTGTGCTTTTCAGCCATTTTTGAATTCTCCACAAAATTCTGAATATTTTGAGGATAGACACATAGGGTGGAACAAGAAAAATTCCCCCTGCCGTATGCCTAAAACAAAATCTCCGGCGCCTCCGGCGCCGACAAAGCACCTTGTTCCGTGCGACAATTTTGGGGTCCGTAGAGGGGGGGGGGGTCCCCCCCCCCCCCCTTTGGGGTCGGGTCCTGACCAGGAGCGCCCCCCGTGTCCGGTGCTTCCGGAACATGTTCCGGCGCTTCCGGAACATGTTCCGGTGCTTCCGGAACATGTTCCGGTGCTTCCGGAACATGTTCCGGCCCTTCCGGAACATGTTCCGGCGCTTCCGGAACATGTTCCGGCACTTCCGGAACATGTTGCGGTGCTTCCGGAACATGTGGCGGTGCTTCCAGAACATGTTCCGGCGCTTCCAGAACATGTTCCGGCGCTTCCGGAACATGTTCCCGCGCTTCCGACACATGTTCCGGTCCTTCCGGAACATGTTCCGGTGCTTCCGGAACATGTTCCGGTGCTTCCGGAACATGTTCCGGCGATTCCGGAACATGTTCCGGCGCGTCCGGAACATGTTCCGGCGCTTCCGGAACATGTTCCGGTCCTTCCGGGACATGTTCCGGTCCTTCCGGAACATGTTCCGGCCCTTCCGGAACATGTTCCGGCGCTTCCAGAACATGTTCCGGTCCTTCCGGAACATGTTCCGGTGCTTCCGGAACATGTTCCGGTCCTTCCGAAACATGTTCCGGTCCTTCCGGAACATGTTTCGGCGCTTCCGGAACATGTTCCGGTCCTTCCGGAACATGTTCCGGCGCTTCTGGCACATGTTCCGGTGCTTCCGGAACATGTTCCGGTGCTTCCGGAACATGTTCCGGCGCTTCCAGAACATGTTCCGGCGCTTCCGGAACATGTTCCGGTGCTTCCAGAACATGTTCCGGTGCTTCCGGAACATGTTCCGGTGCTTCCGGAACATGATGCGGCGCTTCCGGAACATGTTCCGGCGCTTCCGGAACATGTTCCGGTGCTTCCAGAACATGTTCCGGCGCTTCCAGAACATGTTCCGGCGCTTCCGGAACATGCTCCGGTGCTTCCGGAACATGTTCCGGTGCTTCCGGAACATGTTCCGGCGCTTCCGGAACATGCACCGGTGCTTCCGGAACATGTTCCGGTCCTTCCGGAACATGTTCCGGTCCTTCCGAAACATGTTCCGGTGCCTCCGGAACATGTTCCGGGGATTCCGGAACATGTTCCGGTGCTTCCGGAACATGTTCCGGCGCTTCCGGAACATGTTCCGGCGCTTCCGGAAGATGTTTCGGCGCTTCCGGAACATGTTCCGGCGCTTCCAGAACATGTTCCGGTGCTTCCGGAACATGTTCCGGTGCTTCCAGAACAGCTTCCGGAACATGTTCTGGTGCTTCCAGAACATGTTCCGGTCCTTCCAGAACATGTTGCGGTGCTTCCGGAACATGTTCCGGTGCTTCGGGAACATGTTCCGGCGCTCCCGGAACATGTTCCGGTCCTTCCGGAACATGTTCCGGTCCTTCCGGAACATGTTCCAGCGCTTCCGGAACATGTTCCGGCGCTTCCGGAACATGATGCGGCGCTTCCGGAACATGATGCGGCGCTTCCGGAACATGTTCCGGTGCTTCCGGAACATATTTCGGCGCTTCCGGAACATGTTCTGGCGCTTCCGGAACATGCTCCGGTGCTTCCGGAACATGTTCCGGTGCTTCCGGAACATGTTCCGGTGCCTCCGGAACATGTTCCGGTGCCTCCGGAACATGTTCCGGGGATTCCGAAACATGTTCCGGTGCTTCCGGAAGATGTTCCGGCGCTTCCGGAAGATGTTCCGGCGCTTCCGGAAAATGTTCCGGCGCTTCCGGAACATGTTCCGGCGCTTCCGGAAGATGTTCCAGTCCTTCCGGAACATGTTCCGGTGCTTCCGGAACATGTTCCGGTCCTTCCGGAACATGTTCCGGTCCTTCCGGTACATGTTCCGGTCCTTCCGGAACATGTTCCGGTCCTTCCGGAAGGTGTTCCGGAACATGTTCCGGTCCTTCCGGAACATGTTCCGGTGCCTCCGGAACATGTTCCGGGGATTCCGGAACATGTTCCGGCGCTTCCGGAACATGTTCCGGTGCTTCCGGAACATGTTCCGGTCCTTCCGGAATATGTTCCGGCGCTTCTGGAAGATGTTCCGGTCCTTCGGGAACATGTTCCGGTGCTTCCGGAACATGTCCCGGTGCTTCCGGAACATGTTCCGGTCCTTCCGGAACATGTTCCGGTCCTTCCGGAACATGTTCCGGCGCTTCTGGAACATGTTCCGGTGCCTCCGGAACATGTTCCGGTGCTTCCGGAACATGTTCCGGCGCTTCCGGAACATGT
Organism: Eutreptiella sp. 'Long Island Sound 2002'; assembly: GCA_964036045.1. NCBI lineage: Eukaryota > Euglenozoa > Euglenophyceae > Eutreptiales > Eutreptiaceae > Eutreptiella > Eutreptiella sp. 'Long Island Sound 2002'. The sequence continues at coordinate 9,779,268 of OZ038395.1, forward strand.
TCCGGTGCTTCCGGAACATGTTCCGGCGCTTCCGGAACATGTTCCGGTTCTTCCGGAACACGTTCCGGTCTTTCCGGAACATGTTCCGGCGCTTCCGGAACATGTTCCGGTGCTTCCGAACATGTTCCGGTGCTTCCGGAACATGTTCCGGCGCTTCCGGAACATGTTCCGGCGCTTCCGGGAACATGTTCCGGCGCTTCCGGGACATGTTCCGACGCTTCCCGAAGATGTTCCGGTGCTTCCGGAACATGTTCCGGTGCTTTCGGAAAATGTTCCGGTGCTTCCGGAACATGTTCCGGCGCTTCCGGAACATGTTCCGGTTCTTCCGGAACATGTTCCTGTCCTTCCGGAACATGTTCTGGCGCTTCCGGAACATGCTCCGGTGCTTCCGGAACATGTTCCGGTGCTTCCGGAACATGTTCCGGTGCCTCCGGAACATGTTCCGGGGATTCCGAAACATGTTCCGGTGCTTCCGGAAGATGTTCCGGCGCTTCCGGAAGATGTTCCGGCGCTTCCGGAAGATGTTCCGGCGCTTCCGGAACATGTTCCGGCGCTTCCGGAAGATGTTCCAGTCCTTCCGGAACATGTTCCGGTGCTTCCGGAACATGTTCCGGTCCTTCCGGAACATGTTCCGGTGCCTCTGGAACACGTTCCGGCGATTCCGGAACGTGTTCCGGTGCTTCAGGAACATGTTCCGGAAGGACCGGAACGTGTTCCGGAAGCGCCGGAACATGTTCCGGTCCTTCCGGAACATGTTCCGGCGCTTCCGGAACATGTTCCGGTGCTTCCGGAACATGTTCCGGTGCTTTCGGTACATGTTCCGGTGCGTCCGGTACATGTTCCGGTCCTTCCGGAACATGTTCCGGTACTTCCGGAACATGTTCCGGTCCTTCCGGAACATGTTCCGGCGCTTCCGGAAGATGTTCCGGTCCTTCCGGAAGGTGTTCCGGAACATGTTCCGGTCCTTCCGGAACATGTTCCGGTGCCTCCGGAACATGTTCCGGGGATTCCGGAACATGTTCCGGCGCTTCCGGAACATGTTCCGGTGCTTCCGGAACATGTTCCGGTCCTTCCGGAATATGTTCCGGCGCTTCTGGAAGATGTTCCGGTCCTTCGGGAACATGTTCCGGTGCTTCCGGAACATGTTCCGGTGCTTCCGGAACATGTCCCGGTGCTTCCGGAACATGTTCCGGTGCTTCCGGAACATGTTCCGGTGCTTCCGGAACATGTTCCGGCGCTTCCGGAACATGTTCCGGTGCCTCCGGAACATGTTCCGGTGCTTCCGGAACATGTTCCGGCGCTTCCGGAACATGTTCCGGTGCTTCCGGAACATGTTCCGGCGCTTCCGGAACATGTTCCGGTGCTTCCGGAACATGTTCCGGTCCTTCCGGAACATGTTCCGGTTCTTCCGGAACATGTTCCGGTCCTTCCGGAACATGTTCCGGCGCTTCCGGAACATGTTCCGGTGCTTCCGGAACATGTTCCGGTGCTTCCGGAACATGATCCGGCGCTTCCGGAACATGTTCCGGCGCTTCCGGAACATGTTCCGGCGCTTCCGGGAACATGTTCCGGCGCTTCCGGGACATGTTCCGACGCTTCCCGAAGATGTTCCGGTGCTTCCGGAACATGTTCCGGTGCTTCCGGAACATGTTCCGGTGCCTCCGGAACATGTTCCGGGGATTCCGGAACATGTTCCGGCGCTTCCGGAACATGTTCCGGTGCTTCCGAAACATGTTCCGGTCCTTCCGGAACATGTTCCGGTGCTTCCGGAACATCTTCCGGTCCTTCCGGAACATGTTCCGGTGTTTTCGGAAAATGTTCCGGTGCTTCCGGAACATGTTCCGGCGCTTCCGGAACATGTTCCGGTTCTTCCGGAACATGTTCCTGTCCTTCCGGAACATGTTCCGGCGCTTCCAGAACATGTTCCGGCGCTTCCGGGAACATGTTCCGGTGCTTCCGGAACATGTTCCGGTGCCTCCGGAACATGTTCCGGGGATTCCGGAAGATGTTTCGGTGCTTCCGGAAGATGTTCCGGTGCTTCCGGAACATGTTCCGGTGCTTCCGGAACATGTTCCGGTGCTTCCGGAACATGTTCCGGTCCTTCTGGAACATGTTCCGGCGCTTCCGGAACATGTTCCGGCGCTTCCGGAACATGTTCCGGTCCTTCCGGAACATGTTCCGGTCCTTCCGGAACATGTTCCGGTGCTTCCGGAACATGTTCCGGCGCTTCCGGAACATGTTCCGGTGCTTCCGGAACATGTTCCAGTCGTTCCGGAACATGTTCCGGCCCTTTCGGAACATGTTCCGGCGCTTCCGGGAACATGTTCCGGTTCTTCCGGAACATGTTCCGGTCCTTCCGGAACATGTTCCGGGGCTTCCAGAACGTGTTCCGGCGCTTCCGGGAACATGTTCCGGCGCTTCCGGGACATGTTCCGACGCTTCCGGAACATGTTCTGGTCCTTCCGGAACATGTTCCGGCGCTTCCGGAACATGTTCCGGTGCTTCCGGAACATGTTCCGGCGCTTCCGGAACATGTTCCGGCGCTTCCAAAAGATGTTCCGGCGCTTCCGGAAGATGTTCCGGTGCTTCCGGAACATGTTCCGGTGCTTCCGGAACATGTTCCGGTGCTTCCGGAACATGTTCCGGTGCTTCCGGAACATGTTCCGGTGCTTCCGGAACATGTTCCGGTCCTTCTGGAACATGTTCCGGCGCTTCCGGAACATGTTCCGGTGCTTCCGGAACATGTTCCGGCGCTTCCGGAACATGTTCCGGTGCTTCCGGAACATGTTCCGGTCCTTCCGGAACATGTTCCGGCCCTTTCGGAACACGTTCCGGCGCTTCCGAAACATGTTCCGGCACTTCCGGAACATGTTGCGGTGCTTCCGGAACATGTTCCAGTGCTTCCGGAACATGTTCCGGTGCTTCCGGAACATGTTTCGGCGCTTCCGGAACATGTACCGGTCCTTCCGGAAGATGTTCCGGCGCTTCCGGCACATGTTCCGGTGCTTCCGGAACATGTTCCGGTGCTTCCGGAACATGTTCCGGCGCTTCCAGAACATGTTCCGGCGCTTCCGGAACATGTTCCGGCGCTTCCGACACATGTTCCGGTCCTTCCGGAACATGTTCCGGCGCTTCCGGAACATGTTCCGACGCTTCCGGAACATGTTCCGACGCTTCCGGAACATGTTCCGGTCCTTCCGGAACATGTTCCAGCGCTTCCGGAACATGTTCCGGCGCTTCCGGAACATGTTCCGGTGCTTCCGGAACATGTTCCGGTCCTTCCGGAACATGTTCCGGAACATGTTCCGGTCCTTCCGCAACATGTTCCGGTCCTTCCGGAACATGTTCCGGTGCCTCCGGAACATGTTCCGGTGCTTCCGGAACATGTTCCGGCGCTTCCGGAACATGTTCCGGTGCTTACGGAACATGTTCCGGCGCTTCCGGAAGATGTTCCGGCGCTTCCGGAAGATGTTCCGGTCCTTCCGGAACATGTTCCGGTGCTTCCGGAACATGTTCCGGTCCTTCCGGAAAATGTTCCGGTCCTTCTGGAACATGTTCCGGCGATTCCGGAACATGTTCCGGCGCTTCCGGAACATGTTCCGGCGCTTCCGGAACATGTTCCGGTCCTTCCGGAACATGTTCCGGTCCTTCCGGAACATGTTCCGGCTCTTCCGGAACATGTTCCGGTGCCTCCGGAACATGTTCCGGCGATTCCGGAACATGTTCCGGCGCTTCCGGAAAATGTTCCGGCGCTTCCGGAACATGTTCCGGTCCTTCCGGAACATGTTCCGGTCCTTCCGGAACATGTTCCGGTGCTTCCGGAACATGTTCCGGCGCTTCCGGAACATGTTCCGGCGCTTCCGGAACATGTTCCGGTGCTTCCGGAACATGTTCCGGTCCTTCCGGAACATGTTCTGGCCCTTTCGGAACATGTTCCGGCGCTTCCGGAACATGTTCCGACGCTTCCGGAACATGTTCCGGTGCTTCCGGAACATGTTCCGGCGCTTCCGGAACATGTTCCGGCGCTTCCGCAACATGTTCCGGTGCTTCCGGAACATGTCCCGGTGCTTCCGGAACATGTTCCGGTCCTTCCGGAACATGTTCCGGTGCTTCCGGAACATGTTCCGGTCGTTCCGGAACATGTTCCGGCCCTTTCGGAACATGTTCCGGCGCTTCCGGAACATGTTCCGGTTCTTCCGGAACATGTTCCGGTCCTTCCGGAACATGTTCCGGGGCTTCCAGAACATGTTCCGGCGGTTCCGGGAACATGTTCCGGCGCTTCCGGGACATGTTCCGACGCTTCCGGAACATGTTCCGGTGCTTCCGGAACATGTTCCGGCGCTTCCGGAAGATGTTCCGGCGCTTCCAAAAGATGTTCCGGCGCTTCCGGAACATGTTCCGGTGCTTCCGGAACATGTTCCGGTGCTTCCGGAACATGTTCCGGTGCTTCCGGAACATGTTCCGGTGCTTCCGGAACATGTTCCGGTCCTTCCGGAACATGTTCCGGTCCTTCTGGAACATGTTCCGGCGCTTCCGGAACATGTTCCGGCGCTTCCGGAACATGTTCCGGTCCTTCCGGAACATGTTCCGGTCCTTCCGGAACATGTTCCGGCGCTTCCGGAACATGTTCCGGCGCTTCCGGAACATGTTCCGGTGCTTCCGGAACATGTTCGGGTCCTTCCGGAACATGTTCCGGCCCTTTCGGCACACGTTCCGGCGCTTCCGGAACATGTTCCGGCACTTCCGGAACATGTTCCGGTGCTTCCGGAACATGTTCCGGTGCTTCCGGAACATGTTTCGGCGCTTCCGGAACATGTACCGGTCCTTCCGGAACATGTTCCGGCGCTTCCGGCACATGTTCCGGTGCTTCCGGAACATGTTCCGGTGCTTCCGGAACATGTTCCGGCGCTTCCAGAACATGTTCCGGCACTTCCGGAACATGTTCCGGCGCTTCCGACACATGTTCCGGTCCTTCCGGAACATGTTCCGGTGCTTCCGGAACATGTTCCGGCGATTCCGGAACATGTTTCGGCGCGTCCGGAACATGTTCCGGCGCTTCCGGAACATGTTCCGGTCCTTCCGGAACATGTTCCGGCCCTCCCGGAACATGTTCCGGCGCTTCCGGAACATGTTCCGGTCCTTCCAGAACATGTTCCGGTGCTTCCGGAACATGTTCCGGTCCTTCCGGAACATGTTCCGGCGCTTCTGGAACATGTTTCGGCGCTTCCGGAACATGTTCCGGTCCTTCCGGAACATGTTCCGGCGCTTCTGGCACATGTTCCGGTGCTTCCGGAACATGTTCCGGTGCTTCCGGAACATGTTCCGGCGCTTCCAGAACATGTTCCGGCGCTTCCGGAACATGTTCCGGCGCTTCCGACACATGTTCCGGTCCTTCCGGAACATGTTCCGGTCCTTCCGGAACATGTTCCGGCGCTTCCGGAACATGTTCCGGTCGTTCCGGAACATGTTCCGGCCCTTTCGGAACATGTTCCGGCGCTTCCGGAACATGTTCCGGTTCTTCCGGAACATGTTCCGGTCCTTCCGGAACATGTTCCGGGGCTTCCAGAACATGTTCCGGCGCTTCCGGGAACATGTTCCGGCGCTTCCGGGATATGTTCCGACGCTTCCGGAACATGTTCCGGTCCTTCCGGAACATGTTCCGGCGCTTCCGGAACATGTTCCGGTGCTTCCGGAACATGTTCCGGCGCTTCCGGAAGATGTTCCGGCGCTTCCAAAAGATGTTCCGGCGCTTCCGGAAGATGTTCCGGTGCTTCCGGAAGATATTCCGGTGCTTCCGGGAGATGTTCCGGTGCTTCCGGAACATGTTCCGGTGCTTCCGGAACATGTTCCGGTCCTTCCGGAACATGTTCCGGTCCTTCTGGAACATGTTCCGGCGCTTCCGGAACATGTTCCGGTCCTTCCGGAACATGTTCCGGTGCTTCCGGAACATGTTCCGGCGCTTCCGGAACATGTTCCGGTCCTTCCGGAACATGTTCCGGCCCTTTCGGAACACGTTCCGGCGCTTCCGGAACATGTTCCGGCACTTCCGGAACAAGTTGCGGTGCTTCCGGAACATGTTTCGGCGCTTCCGGAACATGTACCGGTCCTTCCGGAACATGTTCCGGCGCTTCCGGCACATGTTCCGGTGCTTCCGGAACATGTTCCGGTGCTTCCGGAACATGTTCCGGCGCTTCCAGAACATGTTCCGGCGCTTCCGGAGCATGTTCCGGCGCTTCCGACACATGTTCCGGTCCTTCCGGAACATGTTCCGGTGCTTCCGGAACATGTTCCGGCGATTCCGGAACATGTTCCGGCGCGTCCGGAACATGTTCCGGCGCTTCCGGAACATGTTCCGGTCCCTCCGGAACATGTTCCGGCCCTTCCGGAACATGTTCCGGCGCTTCCGGAACATGTTCCGGTCCTTCCAGAACATGTTCCGGTGCTTCCGGAACATGTTCCGGTCCTTCCGGAACATGTTCCGGTGCCTCCGGAACATGTTTCGGCGCTTCCGGAACATGTTCCGGTCCTTCCGGAACATGTTCCGGCGCTTCTGGCACATGTTCCGGTGCTTCCGGAACATGTTCCGGTGCTTCCGGAACATGTTCCGGCGCTTCCAGAACATGTTCCGGCGCTTCCAGAACATGTTCCGGCGCTTCCGGAACATGTTCCGTCGCTTCCGACACATGTTCCGGTCCTTCCGGAACATGTTCCGGTCCTTCCGGAACATGTTCCGGCGCTTCCGGAACATGTTCCGACGCTTCCGGAACATGTTCCGACGCTTCCGGAACATGTTCCGGTCCTTCCGCAACATGTTCCGGTCCTTCCGGAACATGTTCCGGTGCCTCCGGAACATGTTCCGCCGCTTCCGGAACATGTTCCGCCGCTTCCGGAACATGTTCCGGTGCTTACGGAACATGTTCCGGTCCTTCCGGAACATGTTCCGGTGCTTCCGGAACATGTTCCGGTGCTTCCGGAACATGTTCCGGTCCTTCCGGAACATGTTCCGGCGATTCCGGAACATGTTCCGGCGCTTCCGGAACATGTTCCGGTCCTTCCGGAACATGTTCCGGCGCTTCCGGAACATGTTCCGGCGATTCCGGAACATGTTCCGGCGCTTCCGGAAAATGTTCCGGCGCTTCCGGAACATGTTCCGGTCCTTCCGGAACATGTTCCGGTCCTTCCGGAACATGTTCGGGTCCTTCCGGAACATGTTCCGGCCCTTTCGGAACATGTTCCGGCGCTTCCGGAACATGTTCCGACGCTTCCGGAACATGTTCCGGTGCTTCCGGAACATGTTCCGGCGCTTCCGGAACATGTTCTGGCGCTTCCGCAACATGTTCCGGTGCTTCCGGAACATGTCCCGGTGCTTCCGGAACATGTTCCGGAACATGTTCCGGTCCTTCCGGAACATGTTCCTGTGCCTCCGGAACATGTTCCGGGGATTCCTGAACATGTTCCGGCGCTTTCGGAACATGTTCCGGTGCTTCCGGAGCATGTTCCGGCGCTTCCGGAAGATGTTCCGGCGCTTCCGGAAGATGTTCCAGTCCTTCCGGAACATGTTCCGGTGCTTCCGGAACATGTTCCGGTGCTTCCGGAACATGTTCCGGTGCTTCCGGAACATGTTCCCGTCCTTCCGGAACATGTTCCGGTCCTTGTGGAACATGTTCCGGCGATTCCGGAACATGTTCCGGCGCTTCCGGAACATGTTCCGGCGCTTCTGGAACATGTTCCGGTCCTTCCGGAACATGTTCCGGTCCTTCCGGAACATGTTCCGGCGCTTCCGGAACATGTTCCGGTGCCTCCGGAACATGTTCCGGCGATTCCGGAACATGTTCCGGCGCTTCCGGAAAATGTTCCGGCGCTTCCGGAACATGTTGAGGCGCTTCCGGAACATGTTCCGGTGCCTCCAGAACATGTTCCGGCGATTCTGGAACATGTTGAGGCGCTTCCGGAACATGTTCCGGCGCTTCCGGAACATGTTCCGGTGCTTCCGGAACATGTTCCGGTCCTTCCGAAACATGTTCTGGCCCTTCCTGAACATGTTCCGGCTCTTCCGGAACATGCTCCGGCGCTTCCGGAACATGTTCCGGTCCTTCCGGAACATGTTCCGGTGGTTCCGGAACATGTTCCGGCGCTTCCGGAACATGTTCCGGCGCTTCCGACACATGTTCCGGTCCTTCCGGAACATGTTCCGGTGCTTCCGGAACATGTTCCGGTGCTTCCGGAACATGTTCCGGCGATTCCGGAACATGTTCCGGCGCGTCCGGAACATGTTCCGGCGCTTCCGGAACATGTTCCGGTCCTTCCGGAACATGTTCCGGCCCTTCCGGAACATGTTCCGGCGCTTCCGGAACATGTTCCGGTCCTTCCAGAACATGTTCCGGTGCTTCCGGAACATGTTCCGGTCCTTCCGGAACATGTTCCGGTGCTTCCGGAACATGTTTCGGCGCTTCCGGAACATGTTCCGGTCCTTCCGGAACATGTTCCGGCGCTTCTGGCACATGTTCCGGTGCTTCCGGAACATGTTCCGGTGCTTCCGGAACATGTTCCGGCGCTTCCAGAACATGTTGCGGCGCTTCCGGAACATGTTCCGTCGCTTCCGACACATGTTCCGGTCCTTCCGGAACATGTTCCGGTCCTTCCGGAACATGTTCCGGCGCTTCCGGAACATGTTCCGACGCTTCCGGAACATGTTCCGACGCTTCCGGAACATGTTCCGGTCCTTCCGTAACATGTTCCGGTCCTTCCGGAACATGTTCCGGTGCCTCCGGAACATGTTCCGGTGCTTCCGGAACATGTTCCGGCGCTTCCGGAACATGTTCCGGTGCTTACGGAACATGTTCCGGTGCTTCCGGAACATGTTCCGGTGCTTCCGGAACATGTTCCGGTCCTTCCGGAACATGTTCCGGTCCTTCTGGAACATGTTCCGGCGATTCCGGAACATGTTCCGGCGCTTCCGGAACATGTTGCGGTCCTTCCGGAACATGTTCCGGCGCTTCCGGAACATGTTCCGGTGCCTCCGGAACATGTTCCGGCGATTCCGGAACATGTTCCGGCGCTTCCGGAAAATGTTCCGGCGCTTCCGGAACATGTTCCGGTCCTTCCAGAACATGTTCCGGTCCTTCCGGAACATGTTCCGGTCCTTCCGGAACATGTTCCGGCCCTTTCGGAACATGTTCCGGCGCTTCCGGAACATGTTCCGACGCTTCCGGAACATGTTCCGGTGCTTCCGGAACATGTTCCGGCGCTTCCGGAACATGTTCTGGCGCTTCCGCAACATGTTCCGGTGCTTCCGGAACATGTCCCGGTGCTTCCGGAACATGTTCCGGAACATGTTCCGGTCCTTCCGGAACATGTTCCGGTGCCTCCGGAACATGTTCCGGGGATTCCTGAACATGTTCCGGCGCTTTCGGAACATGTTCCGGCGCTTCCGGAACATGTTCCGGCGCTTCCGGAACATGTTCCGGTCCTTCCGGAACATGTTCCGGTCCTTCCGGAACATGTTCCGGCGCTTCCGGAACATGTTCCGGTGCCTGCGGAACATGTTCCGGCGATTCCGGAACATGTTCCGGCGCTTCCGGAAAATGTTCCGGCGCTTCCGGAACATGTTGAGGCGCTTCCGGAACATGTTCCGGTGCCTCCAGAACATGTTCCGGCGATTCTGGAACATGTTGAGGCGCTTCCGGAACATGTTCCGGCGCTTCCGGAACATGTTCCGGTGCTTCCGGAACATGTTCCGGTCCTTCCGAAACATGTTCTGGCCCTTCCTGAACATGTTCCGGCTCTTCCGGAACATGCTCCGGCGCTTCCGGAACATGTTCCGGTCCTTCCGGAACATGTTCCGGTGGTTCCGGAACATGTTCCGGCGCTTCCGGAACATGTTCCGGCGCTTCCGACACATGTTCCGGTCCTTCCGGAACATGTTCCGGTGCTTCCGGAACATGTTCCGGTGCTTCCGGAACATGTTCCGGCGATTCCGGAACATGTTCCGGCGCGTCCGGAACATGTTCCGGCGCTTCCGGAACATGTTCCGGTCCTTCCGGAACATGTTCCGGCCCTTCCGGAACATGTTCCGGCGCTTCCGGAACATGTTCCGGTCCTTCCAGAACATGTTCCGGTGCTTCCGGAACATGTTCCGGTCCTTCCGGAACATGTTCCGGTGCTTCCGGAACATGTTTCGGCGCTTCCGGAACATGTTCCGGTCCTTCCGGAACATGTTCCGGCGCTTCTGGCACATGTTCCGGTGCTTCCGGAACATGTTCCGGTGCTTCCGGAACATGTTCCGGCGCTTCCAGAACATGTTGCGGCGCTTCCGGAACATGTTCCGTCGCTTCCGACACATGTTCCGGTCCTTCCGGAACATGTTACGGTCCTTCCGGAACATGTTCCGGCGCTTCCGGAACATGTTCCGACGCTTCCGGAACATGTTCCCACGCTTCCGGAACATGTTCCGGTCCTTCCGTAACATGTTCCGGTCCTTCCGGAACATGTTCCGGTGCCTCCGGAACATGTTCCGGTGCTTCCGGAACATGTTCCGGCGCTTCCGGAACATGTTCCGGTGCTTACGGAACATGTTCCGGTGCTTCCGGAACATGTTCCGGTGCTTCCGGAACATGTTCCGGTCCTTCCGGAACATGTTCCGGTCCTTCTGGAACATGTTCCGGCGATTCCGGAACATGTTCCGGCGCTTCCGGAACATGTTGCGGTCCTTCCGGAACATGTTCCGGCGCTTCCGGAACATGTTCCGGTGCCTCCGGAACATGTTCCGGCGATTCCGGAACATGTTCCGGCGCTTCCGGAAAATGTTCCGGCGCTTCCGGAACATGTTCCGGTCCTTCCAGAACATGTTCCGGTCCTTCCGGAACATGTTCCGGTCCTTCCGGAACATGTTCCGGCCCTTTCGGAACATGTTCCGGCGCTTCCGGAACATGTTCCGACGCTTCCGGAACATGTTCCGGTGCTTCCGGAACATGTTCCGGCGCTTCCGGAACATGTTCTGGCGCTTCCGCAACATGTTCCGGTGCTTCCGGAACATGTCCCGGTGCTTCCGGAACATGTTCCGGAACATGTTCCGGTCCTTCCGGAACATGTTCCGGTGCCTCCGGAACATGTTCCGGGGATTCCTGAACATGTTCCGGCGCTTTCGGAACATGTTCCGGTGCTTCCGGAACATGTTCCGGCGCTTCCGGAAGATGTTCCGGCGCTTCCGGAAGATGTTCCAGTCCTTCCGGAACATGTTCCGGTGCTTCCGGAACATGTTCCGGTGCTTCCGGAACATGTTCCGGTGCTTCCGGAACATGTTCCGGCGCTTCCGGAAGATGTTCCGGCGCTTCCGGAAGATGTTCCAGTCCTTCCGGAACATGTTCCGGTGCTTCCGGGAAATGTTCCGGTGCTTCCGGAACATGTTCCGGTGCTTCCGGAACATGTTCCCGTCCTTCTGGAACATGTTCCGGCGATTCCGGAACATGTTCCGGTCCTCCCGGAACATGTTCCGGTGCCTCCGGAACATGTTCCGGTGCCTCCAGAACATGTTCCGGCGATTCCGGAACATGTTGAGGCGCTTCCGGAACATGTTCCGGCGCTTCCGGAACATGTTCCGGTGCTTCAGGAACATGTTCCGGTCCTTCCGAAACATGCTCTGGCCCTTCCTGAACATGTTCCGGCTCTTCCGGAACATGCTCCGGCGCTTCCGGAACATGTTCCGGTCCTTCCGGAACATGTTCCGGTGGTTCCGGAACACGTTCCGGTCCTTCCGGAACATGTTCCGGTGGTTCCGGAACATGTTCCGGTGCTTCCGGAACATGTGCCGGTGCTTCCAGAACATGTTCCGGTGCTTCCGGAACATGTTCCGGTCCTTCCGGAACATGTTCCGGTTCTTCCGAAACATGTTCCGGTCCTTCCGGAACACGTTCCGGCGCTTCCAGAACATGTTCCGGTGCTTCCGGAACATGTTCCGGCGCTTCCGGAACATGTTCCGGTTCTTCCGGAACATGTTCCGGTCCTTCCGGAACATGTTCCGGCGCTTCCGGAACATGTTCCGGTGCTTCCGGAACATGTTCCGGCGCTTCCGGAACATGTTCCGGTGCTTCCGGAACATGTTCCGGTGCTTCCAGAACAGCTTCCGGAACATGTTCTGGTGCTTCCGGAACATGTTCCGGTCCTTCCGGAACATGTTGCGGTGCTTCCGGAACATGTTCCGGTGCTTCCGGAACATGTTCCGGCGCTCCCGGAACATGTTCCGGTCCTTCCGGAACATGTTCCGGCCCTTCCGGAACATGTTCCGGCGCTTCCGGAACATGTTCCGGCGCTTCCGGAACCTGATGCGGCGCTTCCGGAACATGATGCGGCGCTTCCGGAACATGTTCCGGTGCTTCCGGAACATGTTCCGGCGCTTCCGGAACATGTTCCGGCGCTTCCGGAACATGTTCCGGCGCGTCCGGAAGATGTTCCGGCGCTTCCGGAAGATGTTGCGGCGCTTCCGGAACATGTTCCGGCGCTTCCGGAAGATGTTCCGGTGCCTCTGGAACATGTTCCGGTGATTCCGGAACATGTTCCGGCGCTTCCGGAACATGTTCCGGTGCTTCCGGAACATGTTCCGGCGCTTCCGGAACATGTTCCGGCGCTTCGGGAACATGTTCCGGTCCTTCCGGAAGGTGTTCCGGCGCTTCCGGAACATGTTCCGGTCCTTCCGGAACATGTTCCGGTGCTTCCGGAACATGTTCCGGTGCTTCCGGAACATGTTCCGGTGCTTCCGGAACATGTTCCGGTCCTTCCGGAACATGTTCCGGCGCTTCCGGAACATGTTCCGGCGCCTCCGGAACATGTTCCGGTCCTTCCGGAACATGTTCCGGTCCTTCCGGAAAATGTTCCGGCGCTTCCTGAACATGTTCCGGTTCTTCCGGAACATGTTCCGGTCCTTCCGGAACATGTTCCGGCGCTTCCAGAACATGTTCCGGCGCTTCCGGGAACATGTTCCGGCGCTTCCGGGACATGTTCCGACGCTTCCGGAACATGTTCCGGTCCTTCCGGAACATGTTCCGGCGCTTCCGGAACATGTTCCGGTGCTTCCGGAACATGTTCCGGCGCTTCCGGAAGATGTTCCGGCGCTTCCAAAAGATGTTCCGGCGCTTCCGGAAGATGTTCCGGTGCTTCCGGAACATGTTCTGGTGCTTCCGGAACATGTTCCGGTCCTTCCGGAACATGTTCCGGTCCTTCCGGAACATGTTCCGGTCCTTCCAGAACATGTTCCGGTGCTTCCGGAACATGTTCCGGTGCCTCCGGAACATGTTCCGGGGATTCCGGAAGATGTTCCGGCGCTTCCAAAAGATGTGCCGGCGCTTCCGGAAGATGTTCCGGTGCTTCCGGAACATGTTCCGGTGCTTCCGGAACATGTTCCGGTGTTCCGGTGCTTCCGGAACATGTTCCGGTGCTTCCGGAACATGTTCCGGTCCTTCCGGAACATGTTCCGGTTCTTCTGGAACATGTTCCGGTCCTTCCGGAACATGTTCCGGCGCTTCCGGAACATGTTCCGGCGCTTCCGGAACATGTTCCGGTCCTTCCGGAACATGTTCCGGTGCTTCCAGAAACATGTTCCGGTGCTTCCGGAACATGTTCCGGCGCTTCCGGAACATGTTCCGGTGCTTCCGGAACATGTTCCGGTCCTTCCGGAACATGTTCCGGCGCTTCCGGAACATGTTCCGGCGCTTCCGGAACATGTTCCGGCGCTTCCGGAACATGTTCCGGTTCTTCCGGAAACATGTTCCGGTCCTTCCGGAACATGTTCCGGCGCTTCCGGAACATGTTCCGGCGCTTCCGGGAACATGTTCCGGCGCTTCCGGGACATGTTCCGACGCTTCCGGAACATGTTCCGGTGCTTCCGGAACATGTTCCGGTGCTTCCGGAACATGTTCCGGTCCTTCCGGAGTATGTTCCGGTCCTTCTGGAACATGTTCCGGTCCTTCCGGAACATGTTCCGGCGCTTCCGGAACATGTTCCGGCGCTTCCGGAACATGTTCCGGTCCTTCCGGAACATGTTCCGGTGCTTCCGGAACATGTTCCGGTGTTCCGGTGCTTCCGGAACATGTTCCGGTGCTTCCGGAACATGTTCCGGTCCTTCCGGAACATGTTCCGGTTCTTCTGGAACATGTTCCGGTCCTTCCGGAACATGTTCCGGCGCTTCCGGAACATGTTCCGGCGCTTCCGGAACATGTTCCGGTCCTTCCGGAACATGTTCCGGTCCTTCCGGAACATGTTCCGGCGCTTCCGGAACATGTTCCGGCGCTTCCGGAACATGTTCCGGCGCTTCCGGAACATGTTCTGGTTCTTCCGGAAACATGTTCCGGTCCTTCCGGAACATGTTCCGGCGGTTCCGGAACATGTTCCGGCGCTTCCGGGAACATGTTCCGGGGCTTCCGGGACATGTTCCGACGCTTCCGGAACATGTTCCGGTGCTTCCGGAATATGTTCCGGTCCTTCCGGAGTATGTTCCGGTCCTTCTGGAACATGTTCCGGTCCTTCCGGAACATGTTCCGGCGCTTCCGGAACATGTTCCGGCGCTTCCGGAACATGTTCCGGTCCTTCCGGAACATGTTCCGGTGCTTCCGGAACATGTTCCGGTGCTTCCGGAACATGTTCCGGCGCTTCCAGAACATGTTCCGGCGCTTCCGGGAACATGTTCCGGCGCTTCCGGGACATGTTCCGACGCTTCCGGAAGATATTCCGGTGCTTCCGGAACATGTTCCGGTGCTTCCGGAACATGTTCCGGTGCCTCCGGAACATGTTCCGGGGATTCCGGAACATGTTCCGGCGCTTCCGGAACATGTTCCGGTGCTTCCGGAACATGTTCCGGTCCTTCCGGAACATGTTCCGGTGCTTCCGGAACATCTTCCGGTCCTTCCGGAACATGTTCCGGTGCTTTCGGAAAATGTTCCGGTGCTTCCGGAACATGTTCCGGCGCTTCCGGGAACATGTTCCGGCGCTTCCGGGACATGTTCCCACGCTTCCGGAACATGCTCCGGTCC